>MUAA02000070.1:0-1200000 GCA_014180765.2 Marchantia paleacea
GATAGAATAGAAACTACATGTAAGCCTAATCACTACCACGCTAGATTGGCATATTCGAAACAATCAACAAAGGAATCTGGAGCAAGCTACATATCTTCTCTCAAATTTTTTTTTTTTAATGATTCCAGTAATACTTATTGAATTCATGTTCAAATAAATAATATCATATATTTTGTTGTACCTGAAGTTAAGATAAATATGATTCTTGATTGTCGACTCCCAAACCACCAAACAATAATATTCCAGAGAGGAGAAAGCACCTAAAGTAAAAATATTTTAACAACATGTAAAGTCCGGAGAGGGAGAAAGTTGATATCAAGAGAGAAGAAAGAAGCAGTTTCTTCTTCTGACATGCAATTATTTAACGATCCTATCTATATAGGAAACTCTGTATTTTCATCTACCATCCATCTTTTGCTTCTATGCCACTCAACTAAACCCAACCCGCCTCCTCGTAGAGGTTTGGTCGGTACGACCTCGGTGATGTCGAGGTACCTGAAGTGTGGGAGCACTATCAACCTCCTCATGACCACAGCCGTATTGGAGAAGGGGCAGCCACTGTAAATTGATTTTTTGTGCTTCAAGATGCATCACAAAAGAATATTTTGTTTTTCCAAAGTATAAATCATTTGAGGCTAACATGGGTCAATTTCATGCTTAGCGGAGACAATCAAAATGTGTAATATAATTGCATATTTTAATTTTATAATTTATTTTTATTAGAATATATTATCTCTATAAAATTTATTTTAAATATATACATAAAAGGTTTTTTTATTTGAAAACTTGAGTTTTAAATTTGATAAAATAAAATTTAAAAATAAAAATAATAAAAATAAAAAATAATTTTAAAAAAATTATATATCCTCTTGTAACAAAAAATTGCAGAATTATATATCAATTAATTTTATTTTGTGTAAATTCATGATAAAAGATGAACATTCAATTATTATTATACTTTGTAATACATATTAAAAAATTATGTTGCAAAAATAAATAATAATGTAGTATGTATATTTGTATGTTGAGTCATGACAAGACATGCTTCACCAACCTGATATTACATGGACTAAATATTTATGGATCGTGGTGATCTGCCAAATCATTAGACTCAAAAACCAAAAATAATGCTTATTGTATAGTTATTATTTTAGTTTATATTATTTTAGCCCTATCCAACAAGTGGAGAGTTTCACAAAGAGCTTTGGTATGACAAGGAGATATGATGACTTTAAAAAATCATCAAAAGCATTTACAATATCTTTAAGTGTCTGGCCTTATGTATTTATTAATCATGACGGCTTCCTCATTGCCATGGAGTTTATAGAGTTCTACAAGATAAGGCAGTCTTGTAGTTGGGTGCAATATAAATTGGAATGCTGCTAATTTGGAAACATGATCAACAAAAGAGATGGAGGATGAGCCCTCATGGATTAACATTATGGTAGTCGATGTATGACCTAGTTGATACTTCTGGAATTTATGCCAGGATGATGGTGATAAATCTTTTGTGTGAATTCAAGGCTGCATGGAAACTGCAGCTTATCGTAATAACTATGTATCAAACATCATGGTTTTGTAAGCAAAACTTCATTCTACTTTTTTCAAGCAAGAGCAAATAGACATTAACTCAGAATATTTGGTGTAACCTATGTACCTCAGAGAGCTGTTTAAATGTAATGTCAAGTATGAACATGAAAAGTCTTCATTACGGATTTTTCTGAAAGTCTCATGAGATTCATGTGGAAAGATGTATTGTATTCCAACAATTATGGTCAGAAATCATGAACTGTGTGTAGTGTATCCAATCGCACATTGCATATGGTAAGAACAGCTTATTCCGATATCAAAAGTTTCAAGTTTAACTAAAAATACTAAAAAGACTAGTTACAGTTAAGTACTGCACGACTTCATGGCTTGCTATGGTTATGAATAAATACCAAAGCCTTTGGCCTTTTGTCACATAGTCTCTAACAACAAACAAATAGCATGTGTCTACGCATTTGGGAAAGTAACTGGAAGCTACTCAGTTTATAACTAGAGTCCGAACCAATAATTATCCCACTAGAAGGCCATAGTGGATTAAAACACATGTATTCAAGATGTTATCCAATAATCTCTAGACTGCGCTTTGAGACTTGTTCATTGTGCCTAATAGTAGTTGGGCACTACAGTGCTATAGTGCAATAAACATTTGGACTTAAACGGGACAATCGATACAATTCGTCATGTGTGCGTGTAGTTAGAACGTCAAGTGGATGCACACGAAGGAAGGAGGGAAGACTATGGAGTTTGAGGAGTAAGTAATGCCCAGGTCGAGGCGGTGATGGAAGAGAGCGGCATTCAAAGTTCTCTAGACTTCACGCACTCCTTGATAGTCCATACATGTGAGGACTACTCCCGACGAGAGCACGAATTTACCGACTACCGCAGGATGCTCACTTGTCGGCAATGGGGCTCGCCCACGAGACACACACAGATCATCCATTCCAAAGCTTTGGGGAAGCAATGAAACGAAGCGCCCAAGGCCCTGGCCTTAATAGCGGTGGGACATTTGCTTTCCGAGCTCTGGCCGAGGTTCAGACCACCTGCTGTGCATGGCATTCAAACGGCCTTTGGATATCGAGCGTACTGTCAAACCACCAATCTAGTGACTCCAAGTGGAACTTTGACGATCTCTCGACGCAGTTAAAGCTACAACATCAAATGATGATGGTCTACAATCAAATCAAACATTCAATACATTCTGCAGTGACTAACTCCACCCATCTCGAAAATGAAAGCCTTATTACAAACTTCACCGCCAGACCAAGAATAAATATGTCAGATTTGGCACCTATGATTCAGCTTGTTTTCACGATATGGTCTTGTACACAAATAAACAGGGCCACTTTGTATTTAGTATAGTAAGATAATGATATATAACACATTTTCAAATTGATTTTTTATGAATGTTGATAAAAATGCAACATATGTTGAGTGTAGTGCCCAAACCTGCATTAACATTGCTGTGTGTTTCAAGAAAGTAAGGCACCTTAACTATCCAAATTAGAAGTAAATATCATGTTTATCTAACATACTTAGAGTCATTGATTAACACACTTATGTCATCATGTCAAATTGTTAAGTGTCTAATATTTTTGCATGAGGCTGTAAGATCAAATTATATACTATATTTCAAGGTTATTAAATATATTAACTAATAAGAATATTTTTGAGGAGGTGATCATTTTGTGGTAATTTTATCAGTGATTATTTTACAATGACATGGGTATTTTTTCAACAATAAATAGGAGAAAAAACTTCAAATTTATGTGATGAATAATATACAAACATAAAAGAAACATAATTATAAAAACACATATATATATAAAAAAAAATAATTCAGCAACAATGAAATTTTAAGGAAGTTTATATAATATCTATTAGTATATCCGTGAAAGTTTTTTTATTAAACACATGGATATATTTTAATAGTTTGCATTGTAGTATATAAACTTAATAGAACTATTGGGATATGATTGAGTATTTGATGAAAAATTTGATGTGAAATGAAGATTTACATATAGTATACATGATCAAAAAAAAAATTTAATTCAGATTTTAAAAAGTAAAAAAAATTTATAAAAAATCTTAATGAATAAGTGAGGCAATAAAATATTGAAAATTGGATCAACAAAAACATGAAAGTTGATTAAACTTCTGGGATAAATTTTATTTGTTGCAAGTGGACCAGAAGCAACTTGTGATTGATTATTTCAAACATTCATAAACGAAATGTCAAACTGTTTGTAACAAAGGTTATTTCAAGTAAAATACTCTATGTTCATATATCCAAATCATGTAATTTATATGTTTATAAACTTGAGATTCTAAATCATTGCTTACATAGAATAAGTTGATGTGAAAATATATTTTGAATGATACATAAAATTGTATATATTGTGCGATGCAACCACATGAATATGAGAATCAAAAAATTTTTTATATATTAATTGAAAAATGTTTGGACAAATTGTACCAATCATCATCAAGATCATAATATTCAAGATAGCAAATAATGATTTTTGATGTGTACATCAAGTGAAGTTGTATTTTGATTCATTATGTGTTTGTGTACGATTAAATCAACACAATGAACAACAACCAACATCATATTTAATTTGTGAAGGAATTAATTGACTTATTTGAAGGAGCCATTTGAGATGAAATTGACAATTTAGTTTTTTTTTTGGGACTGCGATTGTTTATATCAAAGAGCATACTTATGATGCAACATAAGTGTGAACTAGATATTTTTACTATAATTTTGAATGACCAAGTTAAAAATGCCATTTGATCGACAAGTTCAATTCTATTGCATTGAGCAAAATTCAAAACTTCAACAACATGTATACTTACACATTCAAACATATATCAACAAATGGAAATGAGATTTGATATATTAATTAGCTACTAATTTGATTTGATCTACTTAGTTAGAATGTTAGTTAGATTATATAAACTTCATATTATGAAAAATATTTTCAAATATTTGAAACAAATATATCAATTTTGAATTTATTTTACATCAATTTATTTTTAAATTGATATGATCATACATTTTAAAATAGATTAATAATAATCGAAATTTAAAATTAAAAAATATCATACAATATTTTTTGGCTATAGAGATGGAGTATAAATATTAATTTAGAGGAGTTATGTATGTTCATGATTTAAAACAAAAATCAACTTATATGTGATCATTATTCAACTCAATCATTCTTTTTATGATGACATAATTAATATTGAATTAACTTTCAATGTTGTGTTTGATTTCTTCTTAACAACGTGAGGTGCATTATCACTTTATCCATAAGGAAATGCTTGTAGATTAAATACGTTTCAAATACATTAACTCTAAATCATATGAATGATATATGAATAAAATTTATAAAATAATGAGTTTGAATATTTTAGATTTGACTTATCTTTTAAATGATTGAGTTAATGTATATCAAGCTTAAGCATAATATGAGCATGAGAAAATAAGTTATATTCTTGTACATCTCATTTCAATTATTTATAGAAATAAATCAATCTTGGCATATGAACTTTACATATCTATGTCCCAAATGCTTTATCTTCTCCCAACATCGTAAAATATTCTTAGTTTTAAAGATATATGTAGCAAACTTGGTTTTCATATGGGATTTCCCTCTTTTCATCACGTAAAACTAGGGATAGTAGATACCACTCAAATAGACAAAAATTCTCAAGTTGAGAAATACCTCTTTCTCGATATGCTGTCCCATAAAAGATACAATCTAGATAATGTTCCCACAACCACCATCCATCCAAATTCTCATTTGAACACATGGACATCCTTTGAACACATGCGGATGTGTAACTCGTAACTAGAAACATGGATTGAACTAACGTGACATCTTGCGTGTGTAAGTGTGTAACCAACACAATAAAAACATAGCCAATAATTACATAAATTGCTAACGTGATATCTTTAAATACTCTATTAATAGTCAACTCCAAGACTATCTATCTCCCTTCACGGAAACTCTACTTTAGTTCTCACTAACAAAACATATCATGTGGACGGCAAAAGTGTTACTATTGTTGAATAATAAACCCTTTTTTGATGAAGCCAATCTTTGCTTCTCCCTCTAATCTCTATGTTGCCCCCTACTTTTTCTTCAAACAAGGAGAAAAATCACAATGATCACAGTCTTTATCAACTCAAATTATCCAAACAAGGCAAGCACCTCTATATCCAAACTTTCACGCAAATTTAAATCACATGCTTTTGAATCAACCTAGAAAGAGCAAGATAGAAACATTTACTTTATGGTGCATACAACTAATGGTTTTGTAGACTCATTTATCAAATAACATTTATAATTGATAATCAAAAAATTATTAATGAGGCTCTAACCATCCCCTTTAGCTTGAACTCATTATATTCCACGTTGAACACTAGTTAGGCTAAGACTATGAGGTTTAGGAATCCATTACACCTTTAGAAAATAACAATTATAAGATATATAATGCAACTCACCTACTTATGTTTGGATTAAGATTTAAGTGACCTATCTTTCTAATAACACAAGACTAAGATGGATGTTTAATAAACAAATGATTTACATTGGGTATGAATTAATATCAAATACCTTGAATCCAATAAAAAAAGATATATTAAGTATGATTATTTTTGTTGATTATTTCTTTCGATGAAGGTATATTTCCATGTCTGGGCAACCTAATCCTTATAGGAATTAAATTACTCTTTTTTCTATTTAATATGCACTAGATTTCATGACCCAAGAGCGTGAAAGAGAAGTTGAGTGGATTTTAAGGCTTCATCTAAGAGCGAGACCAAGGATTTCTCTTAAACAATGTAGCAAATATGACAAATCAAATATACCAATAAGAGATGCACAAGGAGAACTCAACAAAGATGATTTGAACTATATCCAAACAAGCAAGATTTGAGACCAAAAGTCACACCTGATGAGATTCTTTCCTTTCTGTCGCTTTCCATAATTTCAAAGATTGGCGTGAGAATGGTTCTACTTTATAGCTTAGGCCAGAGAGTTGCAAAGATCAACCTAAGTGGAAAAAGACGCCATGAGATTTGAACCAATCTTTGAAGGATCTGAAAGTATGCTACCTAGCAGACCATACCTGTTAATTCAGTAGTATGCAAATTCTGATATGCTTATTATAAAATATTTACAATGATGGTAATATTTTAATACAAAGTACGCCTTTGTAGTATTCTCAAAGCTTTTTACCCATTGGTCCAAATATTGATTATGATCATTAACATATTTCCCCTTGTGATGGATTCCATCACATTTAGGATGTCAATAAGTCTCTGCAGTTGACAAGAACTTAGATTTGTATCATGATGCGTTATCATTTCATATTTATTAAGATGTGGATCAAATATTATATATATATATATATATATATATATACAAGATGCATGTAGGATTTAGATTGTGATCATTAGCCCCAAAACAACCTAAATGCTGGACGAATGTAATGTCCTGATGGATTTTTTAAACAAGGTTTTTAAAAAAATAATGACGTATGTCTTTTCTTTCTTTTCAGTATATTGAGAAAATTTTTATCATTTTTTTGGATGTTTCAACTCTATTGGCAAAACCAATTACAATGCTGTCATATGATGATTGATGAACTAAAGGTCATTTGAAATGAAGGATATTGATGTGTTTCATGGCTTAAGATTGTAGATTAAGCATTTATTGAGATTTTGATCATTAGGTATTAAACGATTTTTCAAGTGGACATTACAGTTTTAAGAAGAAATATTATTATGGAATAAAGTGTGATTATATCTAAAGCAGTTTAATATGTTTAAGTTTTATCTTTTAACTACATCTATGCTTAGTTAATGAAGTTAAGTTGGAAAAAGGGATATGTGATAGCTCTTTGATATAATAGAGCAGATGATGAGAATAAATTTTTGTTTTTTAGGTGGAAGTTTCAATGGTCATATTTCATCACATACTTATTTTGACTTCCTCTCCTTGACTCGGACTAATATTTCCACGCTTGACTTGATGATGAAAGTTGGCGTTAGATAAGATTGACTTTAAGACACCAAAGTCAATTGAGGTAGTTGATTTTAGAAGGTCTAATTGTAATTAATTGCATAATATATTCTCTCACCTTGATTAAACCCTAGTTTAAAGAAATTGTATGGTAATTATTTCTCATTTAGTAGAGCAATTTTAAGTAGTATAAACAAGAAAGACATTGAGAACGCTTTCAAATCTTATTTTGAGGAATAATTGTTGATGATGTCTTATTTCAAAGAATTATTTTGAATATCAAATGAACGGGACATCACTACCTTTTGTGGATTATTATTATGTGTTTCTATGATTGGTTAGTTAATAGGATTGCCACAAGATTATGAAATTTGAGATTTGTGTATATTTAATAGCATAATGGGTTGAAAAGTGTACTTCTAGATTCATGATAAAAAGCCATTAGACAGAACCCGAATTTATAATCAACACACACACAAGATCCCATCGCCTATGGCCTTCAATTATATGATTTTGTTGTGCAATAGATATAGAGAGAGGAGGAGTCTAAAGACATGGACTCCATACTTTGCAAATAAGAGGAAAAGACTCAGTATTTTTGGAGAGAATTGGCGCCTTCTTGAGACATCATCTTTTGTTGTAAATTCTGCTAGCCTTAATTTAACGCTAAGTCTATCAAGAGATATTGAAATCAAGAAAAAAAAACTTTTGTTAACTCAAAAGAACTCAAGATATGGGCTTGTTTTTACAAGATCGAATAGAGTAATGAGACTGGCTGGATTATGCATACTACTTGTTTAATCCTCCCCAAGGGTGATCTAGTGACCAGCCTATGTCTTCCCTAAACAAGAAGATATATCAGTCAGAAATTGGATCTTCGCGGCAACTGGGCATACTCTAACTACATAGAGATCTTTGATATTGTTGATGAAGAATCACATGAATTTTTGTGATGATACCACAATCTTGGGCGTTTATTCAAGATTAAAGTAATTTTTCATAGATTACTTTCTCCTCGAACCCCATTGTATGGTTCAATGTAGCATACAAGTGAAGATGAAACATATATCAAGAGTAATCATATAAAATACATTCTTCCAAACTTCTTTTTATCACACATGAGTTGTTAGGCTCTCAAACTACGTGTGACATATACGATAAGTAAAGAACTTTGGACACTTATTTACTAAGTTTTTACGTGTGTAAACCCATAGAAAGCTTGTATATGGAATAGAAATATGTAGACTATATATCTAGAAGAGACATGTAATGGATGTAATGGTAGGTTTGTCTAGATGCTTCCACTATGTTTTCTTTTATTTGTGAATTTTACCTTTAAAAAAATTATAGGATTTTTATCACATAAGATCTTTAATAAGAAAAGCTAGATAAAATATATTTACTTAATCAAAAATTGATGTAATCAAGTCTTTTGATACAATAATCAACTTCATTATTTCGAGGGGGATTGTTTTGCAAGTCGAACCTATGGTGACCGAGGCAACACGTCACAATGACATATGACCATTAATTCATCACCTGGATTCAATGATGAATTCATATATATATATAAATATATATATATTAAGTATCCCTTTTTTTTAAATTTTCAGATTTGTTATTTGTGTTATCAAAATTATTATTTTTCATTTTTCTAAACGAAATGAGCTTTTAATTCTTTAAACATCACATCTATAAGTGTCTAATATATTATTCATTTTTAATCTTCTATATTTGTAAAATGGAATTTTATCTTGAGTATTATATTATGTGATTGTCACTATTGGGATCTCATTTGTTTAGACCAAGTTGAATTATCAATTGTTTGGCATGTGGTTTAGAATTTTGACTATCATATTTTGTGTCCAAATTGAATAGAATGATTTAAAATATATGAAATAAATAAAAAATTTATCAAAAAAAATTTGAATAAGCTATATAACATGTATGAATTGGTACAATGTCATGTGTTCAAAATGTATAAACCTCTTTTGATTAGTTTACACATTTTTTAGTTAAAAAAAGATAATTTCAAATTAATTTCAAATCAATAGCTATAAAAATTATAGTAATATATACAAAAGATAATTTTCTTTTAAAGTTATTATTAAGTTACCATCATTATTTTCTTAATATCATGGATATTTTCTTTATCCATTATTTTATTTTCCAAATTATATTGTTTGGAAGTATAAATGTTGTGTTTGGTTTATTAGTTAATTAATCAAAAAGTACAAATATCAAAGATGAGTTTATAAGCATACAATGTTTAAGTGATGGTTTTAATTTTTTATTACTGGCTTCTGCAATTACTTTGTCTTTATGCTATTTGCCAACTTAGTAATTACAGTAGTAATTCATCTCATGTTAACCCTATATCTATATTCTAGATAAGAGTTCCAGCTACTTTGTTTCAATTTCCAATTATTATTCCAATGTGTTCATTTTCCGTTCAGAAACCTCAATCAATGCATACCAAAATTTTATGCAGGAAGATTACCAAGTTCTTATCTAATTCAACGACAGAAATGTAATATGTTTATTATATATATGTGCATACCTACATACAATAAATGTAAACCCAACACAAAACCCAAGGGTAATACATATCAAAGATGGTTTTTAAAACAAAGAATTAAGTCGTCTGTCTGTTGATTTTTTCTCTTTAAAAGTGGAGACACCAAGAAGGGATTAAAAGTATTCCTATACTAAAAGTGGGAAGATCAATTTAGAGATTTCGAATAGAACATAATGAAGTGCTGGCTTTAAAGACCAATAACTAGCAGCATCATCCGAAAATCTCTTCTTTTTTTCTACTAGCCATATTCAGTACCTGTAAAGATGATGAATTGGCAACTATCCACCACTACATTCATATTTTGAAATTTTTCAACCGAAGGATGTTATAAAAATGAAGGCCTCATCTTGGCTTTTTAAACTCTGCAACAATAAAGAATTACAAACAATTATAGAACGTTCATATCTTTTAGTATATCATATTTACCCTTGTTAAATTTGACTTTAAACTTATTACCAGGCTGCCGAGAAAATTTTATAAAACGCCGAAACATCCGAGCGTCAGCCAGTCAACTTACGTACAATAGCTTCTGCGCGTCATAAATAGACCTTCGTCCGGCGAACAAACGGCTGCTGACATAGACCTCGAGGTCAACCTGAGGCAAGCGAAAGATCAACTCCAGGTTAAATCAACACCACCAGGCTCCGGGCGGCGGGGCCCGCAACGATAACCCTAAAGACAGGTATCATCCACCGCAACCTCACGTTAGCCTGACGGGCATGAGCCCGCGAGTTTCGTCGTCGTTGTCGTTCTTTCGTGTCGAATGTTTGCAGCTTTCGAAGTCTGACATCACATTTGGCCAGCATTGAATTTGGATTAGGATCGCACTGTCGTTGCTGCAAAATCTACTGTTGGAAAGGAGAGAGTGCGCTCCAGAAGTGCATACGATCCCCTATGAGCCTCCCCAAACGTCCTGTTTCTGCAAAAGAATTAAGCGTTCCTTTTGACGCTTTGCTGCTTCCAGCAGTAAAGTCCCATTGTGGGCTGGAGAGGTTGTTGCTTCTGATCGCTCAAGTGTTGTTGTTCTGCGGCCTGCCTGCATCTTTCAGACGGAGTAATGATCGCAGCAAATTACTGTCTGATCGATCGGTCGGTCTTCTTTCTTCGAGGTTTAATCGCACAATCAAGGGCATTCGTGACACAGAGTGTGTGTGACCTGCCCTGTTGTGCCTTTCTCGCCTGTATCTTCCTGCCTCCCCAAGCGATAATTTTCCACTTTTTTGCTACATTACTGGGTGCAGGTATCCCTCACTCTCCGTCGAAGCCTCCTTCCTTCACGTCTTTCACAGAAGATTTGCTCAGCAATTTCATCGCGATCTTTACCCCGGTCAGTCGGCTCTAGTCATGGATCCCTTCGGTCCGCACCTCCAATGCAATCGCTGCTGGGTTCGGGTATTAAATGTCGTGCTGTACGCTCTTTCTTCGTCGCCGGTTCATTGATCATCTCAGCTCTGTGGTGGGCCATTGTGAAGAGCAAATGAATTCTGTCCATTGGAGTATGTCAGTTAGATTACTCACTCAAAGAGAGAGAGAGTGAGCCAGAACTAATCGACCCTCCCTCTCAACAACTTTGAAAGCTCTGCGCTTCCAAGTCCTTGCGTGTGTGTGTGTGCATATGCGCTGCGCTGTGTAAGAGGCACGACGGTAGTGTCGTGGTATTCAGCAATGCTGTCTGCAGTGGAGAGCTGCAGAAACCACGATATTGAATTTCAGATGATATCCTCTATTGTATATGCGCTGTAATGGTGTCGATGAACAGCTTGATTCACCAACTGAGGCCATTGTCCGTAAGGAGGAGGAAGCGAGCTTTTTCCACTTATTCTCTCCCCGAGACAATAGAAAGACCATCCCGGAGGCAGAAGAAAATTTGCTTTACATTCTCTCAGCATGTCAGATGAATGAAGTAATACCAACAAGTCGAGATGGTATTGCCTTTCCCATTGCAACGCCGACGGTCACTTCCTGATCCGGCATAGCGTAACGTAATGGATGTCGTGTTCATGCAACGGTAACAGCGGAGTGAAGTGAGCGAGCGAGCGAGCGAAGGCTGACAAGGTAGCTCAGCTGATTCTCCTGCCTTCAGTTCCCTCGGTGACTTATATTGTCAGCCAAACGAAGAAACGATGGGATAGGGAATGCCAGCCAACGCGCCGCGCTGGTTCGACGAGATCACTGGGCGAGTCAGACGGATGGAGGCGGCCGTCAGTGGACTCCTGAAGTGGGAGTGTAGACCAATGCAGGCTCTGCAACGCACGGCAGAGAAGAAGCACTGACCCCAGGGGTCAGTAATAAAAAAATCTTCTTCCCTGTGGGAGGACCTGACTGATGCAGTTCCCCTTGGCAGAATTGCTGCAGAAAGGAGGAGCTTACCGGAGCCCTGGGAAGGAAGGCTGAGAACAGAAGGAGAAGGAGTGTTAAATAATGAAGAAGCGAGATGGGATGCCCAGCCGTTATGGGAGCGCCGAGCGACCTGAGCATCGGATTCCTTAAATGAGTTCATTGATGGCTGGTATTTGAGTAGACACGGCCATTAATTATGATCTTGGTGAGCTACCTGAGAACCAAGCCACCATCCCACTAACTCACAAAGACGACAAACAACCAGCACCAGCTGGAGGAGTTGGGGGCGTGCGGGTGGGGGGTGGGGTGGGGCAAGCAATGAGACGTGATTGGAGGTGAGGGTCGGGTGGCAGCTTATGGATTTGTGCCAGCAGCTCTTAAGTTCCGGGACAAGCCTCTGCTGCATGGCAGTGATGATAATAAGGCCTATGGCACAGTGCTGCCCAGGGAGGTGCAAGCTGGTCCCTTCCCTTCTCAGTTTCTTGTTATTGTTGTCGATTTTCTCCTGAGCTGCTCTGCTTTATATAACACATATCCAGTAGGGTATAAACTGAGATGTCCGTCGTGCACATGCTGACGATAGCAAAAAGCACAATAATGGTGAAATACACCGCCAGGTTTCTTCCACCTGAGGGGATGTGTGTGTGTGTACTACTACTCTGAAAGTAGAAGAAAGAAGTCATGGGTGTGTACTCTTCTGTCCCATCGTATCATCCAGTACCCAAGAGGCCACCTAAGTTAGGAGAATGAGGAGAGAGAGAGAGAGAGCAGAGTCCAAAGGAGCGATATCGCACGGAGCGAGCGAAAAGGCCATAAATGAAGTCATCAACAGTTTAATGTAGATGGTAGAGTAGGTAGGAATGTTTAATCCATTGCTGATTGCGAGGCGCGGCACGAAAAAGGGTGCGGTGGCAGCACGGCAGGGAAGGGCAGTGCGGATTAGAGAAGGGAGGATGTAATGCGTTTGGTACAGGTGAGATGAGCGCATTGGACTGGGCATGGCAGTCAACGTCTTGGACTTTAGTCCAGCTCAATGCCGTCCGTACAATCGCATCGAGAGCCTCAAGTGCACCACAGAAAGCACATGTCCGTATTAGTAGAGTAGAATATACCAAAAGCCAGCCTGACCCTGTCTGTTCGCGTCGCAAATTTCCCGGAGGATCAATACTCTACTCGCAAAGACATAACAAATTCACAAACAAACCCGAGCCAACATCCGCTGCGGTGGTGAGACAAGACTCGTGCTGCTGCTTTTAAGCAATTTCAGATACGTAAGAGAGGAGAAGAGCAGATCGACTGAACACGCGATCCAATGAACAGAGTTAAGATTCACTGGACACACAATCACACATCGCTGCTATAGCCGTTGGGCTGTGTAGGCCTCTGGATTACATGAAGAAGCAGTCACTTCATCGCTGACACTGGAGACCGCACTACAAATGGTGACTGGTCTGACTTGATCGTCCAAGGTGATCCTTAGCCTGTGATATTAAATTCATCTAAACAATCAGGGTGATGCTAAAGAAAAGAATAATAAAGGCTTATTCACATCGACGGAAGATCGGCCATCCACCACAAAGAAATAAAGCCTGTAATTGGTACAACTAAACAATTTGCAAGAATCTTTCGCTGCCGCTGCTGCTGCTCTGCGTTTCTTTCTTCCTATTCCTTCCTTCCGTTTCTGCTCCTGATTCCTGAAGATCATTTTTTCGTGTCAGGCCGGATGCTAGTTCCGACTTCTGGAGACGAGCGAAGACGTCTACCTCGAGCTGCCGCACCACATCTTCCATCTCTGGTCTCGAGCTTGGAGCAGTATTTACACAAACCAAGGCGAGCTGCAAGGTGTTCATCATTTCTTCCTCTTTGGTACCCTTGATGATCTCCACGTCGAAGACCTCCAAAGTCCATTTGTACTCTGCCAGGTCCATGCCGCTGTCGGACGATGATTGCTCAACCGGCGCTTTGGGTTGGGTCAGCAGCTCGAGAAGCATCGAGATGCCAGTTGCACATTTGGGATTTTGGCTTTCACCAGCTCGGGGCCTCAGCCCGAGAGTTCCTGCAGCAGTGGCCATCAGACCCGACATCGCTCAGGTGTCACCAGCCGGGCCAGTTCGGGTGGTCGCTAATTTCCTGGCGTTCATTCTCCCGTCCAGAAGTATGTTGCTGGCAGTCAGGTTGCTGTGGATGATGCGTTCTCGTCGTGCAGGAATCCGAGCCCTCTCGCCGCGCCTCCATCGATATTCTCCGTCTCCTGCGTCAACGGTGTCTCCGGTCCTCGAGCTGCGCAAAACCAAACAAAGATTCCAAATTCCAACATGATCAGCTCCCAATGAATACCCATCCTCCAGCCTGCTCCCGCACCTGATCGAAAGTTCAGGCCATACATGCAGTGGCCTGACGACACCCCCTCTCCAGTTCTTTTTTCAGGAGATCACTTCCTGGATCCAACACACCGGCCACACCTTCGCAGAAACAGCCATCTAAACTGAATCGCTTCCTGCTTTGTGATCTTCCTGGTTCTATAATGCTCAAGGCGGTAAGTCGGCCACTCAGTAAAGACGCAGATTTCTCCGTTTGGCCTGAAAATAATCGGGAGGTAGTACATTGTGTAATGCAGCTTCACCGGGTGAGGGGGGATCCCCTTCCATTACGTGCAGATCATGTAAGCACACGCTGCCAAAATATATGAAATATGTCCAAACAGCAAATGAAAGAACGAATGTTGTTGAAATGGAATGACGAATGCCAAGCTCCAGGCCATGTAGTCGAAGACGAGCAGCTTCTCAGTCCTTGGGGGCCCCAGTAGCGCGCAATATGCGCAAGCTGCGGCGGATCTCGCCGAGGTGCCACCTCACTCTCGAATTCCCTTTTGACGATTCTCGCGCAAGCGCTGACGGCGCGATGATACCCCGTCCCCTCCAAAGTGGCCTTGCACACGTCCCGTAAGCGTTTTGCTCAGCACTTCCTCGCCGTGGCGCACAGTGCAGATGATCGGCGCTGGTGCCAGCGGCTGGCGAAGTGGACCAGCGCCCCTGACATCTCCGCGTCCAGCGACACGCGTCCATTCTTATTATCGGATCGGAGCCCCCCCGCGCCCGCCGCCGCCGAGCTTCCTTTCTTTGTCATTCTTGCGCTTGTACACACGAACAGCAGACACAGGCACACAGAATGGCCAATGAAGCGAGAGCAGCCCTGAGCGCGATAACAGTGCCCAGTCGACGCGCGACTTGGACGACACTCTCGGGTGACCTAAGTGATTGGCTCCTGGACCGGGGATGTCATGCGCGGGAGCCGGGGAGGCGTATCGTCCGCCAGGGGACACCTACAGAAGCCCGGATTCCCAAGAAGGCGCTGTTGCTGAAGGCTTGCGAGTGAGGCGCCGCTGAGAGATTGTTGTATGAGACGTCGAAGCTGGTCAAATTCGTCAGCTGCAGGAGCGTCAGCGGCAGGTGGCCGCTGAAGTCGTTGAAAGACATGTCCAACGCCGTGAGGCGAGTGAGAGGCGTTTCCGCCTCGGGTACGCGCCCGTCCATCGCGTTGTTGTTCAGCAGCAGCGACTCCAGCAGAATCAAATTCCTCTGATGCTGGCGGGCAGAGGCCCTGCAATGTCCAGAGGCATAGGCTCGTCAGGCTGCCATCACTTGCTCGGGATGCTTCCGTCGAGCTGGTTGTTGGCCAAATGGTGGTGGACAAGAGTCGCCCCTGGGCAGGAATGGGCCTCCTCGCAGCGTTGCTTCCCGAAGTTGGCGTACGAAAGAAATGACAAATCTCGAGGCGACGAAGGCACTTCTTTCGAGCTGGGTTGCTCGATTACACCCAGCACTCTCAACTGCGTCAGCTGGCCCAGTTCCTCCGGAATGCCGCCGTTTGTTGTTGCTCACGCGGAGCTCTCCTGTCAGCCGCGTCCGAGCTCCTGCAGCGATGCGGAATGCCGGTGAAGTTGTCCTTCACATCCATCCTCTGTAACGAACTCGAGTTGATCGCATTCCATCAGTCAGAGCGGACCATGAGGCTGAGCCCTATCACGACGAGCGACGAGCTCTGAGCCCAGTCCGATGGGAAAACTCCCCACAACCTGTTGATCGCTGGAAGCCGAGAGAGAGAGTCAATCTGTTGCTGGACTGCGTCAGCCCAGCGTGAAATGGGGCCTGTCAGATTATTATTATAGCTCACGTCGAGCTGCGCGAGGGCGGAGGAGTTGCTGATTGGCCGCCAGAACTGTTCAAGAACAGGCAATTCCCTTTCAAGGCTGGAGCCGAGATTGCGGGGGAACAAGCGATGAAGTTGTGGTGGAACGAGAGTTTGCGCAAGCTCGTCAGATTTCCAATATCCTCCGCCAGAACGCCCCGCAGAGCCTTACCCGGAAGCGCGAGCTGCGTGACCTGGGCTGTTCAGGATACCCTTTCGAGCCACGAGGTGCAGACCCCGAAGCCCGATTCGTTCCATGACGCTAAGACGCTGGGATTTTGAAACCCCCGCTTGATTGCCAGAAGCGCGTCGACCTCGGCCTGAGAAACGCCCGATTGAGCCCCTACTACCGAAGCGAAAATGAGCAACACCAGGCCTGCAACATCAGAGCTGCCAGTGCCCGGTACCCGCCAGCTTCCAATGCAACCTCCCTTTCGCCATCCCTCCCGGGACGGGGGAGAGAGAAGAGCGTCACTGATCACCTGTACCTCCGTCCTCCGTCTCACTCTGCCAGCGCGCGCTTCTTCCTCCCTCTCGGCCTTCCTCCTCGCGCCGCCTCCTCAAAGCCGTCCCGCAAACCCCACAATACACGCAGCGTCGCAGCATCGCCATCACCACCACCGCATTGTTGTTCTCCTGAACTTTCCGGCCATCGCCCAATTCCTCGAGATCATAAGTCACAATCTTCTGGCATCGGCACACTGCAGAGCTGCTGCTGCCCCAGTTCTCTCTCTCCGACCCAGCAAGAAAATCTAATCGTACCTTTTCTTTTTCCTTCCTCTGCCTCTTCAAGGTTCCACCTCCTCGAAGTTAGTACTCTTCCTCCTGATGTCCTTATCATGAAGGAAGAACGGAGACGAAACCAGACAGACGCAAAACCAGTGCCAACCTCTTCTACTGGTGACAATCATTTTGTATAGAGAAAAGAACCAGTGAGAGAAGGAGGAGAAGAGGGCTCACCAAGTGGACAGAGAAGATGAGGTAGTGAGAGCTCTGTGAGATAGCATAGGGCAGTGTGGGTGGTTATGAACCGAGCAGCAGCAGAGCAGAGCCCAGAGGAGCAGAGATGGAGAGAAAGAGAAAACAAAGGTGGTAAGAAACCAGTACATACAGGTGGAGACTGACTGTATGGGTCTGCAAAAGCTCGCAATGAGGTAGAGTGTGTATATAGTTGGAAACTGTCAGACCAGAGGCCCCCAGAGGAAAAGTTCCCTCCCAGCAGCACCACCACCACAACTTTCAGCGACCAGTAGTAGAAGTGCATCTATCGCACGCAGAGAGGAAGGAAAGCGAGAGCGGATCCTCAGCGGCGAGTAGGCCAGAGCAGGATGCGACGAGCTGCCGCAAAGCTTGCAAGCCCTCAAGAGCAAGAGCACGTTAAGATGACGATCAGATCAATTTTGTGGCAAACTTGTTGGCCAGTGAACCGTAGGTGTAGTACCAGTACTCTGCAGAAGTTTATTATCATGGATCCTGGAGAACCCGACCCACTCCTTTCAAAGTGACTCCTCTCCATTCTGCCGCCTCCCCAGGCCCATCTTTTTCCCTCGTCCCATCCGCCGAGTGCTGAGGCTGTCGAGAGCGGCTCTAGCAGCGCTGGTGGCCCTACACCGACCCGGCCTGATAAATGAAAGAGAGCCGTTAAGCCCCGCGCAATTTCCCAGACTTCTCCAGTCTCCACCTCTCCCGACCCCGGCCCGCCTCTCCCTTCTGTAGCCAGCTTTTCCTCATCCCTTCCTATGCTTGTCTTTTAACCGCTTCCCGTCTCGCCCAGTTTACCGATCCGGCCCCGTTCTTAAGCAAGTCCCGCATTCCGTTCCGTCTTCGGTGCATACATTATCTCTGCAATTCGTCCGATCCACCTCACCGTTCACATCGACCCAAGGACGGACGCCATCATCGCAATTAACCACATGTGGAACTCTGTGCTACCTACGCATGGAAGAAAGAAATGAAAGTGGGGGAGGAGATTAATGATTTGATGGGGCCTTCCATCCCTTTTGCTATTTTACTGTGTCTTTCTTGGCGCGAAGGAGCAGAGGATGTCATAAAAAAGAAAGAAAGAGGAGCTGCCTCTGCCTTCCTCCATATTGATTCCAAGCCTTTGGTGTGGGGTGGTTGATTGGTGGTTCGATAAGTACAGAAAAGACCGTAATAGTATCGAGGCGGGCATTGGTAGCAAAAACATGGCGGATCCAGCTCCACTGTTTTTGGAACGCAGTTCAAATATACTGCTTTTTTGGAACGAGCTCCAATTCCTTTCTTCTTTCACACCTCACCACTGATGAGATCCTTTTATATTTTACTTGTCCCTTTCAATTTAATGATCCAATATGAGCTAGTGACTCACCAGGCGGTAGTCAAGCGGGGACAAGTTCTGAGGTTGCTGGAACAAGTCATTGGTTTAGAGGAATCAAATCCTTCTTTCTGTGGTACTTACAGAAGTATTACTAAGAACTGCGGCGATTTGGCTTCACATGTTCAGGACCACACTCAATACTTCCCTTTGTCAATCACTTGATCGCAAAAGTGGCCATGCATGGATAAAATGACGATGGCAAAAACCATCAAAAATTGCAACAAAGCCATGGCCAAGAGACTTAGCAGATCCAACCTACTGGGAAATGAGAGAACAACACTTTGTGGTAACTGTTATCTACAACCGCTCCTCCCTTTGCTATCTCCTGCATGTAAACTTGCGAAATTTAGTGGAAACTTGAGTACAGAACAATAATTTTACTTTATCCAGACCTTAAGGTAATGCAAGCTAAAGCAGTAATACTAATGCAATGTCTGGAATAACACATAAAAAATCATTAGTTGTCCTCCTTGTCTACTTTTGTGAGAAAAATTTTGCAATAATCTTAGAACAAAAACTATCCATACATCTTGTCTCCATAGCCCCACATACATCTCCAAAGCTAAGGAGATAAATGCATTTCCCTGGCAAACCCCCCACATTGATATTTCAAATCCTAGCTCTAGTAACTAAGCCTTCATATATATTCCTTGAAGCTGCTGACAAAGTCTATGGGAACCTTTCCCGCGTCAAATTTGTAATCACGGTTTGCAACAAAGACTCATTATTACTTCAGTGTCGTGGTAGAGAGGGCCTCAATAACATGATGATATTGATGCAAGGGCATGTTTCTATACAAATATGGCGTGAAATAACAAAAAGGATGGGAAGATCCTGTCTCTGTTAAGAATAAACCTAATCAGTGAAGGACCAGCCCCACAGCATCACAATGGGAAGACAGTCTACTACATCTAAGATATCCGAACTATTCACGCTGGGCCGTGTCAAGTTGTGGACGCCAAGCATTATGTATAAGATGACATGACATGTGTGTCATCTTCTGTGAGCCAAGCATAGTCAAGTGACTCGCTGGAGCATTTTAGGTTAGGATAACCGACGCAAGCATCATGTTGTTAAGAGTTCAATTGATCAACTTTTGTAGCCATTGTGATGTTGAAAATAAGAGATATTATCTAATCTTTATCAAATGTAAAGCGTAACTCGATTTTGGTGCGGTAGAGTCGACACTTTGCCGACTACGAGCTTATCCGACTGAAGTGAGCCGACGCACATGGATGAGGACACAGGATCCTCCGTATGTACCGATGCCCAATCCATTTGGTAGGATCAACATCCTGTCTTCATCGTGGACCATTTCTGGACGTATTAGTGCATCATTTGGAGATAACATTCTGCAATGCTGATAAACCTCCTGCACCAATTATTCTTCTATACCTTGGGAAAAATGCACGCTTTTGACTAGCTTAATGCCAGGATCTCAATCTCTACCAATAAAGTGTTTTCAACATATGGGTTCCAATCCATCACTATTAAGCTACCCAAAATAGTTTCATATGGAGCTGGATTGTTATAACTTTGGGTGATATTCTCAAGTTATAAACTCCCTGCCCGCCTGCCCGCTCATACTCTCCTGCGAGCTTTTCATTTTGGACTCTTTATTAGCAAGCAACTCAGATTGTGTATATGATGACTATGAAAGCGTGGTTTAGGATAGCTGTAAGCCTTAAGTTGAAATGAGTTTAATTGCTGTTACCTAGTGTCAAATTCCTTTTTCATTCCTATTTCTATCGGAATTTGGGAATTCAATGAGGGCACTTAAGCAAACTTCTTCTAGGCTTTGAGGAGTTTTGGAGACCTTCCTATATTCAAAGACCAATAATAGTCAGAGCTGACGGGATGAGCTACGACGTGGGCTTAAGAAATCTGTGGATTTGAAGGATTTGTTATTCCTGGGGCCATTTATTCAAAGATAGGAGAAAATTTAGACTTTTGGAGATATTTGGGGCATTCTAGAATCCAAGAGTTTTTGGGAACTGAAGGATTGTGATATAGCTGAATCCAGTTTGATCAACAATTACCTGTCTGATTAGTTTTATATTTAGGAATAAATAGTTCAAAGAAATGAGTCAGAGTGCAATTTGTACTGCCATTTAAGTTAGTCTGGAGACTTCATATCTTTTGATATTAGAAAAGTTCTGTCAATAAAATTTTGGTCAGCTCAAGCCCCCTAATAATGAGGACCTTCAAGAAACTGGGAGCAATTGAAGTCAAGGATTGGATGTGTGATGGGCTTTCCAGCCACAATCAGATATCGCCTTGTGATACACAGCAGGTAAATAAATTCAAGAATTGTTCCGAGAGAGAGGAGGAAACATCCTCAAAACTTTTGTGAGATTGAAAGGATTGTTGTGGAGAAATTTTCTGTAAAGTTTAAGCGAGAGTTATTATCTAACTATTATCATAATCTTCTTCCTCAATGTTTCACCTGCTTTATAACGAATCCGAATGTGAAAGTGGTCGAAGAATTTCTAACTAAATTTAGAGGCTTCTTCTACAAACTGTGCGCCTGCCAGTTTCTCGAGAAAAAAATGTCCATGACATAAGTGGTGAACTCGATTTAAACCTCGAGGTGGATCAACTTTCAAGTGAGCCTCTTGTTGCTAAATGGTCACTCTGCCATCATAATCTTCTTCCGTCAAGTTCTATCTGCTGAGTAACCCAACCTGCCAAATGTGGGAGTGCGCTGAGGAGAAGAAGAAGAAATTGTCAACTCAATAATGTCTCTAGAGTATCTCTTTCATGTTCTGCTTCCTCACAAAGAAAGAAACGTATTACGCGACAACAAATATAACAATAAAAGATCCTAAGAAGATCACTTCAACGGATTGCCCCCTAAGTGGATTACACCAACTAGTACTCTTTGTGGAGCACTGAAAACACGTTTGCCTAAAAGGCCAGGCTATACATTAAGCTAAAGAGTGAACAGCTTCATGTCTCGTATTAGCAGAGAGAGGCTTCCTCGCTGCACCACTTTCACATGTCAGCAATGCCCATAGCTCCATATAACTTCTCAAAGCTAGAAGAAACAAAGATGTGACCTCTCCTCTCACCTCCCTTTATACTTGAAGACTCATCAGTTGTCTCCACTGGCCACCATCTGAGATGGGTGATCATCCTCTTGAAACTATGTCACGTAGGATCTGTAAAGCTGTTCAAGTCTAACAGGTGAGACGAGTTCTGGTCCTCCCGAACTATTACAGAGAATGTCCTAAAAGATAAATTGTAAAAGCACCAGTCCACCTAGTGCTATACTAAGAGCTATATCACGACTCTTATTGTATCATATATATGGCCATTCTCTATTCATCTAAAAGAATAATGTGTCACATATGTGTTCTTCTTGATTTATTATATAGTGTATAATCACACTCATCTAACCCAACTAGATGTTGTCTACCCGAAAGCAATCATCATAAAGAAAACAATGGATACAAAAACAACACACATGAACTATCTCACCCGAACCCTACATCCTTGACCGCTAATAGCAAATGAGATTTTTTATATTTTGCGAATATATAAAGTATCATCCCCTTCGTGGATAAATCATGCAATGATATGTAATCCATTGACTCTCATTTTGAAATGCTTCCTCTAAATGTTATCATAAATGAAAGAAACTTCAAACAATCTAAGTAGATAATAGATTTGTGAATAGTATCGCTCACTTTTTGTGGATTGAAATTTTCACTCTAAAATTGAATAACAAGGCGTTTAAAAAGAACGCCCAAACCACCGAAACCTATTGCATCCCATTACTTTCTGAATTAAAATTCTAAACCATTCAATGAAGAGAAAGTTAGATTTGACAATATGCTAATATATCATGAAGCTAATTTCATGCTCAATGTAGCAAATATTCTTTAAGACTAATGGGCCTCTCTATATAAAATATCCTAAGGTAAACATCTTTATGTGGTCCAAAAACAATCTTTCCAAGTGACAAGGACAAGATCAAGCCAAAGTTGAGAAAAAATACGCTCATTTATCCAAGATTCATATATTATAAAAATATTGCCTATGTCATCTTGAGAAGCATTTTTTTTTAAGAGTGATAAAGGATCTTTGCAGGCTAGCTGGCCAATGGAACTATATAGATTTGCGCTCTAAACTGGTTATTATGATGAAGATGTTTAATTTGTTTGCATTAATTATGTGTCACTTCTAAGAATAATATATATATCCTATATTTAAATTCATGTCATGAGTATACAATATAGATACTAAAATATTGTTGAAAATGATTATTATTTTTAGTCAAAAAATCATATAAATCAGAATGATATAATTAGAAACAAAAACTATAAATTCATTAATCTATAATAAATATTTTAATGTTAATAAATTATCAAAATTTATTATCTACTTGACTACACAATAAATTCCATCTCAAAACATACCTATTAAAAAAAAATTAGAAGCATAATAATCAACTATAAAAGCATAAATAGTTTATCAAACAAACACATTATATAATCATTTCAATTTGTAAATAAATCTTTGAAATAATATAAAATATTATAAGAAATTAAATTAGAATAAATCAATTTTTATGAACTTAAGAATAAATAAACAAATATTTTTCAAACAAAAAATTAAATTGTAAAGCATTCAAACCCAAAAAAATGATAAAAAGAGAAGGTTGTCATCCTATTAACAAATTTTAATTATATATAAAATAAAAGATTAAAAAATTCAATGTAGAAATTATAATAGTAAGCACATTATTATTCATAATGCATGTAACATTCATATACATTTAGTCATTATTTTCTATATGTTTCTAAAACCTCACAAAAACTTCCTCTATATACCTTAATATTCTCTCTTCATATAAAATATCAAAAGTTTCCACATTTTCAACTTTTTTTTTATTTGATATCTATATGGGACCCTAAATACAACATAAATAAAGAAAGCATCATTCTTTGAATAATTCATCAATTAAAATGAACAAACTGGTTGATCAAGGATTGTCATGGACTTTTTTTCTCCTAAACACATGATGAAACTTTTACCATCATTGACACTCTTAATCATTCAAAAATGGATTCTATCTCACAATTACGAGTCACCTTGTGAGATTTTACTCTCTTTAGTATATGCATTCAATTATATCTTCTCAAAATCCTTTAGGTCTCTATCAACAAAGCTTCTTCATTACATGGGTTTCTTTACATTAAAGTCATATCATGCACTGTCACAATATGTTCTACCTCTTGGATTCATGATGAGACAATGTTCCTAAATGAAAGTTTACCTCCAAAAGTTTCTTTTTCTCTCAAACTCTTAACTTTGTTCCTCAAAGAACAATTCATTATGATTGTGTCATTCATCTCCACAATAGAAAGTCAAAATCAATTAATTATTAGTATTGTCACAGAGTAAGTTAAATCATCTTGACGTAAACAATATATAGATAACTTGTTTTTGGTATTTTTGAAGACATCATTTCAAGATTTATGATAGTTTTAAAATTGATATTTACTGTCAAACCCAACCAAAGACATTCAACATTAAACTTATATATGTTTATCCTTTTATGATTTGAAATATATTTTATATCCTAACTCTCAAAAATAATTATTGTTATGAAGAAAAATAATTTCTAAATCTAATGATAAAAACATAAAAAATAACAGATTACTTATTTTATAATTTGGAAATTTAGATTCAAGAATTGATAGACGAAACATATGGCTTACAAAAAATATGTCCAAGCAATATTTTGGTACATGATTTATCACCCTATAAAAATGATATTATTAAATTAACTAAAAATATATTATTTCAAATAGTATAAAAAATTCACAATCTTGTGATTATGCAAGTAATGAATATTTTGCATCATAAATTAAAATCATATTTTAATTATTTTATTAAAAAATAATATTAAATTATTTAATATTTATAATACAAATATTTATTTATTAGATTAATGATAAATTTGATATATTGAAAATTAAATTTTAATATATCACATTTATCATACATGGCTAAATTTAAAATATTTAAATCTATCAATATAAATTTCATACTCTATACTTTTCAAATATATTTTTCAAGAGATAACAAATACTTACAAGATTAATTAATTAATTTATATATATGAATAATTTTATTATTTTTATATAAAAAATTAATTCTTTTTTAATATGTATAATAAAATTATGATGATATTAAAGAATAAAGATTAAACAAAAACTGTAATTCTAAGTTCATGCTATCAATGATAGCAAATTTGTAACACAACAAAGCTATTATAGTATTTCATAGACTCATTTATTCTAATCTTTTAAAAATTCAACATGGGCAGCAAGACAACTACATTTCTTGATTCCATACTAGACTGATTCAAGCATAAACTTCTCTTTCAAAAGAAGTAGAAATTCAGGATTTTTCTTATGGCATTCAGTAACCAATTTTTTTGAATTCAGATTCAAACCACATTCTGAAAAGATGACCAATACATTGAATAAATTTTATATTGATAAAAAATAATTACAAATTTATACATCATAATCTTATGAAAAAAAAATTTAACTTTAAAAACAATTCTTGGATATATTTTCTTTTTCACGAAACAATTCATTTCTTCCATTTTTTTCATGGATTCAAATATTTTTTTCTTACCTATAAAAAATTTATTTGTATCAGATTTATTATTATATGTATATATATTTTCATAAATTAAAAATAATAAATCAAATGATCAATTTTATTGATCATTATAAGAATATTAAAATTGAATTAAAAAAAAAACTCAGAATATATTTCTGTGAAAATTTACTTTAAAAAAATTGAGATATATCCTAATTTTATCAATAAATATTTTCAATTAATCATATTTTGAATTTTTTTTAATATTTATAAAAATTATCTTCAAAAAATTAAAAACCTCTTTTAATTATAACATTTCCATCAAATTGAATAGTAAATATTGATATAATTTTTATGTGTTTAAAATGATGGATAAAAATAAATAAAAAATATCAAAAGTAGAAAAATTTGGTAAAATTACAAAAAAATTATTTGAATAAAATAACATTAAGCCATCGAAAATTTTAATAAGAATTCCACCTTTTCAAAAAAATAATTAAAGGTTCCAGGAACACATGAATTTTGGAATTATCCATGAATTTTGATAATAATAATATTATAGAATTATTTTGGGGGAGTAATAAATATAAACATTAATTATTTAAAATACTTTGAAAATCTTTATGAATTATTTATGAAAATGGAAAAAATTATAAAGAATACAAAATTGATTATATAAATCAAGTAGAGAGATAAAATGTTGACAAGAGTTTTGAAATTACGCTTAAAATATATATTTTATCAAATTTTTTTTTCACAATCCATATTTACAAGATCCTCATGTGTGTTTATATTTTTATTATATTATTTAATAAAATGAATAATTTTAAAATTTAAATTATAAAAAGATATTTTAATTTTTTAATTTTAAATATTAAAAATTTTATTTTTAATTTTAATTTTAAAAACTTATGTTTAAAGTGTGATAATTAGCTTTTTAATCATCATCAAAACTTTCAATCCACATTTAAGTGATTGAATCAAAAAGTTTAGTAATCATTAAGATTTCGAGATCAAGAATTTGAGTGCAAATAGAAGAATTAATTCAAAGTAAATTAACAACATTATTTGAAATATATTTTTACTTAAATATAATTCTAAGTACTCTCTTTAATATTCTTTAATTTTGTTAGTTATTTGTTTAATTTTTGAAAAACAACCACAATTTGAGTTTTGAACATTTTAAAAAAGAATTTAAACTATTATATTCTAATCTAATATTTTAAAACATTAAACTAATTTAGATTACACTACTAAAGATAGGAAAGCATGTTAAACATAATTTTCAAAGATGATTCATCAGTTATTTTTTTTACTTCTATCATAAGACATAATCATGACATTGAGAATAAAATGTTTTAAAATGTTCAGTTGTAGAATTTTTTGGGAGAAAATTATTTTAATTTACATCAGTAGGATTTACTTCCACAACTTATATATATATAAAATTATACATAAACGGTTATAGAAGACATTTGAAAACCGAAGAACCAGATTTTCATTTTTACCATTCCATTTTTCATAAAGTTTCGTTTAAACCAAACTAGAGATGAATATGAATGTTTAAATTAATATTAATTTTCTTATTTTTTATTTAATTATAACATACTATGTTCAATTAAATTATGGTTTGAAATTTGGAATAGGAATATAATATTTGAATTAATTTTAAACATGCTATCTCAACTCATAGTCACAATATCATCACAATTGATGAAATTTAAATCTCCAGACATATAAATATTATTAATTTTTCAACCAAAAAAATCAAATCATATTAATCTGAATTGAAGAATTGTAGTATAAAATTGAAATTTTATTCAGTTTCAATAAAATAAAAAATATATGTAAAGTTTTTTAGACAATAATTATACCTTATTTGATTCAGTTCTAAAAATTTCATAGATTTAAATTTGATTTAGTTTTAGATAAGATTTCAAGAATTTGAGATTTTAAAATTAAAATTTGATGAAATATTGATATATTTTACTCTTTTATTTAATTATTTTCCAAATATAAATATGATAATGAAATTTTATGTGCAGATATTAGAAGAGAACAAAAATTTCAGCGCTTTATTAGTTTTTAAAGTTAGAAAATTCCTCTAAATGGAATTATTCTTTAAGCATAATTTCTGTTGTTATATCTCTTTTTTTTAATTCTTTGCTCCTAGATATCCAACCTGATGTAAAAAAATAATTTAACGGAAAAAATTACAAAATATTAAACCAGTTTTTTAATAGACATATGATTATGTCTTCCATATCGTAAATATATAATTAGCGATGAAATGTTTTATCAACGCAGTGTTTTCAGAAAACAAGATTCATATATTAACTGATATTTTGGGATATCAACTTTGTCAAAGTCGTCGGGATGACATTAGAATTAGCTCATCTGATCTTTTAATAATGGTTCTCTTTCTTTCTGACTGACTCTAATATCACACGCTAAGCGAAAAGCTGGTACTGTAAGGTACTGTAAAGGCTTTTAGGAGCAGAAACAAGGCGTGATCTCTTCCAGAACCAAGTCTTGCTTGAGAAGAAATTATATAATTTGTTAAAAAGACAGTGAAGTAAATCGCTGGGAAAGTTCTTGCTAAATGCATGCATACATGTGAAGTAAACGTGCATGGACTTATTGTAGTGGTAACTTCAAGTCCATCCGTTTAGTAGGCACAGATTCTAGGGAATTTCAGACAGGTGCACTCACTTGTGTGTGTGTGCGAAAGAAGATTCTTCCTCATCATTTGGCCCATATAAAATTCCTCTCCCACTTGTGCATATACTTCTTCTTTTGATACTCATTTGAGAATATTTTTCCGATTTCAGCAATCGCCTTTTTTGACGACTGGATTCTGTTCCCAATAAGACATGATCTGCAGTATCTGATACCGGCCTCTGCGTGATATGTACTGTATTGTACAGCATCAGAGAGCTATCGGAGTGTAAAATTTCAGAGAGAGATAGAGAGATAGAGAGGTGTATGTATGCGTCCACCCTTTTCTTCATCACTTTGGCACTGCAGTTTGCTGCACCCAGCAACAAGATGCGGGAGTTTCCATCTGATAGTTTCCATGGTGGAGTGAAGAGAAGCAGGAGGATTTATTCATGTGTCAACTTTTGCTAGTATCACGTTGCTTTACCTTCACAGTAATGAAAAAATGTCATTATAGGAGGAGGGGTAAAATGGGTAGTGAAGAGAGAGAAGCCAGCTACTGCTGCTGCTTCTTCTGCACACTTCACAAACTCTGAACTGGTGTGCTTGAAGGAGTTCAAAAGGGTTCAGCTCGAAATGTGCAAATCGTGCAACGCGTTTATTCAAGAGGAATGTCGGAGTGCATTCGCAGGAAAGGAGAAAAAACGAGGGGCCAACAGGGGCTTTGTTCACTTTACCATCAAGGATCATCATGGACCCAATACCAGTTTCGTATTTCCGAGGCTACATCCAGCTCGAGATACTATTAGAAACTCCAAACATTGTGACCTGGTGTCGATGGATGCATCGGGTTTCGTCGCTGCGAGAGAATGGGGTTTCAGCCGAGTGAGGTCACAGAGATACAACAAATATATTCCACCATCACAATAATGATATCTAGCAACCCACGCTGGAACATTGATGGGCTCGGACGATAGAGTGATTTTATCCATCCAACTTGACCAACAGTAATCACCTTCATGTTCAAGAAAGGGGAACATGGAAAGACGAGGAGCGTATGGTGATTCATCTGAGTATAGAACAGACGTCACCCCCCTCAGCTTTCTCTCCCTCCCCTTCTCTCCCTCTTCATCTGTCTGCGCAAAAAGTGCATGTGTGATCCAGCGCATGGATGCCTGCCTGGGTGAGAGATTTCTGTAACCCGGTGAGATCAGACGTGGGGACTGGCGAATCAGCAGCAGTCGCATCTAAAGTTTGGGGACTGACCGCAGCAGTGCAGTACTAGTGGTCTCCACCAACCAAAGAGCTGGGCTTGTGGGATTTGCAAAAAAGCTTTCACAGACAAGACAACAGAACCCTTCGTATCCTGAATGACTGAGTCGTGTTCGCCGAGGATTCCTGGAGCTCGGACTTGACCTCCACCGTAATAAGTATAGGAAGATGCTACATGAAAGCCGAGGAAGTACCATACCTCCACACATACGCAAGAGCAGGCGATGTCGCTAGCCTCTCGTGAAGAGGCCTGCAATAATTTCAACTGAATTGGAAGTGAGCTCGTGGACGTGATTTCAGTTGAACCTTAAGTACACTTCTGTTGGTTGGAAACTTTCAACTGGAAGACATAGAACAGTTTTTGAGGAGCATGGACAATGCTTTTAGGCGTTCATTTCGATGGACAGCTCAACGGAGCGTGGAAACATTAGAAACCCTAGCACGACATTCAAGTCACATGTTAACCGGAAAAAGATCTACGTGACATTCCAGTAGGATACTGAGAGAATTGACAGTCGAACTGCTTCGACGCTCGGGTTGAAGTGAACTTTAGAGAACTAAGCCATTCATACTCACGAACTGGATCATGATGTGCGTATATGGTAAAAATTTCGAGTCAAGTTAAGAACATAACGGGCGTACATAGGAGGTGAACCATTTCCATCGCGACCTACTTGAGTTGAGCCAAACGTTGTCTTGCAGGAACGGATATGGGCAAAACCACAGTGAGCTGTACTTCAATCGACCAGTCAAACCTTTGACCATTCGGTTCTTTTTAGATTGCTTCACTATTGGGCCTAGCCCCATATTACTCACTTTGGTTTCATCCATGTACGGCTTGATTTGGTCTTCCCATCCTTTTGCTTTATATATATTTCGTACGCGTCTTCACGGAGATGCCAACAACTTCGACACTGTTCGTTACTGGTGACACACGACATAAAGTTAATAAACGACACTTGAATTCTAATGCAGTAACTGGGCTAAGACCTAAACCTAAATCAGACAATGTTACTGACGGAGTACCCACTGTCCATGTTCTGGGATCGGATCTGCAAAGTTGACATGCGTCCGGATTCACCGGCAACACATCGAGACCTGAGGTAGTGAAAGCGGAGAGGAAGGAGCGAAGCAAGTGAATGCAGCGTAGAAAATTTTTTCTCCAGAAATGGCCAGTTCCGGAACCAATTGTGCAACAAACGTCTGTCGTGGGGAAGCTAGACAATCCTCAAGGTAATATATTGCTTGAAGCCTTCCGGTTTCTTTCGTTACTCCTCAGGGTTTCTACAGCAGTATCAAATATCCGTGCAATCCGACTCACTCGTCAAACCACTCTAACTGATTTGACATTGCCGACAATACGTACTGCACAACTGGACTTCGCTTACATTCAAGCCTTTCATTCTGGAAGGGCACTAGAAGTGTCCCTCCAGGAAAAAACTTTGGAACCCTGCCCAAAATAAGAGCAGGGTAAATTCCATTGCGGCTGATCATGTAATATCTTGACTGTAAACACGGACTTCACTTATCTAGTAACAAGCATAAAGACCCAGCAGGGGGCAATGTGGACAAGTCATTTTGACCTAAACCGCAAACATTGCTGTTGGAATCTCTCCGTGTCTTGCGTCCACTTTGCTCTTCAAAATATTGACCAATAATTTTCTTTATGAAGACAATTACTATACAACTGTGCAAGGCCGGCCGCACATACAGATTTTCTTATGATTCTAATTAAATAAAACCAGAAAAGGGATGGCAGCTCCCATGGCTTATAAATGTAATTCTCATCAATATGTACCTGTGCTTGCTTTTGAGTGCTAAAACCCAACACAACAATCTTCTGCAGTGTTGTCAATCCTGAAACAGAGATCCAGGTGAGATGTCCCTAGATGGCGAACTTGGACTACATTAATAAAAAGTACCATCGACAGCAGGGTGTTGACGACGGGATACTTTTCTGTCAACTGAGTTAGCTTGCAAAGGCATAAGGGGCTGCCTTGCTTTACACATTTCACAAATGCTTTCCTCGCTGATGGCCTCATAAGGTTTGGAGCGCAACCTTCCACGGGATTTAGAAGAACCACCTACATTACTCTGCAAAATCCCATTACAGCCCAGAAGGTTAGTCTCCGTCGTCCACAAGTTCAAATTGAGGTACTCAGAATCTTCGAAGCAAAAATTACCAATATGTTAGAGAGAACACAAGTAGTCATGTTATGCACTGGACACACGACTACATGTGATGCAAGATTTGCGCAGCAGGGTACACACCCAAAGGTTTTGGACACTTTTGCCAAGCATGTCAGAGTGTGTTGAAACCTTTATTTTGCATCGGTGAATCAAGACCGGCATATCTGCGTCTCAATAAAATCCTTACTTCCTTATTCTCATCTGCCAGCATTTGCACCTGTAGAGTCACAGAGCGAGGGGCAAAGTTACTCCATGAAAACCTTGCAATCTGTCCATTCTTTTATGGTAGTTTGCCTTCAAAACCAAAACTGAAATTTATGTGTACCACCATATAACACATCCTGGCCTACAAACTGCATGTACTAATGGTACTGGCACGATGATTAACAAAGATTTAAAAACATTTGAGTTGATGAAAAACTGATCAAAAAAGAGCGTTCATTTTTATACCTCAACTTCGAGCTTTGTCAGGTTATTCCTGCATATTGCCTTCTTGTCTTACTGCCTGAAGTTCTAAGAGCAAGTTTTGAACGTTCTTTTCAGCGAACTTTGCCCTGTATACATCAATTTCATTCTGTTAGTCATTTCCATATAGCTCGAGATGAACCACAATGTAGTTCAAACCGTCTTGGGAAAGAATCTGTGCTTCAGAAAGTTCAGACTCTGGCGTAAACGTACATGAAGATGCCGATGGGCAAAGTAGGATATGAAGATTACAGAGCATCATCCTTAGTGAAAGAATCAACAGTTGCGAGTTGTTCCACTGCTTCTAATTCTCTTAAAACAAAAAAACAGTTTGCTTACACCATAGTTTGTTAGCTGCAGTGGCCATGAAAACATAAAAAAAGATACTTCTTCCATTTGAGAATAAATTTATAGAAACAAGCAAGACAGAATAATTTGACTAATGTGCAACCTTTTTTTGGACTAAAAGGATGATGTGAAGATCGAATATTTCTTCCATTTGAGCCAGATTTTAAAACAAGCAAGACATAGATAAATCTGACTAATGTGCAACCCATTCTTTTGGACTAACAATAAGAAGATGTGAAGATCAATATTATGTGTGTTTAGATGAAATTTACGTAGAGAAACAAAGTTACCTTTCCGACAACCACTGAGTTCCCACTTCCATACATCTTAAAAGGGATGAAAACCCATATTGAGAGCATTAATAGTTTCCTCTTTTTCCTCCTCTAGAGCCCTGCAAATGCCTGAGTTACCGCCAGAAGAAACCACAGCACGCACAGTCCTCTCATCCTTCTTGCAGCTGCCTCACTGGCATACGACTCTTACATGCAGGAGTTCTTCTTGTCTCTTCAAATTGCTGCCACATTCAAGAGCGATGGAATCGAGCCCCAATTTTCAAAATTTCCGAAGAACTTGAGCTCATTTCGGCTCGCACATAGTTGCTTCTTTACATGGTTTTTACATGGTGATAAAGAGTTAAAAGATCAACGGCCATATCTGGTTCTTAGTACCTCAAGGGGACTGAAACCTGATCCTCCCCCATCGCCCTCAGGTACACGCAGTATCTCCCCGGGACTATAACTCATCCAAAAAGAGTCCTCATTACTAAACATTGACAGTTCTTCCTTTAGACTGCAAACAAGAAACTATAAATTGTGAGCATCAACAAAACATGTATTCTCACATCTCGTCATTCAACACAAAGTCTGAAACCTGAGGAAATTAGACTATGCTAAAGTTCGCAGGATCATCGTGTAAATCAACCGAAAAGTGCTAATCCTCAGTTGAAGCTTACCTCGCATTGTCCCCCTCCAACTCTGCAATTCTTGACTTCAGTACTGCCAAATCCTCCGCAGCCTCAATCTGAAAGCCAGTTCAGCTCGTCTCAGTTTTCTTCTCAAAAGTTGATCGAGATGCTAAAAACAGTTACAAGACATCTCCTTGTATCGACCCTTATACTTAGGTAGGAGTTGCTTGGTGCTAATTTTAAAATCTCATTAGTTATTTGAAGTAACAGGAAAACGCAGTTCTAAATTGGATGGCTTTCACAGTTTCGCAGATGGCTCATTCCAGCAGCATGGACCACTCCTTATAGAGCTGCATCATTGTGATCTCTAAACGACAGCCAGGTCTGCGTTTGCGCAATGATGTTCATAGAATATCGAAGATACGGAAATGCGTTAAGGCTGTGAAGGTCCCACCAGAATAAATCGAACACAGGATATGACAGCACTTCGATGGTTGTCATCAAGTGAGATCGCATCTTCGTGAACACAAACGACTTAATGGGACAGTTACCATAGCAGCTGTGAATAGCTTCTGAGTTTTAAGTCGGAGACACCCATCCAAATTTTGCCACCGTCAATCGACAGTGCTAGCCTCATTTGGTCAAGCTCTGCTTCTAAAATTGCATTCTTTGCTTCTGCCTCCATGGCTCTGTCGTCAGCTTCCGCCGCACGATCCTCCGCCTCATAGGCTGCTTCCATGAAGACGTCTCGATCGTTGTGATACAAATTGCACTCCTGCTCTAACCTGTTACATTCGTCTTTCAAAGCTCGACATTGTTCTAACAGCTTCTGATTTTCGGCCACCTGCCTTTTTAAAGCTTGCGCGTTCAAAACCGCTTCTTCCTGTTAGCCATGGCTTCCATTTCAGAACCGTTTCTATTGTCTGATAGCAATTTGGAGGTAAGCCAGATTTTGTGAATATTCCACATGATTACTCCTCTTGGTGTCTTGTGCATCTGAATAGAAATTATACATCTTGAAAGATCCACTGACTCCAAGCATGTGAGTACTTCAGGTTGGGATAAGTTGAAATTTATGAAGAAATAGAATAAGACATTCAACTGTACAGAACGTTAAACAGGAAAGCAAACTCCAAAGATAATTCTCAAAAGAAAAAGAATACAATCGTGGAATCGTTCAGGCACCTTTGATTTAGCACGTTTGTGATCAGATTCACGCAAGCGAAACTGCATTTGTTGCAACTGAAGTGCGAGGTCACGTTGGGACTCCTCGGCTCTTGAGAGCTTTTTCTTCAATCGATCTTCATAGGTACAAAATCCAAGCATATGAAAGATGGAGTCCTGCATATACGCGTCCAGTTCGGCTGGCAGCGCAAACTGCACAGTCTCAACCCCCATCTTCCTCCAGCTCTGCCGCTGCTCGCTAGAGAACTTCAACCCCGTGGAGTTTCCTCTCCGTCAAACACTCCACAAACACAAGCACAAGCTGCTCATTGCACAACATCAGTGGCCCTAAACTCCCAGCCGACCGACCGACACCCAAACACACACTCTGCAGATTAAGATCCCTGCAGCGTAAGGCCAATTGTTCAGCACCAAACTCGTCTCCCGAATCCGTTCTTCGAGCACAAGTACCACTACCACCTCACCACCAAGAAAATTACCACCAGGTGCCGCCGCGCTCGCTCACTGACTCGTGCCAAATCCCCGGGGGCGCACCACCGCCATCGTCACAGCAAATCCAAACCCGAGTAGAGCACAGCAGACGGCCAGGTCTTCCAACTTCCCAGCCCTGAATGACTAGGCGCTCACCAAGATCAACAGCGTCGTCGTCTTCGGCCCGAAGTCCACAGCGCCTGACACCAACAGCAGCAGCCTCCTATCCTCTCCCTGTCTATTCCTCCCGGATCCTGTGAATCCTCTCCGACTCCTTTCCCTCGAGTCTTGACTTGCCCCCGAAGCCTGCCGTCCCTGGCTCTTCTCTGGAGTCGCATGAACATGGGCATGGGGCGGGGCCGCTAGACTCCCCTTCCCCATTCTCAGTGCGGTGTTGGGTCTCTCTCAGGACTCCCCTTCCTTCGTGGGGCCATTCATACAGCTCACGCATGGCTTACCGGGCCCTACCGGGTTTAGTCAAAAGCCCTCCGGTTCGCAGCCAGCGGCGCATGGATTCATAGAAGCCTGCCTAAAAGCCAGCCGTTGAAAAGTTCGAATCGGCCACCCACAATTTTACCCATTTGAATTCCGCTGTTCGTCATCTCACGCATGCTAATCTCGTCGGCCCGTACGTTCATCTTTCTGTCCGTCCCTTTCCTTCCCTTGATTTCTTCTCCCCGAGCGTTAGATTCATTGAGCGCGATATGTAACCCTCAACCTCCTCCATTCCTTTTACGCGGTAGTACTCGTGTGAGCGACGACAACGACGGACGACGACCAGTGATTTGAACATCGTCCGCATTTTAAACTTGACTGACGGCTTGGGTTTGATTTGGCTTGAATGCTACATGACCGCTTGTTTGTTCTGGCAAAGCAAGAATGACTGACTACTGTACAAGAATTTTAAACTTTTTCTTCTCTTCTACAAGTCGTTAGAGTTTGCACCTCCAAATCTTTAGGTTAGTATAAATTGCAGTTCTATAGTCAACCTTTCCTTCTTTATTTCCTTTACTTTTAGAGCTTTGGCTATTCTTCATAATGAACCCTCCTACTGTCTATTACTTGGTTCCGCTCTGTCTCTAGTTCACGTTAAAGTACCGTGTTTGCCAGGCGTGTCATACGTCAGTATGTTAGTGATCACATTCTTCACAAGTGTTTTACTCTTTCACAGATTTGACCTTGGAATCTTCATTTTTTGTTACGTCCTTGGTCTGCTATGCTACACTTTTATACTTGTGGTCGCCTGCGCCTTCACTTTTGGGTAGGGTAGGATCATCCCGTCCAAATGCCTCAGTGGAATCCACCATTTTAGGGTTTTTTGTTTTTTAGCTTGTTTCTTAAGTTAAGTACTACTGAACATGAATTCCTTTTCTTATTATTCTCTTCCCAAATGTCTGATCGCCAACGATGATTTCAGACTTTAGTCTAAATCTTTATATTACATTCTAAGGTATAATGGAGGAGGTAGTATGGATGTGAAACGAATGGAGAAGGCTCAAGACAAACTCATGAGGAGAGTAATTGACTTTGTGGTGTGGGCAGAGCCTCCTGCAGTGAAATGATTAGATGTCACTGCGGAAATTGTTCAACACTAGAGATATCATCAAAATGTTCTTGACGTTTGGAACAGTAAGCGTTACAATAGCTGAATGAATATACATGACGTATCATGCTTCGACAAACGACGATCTGATTCTCGGAACACCGACATGGTTCTATCGTCCCTAAGATTCTGCTGAATGATGATGTTGCATCGTTACAAAATATCAACATTGTTTTACCACGAGTCGGTTGCTTGCTTGGTCCGTTGGGTGTAAGGTCGCACTGTCTACAGATGGGTCACATGCAAAGATCTTACAACTTTACCAGTTTTTAGTTGATCAAACTCTCCACAATCATGCACATCAACCCGTCAACACTTCTACCGTACAGTTTTGATTAAGTTGAGGTTGAACATTCGGTATATTGCCCCTGTCATCCATCAAACTACCCTTTGAATGCTAAGATGATTAGAACTTTCTACCATGAATTGCTTGTAAGTAAATCTGGAAACACTTTTTAGCATACAAGGACCATGTGGCAAATTCTTCTCATGATCCTCGTGTACTCAATTTATTCTGAGCATGAAAATAACGTCTTTAGTAACACACATGAGTTTTCACCTGCAAACTCGTCATTTCGCATCTCTTATGGTTAAAGATGTATGAATTAATACATTTTGTCACTACAAACTACAGTGAAAACATTTGAAACACTCCACCATGATGCATTTTTTATGCATCATGACCAATACGTCTTATTTCCACAGCGTGTCTTCTTTTCATTATCATACAGATTATGATATATTTTGAAGATTGAATTGCTGAGAATTAACAAAGTAACTCAATGTTACATAAATGATCTTCACTTCTTCTCAACATGCAACCACTTGCTTAATATTGAATAAAAGTGCAATAGGTTATTTTCAGATATAAGTGCCCAGTAGATGATTATCATGGTTTAAAAAGTTACTGATCAACCTATGCGTATACCTCTAAACTACTATGTTAAAGTCACATAGGTTTCATAATTATTTGATTAAAGTTCACAGTTCGTTAGATGTGACATTACCATACTCTCACATTTCATATAATAACTGATCTACATACTTTCAAATTATACCAAAATGCTATGCTCTTTTCCAACTAAAATTAAATTCAAACATCCAAACAAGGATTGAGTCATTTGAATATAAGCACATACCCTACTTCAACTCGTTTGTGATTGTCTACTGGTTCAGTGAAGTGGTTGCGGTTGTCAGTTGTTTTATCATGTAATGGAATACTATAGGAGAAAGATGAAGCTATATGTATATTTGTTTTAATCAGCAATCTTAGTAAATCAAATTTACGGGTATCGTAAAATAGTTTTTTCCTGAAAAATCCAAAATCAAAAAGAAAACAAAATGAAAGGTTTTTTTTTTCTTATGTGCATGATAGATTTTGATAAATAACATTATAATCTTCTTAATTAAATAAATGGAGTGTTCCAGTCAGTAGTTATTTTCATTTCTAATTTTCATTGCATCATATATGCATCCGTATCATTCTTTGTCCATACAAAAAATACTATTATATGGCACACATTGCAAAAAGTGGGGTTTGGCTTGACTGTAATCTCTCTTTTATGCTATGGTTATGAGCGGAGGTCCTTATGGGCGTTTGTGAGTAGAAAAGATTACTTCTCGAAAAACTCAAATTGATTACGTGGTGAATCGGAAGTTTTGGAGTGTTGAAACTGTTTTGGTGAGTTTGGATTGATGGTAGCTTAGATCCGTTTGTTGAAGCATGCGGGGCCGGAGTGCAGCTGCTGGTGGTGATTTAAGCAGAGTCGATTTGAGATGGATCTTATCATTTTAATTTCTGTATTTTTTCGTTTTTAGTGTTAATCCGAATGGGGAATTTTTGAGGGCGGAAGCGCTGCTGAAATTGACGAAGGGTGGGTCGATAGATAGTTATCTTGGAGCATTAATTTGAGATTGGCGAAAAATATTTTGACGAGTGCTAGAAGTCCAAGATTTGATTTTTTGAAGTTTTGGTCGAAAATAGAGCAAGACAAATCAGATTATCATACAATGTCCGTTTGATCTGAAATTTGGTGGGATGATAGATTATGTAAAGTTTGTCGTGGGGGTAGAGATGTCGGACCCAAGGTTGACGATTGATAAATTGCTAAATTTTGAGGTTTAGGGGTTTGAAATCAAAAGTTGAAGATTTTTTAAGAGTCATGCGTGAAGTTTCAAACAATGTCCGTTAAAAAAAAAAAAAAAATTGCGTTAGGTAGCAAATTGATTTCTAGTGTCAGTTTTATCGATCGGAGAGCGTAAGACCTCCAAATCGAAGTTTTGTGTTTTTAAATGCCCTTCCGAGGCTATGCGAGTCCGGTTGGGATTGGTTTGACCCCTTTGATGGATGTTTTTGAGATGGAGTATTGTTCTTTATGTTTCTTGTGATTGATATACCTCCATCGCGCTTCATGTTTGTGCACCACGCTTGTTTGTGTTGGTGCTTTGTTGTTTGGAGTGTTGGAGCTCCTGTAGCATTGGGATAGTGAGGTCGGATTTTGCGGACCCATTATCCATGTTTCTCCCAAAGGAGACGGGACTTGCGGACACAGACCGGGTGAGTGCCCGTGGTGATGGCCGTGTTTCAAGTTGCCTTTGTGTTAGCAAAACTTGTGGTGACCGGATACCTAATACATTGCGGTTTTTGGTTACGCTTTGTCGATTCTAGTTCCAGTTGGGGACCTGTTTTTGTATGTTGTGGAGGTGGATACATTGGTGTCACGGTGGAGTTTCTCTCGAGGTTCCGAGGGAGACCGCTCGTTAGCATTGGTGCCCAGAAGTGATGCTGACACCAACCTTGGCCTTTTGAGGTTCACAAAAGATTTCGATTTGGTTTCAGAGAGACGGACTGGCCAGGCTTGGTGATATCTTGAGTTGTGTATCCACAACGTTGTTGTGGAACATGGACGATATCTATGGGGCCCTCAAGGGTCCTAGACGATATTCGGCATAGTTGGCACTATTGAGTTGGATGACTTCATCTAGAGTTTGACTCATGGTGTGATTTTAGCGGATGTGCAACTCTACGTTGTTCAAAGTCGTTTATGGCTTGAAGGATTATTCTAGCATTTGGAGGGTCCAACCGCGGATGATTATCATGAGTTCAGCGTGAACCTTTGGGAGATAGAGTTCGGAATAATCTGTCTCCAAACTACATCTCTATTACTTCGGGCGGTGTTTTGAGGTGCGAAGTTCATCCTACGTATATGGCACCGATGATATGGTTGGAGTAGAGTTGGGAAGAGTTTCAAGAGGTCCCAACCTTCAACCTTGGAGGAGAGACTACCATTGAGAACCGAAGGGGTTACTTATACATTGCCGGGAGTTTCAACTAAGACTGAGAGTCTTCGAGAGACGTTTGCCGAATGCTTCTGGGTTGATCAAGCGTTGTTACCCATGGGGTGATAGAGGCACAAGCTGTCTAATATTGGTATGGGATATTGGATAGGAGTTGAGACATTAGAGAGAGATCTTATCTTACTAAGGAGACATCACCTATGTTGGCCATTGTGTTTTGGTCTTCTCGAGGCGTATTGAGCTCAACATGCAAGAAGAGAGGGTAGTGATCGCCGGGCAAAAACAATATCATGATGCTCATCGACATATGGAGTTTCAAAAAGGTGATCGGTGTGGTTGTCTACTACCAATTTGTCATTAATGGGGTTTGAAAGTTAAGTCCACGGTTTATTGGACCTTTCTTGATTGTCCAACGGTTGGAGAAGTTGCCTACAAGTTAGAGTTGCCAACACACATGAAAATACATCCCCTTTTTCATGTGTCTCTCTTTTTGAGGAAGTATACCCCACGATCTCCTTCCTTTGGCAACCCACATCAACCTCCTCCTTTACCATGGATTCAGCAAGGATTCACCATCTTCATCAATGTCTTCACGTTGGGGCCTACAACACAAACCTGCAGTGGTTATGGTAGACATATGGACAATCTCGAATTATCCGACAGAGTGGTGAAGGTGCAAAGATCCGCACTATTACCATCATTTTCAGGTCAACAATGGCTTGTTGGGATGGTATGTTGACATGTGGTGGACCTCATCACAAGAAGGATTGCCTTTTAAGGATGGATCCTTGTTGAGTAAAATCATGTGAGCATTGTCACGACATGGTCACATGATGGATCGATGTTTTGATCTCCATCCTAATTACGATCAACAAGAGTTGCCATGGCGTTCCCGGAAGAGGACAAGGAGTTCAAGGTGGTAGGGGTGGTGGAGGGACCAACTCCTACTCAAGTGTTAGCCCATGAGCCATGAAGAGGTAAGGAACATGGCATCTCAATTGGAGCGTAAGATAGCAAGTATGGCTATAGCCCAAAAAGATCAGATTCTCGATTTGGTGCCTCTACACAACGATGGAGATGTTGTGGGTACATGTGCGCGGCGACACAACCATGTGTAGTTTCTTTGGATTCCGTGATGCGACACATACCACTGAAGTCTAGAGGAGCATTAGTGGAGTTGGATCCACAAAGAGGGGATTTAGCCAACCAGGGTTAGACTTCCTTAGTATTTCACATTAATGAGGTATTGAACACCTCATCCATGGCTCCTACACAAGCTATTGGAGAGATGAGGGTGCAAGCCAATGTGGATAATACTTGGAGATGGAGCAAGTAGGGACCAACCATCAACATCGTCGGCGTAGCATCAGGCGCAATGTTGGGGACGACAAGGACTCTTGTTTATTCTCTGTTTTCTCAGCCAAGGATTTATTGGCGTTGGGGTATCATCATCCCATATACTATGATTAGCGTACACTTTGCGAAAGCAAAGAGGATGTGTTGTCAGCTTCTAGTTGTGTGAGCACTAGTAGTGTTGGATCTTGGGATCGTGACAAGCATTGACAGCAACTTTCTTGCCATTTCGAATGATGGAGTTATCAACAAGGCCGGCATACGAGGCGTTCAAGGTGTCATAGAAATGCGGTGATGTTGGATAACGTAAGTGGTGTGTCTGCTTTGGTCGACCTTCGTGAAAGGTTTATCTACCTCAACGCGTGTTGTTGGATGCAGTGCACAACCCTTATGTTGGGTAAGGATGCAATCGCTTGGTCTTGTTTTGTGAAAGACCGTGTGGAGATGTCCATTCTAGATTGAGACATCTCTTGGAGGTTAGTGATGCCCCCACACTCATACATCACCCTGGATGACGTTGACGTGCAAGCGCAACGGGATCATATCACGAATAGCTCTACAACATGAAAGTCTTGTGATTACACTTGTAGTCCTATGATGTATTGGTGGGTGCGGCGGTTATACTTGATGGGGTTTGCGATTGATTGTGGGAGGAGACGGCCTCTTATCGGCCAAGGTTGGTATCCGGCGAGGCCAAGTGAGTCGATTACTGTTCGATTCATCGGTTCTAGACCTTTATCAAGTGGAGGTTTGATGATGTTGCAAACCTTCGATTATTTGTGTTACTTGGCTCCTGATTTGTTGGGAGGGTAACATGGATGCTCAGTGATAGTCATGGTCGAGAGGATATGACTATCATGCCAAGCCTAGTGGAGTAGTGTCATCCACGTTGGATGGAACACTAGGTACTTCTCATATGCATTTACAATAGATGGTCGCTCATACACATCAAACTTGGGTGAGTCTTTTGCTCCGGAGAGGAGGAGACGAAGGAAGTTATTCCCACTTCCACTATGTTGTCCCCCTTTAGATACAACGCTTTATTGTTTGGCAAGATTCAGGAGGGCAGATATGTGTCGGATCTGCTTGGAAGGATTAAAGAGGTTTGGTTGTTGTTTTGCAATACATAAGATACAGTACATCGATATTTGTATGTGGAGCTTTGAGATGAGATTGCAAGGCGTCTCATTACGCCATGTGGCACAGCTTGATGCGGAGATATCGAGATCTTCTGAGTGTTGGCGGTCCAAAAGGATATCAACAAAGCCCTCGCGGGAGGATATTTTGTTGTTGGAGACGCCAAGACCTTGCTCGGCATGGCACCATACATTTGGTTATTATTTGGATGGCCATGTCAGGTACACACATGTCTTTGGTAATGGTCATGAGTTCTGTGGATTCCGTTAAAAGCGTGTTTTGGGAGATGTTAGGTGTGTTGCGTTCTCTCCAAATCACAATGGACATATTCTCGACATACATTTTGGAGAATGTTCCCTTGTTGGGTGATCCACGTACGGGTGATGGCAAGTGCACATCACGTGCGATCATGGATTGGATAACGGTATTTGGATCTGGCAGAGTAGGATCTCGTGCACAATCCGTCACGTCTATGGTGGACAAACCTTCTTCCAAGGAGGTTTTATTGCGAGCATATAGCAGGTGGAGAGGCCCTCACATCTCCACAAGTGGAGAGTATTTTGGATGTGGGTAGACACTCCAAGGTCTATGCGGACAGATCCCATGGCAGGAACCTTTGTGGGTCGACGATAAGAGATGCATTACCCACGTTGTTGAGTTCTTCCCATGCTTTTGCTTATAGAGGAGGACTGGACTTGTGGGGATTCTCGTGATTTTGGTGGAACCCATTTGAAGAGAGAGAGAGCGAGCTATGGATTTTTTACCGGTCTTACATCATCGGTCTGCCATTGTCAGGAGAAATTTCACGTCGTCATGTGTTGTGTCATGCTATGGACCTGAACTATTTGACATGGATTGTGAGCCTTGGATTGGTGATGAGATGCATGAGACATGTATGGACCGCAAGACCATTAATAAGCTCTTTGCCTACCAGAGACGGTGGAGGCAAAAGCTGGGGGAAAGTGCCCAAGATCTCATCCTTGGTCTTATGGGGATGTTAGAGAAGGAGAGGTAGGGTCTTCGAGTATCGTTGGGGTTTGCGTGGAGCAGGCGGGTGGTTACCACTTTTGACCTTTGTGATACAACACAAGAGGTTACTGACTGGCCCGGCATGAGTTGTTCACCTTTGAGATAGTGGGCTGGTATGAAAGAGCGTAAAAAAGCTCTGCTCAAGGGTTGTCATTTAGCAACCGGATACTCACGTCTTCTATCTCTAGTGCTTCGATGGAGAGGAGATTTGGAATATTGAGATTGGTCTCAAAGTGACGGAGAAGAAAGACGTAGGGTGTGGAGGTTTCAGGAGTTTCAAAATTGTTTTGCCTTCAAGATGAAGGATTTATAATACTGCTTTGAAGGGACATGGCATACGGATTGACTTGATAATAGATGCGTGTCTTCCGTCGTCCCCGATACATGATGATATGGAGAGAGATCTGATCCAAAGTAGGTCAATACCTTCTTGAGGCTAGATTAGTGGAGATTTCATATGGAGAGTATGCCTAGCATTTGTGGTGATGTCCGCCAAGAAGGATATACATGGCAATTATACGTGATAGACGCATGTGTGGTGACTACCGATTTATCAATCGCCAGGACAAAATCTGATCGATATGCTATGCCTACACGTGAGGAGATCTTTGATGTAGTTGTGCATGCAAAGGTTTTAAGTACATTGGATTTACGAGCAGGATATCATCAGTTGCGGATTCGAGATGAGGATAAGGCCAAGACAGCCTTTTGGGCAATTGATTCGCATGGCAAGGATGTGTTGTATCAGTGAAAGTTCTTACCATTTGGGTTGAAGAATGCACCTGCTGAGTTTCAAAGAGTGATGGATAGGATTCTAGCCGGACTTGATTGTGCCAGAGCCTACATCGATGATATTCTAGTGTATAGTGCTACAGTGAGGGAGCATGAGATACATTTGCAAGAGGTATTTGAGCGACTGATTGCTCATGGCCTCAAGTTGCATCCTAGAAAGAGTAAGTTCTTTCGGGAGGTGTAGAAATCTTGGGTCGCCTCTCATATACCTAGGAGGATTGGGAAGTTCAAAGAAACCAAGGTGGAGGCAATCTTGCGTATTCCACAACCCTCGATGTGAGTAGGGTTCGAGCTTCCCTTGAATTGCAAACTTCTATCGTCGATATAAAAGCGAGGATTTAGCACTATTGCCAAAGCCTTGACAAAGCCGACAAAGCTAGATCAAGAGTGGAGTTGGGGAGATGAGGGAGAGAGAGCTTTTGTTGAGCTCAAGGGAAGGTTGACATCTACCCCTATTTTGAGGAGACCGTGAGAGGTCGTCCATTTCAAGTACATACTGATTAGGTATGTTGGGTTGGGGGAGCAAGTGCTTATCCAACATGATGATGAGGGGAAGGAGTTTGTAGTGGCTTATGCAAGTCGTTCCAACAATGCGTGAGGAATCAAGTATAGTTCTTATGAAGGAGAATGTTTGGCAGCTATTTGGGCGGTGGCACATTTCAGATGTTATTTGTTTGGAAACTCCTTCACTCTCATCACTGATCATCAACCATTGAAATGGTTGATGGAATGAGACAAGCTTAGAGGAAAGCTTGCGCGATGGGCTCTTATACTACAAGAGTATGATTTCACGGTTGTTCATAGACCTGGAGTGGTAAACCGTGATGCGGATGGGTTAAGTCGAAACCCATGTACAAGTCAAGTTGATGAAACCGGGGCTCGATGGCACTATGATACTTATGAGGAGATGGTGCCGGGTTGGCATGCATCTGCCTTTTTGAGTATGTTGGCGCTTGAGAGCTATATGATATCTCTCTTGGGTCAAAAGAAATAGATATATTAGCCTTGGACGTTGAGACTCGGGGACGGTTTTGATAAAACCGAGACATCCATGATGACATGCTAGTGTTGGAGTATCTTCGCACGGGTGCTTTGTTGGGCACCTTGAGTGCAAAGGAGCGGGATCGAAGTTTTTCTGCAGAGCTCTGATTCGGTGGGAAGACACCTTCTTTGAGTATGGGGAGATGGCAACATTTGTGTTGTGCCACTTCCATCTCAAAGAGCACAGTTGGTCAGACATGCTCATGAGGAGTTAGATCATTTTTGAGTAAAGCGGACATATAGCTTACTTCAAAGTCACTATTGGTGGAGAGGTATGCAAACTGAGGTGCAACAGTTTGTGGCGGGATGTATGATATGTGATCGTGTTCGAGCATCATTCAATGCCCCTACACCACAACTACATCCTCTACCGATTATGGGACTTGGTTATCGTTGGAGCTTGGATTTTGCAGGACCTTTGCCATTGACTATACGACATCATCGATATGTGTTGGTCATGGTGGAACATTTCTCCAAGTGGATAGAGTTGGTGTCCTTGCCTGACAAGTCAAGTGAGGGAACAACTTATGTGTTCTTAGTCACAAATCTTGCCGATTTGGTGCACTAAAGCGAAGTGTTGATTGATCGAGTGCGAGTTTTTAGGCTTTTTCGGGCTTTGTGTGATCGAGCGTTGATCGATCATCATACCACCTCAAGAGATCATATTGAGGCTGATGGTCTAGCAGAGAGAGTTGTTCAAACAGTGAAGAGAGGACTGCGAAAGTTTGGCTTGGAGAAAGGTCATATGGGAGACTGGGACATCCAGCTACCATGGTTGGCCATGGGTTATCGATTTAGCCGGCAAGCATCTCTAGCGTCATTCTCACAATACTTTTTATTATATGGTAGAGATCGGTACTTATTTATCACTATCCGTAGAGAGTCAGGTGAAGTCTTGGACTTGGATAACCATGATGTTTGGGTTAGGGTGTATTCTCAAAGGGCATAACTCTTCCGTAGAGTCATGCCCATGGCATTTGAGAACCTTGCTATTGCTCATCATAGAGATACTTTGCGTTATGCTACCATCCGAGGAGGTGGATATCGACCTTCAATTCGTAGATTTCATGTCGGTGATTATGTTTACTTGAAGCAGAGTGCACCGACCACATTGGATGTTACTACCGGGTCGCACGATTCTACGATGCGTGAGGTTTTACCTTCTGGAGTTTTGGTATTGGAGGGTCGTGATGGTGTGATTTGGAAGGATCATGTGCATAATTGTGCGCCATGTCACCTTCCAAACATTGATTACTATGGATCCAAGCCCGATGATTTATGCGTGTGCTTGAGATGTATGTTATGTGGATCACCGGTGGAGCAGCCAATATGTTGATTTGTGATTCTTTTTTCGAGAGGATGACATATGTCATGTTTGACACCTCCTCTCAATGCGGTGCCCAAGTGGGGGTGGAGATGTCCTCGATGCGTTTAGCGGCAGCGTGTCGGATCATTACATGATATGGATTGCGAGATATCGACTAACGATGGGGCATTGTAGCACCCGCCTCCCCGATCTTAGCCCCACGAAGGGCATATCATGTTATGTACTAGATAGCTGCGGTGTTAGAGGGGACCTAACCGCCCGATTAGGGGGGCGATTGTGGTACTAACTTGTGTTGGTGTATGGCGATCTATGTGTTGTGATGCGATATGTATGTGCACGACAAGAGGAAGAATCATCACATAGCGAAGGCTGCTTTCGCTATGTTGAATGGGAAGAACGCCTAGACCGTTCGAGGCGTAAGCTTTTTTTCGATTGCGGTGTACTTGATGAATCAAACTCGATCGAGTTCACAACAAGACCCCGATGGAGATACTTACAGGCCACAAGCCTGACTACTCCTTCTTGAAAGTTTTCGGATGTATCTGCTATGTACACATTCCCGATGAGAAGCTTAAGAAGCTAGATCCGAAAAGTCGAGAAGTGTATTTTCCTTGGATATGCCTTAGTTACGAAAGGATATAGATGCTATTATCCTTCCTCTAGGCAATTTCTATATCAGTAGAGATGTTGTATTTGAAGAGTTGCAATCTTGGTATGCACCTGCGATTGTTCCGGTCATACCCACTCTTCCTACTGAAACTGCAACAAGGAGTCCGTCCACTGTATCTTTATAGAGTGGAGTTTCTGGAGTCACACAGTCTAGAGCTGAGTCAATTGTACCTGGAGCTGCTACAGATGAAGTTCATCGAACACCATCCAGACCGACTCCTAGTCTTGAGGATCATGTTATTTTGCAACATTTGATTTCCTCACCACGGATTACCAATATTCATCCGTTGGATGAAGCTGCGTTCCAACGACGCGCGCTTCACGAGATCGAAGCAAGGGGAGACAAACAGTACATCTGATACTGCCCTACGTGAATCTGAGAGAGTTCGGCATCCGGTTCAGAGATTCATATGATCATCATGCATATATGAGTCACGTTCTTGCTGAGCCAGAACCGATTACGCTTGAGGAGGCGATGCACAAAAATGAGTGGATTGAAGCCATGGAGACAAAACTTGTTGCACTTCATCACCAACAAACATGGGAGTTGGTGGACTTACCTCAAGGTAAGAAAGCGATTGGTTGGAGATGGATCTTCAAGGTCATTCGCAACTCGGATGGTACTCTATCTCGATACAAGGCCAGATTGGTAGCCAAGTGCTACGCACAACAACATGGAGTGGACTACGAAGAGACGTTTAGTCCAGTTGTCAAGATGGCAATGATTCGTACGGTGGTTGCTATTGCTATCAACAAGGGATGGCAAATGCATCAAATGGACTTCAAGAACACCTTTCTCAATGGAAATCTCGGCGAGGAAGTCTACATGCAACAACCATCTGGTAACGAAGATCCGAAGTTTCTTTCCCACGTTTGTAAGTTAAAGAAATCACTCTATGGTTTGAAACAGACTCTGAGAGCATGATATGAGAAGATCAATTCCTTTCTCATATCTCTTGGATTTAATGATCTGTCATTCTCGATTCATCGCTATCGCATGAGATCGGGGAGTTCATGTAGTGATGATTTCCATCTATGTAGATGATCTTATTGTCACTGGGAACCATGAGGAGATGATTTCTCACATCAAGAGTATCTTATGTTCCGAATTTGAGATACAGAACTTAGGATATCTCAAGTTCTTTCTTGGTGTGGAATTTATTACAGAGGGAAAGGATATGTGGCTAATACAACGCCAATATGCTTTAGATAAGCTTAAGGAGTTCAAGATGTCTGATTGTAAATCAATAGACACTCCTCTCCAACAAGGTCTAAAGCTAGAGTTAGACGATGGAGAGTTACTTGCAGATTCCCGCCTGTACATACAGATGGTTGGGAGTTTGATTTATCTGACTATCGCTAGACCGGATTTGAACTATGATGTTGGTCTAGTCAGTCAGTTCTTGCATGCTCCACGGGTACCGCATATGATGGCGGTCAAGCGGATTCTCCGCTATGTGAAGTCCACACTTCATTTTGGACTTTGATACAGATTTGGAGGTGAGAGGAATCTGCATGGCTACATCGATGCTGATTGGGCAGGAGATATTTCTGGCACGAGATCCACGTCTAGATATGCGTTTGGACTTGGAATGCGGCTGTGAGTTGGGCTTCTAAGAAGCAACCGACCATGGCACTGTCTTCCACAGAGGCAGAGTATCGTGGTGTTATGAATGCCACTTGTGAAGCAGTTTGGTTTCGTTGCTTGCTTTTTGATATTGGAGTATATTATCCTAGTCCTACAGTTATCCTAGCTGATAATATTAGCAGCATGATGTTAGCTAACAATCCTGTTTTTCATGCTAGGACAAAGCACATTGAGGTGCACTATCACTTTGTTAGGGAGAAGGTCCTTTCAGGTGTAGTAGATCTTAGATATATACATACAGAAGATCAGGTTGCAGATATCTTCACCAAAGATTACCTAGAGAGTCGTTTGCTACATTTTGACATTGTCTAGGAGTTCAGGATGTACAGTTGAGCTTGAAAGGGAGTGTTAATATCCCAAGCTCATCGTGTTGATATAGGTCGATCCATGACTGATGACTACAGGCCGTAGATCTAGGGTTGTTACGTACCGATGGTACAGATCTGTTTAGGACTAACCCGAGATTAGGGTTTCCATGTACTCACCCTATATATACAGGGGAAGGTGAAGCCTTCTCCATCTCATTCATGTACACTCTCTCTTGTCCCTTTGGTGTGCTCTCCTCTTCTTGGAGTGATTCATGAAGAGTCGGTTTCTCAACAGAGGATAGTATACCAAACGCCACTTGTAAATCTTTTAGTAGAGGAAGATCATCTACATGCAATACATCCTCGGCAAGATCAACGTCTAGGTAGCGAGAGACAAAATCCTCATACCCTATTGACATTCCTAAAATGCGTAAGTTGTTTGTCAATATCATACATGTATGTTGGATATGAAAAGGAATGCCCAAATGAGATAGAGTCATACACTTTGACACCTTGAGTCTGAAGCATATAAGATGAAGCTCAAAAATCAACTAATCAAACGCATGCCTAATGTGGTCTACATGCTCCACCATGTGTGTATCATATGCTAAAGAGTGGAACACACAACCTAGGGCGGCTAAAGTAGTAGACATAAGAGCTCTATAATGAGCTATGGTAAATAAGGGTACTTCCAAAAGATCCTCATATCGGGTACTAGCGGCGGACTGTAGAACGATGATTTTTTACTATGAGAGATCATGGTAATAAAAATAAAAGAATGTGAATCTTAGAAATACAAAAGGAATGAGGTTTGATAAAGATTCACCAAACTGTATAAGTTGTCGTGCACATACATATCGCATCACAACATACATCGCTGTCACATCAAACATCACAACACATAGATCGTCATACACCAACACAAGTGTACCACAATAATCTTTTCTACTCTCAAAACATCCACAAGGACACTCCGCTCATAACCATAGCATAAAAGAGATATTAGAGTCAAGCCAAACCCACTTTGTGCTTCAAAGACTCCAGGTTCCTGCACTAGCTACTATCCACCATAGCCACACTCTCAAAGGCTCAACTTCAAAAACTGGCCTCCAATGAGCCCTAATTCGAACTCTACCCCTTGAGCCCTAAGACCCCTAACTGGCCTTGATCGGCCCTAACGGCAGTCCCAGTCAATTGCGCTAAGCGCACAACCGGCTCTAAGCGGCTATGCTGCTTGCATACGGCAAGCACCTACCTAACTAGAGATGCCACTACATAAGTCGTGACGGTACATCGTGCACATACATATCGCATCACAACATACATCGTTGTCACATCAAACATCACAACACATAGATCGTCATACACCAACACAAGTGTACCACAATCGTCCCCCTAATTGGCGGTTAGGTCCCTCTAACACCAAAGGTAGCCATCTAGTCCAAAACATGATATGCCCTTCGTGGGGCTAAGATCGGGGAGGCCGGGTGCTACAATGCCCCATCGTTAGTCGCCTATTATACGCAATCCATATCATGTAGCAGTCGGACCTTGCTGCACGCTAAACGCATCGAGGACATCTCCACCCCCTTTGGGCACCGCATTGAGAGGAGGTGTCAAACATGACATATGCCATCCTCTCGAACAAGAATCACAAATCAACATACGGCTTGCTCCACCGGTGATCCACATAACATACATCTCAACATGCACGTACAAGCGTCGGGCTTGGATCCAAAATACCATCAATGTTTGGAAGGTGACATGGCGCACAATTATGCACATGATCCTTCCAAATCACACCATCACGACCCTCCAATACCAAAACTCCAGAAGGTAAAACCTCACGTACTCGTAGAATCGTGCGACCAGCCGTAACATCCAATGTGTTCGGTGCACTCTGCTGCAAGTAAACATAATCACCGACATGAAATCTACGAATTGAAGGTCGATATCCACCTCCTCGGATGGTAGCATAACGCAAAGTATCTCTATGATGAGCAATAGCAAGGTTCTCAAATGCCATGGGCATGACTCTACGGAAGAGTTATGCCCTTTGAGAACACACCCTAACCCAAACATCATGGTTATCCAAGTCCAAGACTTCACCTGACTCTCTACGGATAGGCTGCGGGTAAGTGCGGATCTCTACCATATAATAAAAAGTACCTTGTGAGAATGGCTAGAGATGCTTGCCGGCTAAATCGATAATCCATGGCCAACCATGGTAGGTTGGATGTCGATCTCCCATATGACCTTTCTCCAAGGCAAACTTTAAGTCCTCTCTTCACCGTCTCGAACAACTCTCTGCCAAAGCAAGACCATCGGCCTCAAGATGATCTCTTAAGGTGGTATGCGATGATCGATCCTTTTTTCGATCACACAAAGCCTGAAACTTCGCCCAAAAACTTCGGTACCACTGATCGGTCAACACCAACACTTTTTGGTGCCACCAAATTGGCTAAGCACTGCGACTAAGAACGCATAAATTTGTTCCCTCATTTGACTTGTCAGGCAAGGCCATCAACTCAATCCACTTGGAGAAATGTTCCACCATGACCAACACATATCGATGATGTCGTATAGTCAATGGCAAAGGTCCTGCAAAATCCAAGCTCCAACGATAACCAAGTCCCATAATCGGAAGAGGATGTAGTTGTGGTGTAGGGGCATTGAATGATGCTCGAACATGATCACATACCATACATCTCGCCACAAACTGTTGCACCTCAGTTTGCATACCTCTCCATCAATAGTGACTTTGAAGTAAGCTATATGTTTGCTTTACTCCAAAATGACCTAACTCCTCATGAGCATGTCTGACCAACTGTGCTCTCTGAGATGGAAGTGGCACAACACGAACGTTGTCATCTCCCCATACTCGAAGAAGGTGTCTACCTTCCCACCTGAACCGTCGAGCTCGTAAAACTTCGATCCCGCTCCTTTGCACTCAAGGTGCCCAACAAAGCACCGATGCGAAGATACTCAACACCCGGCATGTCATCATGGATGTCTCAGTTTATGATCAAACCGTCCTGAGTCTCAATGTCCAAGGCTAATATATATGCTCTTTGACCCAAGAGAGATATCATATAGCTCTCAAGCGCCAACATACTCAAAAAGGCAGATGCATGCCAACCCGGCACCATCTCCTCATCAGTATCACCGTGCCATCGAGCCCCGGTTTCGTCAATTTGACTTGTACATGGGTTTCGACTTAACCCATCCGCATCACGGTTCACCACTCTAGGTCTATGAATAACCGTGAAATCATACTCTTGTAGGATAAGAGCCCATCGTGCAAGCTTTCCTGTAAACTTGTCTCATTCCATCAACCATTTCAATGGTTGATGATCGATGAGAAGTGAAGGAGTTTCCAAACAAATAACATACGAAATGTGACACCGCCCAAGCATTTGCCAAACATTCTCCTTCATAAGAACTATACTTCGCCTCCATTTGCATTGTTGGAGCGACTTGCATAAGCCACTACAAACTCCTTCCCCTCATCATCATGTTGGGTAAGCACTTGCTCCCAAACCCAACATACTCCAATCGGTATGTACTTGAAGCGGACGACCTCTCATTGGGTCTCCTCAAAATAGGGCGGATGTCAACCTTCCCTTGAGCTCAACAAAAGCTCTCTCTGTTCATCTCCCCAACTCCACTCTTGATCTAGCTTTGTCAGCTTTGTCAAGGCTTTGGCAATAGTGCTAAATCCTCGCACATATCGACGATAGAAGTTTGCAAGTCCAAGGAAAGCTCGAACCCTATTCACATATGAGGGTTGTGGAATACTAAAAGATTGCCTCCACCTTGGTTTCTTTGAACTCCCAATCCTCCTAGGTATATGGTATGACCCAAGTACTCTACACGCCTCCTGAAAAGAACTTACACTTTCGGGATGCAACTTGAGGCCATGAGCAATCGTCGAGTCGCTCAAATACCTCTTGCAAATGTATCTCATGCTCCCTCCTTTGTAGCACTATACACTAGAATATCATCGATGTAGGCTCTGGCACAATCAAGTCCGGCTAGAATCCTATCCATCACTCTTTGAAACTCAGCAGGTGCATTCTTCAACCCAAATGGTAAGAACTTTCACTGATACAACACATCCTTGCCATGCGAATCAATTGCCCAAAAAAAGGCATCTTGGCCTTATCCTCATCTCGAATCCACAACTGATGATATCCTGCTCGTAAATCCAATGTACTGAAAACCTTTGCATGCATAACTACATCAAAGATCTCCTCACGTGTAGGCATAGCATATCGATCAGATTTTGTCTGTCGATTGATAGATCGGTAGTCACCACACATGCGTCTATCTATATAATTGCCATGTATATCCTTCTTGACTGGCATCACCACAGTATAGGCATACTCTCCATATGATATCTCCACTAATCTAGCCTCAAGAAGGTCTTGACACCTACTTTGGATCAGATCTCTCTCCATATCACTGTATCGATAGGGATGACGGAAGACTGGTGCATCGTTGTCAAGTCAATCCATTATGCCAGGTCCCTTCAAACAGCCTAAATCCTTCATACTGAAGGCAAAACAATTTTTCAAACTCCTCAGAAATCTCCACACCCTCCATCTTTCTTCTCCTGTCACTTTGAGACCAATCTCAATATCCCAAATCTCCTCTCCATCGACACTAGAGATAGAAGGCGTAGTATCGGTTGCTAAATGACAACCTCTTGAGCAGAGCTTTTTCTGCTCTCTCATACCGAGGCTTCACTATCTCGGTGTGAACAACTCATCTTCTTTGTAGTTGTAACCTCTTGTGTTGTATCACAAAAGGTCAAAAGTGGTAACCACCACTTTGCTCACGCAAAAAACCCCAACGATACTCGAAGAAGACCCTACCTCTCCTTCTCTAACATCCCCATAAGACCAAGGATGAGATCTTGGGCACTTCCCTTTGACTTTGCCTCCACCGTCTCGGTAGGCAAAGAGCTTTCTAATGGTCTTGCAGTCATACATGTGGATCTCATGCGTCTCTGCTCAGCCAATCCAAGGCTCACAATCCATGTCAAATAGTTCAGGTCCATAGCATGACCCAACACCTGACGTCGTGAAGCCTATGATAATGTAGGTACTAATGTAGTACCGGTACAAAATCCCATAGCTCGCTCTCTCTCTTCATCGTTGGGTTCCACCAACCGCTGCAAGCGAGAATCCTATACAAGTCCAGGTCCTCCCTCTCTATAAGCATGTGAAGCTGGGTAACTCAACAACGTGGGTAATGCATCTCTTGGCTGACCCACAAGGTTCACCGATGCCATGGGTGACTGTCGGCATATAGACACTTGCACAGGAGTGTCTACCCACATCAAAATACTCTCCCCTTTGTGAGATGTGAGGCCTCTCCACTCCGTCATATGCTCGCAATAAAACCTCCCTTGGAAGAAGGTTTGTCCACCATAGGCGTGGGACGGTGTGCACGAGATCCTACTCTCATTTGCATCCAACAATACCCATTGGTTCAATCCATGACCGCACGTGATGTGCACTCGTCATCACCCGTGCACGTGGATCACCCAACAAGGGAACATTCTCCAAAATGTATGCCGGAGAATATATGCATTGATTTGGAGAGAACGTAACACACGTAACATCTCCCAAAACATGCCGAGCGTGAATCCCGTGAACCCATGACCATTACCAAAGCACGTGTGTGTCCCTAACATGGCCATCCAACAATAACCAAATGTATGGTGCCATGCCGAGCAAGGTCTTGCATCCCCAACAACAAAATATCTGACGGCAAGGCTGTTGATATCCTTGACCGCCAACACCGGTAGAAGATCTAGGTATCTCCGCACCAAGCGTGCCACATGGCGTAATGAGGCAGCCTTGCAATCTCATCTCGCTCCACATACAAGTATCGATGTACTCGTATACTAGGCGCAAAACAGCGACCAAACTGTGCTAATCCCTCCAAAGCAGATCTAGCACACATATACCCTCCTCTGGATACTGCCAAACAATATGCGTTGTATCTAAAGGGGATAACATAGTGGAAGTGGGAATAACTTCCGCCGTCTCCTCCCTCTCCGAGACAAAAGACTCACTCCAAGCTTTGATGTATGAGCCGATCGACCATATGTTGTAGCTGCATACATGAAGTACCTAGTGTTCCATCCAACGTGGATGACACTACTCCACTTAAGACTTGGCATGATAGTCACATCCTCTCGACCATGACTATCATGAGCATCCATGTTACCCTCCAACAAATCACCGGGCCAAGTAGCACAAATCTTGAAGGGCTACCGCAACATAAGCCAAACCTCCACTTGGTAAAGGCCTAGAACCGGTGATGAATCGTGCAGTGTCGACTCACTCGGCCCTCGCCCGATTGCCAACTGGCCGATAAGAGGCATGTCTCCTCCCAATAATCAATGCTAAACCCCATCGGGTATAACTTTGCCGCACCCACCAATACACCATAGGACTCTACGCAAGTGTAACCCGGCACATCTTTCGCGTTGTAGAGCTATCGTGACATGATCGGTTGTACTTGCGCGATCCAACGCCATCCGGGTGATGTATGGTGTCGGGGCATCACTAGAACCTCCAAGAGATGTGCGAATCTAGAATGGACATCTCTCCACATCGGTCTTTTAAAACCAAGACCAAGCGGTGCATCCTTACCCAACATAAGGGGTTGTGCACGAGAATCCAACAACACGCATTGAGGTCGATAAACCTTTCACGAAGGTCCGACCAAATAGAACACACCATACGTTATCCAACATCACCGCTTTTCGGTGACACTGGGCGGTGCCTTCGTATGCCGACCTCGGCGATAACTCCATCATTCGGCGGCGGCAACAACTTAAGTTCCACTAGTAGGCGTCCGATCCTAGGATCAACACTACTAGTGCTCACACAACTAGAAAGCAACCAACACATCCTCTTTGCTTTTCGCAAAGTGTGGTACGCCAATCGTAGTATATGGGATGATGACACCCCCAACGCCAATAAATCCTTGGCCGAGAAAACGGGAGAATGAACAAGAGTCCTTGCCGCCCCCAACATTGCGTTGGATGCTTCCTCGAGCGATGTTGATGGTCGGGTCCTTGTGACCTCCGGGTGACTCTCACTCGGGTTTACCTCCGATGGCTTTTGGAAGCTCATCATGAATCTAGAAGGACTTAGTCCCACCCTTTGCCCATGATCCTATTGCTCACTCTTACACAAACTCTCAAAGTCCAAGCTCTATTATGCACATTATCACCAAGAGTAAGATATCACTCAAAAGGAAAGGGATACTTTGGTAATCAAAGTCTTCATTGAATCAAGGTTCCACTCCGAACATGACATCTCCAAGAACCAAGCTCCCTAAAACTAAGATCACCACACTATCTCCTCCCAAAACTAACTTCCATTGAAAAAACTACTTGAGAGAGGTGCTTCTCAACCTCTCTATTTATACTACTTAGAATCTTACCCTAGTAACTACAAGTAATCACCATGTAACTTCCTCTTACCAAGTTTAAACGAGGTAGAGATCACAACCCCAATGAAAAGGGTACATGGCAACATGCAATTGGTCCACTTGGATCTTCTAGAAGCCCAACTACTCCCTAATTGACTTCTAGTGTACCAAGTCAATCTAAGCCCCCTAGATTTAAGGGTCTTCATAAAGTCCAACCAATGAAAACTAGTCCAAGTCAAGGGAAGTCAAGATACCCATGTGATGGAATCTATTCCTTGACTCATACTAAACAACAAAATAGTAGTTCTCATCTACCACACCAAAAGTTACTCTATATTTTCCTCCAACTTAACCATAACTAGCTAAACATAGTCATGACTAAGATAAACTTAGGCACAATTTAGATATACTTTCATTTTATCCTATATGTACAACCACAGGTCTTACATTTACCCCCGGACCAAGATTTCACTCCGTCCTCGGAGTGAAAGAATCTGATCGTCGATGAAACGGCTTCAACTTGTCGTGATTCACCCGGTCAAAATGTCGCCCTCCCAACTCCTTCAAATCGTAAGTAAAGTTTCCCCACACCTTGTGAACTATGAAAGGACCAAAGTACTTTGGAAGAAATTTCTTTCTTGCTCTCTTATATCTAATGGAATCGAAAGCATTACCCAATCACCTTCTTTGAAAATCTTCATCTTCTTCGTCCCAAATCGATTATCATGATACTTCTTACGCAATTGTTGAGCCCGCTCCACACGTACCATAGCCACAACTCGAGCCTCCTCCGGCTCAACGGTTGTTGACATCTTGATTTGATAGCTTCTACTCCATTCTTCCTCTTTAACTTCCGTTGGATAGTTAAGAAGGTCGTCAAATCAAATTGAATTGGAAGCTTTGACTCGACACCATATACCATACGGAAAGGTGAGTACCCTGTTGATGTCTTCCAAGTCGTCGATACTCCCACAAGATAGCATGCAGCCTTTTGTCCCAATTTTGCTTGCTCCGTCCATGTCTGCATCCTTGGCCAACATCATGCAAAGCGTATAGTTGGTTCGCTCTCCGCCAACCCATTAGCATTTGGTTTGTAGGAAGTAGTCACCCGTGCCTTGATGGAGAAATGACCTAGCATGGCTTGTATAATGCTTCCAACAAACTCACCACCTCTATCGGATATAATTTCTAGAGGGCATCGAATCTAGTTATTATCCTCTCATATAGAAATCTACCCACTTCTTCCTCACTTTGGTAGATTTTAGAGGTCTAACTTCTACCCACTTGGTTAGATAATGTAGCTACCACAATGAACTTGTTACCCGGGGAGTAAGATTCAAGGGTCCTACAAAATCTATTCCCCACTTTTCAAAAGGATATAAAATAGGAACTGATGTCAAAGGAGGGGTTTTCATGGACTTTTTAGCAAAAAGCTTGACACACATCACAACTCTTGCAAAATTCCACACAATCTTTGAAAATGCCCTTCCAATGATAGCGCGCATCTAGGATCTTAAATGCGGTTACCTTTCCCGCAAAGTGTCCTCCACATACCGAGCCTTCATGAAACTCCTTCATAAGTTGAATTGACTCCTCCCTTCCAACAACCCTTCCGAGTAGTCCATACGCTCCTTGATGAAACAACACGCCCTCTATGATGGTATAAGGTTCACATCGCTTCACCAATGCATTCCTCTCCCGTGAATGCATGCCTTGGGAAACTCTCCTCCCGAGATGAAATCCCATATCCCCTTGTATTCAGCCCGGTACCTTTGTTATGGTGTCCATCATCGCCAAATCCTCATCCGGAAATGTATCATCCACCTGGTTGATCTCCTTCCTCATCGTATCTTTCGAGACATCAAATCGGCATTGGCATGTTTCTTCTTAGGGTCGATCCTCAATGATGTAATCAAACTCCGCCGATAACAACTTCCATCCGGCTATCCTACCCTCGGCATTAGGCTTGTTGAAAATGTACTTCAAAGCCTTGTGGTCGATAACGATAGTAAACTTCCCTCCCAATAGATAGTGTCGAAACTTCTTGAGTGAGAAGATCACGACTAAAAGCCTCCCTTCGATCCCTTGAATAATTTTCTCTCACCGCACCATACGTCTACTAGCATAAGCAATTGGATGATCATGGCTATCTTCATCTAAGCGGCTTAGAGTGCATCCTATAGCAATGTTTGAAGCATCCGTGTAGAGAATGAAAGGTTTACCCCAATTTGGTTTGGCTAAAATAGGAGCCGTTACCAACGTCTTCTTAAGAAGTTCGAACGCCACATCTGCCTCTCCATCCTTGAGGATTAAATCGTAATCCGTCCCCCTTCTTCATGTAAAACCGTCAAGGCATAAGCTTTGTTGGAGAAGGAAAAGATGAACCGTCGATAGTATCCCACCATTCCAAGGCCTCAACTTGGTCAACGTCACCGGAAAAGGTAAGTCGAGGATGCGTTTCACCTTTTTCGGATCCACCGCTATACCATCTTTGGAGATGATGTGCCCTTACAACAAACCTTCCTCACATCCAAAAATGCATTTTTCTGGATTGAGCGAGGCCTTGGCTTTCTCCAACCGTTGTAGAATTTTGATCAAATGATCAAAATGATCCTCCTTCTTCCGTATATACACAAAAATCATCTATGAAATCTCGCACAAATTTCCCAATAAAAGGTTCAAACACCTTGTTCATGAACCTCTGAAAAGTTCTTTGGAGCATTACATAGACCAAAGGGCATTACCCTAAAGGCAAAAGTTCCCCATGGCGTGGTAAAAGTGGTTTTGAGCTGATCTTCGGGAGCAATTTGAATTTGGTTATAACCACTATAACCATCTCCAAAACTATACCACTCATGACCTGCCCACCTCCTCTAGAATCTCATCTATGAAAGGTAAAGGATAGTAATCCTTCTTTGTGACAAACATTCAACTTCTTGTAATCTACGCATACACGTAGCTTACCATTCTTCTTCTTGACTATCACAATAGAGAAACCCATTCAGAATTCTCTACCTCATAGATGAAACCCGCATCCTTTTAGCTTGTCGATCTCCTCCTTGACCACCACACCCGTTGGTGGATTTATCCGACGTTTGTTTCGTCTTGCATCGGACGAGCCTTCTCCTCTAACTCAATGCGATGAGTTTCTAAGGTTACTTCCTTCAAATCCTTGTAGCTAAAGGCAAAAAGACATGGATATATTTTCGAAATATATCCAAGAACCTTGACTTCTCCTCCATAGTAACCTTGGGACCAAACTTGAGAGTGGAGAGCCGTCGAGTTATCTCATCTTCACTCATCTTCATCTTGTCGGGATCTTTCACCACCCCCGGCCTAGGAAGTAAATCCATTGCAGCAAGAACTTGAACTTGAACATCATCGTCCGAGGTATCTTCGGATGATGTCTCCTCATCGGATCGACATGTTGGTGTCAACCTCCGAAAAACTACCACTTTCTTCACTCTCGGACTACGAGTAATCACTCGTAGGTCTATCCGAGTGCGAGACCGCTCCTCCGCCACTTGTGAGAGGGACCTTCACTCGATGGTTTTTCGGCCCTATCTGAAGGTAACCCTTATGCCACCGATCGGTTGTCCTCACGACCCTCAACCAAGGTCTTCCTAACAACAAGTCGTAGCTAGCCTCCTCAAGCACTTGAAGGACAACAAGGTTTGAACTCCCATCACACTTACCACCACCTTGTCCACCACTCCAATGGGTCGCACCTTTTGCTTGTTGGCCATCCCAACAATGATGTTGGAAGGTCTTGAAAGCTTCATCCCCAACTTCTTCAACAAACGTTCGACATGGCATTCACCGCAGATTCACCATCCACTAGTACATCCGAAACATCACGTCCATTAATGCGTGCTTCAATCTTGAAGCCCGAGTGCATACCTCCGAGGCAGCGGCATCCACCACTCCTACTCCAACATTCGCCATGGAAGCTTTCCCCTTGGATCGTAAACTTCTTGGTCCTTTTTGGAACTTAGGCCTCCCCTCAACTCCTTTCTTATCGTAGGATTTAGAGCAATCAATTGGCCATGATTATATTGGCTTTTTGATTCCCCACATCCTCCACCACGTCGTATTTGAGTGGGTAGATGAAATGGAGAAATCATCCATTCCCAACTTCTTTCTCGGTGCTCGGTTGACTCACCACCGGATCGAGTGCTCCGGCTTGGTTGATCTTCCATTGAGATGGACTCCTCACGCAAATCTTGCTCTCTTCTTCTCGTGTGCAAGAATATCAACTCTGGAATTTATAGAGCTCTCTCCCTTCTCAAACGTGCACCGATGAGGAAACACATCAATAGACGCTACTCCCTTTATCCTTCGATTGACTTGGGAGCGGGGAGTAGAATTGTTGTGTCTAACTCCATCATGTTGTCGAGGATTAGGACAATTTCAATTTGGAAATGAGGGCCTCCACAACTAAAAGCATGAAACCGTGAAGTTCCCTTGTGGTGGATTTCCTTTTGGAGGATAATTCCCATACCCTCTAGATCCTCCCCTACATTCTCGATTCCTCCTCTCCCATAGTTGTACTACGTTAATCTTGAGATCGAAAGTGTTTACGTGATAGATTTCAACTCATGGTGCAAGTCTACCATTTGGAGAATTTACTCGGGCGCTAAAGAACAACAAAAAGAGGGTTGCCATTCTAACCACAACAGGGTGGTGATGCTTCTCTAGCCACCAAGCTAGAATCATCGTCTTCTAGGCTCTCCTCCATTCGAATAGCAATGCGAATAGCCTCAACCTTAGAAGAGGGCTTTCATATCTCACCTTGCTTGAATCTGAGGCTTCAAACCTCCAATGAAGTTCTTTGTCAACATCGCCACAATCCCCACCATGGTTGGCTCCGACTGCCGTCCACTCTTTCTCAACACCACACGAAAGCGTGACTCTAGCCTTCTCCGTTCTCTCTACGTATGATCTCACCTTCTCACTCTCTCCTTGCTTCAAAAAGGTGACTTCACACATCGCCTTCTCGTAACTTTCATCCGGAAGAAAGTTTTCAACAAGATTCTCCGTCAAACTCTCCCAAGTGTCTTCCTCCACATGCTCCTTCTTGTACTCATTGTACCACTTCAATGCGAGAATCCTCCAAGAAGTCGGGCAAAAGGATAGCCCATTCGGTTTCCCTTCTCTCATTCCTTTTCCTATGCATGCCCTCTTGAAGTCTCTCACAAAAGATTCTACATCTTCTTTCTCTCTCCCATAGAACAGGAAGCTTCCCATTTCCAACTCCTTTTGTCGTTGTTGTTGGAAATTTATACGGGACTCCCTAATACAACACAAACAAAACTAGCTCCATTCTAGAGTAATTCATCAATGGCAAAATGAACGGAATTGGTTGGTCCAAGATTGCCATGGCTCTCTCCTCTCCTAAACACACTATGAGCCTTACCCTCATCGACATCTTCTCGATCATTCTGAAAATGATCTCCATCTTCGATTAGAACTTGAGCCACATGGAGATTTCAACTTTTCTATATACGCGCACTCAATTTATCTTCAAAGCCCTCCACTAGTGACTCCAACAGAGCTTTCACGCCACTACACTCGTGTCCTAAGGGAAGTCCGGTCACTCCACAATTTTCACAATAGTTTCCACTCTTGGATTCATGGGGAGATGATGGTCCCGAGATGAAGGTTTAGCTCTCCACGTTTCGTCTCTCTCTCAACCTCCGATCTTTGGTCCTCAAAGGACAACTCACAAGCTTATGTCCTCCTCTCCACAATAGAAGCAACTCTCACGTTTCGCTCTCGGGGAACTTTTAGTGTCCCTCTTCAAACTCCACTCGAACTCCCTCGTGTTCGAATCCGCTGAAACAATCACGTCCAGCCCTTTGAGGTATCTTAGATAACCGGATCTTCCAAAGAGGTTGATCTCCCATTTTCCAATGAGTGTCAAGTCATCCTCACTATGCAAAACACTCATGCACTCACTCTCTCGGAATGACCATAAACAAGGAAAAAGCAAATCTGAAAAGTAAAGCAGTTTTGCTCACTTTTATACCCCCCTATACTTCAGGTATCATAACTTTCTCTATAAAAATGATCTCTCAACGAAATTTAAACCCACATGTAGCTTAGCTCTTGATATACAATCGTGCAAAGTTTCAAATCCTGAGTCAATTCTTGCACGAATTGATAAGCTCTGTACACTTTTTCCCGAGAGCTATCTTTCAAAACCCGTCAAGACCCTAGCAAATTCTAAACATCATAACTTTTGATCTAGACATGATATGACTGTTATTTCAAGTGCAAAACGTATCCCATCTACTAATCTAAAATCAATAAAATTATCGGAAAAAACTTTGGAAAATAAAGTTTTCCTCCCAAATACATACTATAGCACTCTCACCTCATCCCAAACAACACTTAAGTAAACAAAATGTACAAAATAACTTCCAGGCTATCATATAACACTACCGGATACACAAATGGTACATTACTATGCATCATGATCTCGGTTCGCTCTTCCCCCAGTCCTCTCCATATGAGTTCTCATCGTTGCGCTCTCACGGGCAATAAACCTGGATTCGGAACATCTCTTCTCCTTCTAGGCGAGGTCCCGGCAACGGAACCAAAAATGTGACCTCGGGCTGACTCTCACTCAGGTTTACCTCCGATGGCTTTTGGAAGCTCATCATGAATCTAGAAGGACTTAGTCCCACCCTTTGCCCATGATCCTATTGCTCACTCTTACACAAACTCTCAAAGTCCAAGCTCTATTATGCACATTATCACCAAGAGTAAGATATCACTCAAAAGGAAAGGGATACTTTGGTAATCAAAGTCTTCATTGAATCAAGGTTCCACTCCGAACATGACATCTCCAAGAACCAAGCTCCCTAAAACTAAGATCACCACACTATCTCCTCCCAAAACTAACTTCCATTGAAAAAACTACTTGAGAGGTGCTTCTCAACCTCTCTATTTATACTACTTAGAATCTTACCTAGTAACTACAAGTAATCACCATGTAACTTCCTCTTACCAAGTTTAAACGAGGTAGAGATCACAACCCCCAATGAAAAGGGTACATGGCAACATGCAATTGGTCCACTTGGATCTTCTAGAAGCCCAACTACTCCCTAATTGACTTCTAGTGTACCAAGTCAATCTCGCCCCTAGATTTAAGGGTCTTCACCAAGTCCAACCAATGAAAACTAGTCCAAGTCAAGGGAAGTCAAGATACCCATGTGATGGAATCTATTCCTTGACTCATACTAAACAACAAAATAGTAGTTCTCATCTACCACACCAAAAGTTACTCTATATTTTCCTCCAACTTAACCATAACTAGCTAAACATAGTCATGACTAAGATAAACTTAGGCACAATTTAGATATACTTTCATTTTATCCTATATGTACAACCCTGGGTCTTACAGTCCCTACTTGCTCCATCTCCAAGTACATCCACATTGGCTTGCACCCTCATCTCCCCAATAGATGGTGTAGGAGCCATGGATGAGGTGTTTAATGACTCAGACAATGTGAAAGACTGAGGAAGTCTAACCTGTCGGCTAGCCTCCCCTCTTTGTGGATCCAACTCCACAGATGCTCCTCTAGACTCAGTAGTATGTGTCGCACTACGAGTCACAGCAATTGCACATGGTTGTGCCGTTGCGCACATGTACTCCACAACATCTCCATCGTATGATGTAGAGGCACCAACTCCAGAATCTGATCTTTGTTGGGCTATAGCCATACTTGCTATCTTCTGCTCCAACTGCTCCAATCGAGATGCCATGTTCACCTCATGACTAGCCTCATGGGCTAACACTTGAGTAGGGGCTGGTCCTCTACCACCACCCCTGCCACCTTGAACTCCTCGTCCTCTTCCAGGAACTACCATGGCATCTCTAGTTAGGTAGGTGCGCGTATGCAAGAGCAGATACAACAGTTAGAGCCGGTTGTGCAATTAGTTAGCGCCTTGATTCGCCTTTGGGACTGCCGTTAGGGCCGACAGCGCCGTTAGGGGTCCTAGGGCTCAAGGGGTAGAGTTACAATTAGGGCTCCTTGGGCGGGTTTTCGGATTGAGCCTTTGAGAGTGTAGCTATGGTGGATAGTAGCTAGTGCGGGGAACACAGAGTCTTTGAAGCACAAAGTGGGTTTGGCTTGACTGTAATCTCTCTTTTATGCTATGGTTATGAGCGGAGTGTCCTTGTGGACGTTTTGAGAGTAGAAAAGATTACTTCGAAAACTCAAATTGGATTTTGTGATGAGAACTGGGAGTTCTTGGAGCGCTGAAAGTGTTTTGGCGAGTTTGGATCGATGGTAGCTTCGATCCGTTGGCTGTTGAGCATGCAGGCGTTCTTTGCAAAGTGCAGTCCGTGGTGGTGATCTAGAAGTAGAGTCGATTTGAGGTGGATCTTATCGATTTCGAATTTCTGTATTTTCTGTTTTAGTGTAAATCCGAATCGGGAATTGTCGAGGGCGGAAGCGCTGCTGGAAATTGACGAAATGGGTCGATGCTTATAGTTGTCTTGGAGCATTAATTTGAGATTGGCCGAGAAATATTTCGGACAGAAGTGCTAGAAGTCCAAGATTTGGTTTTTCGAAGTAATCTTTTCTACTCTCAAAACGTCCACAAGGACACTCCGCTCATCATAGCCACACTCTCAAAGTCTCAACTTCGAAAACTGGCCTCCAAGGAGCCCTAATTCGAACTAATCACCCTAATCAAGTCCCATAGCTTGAGACTAAGCACTAACACCAATTAGGACCTGAAATAAAGCTTCCAGCCCCCCATTTTTGCAGTACATAAAACACATGATCCAACATCTCTAGTGAAATTATCCACCATCATTTTGATTTAAAAATAAAAATAAAGCATGATCAGAATTCAAAATAATATGAAATTCGAACGGCGTGGCAGGTCTAAATGACCATCTTGTGAAAGCAGCGAGAGTAAAGTTTTGCAATAAAAGGAATTTAACAACACATATTGAATCCAAGACCACTTCTCTCACTAACTGCCTTCCGCCAACTAGACTCATAGGTGAGAAGATAGTAACCATAATAAAGATTACCCTCAAACAGTGTGTACTACCAAGATATATTTTAGACGTTGTTTAGTGTGTAAACTCAATTACTGTGCACCAATGTGTTGCACAGTGATGAGAGGAAGTCACCTCTGAAACCCCCACTCCTATTTAATGTGCTACACATGTAGTGTATATTGCACACACTTATTTTGGACTCATCCTAATTAGTGTGCAGCATGAGACCAAAACAAGTGTATTTTTTAAAAGATTCCTAATTAATGTGGGAGCCAGTAATTCCTGGTTGTGGTCCTAAAAACTTGAAATGCTAATTACTGTAGTATGGACCAAATATTTACGGTGATGAGTGTAGACTCAGCAACCAGCAAAGGGAGATTGGTTTGCTACAGCGTAATTTGCAGTACCACCACAGTCCAAGGCCTCACTCATGAATCCACAGTACAAGAAGTAGGTAACTATTTCACCCCAGGCAGAATTATTCGTAAGCGTCGTACACGGTCTCACCACCGGGCTACATGTGAGGACGAATACCAGGTATTACACTGTATCAAAGTCCGTACCCTCTATACAGCGACCATGTGACGAAAGGTCATCCTCGTTACAAGGGAAGATGCCCTTCACAGCTACAGGAGAAGAGTACAAATGCTCCTTTATCGAGTAGCCACTTTGATGACATAGTAACATGTCTTCATTGCCGTCACGGCCTACCAGAAGGTCTTCGTTTTCGTTCCGAAACGAGGACGTCCTTAGTCCCGAGCCAGACAGCCAGCCCGCTGTCCGTCCACTGTCTTCTGACGATCTTTTCAGGAGACAAAAGTCGAGGACATAACACGAGGAAAAGTTCGGATTAGGGACTATTCATAATAAAAAACTACTTGACGTTACTTGAGAATACGTTCTCTATTTAGATGTACGCCATAACCGATTGATTCATCGAAACCACTTGCAACAATAGCGTGGACCAACACAAAAGGGAAGTCGGTGAGCACTGTGCTGCCTTATGAAGTGGACGATCGTACAAAGGGAGTCGAATGTGTGAAGTACTTGTAAAACCATTGGGGCCTAGCCCCATGTTACCGATTCCATCCTTGTACGATTTGATGGGGTCTTCCCATCCCTTTTGTTATTATACTTTGTCTGCTTGTAAAACCAGGCCGCCCTAGATTGCTCCATGTGGATCAGAATAGAAAACAGAGGGAGACGAAAGGATTTGAATAGAATAGTTGGGAATAGAACATGAAAATGAATTTTCCTTGAAATCAAAAAACTTTAAACTTTATGAAGTATAAACTGTCACAACCTCTAGTCTTCAAATGTCTATCTTGGAAAGGTGGTCACAAAGGCATATTAGAATTTGAACAGTTGATAATGATCAAAAGATGCTGACACTAAAATTGTGCGACCTCTAGAGTCATCATATTCTTACCTTATCTAGATCTAAACACTACGTCTAAGTACATTTCAATCAAAAGTGTCATGATCATTGGTGATATGCATCACAAGGATCAAATATCAACTAATCTACAAGCAATTGCATGATTTTCTCAAAGTGGTTGGATGAAAAAAAGGAAAGGGGGGAGGGGAGGGAAGGAAGCAAAAACATGAGGTAAACGGTTTAAGAAAGAAAGAAATATGTTTGTGATGGATGGCGAGATAGAAAGAGTAAAAGTGAGAGTGTTGATTGATCGAGGAGCTAGATAAAACTTCATATCTGGATCTATTGTTATAAAGTTGAAATTAGCTTTAGAGAAAGATGAGAGTGAAGAAGTAGAATTGCCAAATGGGCAAACAGAGAGCATTGAGAGCTTTCCTAGAGAAGTGGAGTGGAAAATTGGGCAATACAAGGAATCGTTGGAATGGAAAGTAATTCGATTAGCTTGCTATGATGCTAATTTGGGTATAGTCTTTGGAGATAGACTTAGATCAGAATAGAAAAACTTATCTCTATATGTGATACGGAAGAATCGTTATCAATCACAAAGATATCTATTTTTTGGGACTAATTAGAGATGTAAGCGCTCCAAAAGATCAATCTTTTATACATGAAGAATTTAGAATGAAAGATCTTGGTACAACAAGGAGGATTTTGGGGATGGAGATCCAAAGGGATTTGGAGGATGGAAAGTTATGGTCAACTCAAGTGAAGTATGCTAGGAAGGTACTTGCAAGATTTAACATGGAGAACTGAAAGGCATTGAGTACTCCTTTAGCTCCTCACTTCAAGCTCTCATCATCCCTTTGTCCAACAAATACTATGGGAGAAAGGTTTGATATCCAAGGTCCCCTACGACAAGGTAGTGGAAAGCTCATGTTTTTGATAATTTGCACTAAGCGACATTGCTCTAGCTATGGACAAGACTAGCAAATACATGTCAAGTCCATGGAAGATATATTGGGATGTTGTGAAGTGGATTCTCATATATCTCAAGGGTACGCTGGATTTTGGTCTTGTGTTCGATGCAAAATCGTACAATGCCTAATCACTAACTGGCTATATAGATGCTAAATATGGACAAGATCTGGATGGGAGGAAATGTACAACTGGATATGTGTTCACATTTGGAAGTGTATGCATAAGTTGGAGATCTATTATATAGAAGTGCATAACTTAGTCTACCACATAAGTTGAGTATGTAGCGGCATCGGAAACATGAAAGGAAACAATTTGGAAGATGCTTGTTACAAAGATGGATTGACACAAAGCATTGTGAATCTTCATTGTGACAATCAGAGTGATTTACATCTAGATGTAAATTAGATGATGGATAGTAGATGAAGCACATCGACATCAAGAACAATTTTTGCATACAGGATGTGTCTGACAAAATGATTGAGCTCGTCAAGATTGACGGTAAACTCAATTATGCTGATGCCTTTACCAAAGTGATTCATTTGGAGAGTTTTTCATGCCAATTGCAGTTGTTGCATATGGGCACAAGTAGAGTGGACTAGCGATTATGTTATCTCTATATATGATTTTACTCTATCCTATGTAGGCTACGGCTTAGTTATAGTTAATTCTAGTTTACAGAGTGACCTATGTTAGATTTCCTTCAAGACTTCCCGCAGAGTAATCATATAGGCAATAGAGATTAAAGACCCCAAGACTAGAATCAAGGGGGAGATTGTTGGGTTTACTCTTCGGTCTTGGTTAATTCTAGTTAGGCTGTTACTCTAGTTAGATGTTGACTAAGATTAGTTGGCACTACTATATAAGAGGGTTTTTGAAAGCTCTATGTGACACACTAGAGCTCATTCTTATGGAGTAATTTGAGAGAACGAGAGAAAAAGCTTAATATCAATAACGCAATTTATGTGGTCCCATGGATGTAGCCTCAAGGAGGTGAACCACGTATCTCTTCTGTCGATTACTTTGATACATGTGTGACTCATTGTTTGTCGTCTCAGATCAACATCTATGAATCAAACCTTCCAAAATTTCCATTATCTCGTTAATTCAATAATGTTATATATTATATGCTTCTGTCATATTCAATCATATGTGTATGGATATCTAGCCTCTTTATTTTTTGTATCATTTAGGTTTGAAGATCTTAAGTTTTCAGTGTCTTTTCACTATCTATCATTAGTAGTTAAAATCTACTTCCATTTGTGAATCTTGCTTTTTTTCTCTCAATTTTCTTTTCTTTCAGTAATGTTAATTTTTGAACTTGCTCAAAAGCTAGTTCAAAAAAAAACTCAAATGCAAACATTTGATTTAATTTTTATTCAAATGAGGTACTCAAATCTTACAATTCTTGAATTATTTCTATCAAATGTCATCCATCATTTGTTTCTTTTAAACTCTTTATCTCAAAATAAAATTATAAAATTAAAATAAATATTATTGTATCCTCCATCATTGATAAAAAGAGTGCCATATGATGATATCATCTCTTCTAATATTAATCTTCAAAGTTTCTAACAATTAAATTTTGAAACATAACCTTAGGATTATTGATTTTCCAAAATTTTAACAACTAAATTTTAAAAGATAAATTTAGAGAGGTAAACACAATAGATATATAATTTTGTAAGTTCAATATATCAAATTGTGGTTTATTAAGATTAATTTTCACACTAACATGTAAATTGTAATGTCCCAAATAACATCATATACAACAATCAATAAAAATATAAAATCCAAAAATCTCATTATTTTGTGCATGAAATTGAAACCGAAATGATAACTAAATATTATGTTTACATGAATTTCTAAATATATAGTAAAATATTGATTAAAAATAAAATCTTGACACTATTCTATCTCATGCATCCATAACATGTATCCACAATGACCACCTTTCACGACATATTGCTCAATAATCATTACTACGTTCTAATAAACATTTTTGTTTAAAATATAACAATGATACTATACAAATAAAAATATGATTAAAAAAATCAATACAAAATCAACTTTAATTATAATTATGTAATTTATATATTATTACTTAAATTATGTCCTTGGAACAAGTGTAAAAAAAAAATATTATTAAAATTGATAAAAATATTTTTATAAAAAAATGAATATAAATTAAAATTAAATATAAAATTTTTTTGAAAAAATATTTAAAATAATAAAATAAACTTGAAAAAAAATAAAAAAAAAAAAAAAATCAAAATCATTATATTTAAAATAATTTAATATATATTATTTAATATTTTGATATGATTTAAATAAAAAATAATTAAAATTTTTCAATTATTATAATTTATATATGATAATAATATTATATTGATATAAATAATATATTAACATACATTAGATCACATAATTTTTTAGAAATACTTATATTTTAATTATACATTATAATTTTTAAGTATTAAATTTATAATTACAATATTTTTAAATTATATTATTATTGATATAAATTATTATTCATAATTTAAAAATATTTATAAAAATTCATAATCTAAAAATGAATATCTAATAATATTTCATTAGATGAAAATATTATTAATGAATATTTTATATTTTAATCGAAATAAATTTAAATATTATATTTATTAGCAATAAAAAATAAAATTTACATTTTCAATATTATAAACATATTTTATGTACAATAGATAATGAAATTCATAATATATATTTAATTTAATTTAATTTAGGAACCTCATGTCATCTCTAGTTTAAACTTAAAGAGGTTATATACACATGTCATATGAAGTTGACATGTTACACATTTAGAGCCAACTTTATCTTAAGATTGTTAGTAGTTAACTTAGGTCTTGAGTAGCTATAGTTAGTTTGACTATAGTTAGTTAGACTAGGTCTGGTACTACTATATAAGAGGGCTGGTAGAAGCTCTATGCGACAATATTAGGGTGATTCAACAAAATGATTATGTATTCCATGGACGTAGTCTCACTGAGGTGAACCACGTATTTTCTTGTGTTAATTTTTCTCGTGCATGTGTGATTCACTATTTGCCGTTTCGGACTAATAATTGGTACTCAAAGCAATTGACAATCTTTGGAACAAGTTTGTTCGTTGTGGAAGCTGTGATCAAGACCTAGAAACTTTGTTGAGGTACATTCAAGCATTTCATGGATTCTTGCTGCACATTGAAAATCGATAGATTGAGCGATTTGGAGAAATTATTGTTCGTTTCTAGCGGTGAATAAAAGGGTAATCCGTCTTGGTATCCGATATCAGAGCTCTCTTTCATGGGAGCCTTCCGTCCCTGGTTCTAGTTGCTCCGCACAACTTGTTAGGAGTTAACTCAAGTCTTGAGTAACTCTGGTTAGTTTGACTATATTTAGTTAGACTAGGGCTAGGGCTGGTACTAGTATATAAGAGGGCTCACAGGAGCTCTATGTAACACAAATTAGGGTTATTTAGTAAAGTGACTCTGTGTGTTCCATGGACATAGCCTCAGTGAGGTGAACCACGTATTTCCTGTCTCGTCTGTTGATTGCATGTTGCTTCTGAGTGTATTACTGTCTTTCAGACCAACAAATGGTATCAAAGCTTGGGCCCGAACAGAGCAACTCGGGCAGAAGATGATTTCATACGCTCCATTGGTGCAAGTGAAGGTGATGGAGACATCGTCGTAGACATAGATGTAGGCAGTAGGGCATGCCTCCTTGAAGGTCTTCTTTTTCTTAGTGGGCGGAACCTGATGACATTGTTGAAAGCACCAATGCGGCAATATCGTTAGTTTGGGAACCGCAAGACGCTTTTGCATGACACCACTGAGCCATTGATCAAAACTTGCAGCTGCGTCGGGCAATTCAGATTCAAGTTGCATTCGAGGTCAAAGTGCATGTTGCCGCCGTTTTTGCTCTGTTGTGCTCAGCGCCAGTGGGCAGTGGTGTCAAGTGTTGTGTGAGGATTAGAGAACAGGGAATTGAGGATTCAATTTTGTTTCTTCAACAGGCGCGTGTTGGAATCTGGGATGAATCAAACGTAGTCTTCGTTCACGAGGAATATTTGTGGGGGTGTGGTGGAATAAAAATTTGAAACCTGGCTTGTACGTTGTATCGCTTGCATTCAAGCGCATGCACAAAATCCAGTAGGTGGAGCAAAGGAAGGAGTCAGTTCGCTGTGCCTTATGCCACAAAGGCAATGCAAGGCGTGCATTTTTGAGCATATCTACTTCGCCTTGCCAAATTCTGTCGTTTTTGGTCTTTCGGTGTATCAGTCTCGGTACAAGGTCGGAGAGATTTTGGCCATGGAAGCCACCGTGGAGTGTGATGTTGTGATCGCCGTTCCGGACTCCGGTGTTGTCGCTACCTTGGGTTATGCGGCGAAAGCTGGGGTTCCCTTCCAGCAGGGTTTGATTAGACCCCATTACGTGGGTCGCACATTCATCGAGCCGTCACAAAAGATCAGGGATTTCGGTGTAAAATTAAAGCTCGCTCTCGTACGCCATGTGCTACAAGTCAAGAGGGTGGTTGTGGTGGACAATTCCATTGTGAGGGGAACCACATTGTCGAAGATTGTCAAGCTGATCAAGGAAGCTGGAGCGACGGAGGTGTATCGGCGTACTGACATACAAATTTTTGCAACTCATGGATCTTTAGTTCGAATTTCGTTCGCACGTTCTCTTCACGTTCGGGGCACCAGAGTGAGCGCTTAGCCATACACATGTCTTTAGAACACTGTCATGTCATTGCGGACGGAAATCAATCTGGGAGCGGAAATGTTGTTTAGCATGCCCATCCATGCCAATATTTTGAAACTCATTGTCTAGTTGACCTGATCTGATATAAATTCTTGGCACGTGCTATGCATGAGTAGTAAACAGAGAGAAGAGAAAAGCTATAAGACAACAGTAGCAGCAAGCAAAGCATTAGTATCTCCTCTGGTTTAGGGATTTTGATTTTGGGTAAATTTCCTTTATTCTCATATGAGTGGGAAGAAGTCAAGTTTGGAGATTCCATCTGACAATCGAACACAAGGGACGAGTTCAGCGCCTAGACGGAGTGAGATGGCAGTCATGAAGACAAGAGGAGCCAGATTTGACATTGTCAAATATGATGGGCATGGCGACTATCTTCTATGGGAGAGGCAAGTCAAAGGCAAGTTGAAGGCTTTCGGTTTGGGCAAGTCATTGAGGCCTAAACCCTCTACATTCGATGATGAAGACTGGAAGGACCTTCAAGCGCAAGCAGTGAGTATTGTTATACTCCATCTACAACCTTCAGTTTTGAAGCAAGTTGATGAATATGACAATTGTACGTTATTGTTTGAGGTTCTTCAGCGACGGTTTCATCGCAAAGAGTTATCAAACAGGTTGTACACCTCATTGAAGCTGATGAGCTTCAAGATGAAAGATACAGGTACGAAGATTCAAGATCACATTGATGCCTTTGGTGATCTTGTTATTGATCTTCAGAATCTGGGAGAAGAGATAACTAATGAGAGGAAGACCCTTCATATGTTAAGTTCATTACCTGCATCATATCAGTCATTGTCACGAGTGTTGCTCCATCGTGATAGACAAACGATCAATTACAATGAGGTTGTAAGTGCTCTCATGACTGATGACCTACAGTAGAAGATGATGATCTCTACTCCATCCTCTTCATGCAGTGCGACATTTGAATGTGACGCGTGGGACGGTCACAATCAAGGATTGAGAAGGATGGGAAGAAGTTTGGATCTAGAGGTAGATCCATGTCTAGGGGTAAATCCTAAGACAGGAAGACGGTGGTCTGTTGGAAGTGTGGCAAGAGTGGTCACTTTAAGAAAGATTGCCTTGTGAAGTCCAAGGCTACTGATCCTCCTTTGGGCAATGTGGCTCAAGATTTTGATGAGAATGATTTGCTCGAAGATGGACTATGAAGCCGCCCTATGCAACTCACCAAAGGGCGTTGGTGATGTATGGATTATGGATAGTGCTTGTTCTTATCACATTTGTTACATTAGAGAGTTTTTTCATACTTTCTCAATATCAAACGGTTTAGTTCTTATGGGAAATGATCAACCCTGTAGAATTGAAAGCGTTGGATCTGTACATATTCACATGTTTGATGGAGTCAAACGTACGTTGACTCACGTCAGGTTTATACCTGAAATGAGAAAGAATCTTATCTCTCTTGGAATGTTAGACTCAAAAGGCCTTGAGTGGAATTCTAAACAAGGAGTACTTGAGTTGAGAGTAGGTGATAAGATTATCTTGAGAGGACACAAGCATAGAAATCTGTATGTGCTAGAGGTCAATACCATTTGTGGTGAAGTCAATCTTACCAGATCTCGGCCTAAGATGGCTCATGTTTGGCATTCTAGAATTGGACACATGAGTAACACGTACTTGACATTTCTTCGAGATATGAGCTTGTTATCTGGCTTAGGTAAAGTTGACATGGAATTTTGTGAGCATTGTGTTATGAGCAAGCAACATAGAAAAGCCTTTGGTGTTGGAACTCATAGTTCCAAAGAATTAATTGAGTATGTACATAGTGAGCATAATATGTTGAGCCAATTTAATCTAAGAGCAAATGTTCATATATTTTGATAAATTATGAGAATTATGAATCTAATTTAAATATTTCTTAATTGAGATACTTTGTGATGATGTGTTTGGATCGAATGGTTTGTTTGTGACTAATGAGTTTGTATGGTGACAAGTACTATGTGGACTATCATTACATTTGTTATGAAATAAAATATTCAAATGAATTAATAATTAAATGAATTAATATATTTGAAATTATTATTTATTAAAATTTTAAAATATAATTGAAAATAAATAAATATTATATATTTAGATTTAAAATTTTACTAAATTAAATCCAAATATAAATATATAATTATAAATATTTAAAATGGTATTTATAATATTTTTATATCTCTATCAAATATAAGATACAATATAATATCTATTTTTCCATCTAATATCCAGTACAAGATTTAGCGGAGCTAAAGTGGGGCGAAACAACGAAGGAGAAGGTTATTACCCAGGAATAGGAGTCATCGGACTCTTTGGCCAGTAGAGATTGGAACAACTTTTCTGTAGCAAGCAGGCTACGCTCCAACCACGTCTGGAGGGTCCGTCCGACAAAGCTGCAGAATTAGCATCGGACGATGCCGAGAATTCATCTGGCGCTACGCTGCCCTGGGTGCACCCGAACTCATCCGCAACGGAAGCCGTGGACGCCAATCACGTTCTCTGGGCACGGGACTGCGATCATTCGCTCGTCCCGTCGGAACCGCGGGCAGTCTCGCCGTTGGCCGGCTCGGGGGCGAAATCCCCGTGCACGGAAGTGAGATCTCCTTCCACGCAGCGTGCCGTCGTAGTGAACGCCGGACTGCCTTCCAATCGAAGGAGCCTTCTTGCAAGTATCAGCGCGAAGAAATTCAGGAAATTGGCGCCGCTTGTTCTCATTCTGAATTCTTTCTTGATTCCGGAGTGTTGAGCGGCTTGCCATGGCGAGCATGGCAAGTTCCCGGCCGGGGTGTCCTTGGACAAGCTCAGCAGCGACTCCAGCACCTATTGCTGTTTCCAAATCCCGTTTCTTGCTCTTTTCGTCGACGACAGGTGCTGGAGTCTTTGGTGTCCCCTGCCGGAGTATTAAGCTCATGCGTGTTTCGTGTAATCCAGCCCGCACGCAGTGGACAAAGCTCTTGGTTGCGGGAGAACAAATTTTTCCTCATTCGAAAAGATTCTCTTCGAGTCTCGCTCGATTTGCTCTGATTGACAATCCAAAACAAAAAGCAGGAGGAGGAATAAACGTTTGTAATGAATTGCCGACCGTCGTTGGGGAGAGGACTGGAATTGTGTTTGAAAAATTAAAGCAGTTTGCTGCAGGTGTACTTGTTGCATCGTCCATTCAGTTATCCTGCAATGAAGTCGTGTTGGCGCTAGAGTTTGGCAGCAACAATTCGGAGCAGGGTTTAGTGAATGCTGAAAATACAAGCATTGTCTCGTCGGGTGAGTTCTCACAACAATTTGGAGCTCCCCTTAGCCTAGACTTAAAATCTTCCACAGTAGTAACATCACTTCCCAGTGATGCTGCAACAGATTCAGGTTGTCAGGTGAGGTCAGTCTCTTCATCACTAGATAGATTACCTACCTCGCAAGCAAGTATAGAAACTGGAAGGCCAGCTGAATCCAGTAATCCAGAATGCTCCACAAGTTCAATGGCTGCTCTTGAAGAGGAAGTTAGCAGGAGTTCCGAACCGGTTACAAACGAGTCAGTGGTGGAGGAAGCTTGGGAGGTTGTGAATGAGAACTTCTTGGATGCACGTCGCCACTCGTGGTCCGCGGAGGACTGGCTGGTAATTCCTTGTTTCTCCTCACCAATTTTCTTAAAAGTGGACACAGGACGCTCAGCAATTTTTCATCAGCTGTAGGGTGTATTGTGGACGTCGAATCTGCTGTTTTTTGCATCAGTTAGGAGCTCAAACTGATTGCAAAAAACACTCTCAATTATCTTTCCTCTCAAGCTCACGAGACGTGAAGTATGTATCAGAGGAAAAAGGAGGACGTTCTGAAAAGGCCCATTCGAAGTAGAATGGCAGCTTACGGAGCTATCAGGAGCATGCTGGCGACTTTGAACGATCCTTACACTCGCTTTTTGACACCTGATCAGGTTTTCCTACTTTCCCGAAGACACTAGCTTCAGTGACTTGAGCCAGATCGGGAATGCATGTGTATATACCCGATTTTTAGTTCTCAATTGTTTCCGTGTTAGTCGCACTGTTCTCCCCGCAAACTTAAGTAGACTGAAATCTGATTTCTGTCAAATTTTGCACTCCACTTACTGCATACTTGCTTGCTGAGCATGAGCAGCATCGATACCGGCACTTTTATACGATCCTCTGTATTAATATACGATCTGCTTATTGGAACGAATCTTCGTGGCCTGTTTCCCTCCAGTTTTTACAGCTGTCGAAATATGACGTGACTGGAGTGGGACTCAATATTGGCGAGATTGAGGGTAATGCAACCACTAGCCTCCGGGTTCTTGGAATTGTCCTCGGCAGTCCTGCTCAGATGATGGGTGTGAGACAGGTGTGTATGTCTTCAGCATTGTACGCACATGAATTTAAGCTGTTTCTAAGAGGGCACTGAAACAGTGTTGTGGTGCTGTGGTACTCGATGTGACTGAGGCAACTTCCAGCCTGATGTAACCGTTTAGCTTCTTTGTTTGCCACTCAATGGGAAAGTCACGGAAGGCTTTACGTCCTGTGGATAACAACCTACTTACAATAAGTCCTGGGGTATTCAGGTACTATGAAGGCTGGGTATGTGGTGTTTGATCCTTCTCGTCTGTATACAGGGTGACGAGCTGGTTGCTGTAAATGGGACTACAGTTCGCGGGATGAGTGCGTTTGAAGCGGCTTCTCTTATACAAGGTCCAAAGGGTACTCCCGTCACAATCCAGGTCCAGTTCATTTCTGAATCCTTATTCCTCATTTCTTTACCCAGCAGCCCCTAGTTCAATTTTGAAAAGAGATATTGACTGTGATATAGTTGCAGATCAGGCATGGGCCGTGTGAGGAGGTGCAAAACCTCACAGTACCGAGGGAGCAGGATGTCCGGACACCAGTGTTCTATCGATTAGAGCGGACACAAAATCCTCGTCAGCTTATGGGATACATTCGTTTAAAGGAGTTCAATGCTTTAGCAAAGAGAGATCTTGTCACTGGTAAGCTGACTTGCGCATGTTGTACACTTCTTAGGAAGAACGGTGCATATTATTGTTGTTAAGATTGAAAGCTGGAGAGGGACTACATGGTGTTACCTCTCCTTGTCGTGTTTGTGAGCCTCCATGAGCTTGACCTCACGTACTGGCCTTAAAATTTTTTCCCCAGTCATCTTGCACGGGCTCATGGAGATCAGTCTTAGGTCTCGGCTTTGATTTTGTACTCAAACCGTTCTCTTCTGCTTGACTAGGCCCATTCTTTTTGAGATCTGCTTTCCTTGCCGTTTTCGCGCTAAGAACACTAAACTGAGTTGATTAATTGGTGCAGCTATGAAGAGACTACAGGATGCTGGTGCCACATCTTTTCTACTCGATCTACAAGATAATCCCGGTGGATTGGTTCAGGTACCAACTATCTCTATACATTGGTGATGTCCATATCAAGTCGCTATAAACAATTTCTAGTAAATTTCAAATTGAACGTTTGGTGCAAACAAGATAAGGTACAAATTTTAAGGCCATTGAACTGGAGTAGCTCGAGCTTGCACATGTTCGTATTTTACATGTTCTTTAAAGCTAATGCACTCCATAATTTGGTATCTCGCTGTCCACGTCATACCCTGAACCCTTAGTCTTTCATGTAGACTCTTCAGTGGGTTCCATGCCTAGAAACAAAGTAGAAATTCAAGTATCGGATGAGACTGTTTTCCATCAACTCACAAGGATAAAGATGGAGAGTCAATTTGATATAGAAGCCAATACCATTTCAGTAATCTGGTTAGCATCACCTCTGACAGCATGATATTGACATTACAATACAACCTCAGCTGGTGGCACCAGATACATACTTTGAATTTCTTTGGCCTTGATTCAAATCCCAAAGCTGCTGCTCTCTTGGGCCAACAAACTCTACAGGTGGATGAGCTATTGAATTACTTAATGGTTGACACCTGGAGCTATGAATGAACCTTGTTTATTGGGAGAATGCAACTATAAGAAAGGCCCACTACTCTCATGTAGTCCTCCCGCTTCATCTCATCTTCTCGTTCCCAGTCTGTTACCACTAGCGTTGACCAACCGCCGGTTCTATCGTCATCAGGCTCTGACAGGCAAATATTTATGAACACAGTCTCTGAAGTTACTATCACCTACTGAACTCTTGGTCTTTACACTTGTTTTGTTTCTTTGTTCCCAGGCAGGGATAGAGATCGCAAGGCTATTTCTCGATGGAGGTGAAACGGTACACTCATTTTTCCGGTTATACTTCTTCATTTATCGCTATGTTTACCTTGACAAGCTGCAAATATATTTCGTTTCAGATTTGGAGTGGTAAGGATGTCACATACGAAACGAGAATACCATGTGGTGCATAACTTGAGCAGTTGTACCGGTTGTTTTCTCGAAGATGAGCAGGTGATACAGACAGTAGGGAGGGATCCAACAAATTTCAAAAATATCATGGCTTCAGGTGTGGCGTTGACCAAAGCCCCTCTGATGGTACAACTGCTTCTCTTTGCCCCAACTTAGAAGTTGCAAAGTATTCACGGCTTTCTTGGGGGTTATTTATTGTTGAGTGAAATGATACCCGCACCAATGTTGATAGAGGTATCCGCCCCCGATTGGTTTCAACTGCATGTTACGAGTTGTGCCGTCCTTTGGCTGTATGTTCTGTGGGCGTAATTGGGATATTTTTGACCTAAATTTCATGTTGGAAAAGCCACATGACTTATGTGGATATCTGTTGGATGTGGGTTTGGTATGGTTGCAGGTTCTCGTTAACGACCGTACAGCCAGTGCGAGTGAAATTGTTGGTCACTACCCCCTTCGTTTTAACTATCACTGTTTCATTTTAGTTGCTGATTATATACTGATCATATAGGCTGCATTCTTTCTGTTCTTGGTAATCAACGAAACCAGTAAGAGCCATTACCTATTACACTATGATTCAGTTAAGAGAATTGGCCTTCACACATCAAGTGTCACCTTTATTAAATTTTGTAGGACGTTATCAATGGTACGAGGAAACACTCTGTATTAACTGCATAGGAAATTCACTCTGTCCACGACAGGTAGCTGCGGCTCTGCATGATAACTGCCGAGCTGTTTTAGTAGGAAACCGAACATTTGGGAAGGTAATTGCGACCTTTTGGACGGTACTCTCCCGTCTGATCTTGTGTTGTGCTTTTTGTGTCGTTTTCTCGGTCACTCCGGCAGCTTTAAGTACGAACTTTTGAAAGATGTACTAGATCGGTAAAAAACCATGAGGTGGACATTCTAAGTAAATCACTTCGATTGACCACTCAAACTGATTCACTTTGATTCTCCACCTTATGCTTTTGAATCTATCCAGTACGTAATTCGGAACTTTCTGTGCTAGAAGTCTGTCTACGTCCCACTGTTTATGTATCTCCTGTATATCTCTGTACTTGGCAATTTTGTTTGATGATGACATTTCTATTGTGTCATGTCACGGTTTTGATGTCTTGATAAAAGAGGACGAAACATGTTATCGGGCAGAACACTTCATATAGATGTTTGCTTTAAAACATCGGAGAAATCTTGGTAAGATATACTCTATCAGGAAGTAAATTTGACATGGTTGAACGGTCTATCTAACTGCAGGGTTTGATTCAGTCCGTATATGAATTGAGTGATGGATCGGGAATAATTCTAACTGTTGGGAAGTATGTAACACCTGGCCATATCGACATAGATGGAAACGGGATAGAGCCAGACTTCAGGAATCCCCCAGGTAACATACTTTTACAATATGTACTTTGTCTTTGCAGGAGGACTTTTAGTCATGTTCATGTACAATATTGTGTATGCCGAATGAAGTTGAAACTGGTTCATCGTTACTTGTTTTTTTGAGCAGGTCTGTCCGAAGCAATGGAAAAGCTGGGGGCTTGTGAACTGAAGTTGAAAAGCGTGTCTGCCATTTCAACCAATTCATCCTAGACGAGATTGATGTCCTACTGTAGTTTATTGAGACTTAACCTGTCGCAAGAACGTCAGGAGCTCACCAAAATCAGAATTGCAGCCGTAGACTTGAAGAACACCCTGGCGATTTCGAAAGGCGAACCAGATATTTTTATAAGATAGAGGGTTCGTATGTGTAATTGTAGTGTTTCAGAGAAAATTGTTTTGGCTTTGTGTAAGCCAACGTTCATGACTTATAAGCTGAAAAAAACAATGAGAAACATACTTGGTTTTCGGAATCTGTTATGTGGGTACTTGCACAACTTGAGGGTTGTTAGCGTGTTGTGAACTGGCGACAGACAGTGCCCTTTTGCGTTCTTTAGAGGCTGATAAGAACGGCCCGTATTTAAGTTTTGAATCTTGGAACAGGTAATCAATGTCAACTCCAATTTTTCGTGAAGAGGGGAGCAGCTAAATTTCACACAGTTCCTACTTGTGCAACTTAGAGTCACTTCAAAAGGTACGAGGCTTACGAGGTGTTCGAATCTAGGGTTTTCCCCACAACGGTCTTTGGATTCACCTTGATATTTTGATCTTACTGACAAATGTTTGATGATTCTTGCCCTAACAGTGGCTTTGGATTCATATGCAGTGGAACGTGGCTACGTGAAATCACTTTGGGGTACATTTGTGGCTTTACAAGGAGGGTTACACTCTCACATAATTGAAGTTGTTTAGTCGAAAATTATTGCAAAACTGAACTCCAATTTTTATTAGGAAAATTGTGTTGGATTCTACATGAAATTCCGTAATTAATGTATATCCCTCATCAATATGAGTCTTTAATCAGTGGATGGTACTTTTTGGAAATTTCTTGAACATTACAAATATGATTTTTGACAATTCTTGCATATTCCATGATTTTTTCTATGATAATGCATTTATCATTACCTTCATGACACGTTTTTTGATAATCAAATTTTCATCTGGTTTTGACAAAATTTTGGTTCCAATGCTCCACTTTATTTATAGTAAGATTTGAGATTGATTGACTTAGAGTATTGGGAAATGCACAAGTTACTTTAGAGGATCATAAATCATATTTTTTTATTAAAAAAGTTGCCCAAGTTGGGATATTCATACAAATGCTTCTATTGTCATATATACTCAATTACAATGCATATACATTATGATATTTGCTCTTTGATTGTCACTAGATTCATAGAAGTATGAAACAGATTGGAATTATTAGAAGTTGGTGGAGATTAATTTCTTACTAAGATTATTTTGGAGATAGAAAGTAAGGGAGTAGAAATATAGAGCTTATATAACACTCATTTGAGGATGGGATCTTTGATTATCCATTGGTGAATATATACAAATATAATTTATACTTATAATGCATCAAGATTATACTAACTCATATATGTTTTAAATAAATATAGTTGTTAATCTTAACAAAATGTAAAATTAATCACATAGAATTACACATTTAAATACACAACATGTAACTCAATACACAAGTAAAATTTTAGTTTATTGGTGTTAAAAACTTTTGAAACATTTTCACACATAACATTTTGTAAGGATAATTACTAAATCCATTATACAAAATGTTGATATGTAGTAAGAGCAGATAATTAGCAAAAGAACTTTAGTAAGGAGAGTAATTGTTGTATTTCACATTTACCTACTCACACAAATAATTCCCTATCACATTACATGTTGGATATATAAGTAATTTTAAACATTAATAAATGATGTCTTCAATAGCGTATAAACCTTTTATCAAGAATCTACTCTATCAAATATTTTTTTCATTGATATATATGATTTTTTTTTACCCCTATTAGATAGAAATAATGTACATAATTGTTGAATACGTTAAATAAAATATAGAAAAAAAATTAATCCAATTTCAAGTAGTGTATTATACATTGATTACATAATGTATTTAATTAAAAATGTAAATGTAAATATAAACTAATTAATTTTTAAGGTTTATTTCATCGATCAAATTATAATTTTTCTTTATTAAAATTGACTAAGACTTTAATCTTGAAATGAAATTTATAAAATTTAGATCATGAAAACTTATAACATAAATGTGACATTAAACCAATGACTCAAGGTGTAAAGAATTTTTTTTTCATACTTATAAACGATTCATTGTATCTTTTATTCACATTGGAGGGCTTTTGACTAAAAACATCTCAAAAGTAAAAAAGGTTAATTCAAATCTACTATCAAACATAAATATTCAATTTTGAATGTATTGCAGAACATTTGATGAATAAAAAGTTATGTCAATGAAAAAAATTTGATTTATTATTTGAAAAATATATATCGATTTTTTATTTTTTATTATGGTGATATGTTGGATATATTATTTATAATTTTAAAAATTTAATTTATGTAATTTTTTAAAAATTATTATAATATTTTTTTTTTACATTTTAGGATTTTTTTTTCGTTTTTTTTAATTTAAAATGAAATATTTTGTTGAAATCGCTTATAGCAAGTGAAGATAATCTAATCCTAGCATGGAACAGCATAAGAAGCAAGCCAGTTAACTTAACCCCTAGAACACCATTGATGCATGTGACTTTTTTGAATACTGCAGATATATTGTGCATCCAATCCATATGCCTAAATGGTTATTTATTTATTGAAATATAAAAAAATTACAAATTTTGCAATTAAGATGATTTTTATAGTATAAAAGCATGATTATGATAGTATGTGAGGATGAAACTTTATAAAAATAAATAAATAAATAAAAAATTCAGTATCAACACATTTTTTTTTATCATATTTCTTAAATTTGAAATGATCATGATTTGAGAAAAGATAATGTAAAATTAAACATTTTCGTCTTTAAATTACTTTCTCATGAATAGATAGTTTTGCAAATATAATTTTTTTTGTGAATGAATTTTTTTGTATTATCCTAGATTGATTTTGTTCATAAATAGATGAAACCATTGTGCCTTGTAATATTAATTGATTCAAATTTTTGAGAGTCAAAAATTCAAATGATAAATAAAAAAAAGCTTACAATTCATGAATATTTTGCGGAAGTTATTCATGATAATTTTGTGTGAATTAAACTATAAAATGTAGATTTTAATTTTATATTTATAAAACTAAGAAAATAGTTTTTACTAACGTATTCAAATCGATTGAGATTTATAATTATGTGTTGTTATTATTCTTGACTCCAGATCTAGGTGAGATGTTGATGAATAATTTATTTACTATTAAGAAATCTGGTTGCAGTATTTGGGAATGTAAATAATAGTGTTTCAATAACATAACCAAAACTGACAGATTTCACCTGGAAGTCTTAACAAGCACACTTACCTATGAAGATTCCGATTATCATATCATTAACGCATCATATTAAATTTCATTCGGTTAATTTACAAATGTGAAATTAGGATATATGACTAATCTATTTTTTCCATAATGTATTCAATTCTATATCAAGAACTTTATTATGATTGAGGTAGATCTTACGGAGTGCAAATGTGAAAGTTTCCAACAGTATTTGGAAAAGTTGTTCAATTCTTTCTTGCAAGAAAGTGAGGCTACACCTGCCATATATTAGTTCGGTTCTGATAGATTAGTTCACAATTAATACAAGTGATATTTTTTCGTGGAAGACATAAGTCAAGACATTTTCGTAGTGCGAAGAAATTCGGTAGAGACAGCAATCAACAACCTTGCACCAGTGAAGAGTTCGAGAGCATTCACCGAAAAATTATGGACAATACACTTCTACTGCAATATGAAGATGCAGATGTAATAATCTTCTAGACAGACGTACATCACAACCGACCAAGACGTGACATACCCGTAATTATCCACCTGAAGTATGAGAGCAAGTTGTTGGTGATGCAGTTAGTGAGATGCAGAGAAGTGCTCATTCAATCCTATGAACAATTTCGTTGTGAATTTCACGTCATGTGCTGTCCATGGCGACGTAGAGAATGAAAATCTTCAACTCTGATGATTCCGGCATTTAAGTGTGATGTATGTCATCAATTAGATTTATATATTTAAATCAACGCCTACTGGGAGTCATGAGTCAGAGAAACTGGGATTACTGTACAACCTAAAAATGTGACGGTGTAGACAGATATGGTGAAAAAGAAATGACCATTCTACCAACTTATGTACTTCACTCCTCGAAGATTCCCGTACAGTACAAATTCTTGCAGTAAAGCAGTAATTCCGTTACAATGTACAGCAGTAAGAATAGCGTCGCGTGTCCATGTCTGAGTTGGAAGGGAATCATTGATAAAAGACACACGTACTGGCCATTTCCGCAACATCACTCAAACCTACAAAATAAAAAAAACAAATCCTTGAGACTAAAAACATGGATGTCTTTTAGCTGTAGGGGTGCTGTGTGTGCACGCCCGATGGAAACATCCAATTGTGTTCTAAGAAGACAACCGATAGACTCATGAATGCTCGTAAGGACTCAGTGCTGAGACCGAGATATTCATACATGCTGACTTTGACGTACGAAAAACACATAATTGACTTCTCGATCAGTGGCCTGGCTTAACCTACACCTACACCGAAGCTGTACTCTACAACCAGTGCCTGCCATTGAGGCAGAAACATATCATGTACTTACAGAAGCATGGGCTACCAGTGGGCAATGGGGAGATGTGAGGAGGAAGAGTCGCATGGAAAAGAGTGCACAGAACTAAAACTAATGACGCAATCCCAGCTACTGCCATAAGAAAAATCACAAGAAGATAAATGACCTACCCGCAGTCAGGTTGATAGGCCACAATCCCGCTCCTGGGATCCTGACAAACTCAGTCAATGTGAATGAGTTTCCATGATCTGTCCAGACATGTCCTCACTGTCACAGATGTGTTTGTAAGTTAGCTGTAGCTACAATTCATGTATGTGATATTGAGAGCAGAACTCAGACCCTAACCGCGACGATCGAGGGAGATCTGCCCCACCTCCGAAATTTAGACTCAGCAAAAACATCATGCTATGTATGGGCGTGGAGGGCAGTAAAGACAACTCAGCGGATTATCGGCTTTACAATCTACGGCTATAGAGGCATCCTCGGAACTTGCGACCCATAGGGAAGCGCAAACGTACTCCGAATATGCAATATGGTAACAGGTACTGAAGGATGATGATTGTCTACCAAGCTGCATAATACTCCCGCTGAAATAGAGGCTACGTCTGCCAAGGGCTTCCGATTAGTGCTTATCTAGATTTCTCTACGACAATTTCACCAGTAGTAAGAGAAATGATCAGGATGCGGACAGCTGGATGACAAGGACGTCAACATTACAACAACTATCAGCTCGATACATCTGCGCTCTGCTCAGTCAATTCACTTTCGACCTGGACAGAAGACTGGGTGAGGGATTTACCAAAGCAAACGGGATAGAAGGGGAGGGGATGGGATCATCCTTTCGAATGTCGATGGATGAAGATGATCAGGAGGAGAAGGACGACGAAGAAGATGAATATATCAGCGGCACATGTGCAAGCAGTAGTACAAATTATCGCGAAACCAATAGCAGTCTTCGGCATCACCAGTTCTGTTCTGGATCCATCCGTCAAAAGAACATGGAGGTTAAAGCTTTCAATCGTAAAGCAATTAATTTGTGACTAAAATTTTCTCAACATGAATTACACAGCCGGGTCAACTCAGAAGCTGTTACTTAGAAGCTTGCTGATCTGAGCATAGGCTGCAATGAACTATGTGACTAGAGCAAAGCTGATAATGTAAGCTAATGAACATATACTGAGCTTCTCGTTATCGCTGACCGATGCTAAGAACCAGTCCAGCTCCTACTGACAGCCTTTAAGCAAGCCCATTCTAATCTGAAGACAAACTGTGGGTGCTTGAACGTCAGTAGGAAAAGATATAGATAAAGAAGATGCTTTGTGGTGTGTATGTGTGTGTGAGTTTAATGTGGTGCAGATAAGTGATATCAAATGGCCAATGGCTATATAACCTCAATATCAGAGATAATAGCAGCAGCAGCATCAAAACCGGGTGACTGATGAATTTTTTCTTCTTATAAAAAAATAAATCTATATTCATGATGATGATGACTCTGATAATTAAGCTAAGTCAAAGCCGTATGGGATACCCATAATTTTGGAAGGTGCGAATTTCACCCTCAGTACCAGCTGTAACAATAACCAGGCCCCAGCTCGCCACTGCAGCTATAGTGGTTGGGGCTTCTCCTTCCGGTGGTGATAACTCCGTAGTATTGACAACCTCTTGAGATGGAGACGATGCACTCCAAGATGCTCCATGTGACCTTTGGTGACCCGATGAGTCCCTGAAGGGAGGGAGCTTTTCCTCAGGCCATGTTGCAGAGGAAGAAGACCCTTTGGGTGTCAAATTGTCTGCAAAAAAGCTAGGACTTGGACTTCTCATAGACTGTTCCAAGGGCGGGCTGTCATTGGAAATGCTAAGAGCAGGTGAACTGCCACAATGCCTTGGGGCATTGTAGTCCCCAACCGGAGACTCCATAAAATTACTAAGTTGGTTTGAATCAGACTTGTCAAAAAGTCCAATCAACCCCCCGTTGTTGGCTTCACTTCTCCCGGATGTAACTTCTTCGTCAGCCGCGTCTCCCCTATGGTTATGCTCGCTACCCACAGATCCATTCCGTACTAGATACGTTGATGATTGCTCCGACTTGCACTCCCCAACACTTTCACTAGTTAAACCACTTCGACTGCTGGCATTTGACCTTGACGAAGAGGTACTAGAGCCTGGGCTAGATCTCAAGGATGACCTCAGTGCACCGCTGTCATTACCTGAGTGTCGTGAACTAACAATAGGAGTATCCTGTTCGCTAGAACCGGCCAACAAGTCTGGCTGTGGGCCCATTCCAGGCCAAGGGATAGCAATTGAAACATGACTAGAAGCGAAATGCTCGTAAGACTGAGATTTGTCTTTGCGAGTACTTCGAGCATCTTTTGCTCCAGAATTCCAGACATAAACACGGGAATCCTCACTAGCACTGATGATAAATTCTCCCGTTCTGTTAAAAGAAGCTGCAATCTGGCTGTTAACATTCCGCAAGCCTGCAAGTAATAATAATAATAATAATAAGCAAATAAGTCGCCAGTACTAGTAGCGCTGTAATTCCTATGACTGAAATCCATACAGTGCATGAGAAAACAAATATCCACAGATAGTGCGGGTTCTATAGAGATTGATGCGACGCTGCTATTCCGAAGAACCATTTATGCACACTCGAAAATTTGCCCGTAGCTGAGTTATGAACGAAATAAAGCAGGACTATAATCGTACTCTGTGAAGAACTTGAGTCACTCCTAAATACTCAGCCTATCATAAATAATCCCTTGAGTCTGAGAAAAAGGATGTGAATCATAAAAACAAACAGTAGACACCTGTTTCATGACCACTTACCTTTGAATTTCAAGTGCAATTCCTTCCCATCATAAACTCGAATCCGGGAATCATGCGACGTTATGAGTAACTTGTTGGGTTCCCCTGGCATAAACTGCACGAATTGTATCCATAAATCTGTCAGAATTTCATGGAATGTCCTCGAAATTCCCTATTTATAATAAAACACTGCTTCTAGAAAGCTCACAAATATCAAGACCCTGCATTCAACCAAAATTTCCTATCATACACAAAATAAGGGAAAAGTCTGGTGAACACGAGGATACACAGGAACTGCTGAAACATGCTCTGAGTTCGCGCTTTAGTGTATACGGTCCACTCCAAAGAAGAAGATACTGGGAAGCAAGATTTTAGGAGGTAAAAGTCTCTAGATTAAGGAGTCGCCTGACATGCAATTGAAAATGGAAATAAAAAATAAAAAGGGGATCTATATTGAACAGACCATCCTGGACCGTTCAGGCATATCATGTACAATAAACATGAGCAAATGATACTTGTAGCAATTTCTCAGAGCCGTCAGACATCAGCTTCATTAAAACATACAAATTCAAGAGTTAAGACGTGTAGAATCGATTTTACAAACCTGCAAGCCTGTAATTTTCTTTCCTTGACCCTTTTTGGCTTGAGCGTTCCGCACATCTATCTGTTGATCTAGATGAAGCTTGTGGCCTGTACGTACAAATCAAGTAATTATCTGTACAAAAAGAATTTCTCACATGGAACGGGCATAAAATCTTAACACACTACTGGATGATAGTTCACTGCATTACACGGTTAGAAAGAGTTGCTGATGTAAAGATTGAAGAGAATCTGGACGTAATCTACCACTGCTTGTAGAGTGGTTCTAATTTAGTATAACATTTAGGGAATTTATATTCAGTTCAAAACAGACAGCTGAAGGAAGCCAGAGGTCAGGTTTCTGTCTAAGCACATACCAGTCGTGTTGTAGAACCGGCAGGTGCCCTTGTAGGTACCAATAGCAGCTCTCTGTTAAGCCAATACAAACCAATAAAAAATGCGCATTGAATATGAGACAATAAAAGAGGATCAAGAGTCAAATCAGATAGAGAAATATTTGGCATCTGACAAAATTCTAAGTAACCGGAAACCAGGGTTAAAAATTTAGCATGTCAACCTTTAACATTGAACTCCAGATATGATATGCATTGATATCCAACGGACTAGGACTGATTGCATAAGATTTAAGAACTATCAACATACGATAACTACACAGAACTTCAATACGGGTAAAAGACTCCTGGGAGACTTGAAAATAACATGAGAATATGCGTGGGGATTAATACCTTGCCATCAGCAGAGAAACTGGCAGCGGTTACCATTTCGCGAACATCACTCCAGTCTACGACTTGATTGTCAGGAATACTCCATATGCGCACTTTATCATCAAGAGACCCACTCATGAAGTAGCGTGCATCCGTAGGGCTGAAATCTATGCATGTAACTGAAAATATAGATCAAGTAGCAGTTAGGGACCCAATATCAGATATCAATCTTCTCTCATAGTATATCACTGCCTACAATGGTACACTGGATAAATAACCCTGCATTGCACGACAACACGACGATAGTCTTCGTTCTAAACAGCTTATATACACAATGTTTACAACAATTTTGAGCAGCAGTCCTGTAAGGTGTCGTGTTTCCGGATATAACTTACCGTAGTCACTATGGATAAAAGTTCTTAAACATTCACCATCCGATATGTGCCACAATCGTACAGTCTTATCCATAGAGGAAGACAGTAACAGATGCTGCTAAAAAAAGACCACGATGTCAGAATTACTTCAATGTTCATGCCTAACAAACATTTCGGTCACGGAGGAATGGGACAGGCAAAGGGCTGAACTTCATTTTGGTGGAAGAGCGTCACCCTTGAGAACTAAACTTGTTGAGTTCCTATATTTCATGATGCTGCTAAGATGAATGAGAAACTGCTCTACGACACAGAACTTATGCTTTCTTTCGAGCATCCGTGCTGCAAACAATCACCAGACATATACGAATCTTACGAACATGTGACAACAAGCGTCAGGACAATCAGTGGTTCGAATCTAGTGTACTTGCAGGAACCAGGGTGCCAAAAAGCCAAAAATTACGAGAGAGGGCAGCAGTACGAGATGTTGCAGCTGTTACCCAAGAGATAGCCAGAATCACCTCAGCACAAAGCAAATGAAACTGTGTCGTTGCAATCTCAACAAAAGTTCATTATGACATAAGGGAGCGTCCAAGAGTGCGACAGGAATATGAGACACAACCGAGCACACTGGACGACAAAGTGCAGGAAGCTTGCTACAGAGCTCAAGAGTATCCGCAACTGATAAAATGATATACATTATAATATGACGGAAGGTCCGTAACGTTCTCCATGACACTCCTTGAATGAACTGCAGTACCTGCTTATGAGACCATGATAAGTCCAGCACATCTTCTGTGTGTCCTTTGAAGGAGCAGACCGCTTTCTCAGACAGCCAAAACAGCTTAGGCATCTTCGTAGGGCTGCTGCCTTGTCCTGCCTTCTTCTTGCTTACAGAGGATTTCACAGATCCTTTCCGTCCATGAGACGAATCGGATGCTGCAGCGTCCCTATTATCAGCAGAGTCGTAAACGCGCTCCTTACTGTCTTGGTCCTTGTCAAACGGATGATCTACTACCTCCCTGATATGGATGATGCGATCCTGCCCAGCAGTAGCAAGGTAACGCCCATCTGTACTAAATTTCATTGTCCAGATAGCACCTTGGTGAGCATGAATCTCCTGCCCCAAGTGTAGATCCGAAAATTCCTTATGGCTTTTCCTGACCACATGGACTTTGACCCGCTGTGGAGACCTGGGGGCACGAGGAAGTTCCACACTGTCAGGAGATGTAGACATCCTTCTGCTTTTCTCAATCGAACGCAAACCTTCTCGTTCCTCGCCACCACTTCCTCCTCGGCTGCCTTCGTTTTGCAACTTGGCAGCATCTGAACTGGACCTCGGCTTTGATAGTCCAACAGATTTCGCAACACCTTTCATAGTCCTAACCCACAACGTCTTTTTCTTCTTTTTGCCGACAACGGATGTGTCTTGCACAAGGCTGTTATCATCGTCGGTATAACCGCCCTTTTCTCTTTCTCTCCTCCTTAATTCTTGCATGACAGGAGAAAGACCTAATGCGCTTTCGAACTCCTCAAGACTTATCTCCTTGCCTGTATCCATCTCCCTTAGTTTACTCTCCAATTCATCTATGATAAATTCCTTCCCACTGTCCAGATCCTTTATTTTGTACACAATATCGTGATATTCATCGGCAGAAGACGACCGATCCAGTGCGGGGTCCTTGTCGCCGATCATGTCATCCAGTCCTCCATCTGAATTGCGTGAAGAATTTCCATTGACGGTATCGAACACGGATCCTTCGATCGAAGCGTCACCAGTATCAGGAGACAAAGTGCCCGCACTGTCAGAACCGGGCTTCTTCTTCAAGCTCGAATTTGGGCTATGAACCTGACCCCCGCGCTTGTCAGCCACAGGAATTTGAGTTCCCCCGGGGCTCCCCGGACCTAACTTCGAAACCCCTGTGACAGCGCGGCTGCCTATAGGAGGTTTCGAGCTTGAGGGTCCCCACTTTCCTTCGCGCAGCACTGCGCCACTCGTTTGAGTTAGCCTCTCGATTCCAGGCACGGCAGTTGCAGAATCGGATCCAGATGGCTCCGCGTGCTCGAAACTCCCGGCTTGAATTTCTGCGCCACTGGCGGCGTTTGGCGAATTTTCCCCGGGAGATGATCCATTTCCGTGTGAGCCAGACGTTCCGCTATTGACCACCCTCCCAAAGCCTCCCCCGACAGAGGTCAAATGCTCCCTGATGCCAATTCTTGTGACTCTATTTTGCGGCCTCTCTTGCCTTTCGTCATCCTTTCGATCTCGAATGATAGGGCCGGGGTTGCTGGAATCTCCCTCCGCCCTCTTGTCAATGCTACGATCGGGAATTCCGAATCGTTCATACAGCAATCGACGACGTTCGTGAATGGACTTGGGCCCGTCTTGCCATACGGAAAAGCGGGAATCACTATACCATGTGGAGGCATGCCGAGGAGATTCTTGCCCTTCCTTCCGCCTGGATCTGTACTTTCCCGAATCAAAACCTTCCTCGTCCGGGCTCTCCGACCCAGACTGAGAAGAAATCTCGTCCCTGGCTTCATGAAACTCGTCATCTGATGAGGCCTCCATTCATACCTAGGCTTGAAGTCGAGGAGGTAGTGGGGGTGACACACACCCGAGGCTCATGTGAGACCCACCAACTTCCACCAGAACGAGTCCACGCTGCTTCCAGGGTCCAGAACCGACGTCCTCAGCTGGCATTCCTGTTCCAATCCTGCCCATAAGAAGAATGCCGGGCAGCGGAAGCCAAGCCAATCGAGACGGAGCATACATTCAAAAACTGTGCGAAGTAAAATCATCCTCGCGTAATGTAGATCTTCCGCGTCTGATTCAGGAATACTACATCTATCTAATTCTGATTTCACAACGAGCTCACCTTGTAAAGCATAATACAGATCATGTCCTACCAATTGGGTGCACAAAACTTGTTCCTTAGCATCTCTTCAGTGCCCGCCCGACCGGAATGCGAGTATAAAGCTCATGTCTACTTCACTTCCCACAATATACAAGCCATGATCTACCAATTCCCCGAGCAGTTCTTGGCCCCGGCACTCACCTAAATTGCATTGACGACCCCGCGTGCATATTTCCACAATTTGAAGCGCGGGCACTACCCCGGCCAACCAATCGATAATAAGGCACCACTAACAGACGAGATCTGCGTTCAAGCTCCCAGAAAGAAAAGAGTGCGGATACACGAAATGCGGAAGAGAGACAATCGAAACAATACCGGCTAGTCCTTTGCTCCTCGTCCCGGCAGATGAGGCAGAAGTTTTTGTGTCTTCTTTAACACCAACATAAACAACAACAACTACTACGACAAGTCCTTCCGCTCCTCGGCCTGCTCTGCGCTCGAAGAAGGGAAATCCTCGCAACCAGGCTCTCCACACTGCTCTCGTCCTCCTCCTGGACGCCTTCCATACTACAACCTTTCTTCCTCACGCATCAATTCCTCCCCACTGCCTCTCGTCCCCCATCTCATCTCATCTCATCTCTCTCCCTCCCTCTCCCTCTCCTCTCCTCTCTCTCTCGCGCATCATTTCACGTCATGTCAACGCCATTTCACCTTCGCTCTGCCAGATCTTTGTCCATCTTTTCCATCAAAGTTCGTGCATCCGACTCCTCAAATCTCGATTTCAACTCTTGATCTCTCTCTCTCTCTCTCTCTCTCTCAAATCTCTCCTTCCCTCCCTCCCCTCCGTCTCTCTACCTCTCCCTCCCAATCTCTCCTCCCTTCCTTCCTTCCTCCTCTCCCTCCCTCCCTCCCTTCCTTCCTTCGACCTCCTCCTCGTCCTGCGATCTCTTTCTGCTGTGAACTTGATGTCTCTGTTTCTTTGCCTTGTTGCTGCTCTGGCGCGATCTGCAGCGTCTGAGGGCCTCGCTCTCGAGACGCTCCTCCTCTGGTCCGGTGTCTCTGCAGCTCTACATTAGCAGAGCAGTAACAAAAGATCCGCTCGTTGTCCGCGGGGTAGGACCCTTGAGCTCAGGCGCAGGCCTCACGCTAAGGACTGGGCGTCGTCCTAAGGTGGGGAGGGCAGTGGGCTCTGGGAAGTGCGGGCGTAGGACCAAGGCTGGGCCGCGATCACATCACGAACGAGCGAGCGAACGTTTGCGACAGAGGCACGCGTGCGTGCGCAAGCAAGGCTTGGATTTATCCGACTATCGGGAGATTCCGGATCCGTCGACCGTCGGATCGGCGATCGGAGCGTCCGCGCTGCGGGATGACTCTTCCGTCGCAAGCTTCCGCAACTTCCACTACCGGGGGTTCGGAGGGCCGAGCGCCGTCGGATCGAGCATCTGACGACGGTTTCGGGGCTGGTATCGGGGCGGGAGAGGAAATCCGGCTCGGAGGACGGCTGTGGGTGGGCCGGGGGGGAGCGGGCGGGCGGGAGGCACTGTGCGGGAACCGGGAGAGAAGGTCGGGACGACGATGTGCGAGCCGCGGCCGGGGGACCGGTCACTAGCCTGGGACGTGCCAGAGGAATTCTAGTGGCCGGGACCCACACTCACCATCCCGACACGTGGCATGCCCGCTCGAGCTGTGCTGGCACTGGCTACCATAAACGACAAAGCTTGCCACACTTTGCTAATTGCATGGGTTTGGAATTTAAGGAGCCCATGTTCCGGCCTCTGACGCCTTCTTTCTTCGCCCCCTCCTTCAGATTTAGCCCCCGCTCCATTATAGCGGCACCTCCAGCCCCACGAGGACGTGCACCCGCATCATTTCCCCCTGCGTCCCCCCAGGCCCCTACTGTACTCTGCTACATAATTTGACGTCCGGACGTGCCCTCCATCTCTCCCCGCACCTACTTCCTCCCCTCTCTAAGAGTTACTTCCCTTTTCCTTATCCGATTATCTGAGCTCGGCAAACCACCTCACCCTCCCAACCCCAAGCCTTCTTCTCCAGCTCGCTTGCCCCTTTTCTTCCCAGGGGAAGCATAATTTCCACGTTTGCAGCAGTAGCCCATGATCCGTGGTTAGTGGTGAGGTTTATCTTGGAATTTTAAACTGATCTGGATCCCAGTACCTTCTTGCGAAACAGGTGTTGACTTGCCCAGATCTGTTTGCCTAACAATGTACAACTTTCATGGCTTGAAACCTCACTCCTCTCATATATAAAGGCATATGCCATTTTATACAGATGCAAAGTGCCCTTGCTAAGGAGTGCAGATGCAGTGCACTCTGGGAGTTAACTCCTTTTTTCATAGCAGTTTATTCTGCGCATATCCTAACATCGTTAAATTCAAGTAGCCCTGCGGTGGAAGGAAAAGCATTCTCCTTTTTTGAGAATAATGATAGTATTGTAGTGTAACAGTTCATTTTTAACGACATTATGCTTTTGGTGAGATCAAATTACTGATCATGAGGTTGCCAAATAGCCGTGTAATGATGGTACTTTGGGATAATAAGAATGCAGGGCGAAGGAGCAACTAAACGTAGGTGGTCAATAGATGGACGATTCTGCTAATCCTGTTGTAATGGGCAGTCTAGCATGCTTAGAATATTGAGGGATCACGACTGATGTTTATCCTTTTACCTGGAACTCTCCATCAGGACTTTACATGATTGAAACGTCTTTGAAATGGTCGTTTGGCCTTAATCATGGTCAGGAGAGAAGCACAAACCTTTTCTTTTCCTCCTCCTCCTCCTCCTCCTCATGACGAGTTACCATCTTACAACTCTGCCATCTGCATATACTTTGGTGCTGTATGAACCTCCTCTGGATAGGGACCTTTTGTCACCTAGCCTGGTCCCAGGGCAGCTTCCACTTCAGCTCGTACTGTAGAGCTTCTACAGTTGTGTGGGATAATTCGCTCTTCAGGGAGGTCATTTCATGGAATAACATCTCTAGAATAGAGAGAGAGTGAGAGAGAGAGAGAGAGAGAGTAAGTGAACACTGTTCTGTTCATTTACTTTCAGGGTCTTTCAGCGTTGAGACTGTAGACGGGAGTGGAGTCTTTCCCACAAGAGACAAGGAGCTCGGAGGGTTTTGTCAATATAAAGGCTTCACCTCTTCTCTGCCCGAGCGGCATCAAAGCCAGATTCAGTCCGAACCTGGCCTGGGCGATGAGTCCTTGTACGCTGATCTCATTATATATCACCAAGAACAGAAGATTGCCAAATGCTACCTCCATTAAAAAGAATTTCGTGACTGCATGCACCTCTTGCTCTTGGACGTGGCCACTGTTTGCCGAGGAATATTCTCCCTCTCATTCCACTGTAATTGAATATTGACCTCGTCTCATTCACTAGTCCAACTCTCCCACTTCCTTCTCCTTTACTTAAGTGCCGCCTTAGTCCTTTTCCAGTCCACATTGTGGTGACCAGGTTTGTTCGAGACAATGTCGAGCTGCTCCGAGAGAAAGTCAAGGTCGTGTTGTTATACATGGCTTGGAGTTAGGCTTATCGTGAGGCTTACTTGCAGGTCAAGAACTTTAGGGTGGTGTAAGAGTTAAGAGTGGCTGCCCTTTAGCTGTTAGAGTAAGGAGAAAACGATTTAAGGGGAGCTGGCGTTTATAGGTTAGGATTTGCAGTACTTACTGGAGCAGTGGGACTGGGGGAAGGTGGGGAGGGGGAGAGAACAAAAGAGAGGTTAAGTTAAGAGGCCGTACTCATGAGATTTTGTATTGGATCGAGAAATCTCGAGCTCTTTAGCTCTGGCACGATTGTTGGTGTTTTCCCAGCATTGCCAGTCTCGAAAGCCCAAGTGTATCTCACTCAAAGCTCAAGCCCTTGCTTCGACTGGCTCGGTTCGCTTGCCAATGACAGCATTGTCCCTCTAGACCTCCCTCCCCTCCCATCATCATCTCGGCTATAATCTAGTGCTTCCCGCACCTTCAGACGCCCATCATGCTCGTGTATCTTCGGTTTAATGCTGAAAGGTGAATGCCGTCCAGCTCTCCTCCGTCTTCTCCCCAATCTCCTCACTCACACCTACTTTCAATCTCATCTAGCCCCCACTATTATTTGCCATCACCGTCTTACGAGCTGACTTATGTAATGAGTTCCTCCTGCACCACAACATCGACCAACCGATCTCGCACATATTACCACATGGAGCAGCTCGTTTTCCCCATGTTCACCACCAGGTTTCTACATTACCTTCGTAACGAGCCAGTGAAATCAGTGGGCATAAGTGCTGCTGCTCGCCCATTTTGTCTAGTGTAACATCCGCGAGTGAAGTCCTCGTGGGTCATCTGCATTCAGTTTGGTGGTGAATGGCCTCCAGCTTGTTGGCAACCCATAGCCTTCAGCAGCGATTCTACATAGGGATACTAATCATCACGCCTAGACTGAGACTGAGACTAGTCTACTAACCACGCTACTCATAGAAGTAAATGTTCCCCTTCCCTCCCCAGTTTCGTTCGTTTACAGCAGCTCAGCAATGTCAGCAGCAGTACATCAATCAGGAATGATAATGTTTAACGTTTTCGACCTTCAAAACCAACAAACTTGCACTGGCACGGTACAAACGAACTTTCTTAGATATCTATTACGCCTTTTGACTTTTGACTTTCATCTTCCACCTTCTGGTCCGCCTCACGCTCATGGGAGAAAATTTGTATTATAAATCCCGTCGACGGTTTTAAACCCTTCTATACAGCGAAGTATGTGCCTTGCAAGTGGAGCTCAGGGCTCGTTGAAGCACTGAGTGTGGCTTTCTTTCTTCTTTCGTTGCTTTTGAGCATTGGATATAATGTGTTGGCAGTTAGGATTTTATTTCTGTTGGTGCCTAGCTTTTTCGCGAACGGAAACTGAAACCTGATTACTATCGGTACGAATGAAACATCGAACTAATTTCAGGCAAATGTCGCTGACTTGTTACTAATGTACCATACCATACCTACCAGTAATAGTACACCCGACACACTTGGATGTTCAAAGGGCAGTCTGTTGGAACTCTTCCTCAAGAGTTCAACAACACTTAGTTCCCAATTCTTTATTGTTAAAATAGCTCTTTAATCTCAACTTTGAAGTCGAGGAATACATGAAAGTCCGTGCTCCTAAACCTCTATGATACATTAGATACGGGTAAGTAAGAAAATTGCAATCTGGTGTGTCTGGATCCAAACGAGAAAAACAGCCATTATGATGCTTTTGAAAAGGGTTGCAGAATCTCAAAGGGGGAGACTTCGTACCTCCTAAGTTGGGCAGTTTGACGCTAGAGTCCAAGCCACACAACAAAGACAATTGGCTATCAATTTGAAAAGGACACAAGATCTCATCGTGAACACCAAAAAATAATCAAGTTAAAATCCTCATAGTCTCCACACCGCCCCAAGTCTCCGCTTGATTATGTGCCTAGATATGTTCTCATTTTCCATAAGTTTCACTCAACAAGCTATGCAGTATCCAATATTTTTATACATATATACCATTCCACATACAGTAGTAATAACAACTGAACAGGGATGAAGTTCACTTGAGATCGATCCAACCATCATCAAGCTGCAAACTAAATTTTTATTTTACGAGAGCATGCGGAACACGAAGCATGATTTAAAGGCAGATTCTGACTGAGGCTGAAAGAAATGATGCTGGGGCTGAATACCAATAGCTATGAGTCAGTCAGGACTCAGGAGTGATGGGTGACCTTCACCGTCTGTCTTCTCAAGTCATTAAAATGTAGAGTACACAAGGATGGAGACGATGATAATGGCACAAGAATGAGCTCCGTTACAAATACTCATACATCATCTGACTGGTCGTCACTCGTTGGTTCCAGAAGCGAGGAAGTACTTGTTATAGAGATCTCCAACTTCTTCTTGAGTCTGAACATGTTGGATGACATGAGCTACATGTGGAACGAAGGTGATGGACTTGTTTATCGAATGGTATGGAATAATAATGGAACAGATATTTGTATGCACTTATTTTATAACCTTCCACCATGATCGTCACTTCGATTCCAGAGCCACGTGACTAAATATTTTCTCCCTCTGATTGAGCTTTATATTAGAGTTTAATCTCTATTCGTGGATTGATTCAGGACTCTACCAACAAAAACCAGCCGGTAAGCAGAAATCGTATACTTTAGAAAGCTTTTTATTTTTATGACTTTTTTTAATGGCATGTCTTCTTCTCCGGCTCGGTCTTCATGCTTGGAAACTCCACAGGATTATCTGAAATCCGTGTGGGGCAGCAAAGCGGAGAACGAAAAATATGTTTTTATTTATTCGTGATTACTGTTGAACATGTAACTTTTGTGTTGAAAGATTCTGATATTAAATTCAGTTGTGTTATAATCATTCACAAAAATCAGTAACCTATCACCTTAATACTATATTTTCTGACAGATTCTCCCTTGCAACTTCTCCACCACCACTGTTATGTTTGGAGACAGAAAACATCTTTTTGGTTGTAGATGCCGATTTCTCGCCAATCACACGCTCTCCCAATACTCAAAAGTCTGCATGGCCGGCTCTCGCTTCTTTGAGAAAGAAAAATCTCTCTCTCTCTCTCTCTCTCTCTTCCCCCATCCACCAACGAGTTAACAAGTCGATGCATGCTGATGATGAGCCCAAGAGATTATTGAATTTAACCGGCCTATGATTTGGAACTCGGACATTTCCCCTAGACAAGACAGAATAAAAGCGAGAAATGAACAAATATTCCCCACTCTACAAGTCTACGTACGACGGACGAAGAATTTCTCCGCGTACAGTACAGAACGGAGAATAGGGAAAGTGGTGCACTGCAGATACAAGGGGAGGAGGAGGGCCAAGAAGACAGAGTAGAGCGCGGAGGGAGCGGGGTCGTAATATATAGCTGGTGTGAACGGACGGAGGGAGGTTGACTTCCATTGTTAAAGACGAGTGTAGATCAAGTCACGGGTCAACAGGCGCATGAAATTACGGCCCCTAAACGGTCCATTGCGCATTAACATCGCTCGCTCTCATCCGGCGCTTTAACGGTCACCTACTACAGCAGGTGAACCTCGCAGGGGCGGGCGGTTACGCCAATCATCTGCCATTCAACCCATGGCGGGATCAGGTCCCGCGACGCGGAGAGGGGAGCTGGGACGGGACGAGACGGGAGTCGGGGGCATGGGCATCAGACGCTGCAAGCGCAGTACGGCACAGCGACGGGACGGGACTCAGCGGGTGGGTGGGGAGCATATTCCAGCACTATCCTCATTCTGGAAGCCGGACTTTTGCATGCCGAGTGCATTTGGAGTCCATGTTCTGGCCTCGCCCCGTCCCTCCCGTCCCACCCCCCCCCCCCCCCCCCCCTCCCTTCCCCCGCATGCCAGTTAACATGCGATCCCCCGGATTGCACATTCGTTGCTCGCGGATTTGCAATTTCACTCGACCGATGGCGCGATTGATGAGTGTCCCGACCCCCCCGCGGCCTGTGTACCTCCGGTGGAGGCGTTACTCGACCGCCAGCTTTGGTGGCACCTCCGAAGCACGCTCAACCAGTTTCGTTGAGGCCGGCGTTGGCGCGCAAAGTGGCACATGTTCGGGGCCCCATGGATAGAATCTCGAACTCCTTTGCGTCTTCAATTTGTTCTCGGAATGAAGTGACATACCGCGACACGGAATGGAACGCAACTGCCTTGTGCTTAAACGTAGTCGCTAAGCCTATTTCCGGGCGGGGGGTTAAGACTGGATCGCGCATCTTGCCCTGGGGGTTACAAGTTGCGCGATGAAGTGTGCAATTCATCCGCGGGGCCTTTGGTTGGGCCAAGGGCTTGCTTTGGGAACAATGGGAGGGATGGCTGACGCCTTTGCAGGCAGATCTGGGATTCGATTCTTGGAAAACCGCTTTGGGGGGCCGCTTGACCAATGAACGCGCTCTCGAGCAAACGGGTGGGGGCTGAATTGCGCAAATTTGGAAGGGGCCAGTGGAAAAGCGGAGAATAGAGCGAGCCCCAGAAATAAACTCGGAATAGAATAAGCAAGAAACAAAAAGAAGTGATCGGGAGAGTGAGCGATTGGTCTCGCAGTGGATCTACCCTCGGGACGGCACCTCATGCGACGAGACTCCCCACCCGCAGCCGACCAGCGTGGTGTACAAGGCGCGAACCAAAGAAGAGATCACGAGAGAGACGAAATTCGCAGACGCGGTCGTCTGTTCGTCCTCCCCGTTCCGCCCTCCCCCTCCAGTTCCTGCATCTCTTTCTCCCTCCGAGCGTTTGTTTGCAGTATGCCACTTTGTGATCCTTCGTCTGTCGGCCGCCTCCATGCACGAATGAATTCACGAATGCATGCGAGCCTTTTACGTTCGTCGCTTTTGACCGGTATCATGACTTTGACTGGGGGGGGCCGATGGTCAAAGTCAAGAGCGAGACGGGAGGGAGGCCTTCTATCGAAATGTTGTTGTTGTGCAAGGAAGGGTACGTGCTGTTTGGTGTGTAATGGCTGTGCGGAAAAGGCCAAAGCTCGTCCACAATGGGGCGGGGGTTTGTCTACACGCCAGATACAAACAATGCGAGATGCTTGTGCTGGTGGCTTGCAAGGTTTTCTCCTGTCAGCGACTTAAGGTCAGGGTTGGGCAGGGCGGACGAGCTCTTGTTCGTCTGGCCTTTTTCTATCCGATTCGCTGTCGTTGTAAAGTCTCCGGCAGGAGACTGTAGGAACGCGGGGAACGCTGATTCTCTCGCTGGGTTCTTTGGTGCACCTGATGGGGAACGATCGATCAATTCGCCGTTGAAAAGATGGTACACACCCACTTCGTTGAGATTTGTGCACTACAGCCCTCAACCCCATTTGCTATCACACCTCACTAAATTGAAATAACATTCCGTCGTCCCTGACTTGATTCCAGATTCCATTCCCCCAAGTCACAACATGTGGGTCATGTGGGTGATGAGACGAATAAAGTTGCTTCATAGTCTTGTACCACAGGCCAAGCTCAAGAGGATTGGTGACAGTTTGTGGATCGGGATTACACGCTAGTTCGCCGCTGCAAGTTTGAAGCTAGCTCGGGCTTAGTTCGAAGAACTTGAGCGATCATGGATGGGATGAAGATGGAGGTGCGTGGAGGTGATGAGAGCCATCCGCAAGAAGACAGCTCACAACTGACCACTGGCATTTGACATGGCTTGGGCTTGATGGGGTGAGGAGATGCGGCGTGAACATCAAAGTGCACATGATTGATACTTCCGACCATGCGTTGTGGGGGTTGTCAACCGTACTTGCATCCACCCCAACCGGTAGGAGCCAAAATCCCAGCATTTAATCCCTCGTATAGTACCTTCAAGGCCTGGAGAATCTTCAGCTGATTTCTGGGTATCTCTTGCCAATGGTGAGGAGTTCAGATCTAATCAACCCCAGGACGGATCCGAGAGTATATCCAATCTGCTTGGGGAGACAAACTATTCAATCTAATAAAGTCGCTTAAACAGCTTGATCGAAAAGTTGCAGTTTTATCATGACTGAATGTCCTTTTCCTCGCTACATAGTTTTGACTGTTTGCAAGCAGCAGCTCCCTGTCACTCTACAAGGTGAGCATACAATACTGTCAACAACACTCCCAATACACTTTCTGCCGCTTGTCTGGAACAACTCAGAGCTGCTAACAGTGCTGAGCTAACAGAATGCTCGAGCGAGGACAGACATGGAAGCCTGTCGCTGGCCTCTCGGAACAGTTTGTACACAAGTCTGCCATGAAAATCCTGGCATGAATAGGGTGTGGATCTTGGAACGCCAGGTGGAGAGTAAATGTGCGGATGTTACGTATTCCACCTGACACTAATCATAAAACCTAATCCACCTCGTCATCATCATTCTCACTAAATAGATGCGTGAGTGCAATTTTAGATTTCTTCCTCTTGGGCCCAATTATGACATTTGCATCCTCCTCGTTCTCGTCCACTCCGTTGCTAGGAACCTCGACCGATTGTCTCACCCGTGTCTGCTCTCCATCCATAAGCTTCGCTGCCGCAGTTCCTCTTTCTCGACATGGCCCTTCGCTTACAGTGATGGGATTCTGTGGAACATCGAACTCACCTGGCCTGCTTGCTTCCTCTCCCTCGATCGGAGCAGAAGGTTGCTGTTGCTTGGGCTTCTCCTTGCTCTTGGCTCTGCGATTGTCTCGTTCGATCTCGGCTTCCTGGATGACAGCACGCAAGCTCTCGTCACGCAGCAGGTCGATGGGCTTCTTCTTGGCCTTGTTCTCCGAATCGAAATTGGCTCCCTTCTTCACCAGGAGTTTCACGAGCTCGGCGTAGCTGCCTTGAACGGCGAAGTGCAGAGGCGTCATCCCCTTCCTGTTCCTGGCATTCACATACGCCCCGGCCAAGAGGAGGGTACGAACCACTTCCGTGTGCCCCTTCTGGCAGGCAAAATGAATGGCCGCCATGTCATCCTGAGCTGCTGCCCCCACATCCGCTCTGGCCTCGCACAGCACCTTCACCACCTCTGCACGCCCCGCCCACGCTGCCATATGGAGCCTGGCTAAAACGGTTAAGGAAAGCCGTTGCACTCCACGCGATGCTCGAGGACCAAGACCCCCTCCATGCAAATTGAATTCGACTAATCTCTGCTCCCAAATGAGGATCTCTGAGTTCAAGACCGAGCTTCACCTCATTGAGCTTGGAGCTTTAATTTCAAATGGTGGAAACATTTCTAACTTCCTCTCGACTGGACTGGACTGGGCTGGCTTGGATTGGGTTGGGAATGTAGAAGAGCTACACACGTTGCATCCACAAGAGCAGACAAGGAGGGAGATTGACTTGATTGACAGAATGGATAAAGTTAAATATTCGTCCAGTGCGATCGCGGCAGGGGTTCAGGGAAGTTTCTATCTGAATTCCATGCGGCAAGAGAGAGCCAGATGTGGTACAGCACCTTGTTCTGTGGAGTAATGAGCAAATGATTCAGACAAATAATTCAGACACTCTGCGGAAGATGTCGCGGCTGCCGACTGAATAGTCAGCAGTTACAACGCGATCTCTGTACGAAGACCGACAGAAGGACGTTCGGGACCTGGGAAGTACATTCCTGGAAGACAGTAGCCACCGTCTGTGCGGATGATCAGGGCGTTTCCGAGTATGATTCCCGCTACCTTCACCGAATAAATTGCGCGAGGGCGAGGACCAAGGACGACGAGGGGATGGGCAAATTTCAAACGTCAGAGACATGATCAACAGGACTCGGTAAGGTCAAGCAGGGCAGGATACGGAGTTCGAGAATGCCTGTCGCGGTCGTTTATAGCGTCGGTATTGGCAGACAGCAGCTGGCGAATATTCCCTACGTCTCCGTCCCTCGCAGCCTCATGCAGCGACATCGCCCCGGCGCTCTCCGCCGTAGCTAGCTCGTAATCAAACGCTTTCCCTGTCTTTCTGTCGTTCCTTCCTTCTTTCAATGCGATCGAGAAATATCCTTCCGCATCGATCGACCACAAAACTGATTCGGCAGAAGTCGTATAACCTCCGGCCAAGCGACGCAAAGTAGCTTTACAACAGCTGCACCACCCCGTCCTGCTCCTCCTCCTCCTGCGATCAAAGATGCTCAGACTTAGTGCCCAATTCTCAAGGTGGCCTGGCAGCCAGCCAGCCAGCCATTTCTTGTTCTAAAACCCTGTGCCCTTCGGAACACCGTCCTTGCACAAAACAACTTTGAATGGCGCGCAAAATGTAAATTCAGATAATTCCCTGTGAACTGATTCCTCTCCCTCATACAAAAAGCGCCAAAACACCAAAACCGCATGGATTGCCCAATTTTGAAACCATAACAAATGAGAGATTTACGTCCATATCTAAGAGCTAGTAGAGCGCATGCATAGGCATACCACTACACCTTCGTACTGAGGCTAAGCGTAAACCTCGGCCCTGCTCAGTTGGTAGACTGTATGTGCATCCACTCCATTCCTCCTCCTCCTCTCCTTTAACGTGAATAATGACAGACAAAACTATTTCCCATCACCTTCGAGTGTTTTAGGTTTTCCTTCCCGTCACGAACCCGGCCCTTCGCACAAGCTGGTGGACACGAATCTGCCCTCTTCCTGAGCAGCCCGCTCGTATCTCAGTTCACAGGAAATGTGTCTGATGTATTCAATGTACCCATCCGGCAGACTAATCAACGTTGGACACGGCTGAGACTGAAATGCCTGCACTAAGACTTGAGCCAAGGTACTGGAAGAAAGGGTTTATGCTTATGACATCGACCTGCGGAACGTAACAGCGTTGCTGCGGCAGTCCTTGCATGTTACGTGTCTGGAGCATGGTCCTCCTTCATGCTGCCCCTTCTAGGATCTCGTGCAAAAACAAAAATCTGCTGTGAATTCGGTAGCTACCTGAAGTAACCACTTCTAGTGATGGCGAGGCTGATACCCGTTCCGAGGGTCGCAGCGTCCGCTGCGTCATCACGTAGAGCATGGCAGCGATGTGGATTTTCAAGGGCCTGTCCCGAGCCATGCAGCAGCCACGGTCACCCTGAGAAAGTGAGCAACCTCAATGAAACTGTGTTCTCCGAGAGGACGGAGGAGCTAATTGCTAGGCATCATCTGCTACTGCATTCCGTAGAGGATCACCTTCGACGAATCTTGATCTGCAATTGATATCAAAACGACCTGTTTTTGTCACTGGTTTCACGTACCTAGAGTCTCCGTTCAGTAGAGAAATTCAGCAATTGTGTTAGTGGTTACACCTACCCTCGTGCTATTCAATATGTCTCGTACCTGTTTAGCAGCCTCACATAGAACTGTGCCTCAGTTTTGAATACATTTTTTAATACCAGCCTCGGCGTCGAGGCTGAGGCTTGGTCTTATAGTTATTAAGACTTTAAGGTATATCAACAATAGCGATGACACGAGATGCAGATGATAGGAGCAGGGACAATTCGTATCCATTGGTATCCACAAGTACATCTATCAGAACTTGTTCACCTCCGAAACTGCTAGAGGTCGAGAGAAAGAAGCTGCACTGGGCCCTTACTCGGAATCACGATTCATGGATGCCGTCAAAAATATATCAATCCTTCTTGTTGCGGTGTTTTATGTTCTGTAAACAAACTGCCATTACCTGCGGTCCGATACCTTCGTCGTCGTAGTTGAAAGACATGACCTAACTCTGAACTAACGATCAATATCATAAGATTAATTTGCCAAGCGACCAAAAGCATAAAGTGTACAACGACTTGATGATTACCTTCAGCAACCACCGAGACACATGTAGCACTCATCGAGAACACCTACCCGTCCAACTTACGCAGAACAGGAGCTGTGTAAAAGCAAAGGCATACCCTGATTGCTATTCCATATTGGACGAGGTGATCTTTGCAGAGGAGAGGGTAAAGTCAGTAACGGGGGTTTTAAATTCACCGTTAAGGAGTCAGTGGATCCATACTAACTCGTCCAGGCAATTGTCCAAACCACTCTAAACAAATTCCTCTTGCTGCTCTCCTTCGGCAATCAAAACTCTGGATACAGCAGACATAGACAGGAACAAGAGAAACGAGGTGAACACTGCTGGCCAGCGCAGTCTTCCCTTCTTATTGTCATTACAAACAAACACAGTTACCGTAAATGACTAACCCAATGGACACAGACCTGTCCCAGAGAGAGCGTTACCTTCAAATAATTTCCGTTACATTCAACGGGCCTTGATACGACGTCTAGCTAATGGAGCGACCGACCCAACAAAGTCTGTCCAATTACTTCTGTCCGTATCGTTCAAAGGGAGCCATTCAAGAAGCAAAGCGAAATATGGAACTGTCCAACTTATCTCTGCGATTCAAAATTAGAAATATGAGCATGGTGCTTTACATGAGTGCGAACACAGTGAAATGTGTCTGACTAAAGGCGCAAACCATCCGCTTTATTGCAACTGACTAGGAAGTATTCATAACAAAGTTTACAATTCAAATCGGTGTAATCACATGGATATCCTCCATCTCGCGGACCAGGACACCGCGTAACACCAATTTCAGTAATCCTACATCACGTAACCGTGAGAACTCCTTGTCATCGTAGATGGTAACCACAGCCTCGGCTGATTCGGAAAATGTCGCAATATGATCCCACCAGCTCACAACTTCAGATATGCGCGAAAGCTTCTGTTTCAGGTCTGTCCAAACAGGACAGAAAAGTGTCGCCTCTTGTCGACTGACCTGCAATCAGACCTTTTCTCATTCAATGTCCTGCATTCCGGTAAACAGTTGGAGGAGTTTCCTTTACGTGTGTAAACAAACCCCGCAAATCACCGCGGTCGAAGGGCGTCCGAGTTGGATGCTTAAAATTTGATTAATCTGCTGGCCTCAGTAGAAAAGCCACAATGTTACTCGAGTGACCCTTTGCGCATAGAGGGCTGCAGGCAGTTGAAATTAAAGGAAGTCGTAACATGTGGGGCATGGACTGAGTTGGTACTCAGTCCATGCCCCACAAGAATTCAACAGGGCATGAGTTGGCCACTTACTGTCACAGAATCCCCGTGGTTTCTGGAAGGTATGGATAATCTGGCCTGCTTCACAGCAGTGACTTTCAATAACTCCTGGAAGCATTGCATCCTCCTTGATATCCCAAAACTGTCAATATTCTCAATAATTCGAACATACAGTATTATGACGGCATCAAGAACATGTCCGACTTCCTAGGTTTGTTAGGCGTAGAAATAGAACTCAGGGACGAGGACGCCGCAATGGCACGAGCTTCCGCAGCTGCGTGGGCATCCAACCTTACCAGACTGCGAGCGGCCATAATGGCTTCTGGAACTAGATCCTGAGAGGCACGCACATACAGAGCGCGTGCAGCGGCGGCCGCCTCTTCCTGTAGTTCTGGAGGGCTCATAGAAGACATCAGGCAATGACCAAGGACCTTGAAAATGGGACGCAGAAGATCTAGCGAAAGCGGAAGCTTCACCCCAGGTTCTTCTTGTTCTACACTACTAGTAGCAGAGTTGAATGAGACGGAACCAGGTGCAGATGAGAAAGCAGCATCTGCGAGCAAGACCAAAAAGAGCAAGAAAGTGAGAATGACCTTCCTGTACTTTTCAGGGTTGGCAACGATTACTCAAATGATCGTAACCCCAGTACAAAACGCATATATGCACAACTTATATTGAATTATGTCATCCGACCTTCACACAGCTTAAGAAACTCACTACATTTGCATCGGCATGGGATGCTTCCCACTAACCCACCCCTATCATTGTTTAATAAAACAGGTGGGAAATAAGATAACAATTATCACTACCAGAGGATGTTCTGTCGATGAGAACGGCCTTGCCTGCCTCCACTGTCCGGTGATGAGGTGGCTGCTCAAAAACCGCTTGGCCTACCGCAATCGACTCTCCACTTGCATATGCGTATCCTACTTCCGGAGCATGGATTCCATCAGCAGGGGGTTGCACAGGCTCAGCTGCCAGGAGTGCCAGCTTTGCAATTTCATCAACCTGTGAAGCCCACGAACAACCCATAGTAGTCCACCTGAAAGACAAGAAACACGCGTTGGTAATTTACATCAAATTTGAGACCCAAATTGATAAAAGAGTTGTCCAAGAACTAAAAAGACGAGATCACCAAAAAAGAGATACAATGGCAGACAGAGGCACTATGACTTTACAAAGGAGTTGACATAGTGGCAATGGTGTAGAAGCAATGAAAAGGACTGGTAGTTCAGATTCTACTCGATAACATGAGCATGGTTCGATTAGAAGTAGGAGATCAATTTGCAGAGCGTCAGCAAACACCTTCTGGCATGCTGGCAAAACTCCAGCTTAGCCTTTGAAGGCATGATAGAAATTTTCTTCCAGAAAAGATCCAGGGCTAATCCAACAATAGCAGCCCTTTTTGTGCTTTTGACAGCTGTTTGTGGCTCCAAAGGGGCACATAATTGCTCGGCATGCTGATGAACCTGTAACAAGGAAGACCGATTCAACAACCTCGGCAAATATAACCATAGAGATGAGGTGTCATAGAATCAGCCCACAAGCAGCCGAACAGATTACATTCTAATTGGCTTTCAACCTTCAAGAATGAAGCAGAAAGGTCTGAAAAATGATACCGCGAGGTAAATTTTGCAATGGATTAAGCCACCTCAAGACAACAAATAAGCAGTTCGAGCAATGACGAACTCGAGAAACGATTGAAAACCACAAGAAGAATCGTACAAGTAATGCTAAACCCCGATGTATAAACTAGACAATGCCATTTGTAAGAGCTTAACTAAAGCGGTCCTCGACCTATATCTTGCCCAATAAACCATGAAGACCCAAAAACATAAAATCTGCATGAAAGGAAAGTAGGGAAGCAAATTAGCAGCATGCTACACATTTATGATTCTTCAACCAACGACATTGATTCAAAAAATTCAAAAATTCGAACACGGTAATCGAATTATTAAAACAATCAGAGTTCAGAATAACTTTCAAGCTGTGAAGGTTGCATATCTGACCTGAGAGGCTCCTGAGGTTCGAGACGCTGGCTTAGGTGTGTGATAGAGACTAGGTTGTGACAGGCTTGGAAGATGGATCAGAAGAGGACGACCACCGCGGGCCTTTGACTCTTCTGTGTAAAGGGCTAGAAGTACAGCTTCAAAACCTGCGATAACGGAGGCATCTCTCAAATAACAGCTCAAAATTCAAACGATTTGGAGGTATGTGCATAGCCGACAACAGGAAGTCGCATCCTAAAACATCTGTAGAATTCTTTACCTGCCAAGGGTTCATCGCTATCACCACACATGCGCGAGAAATACGTCCCACACAAAGCTGGCATATATCGGAGTACCACAGCTTGGAGATGCGCGTCGCCGGTCTGGTAGGACTCATACAACCACTGGCACAATTCATCACCTGCCTGAAAGCAACAAAGAAATTCTTCAGCGAATCACGGAAACTTGCGAAGAAGATTAACGTTCAACTCTTCATCTCTTCACTCAAAAATACTTCAAGAAGACCATAACGCTGTTTTTTTAAGGGCGAGAATTAATCTGCCTGAACAAAATTTTCATACAGGCAAGAACAATGAGCGCTTCCAGTTCATTGGCAGGGTCTTATCTGCATCATAGGGGGTAGGCAAGGTGAGTCCGGTAGCATTATAAGAAGAGACTGAAAGGGCAAGATAAGCATATAACCCAGTGAAATTACTTCCACTATTCCCGTGTGGAAGATCACCGAGAGACCATGTTCGCACAACTTTTTGTTTTCCTGATAATCCTCATCCCAAAAACAAACCGCAAAAAAATGACGCTGTCATTAGACTAACCTTTCCAGATGTCGGGTCTGATATCCTAGAGGTAATGGCATCAATAACTGCTACATTCTGCATGATCTCCTTGATCGGTTGTTCCGATTCCTGACATTACAACCAGAAACATTTATACGAATTTTCAGCTGATCTTATATCAGACGTCTGAAGAATATCACACATTACACCAAAGTCAGTAATCCGTCTTCCATAGTCAGGAGTTTTGCAACAGACACCAAACCAGGCTTCCAGAGCTTGGTCAATGTGCAAACCAAGTGCATCTCACTGACCGAGAAGATACATTTTTGCCAAAATCACCTTGAGCTGCTCAATGAAGTCGTATTGACCCAGCACGTGACCGAGGGCATCAATTCGAGTGCGCGCGAGCTCCATCGAATCCCAACTCGTTTCGTTCCCTCCAAGTGCTGGAATTCCAACACCCGGCATTTGACCTTAACTCTCTTTCCAAAATTTCCACCTCTACAGCGCTAACCAATCCTCGTCCTACCGTCTCTGAGTAATTCGCCCATACTCAGAGCTTCCAGTCTCCATGATCCTGACAAACACACCTGGACCACAACATTTCCCTGCCCAATTGCACTCAACCTCCGCTCCACAGCCCTATAAAAAAAACCCCGTCAGCAACCTCCGGTCCTGGTCACCTCCTTCATAAACTACAGAAAACTTGAGCACGCACCACGTCAACGCCTCAGCCTCGAAGACATTCAGGCGATCCTGTCACAGATCTCGCAGGCAAGGCTCCGCATTGGCATCTGCCTGCAAAGAGGAGCACTCCACGGCCCCGCCCGCTGGTTTTCCCACCAATTCTGGCCTGGCCGGCAATGCACCAAAATCAGGCGCCTCGCTTCGATCGACCAATGCACCGGCAACTGACACTTCGATCGCAGCACCTCTTTCTCTCTTTTCTCTCTCGCTCTCCTGCGGAGAAAGAGCAAGCGCAAGTGACCTGCCTTTCCTCCTCGGCCAACGCACTTCTCTCCTGGCTCTGCTGAACGTTGGCTGGCTCACGCTCCTCTCGCGACGCGAGGCCAGCCCGGCCAAGGCCCATGCTTTATGTCTATCTGGCCGCGCCCGCTGTACAGTCAGTGGTACTTGTTCTGTTCTGAGCCTCTTCCTTCCGGGACGAGGAACGAGTGACTCGATCATTAGTCTGTCTGTCATCTGTCGCAGAGACCAGCTCCTCTTCCTTTGGCTTGGCTCGAAGATGCCCAGTTAGCTCGTCACGAGCGCCCGGCTGCCCGCCCGCATTAATTGCCGGCACCGCACCACCTTCAAATTATTGACGGACGTAAACTCCACTTCCTCGGCCGGCAGCCCCGGAACTGGACTGCATTTGGGTTTGCATTTCCGGGGCGTTGCTTGGTTTGACATAAAGACAGGATGCGTGTCTTTTAGTTCGTGTGTAGAACAGCTGCACCAATTATGCATCACTTGTGTCGCACTTTATTGACATTATAGAATTGTTCAAGTTTGTGCGGTCCTATTATTAATCATCGAAAGTAAAATAGCAAAAACGATGGTAACGAATTACAAAATATAATAACAAAAGGGATGGGAAGACCCCATACCCATCAAATCGTACAGGGATGTAACATGGGGCTAGGCCCCAATAACGATAGTAACGCCCATCATCACATGTTACGTGGATGAAAACAAACGGGTACCCAATAGTATCACAATAATAAATATGGACTATTATCTATTATATCTAAATTATCTAGGTCAAACTCATGTTCATTTTCTATTGATTGTATAACTATTATTTTTTATATAATAATTGATACATGTTATTTAAAATAATTTATAAAGTTTTAATACAATAAATTAAAAAAATTTATACACATGTTGGGTAGTATGGTATGCTATTGTGCAAACATGTCAAAGTCCCCATTTATAGTTTCATTTAACTTCAAAACTAAAGTAATAAAGATGTGATCTTTTTAAATATCCATATACTTTTAGACATTTATTGCTACCGTTCCACTTGTATTCCATCCAAGAGTATGTGTAATCACCACTTCTGAAACAACCCTATGGTATAAAATATATAATCACAACTTACGCACAATATATGCAACAATAACCTAATCATCCCCTAGCAAGTATAGGTTTACTCTAACCCAAGTTCAAGTATAGGTTTACTCTAACCCAAGTTCACATCTCGTTCATTTTTCATATTTTTTAATACTCTATAAATTTTAATAATAATTAAAATTTATATTTTAATTATTTAAAATGATAAAAACTGTATATTTATTTATTCTTGTGAATAAATATTGTATCATAAATATTCAATACACAAAAATATTATTAAATAAATAATTATTCAATATCATTCAATGTATTGTAGCATCAGGATACAAAAATTTTCATCCATTTCTAAAGACTTTTTAAATATATAACCACAGATACATGAAATTAATATTATCAATGTTAATTATTTGAAATTAATGTACCGAGAATATCATCAAATTCCACACACAAACATATAAAGAAGATCATTTTCACACATTGCGCAAATACAGAGTAAGCATTTGTACTGGTGTCTTTATATGTTATAAACCTCAATTAACCACAAACTGAAATTTATAACTTTTCTCCATATTTTTGTTATGAAAATCGAAACTTTTGAAGAATGAGTGATCACTCATTCTTGAATTTCAAAACAAACTTTCAACGAAGAAAATCCCAGGAGCAAACCCTCAAGGTAAAGTTCAACTATACCGCGGCTTCCTGAAGTTTACTGTACGGTATTGACTAACAGAAGAATCATTTATTTGTCATCCCAAGACACTGTTGAGGGATCAGTATCTAACGTCGCCCGTACAAAAAAAGAAAGCCTTCGTAACATTGTCACATACTGTTCCATATCCATTCACTAGAAGTCCGATTGATTGTCTTGCAGGTCCTCAATCCATTAATTTACCGTCTTACTTTTACGTCTTTCTCTCGCCGGCATTCACTGCAAATCTATATTGCGATTTTCTAATAAAACCTTTTACTGTACTTCCTCGTCGGCATGCTCCACTTTTTCTAGTCATGTTTCATTTGTCGTGTTTTTTACTTTAAATTTTTTAAGGAAGGCTTTACCGAATACATTTCCTTCAAATACAGGTCTAGGAGTATAGTCATAGAGTACCAAAAACACCTGACCTATACGGGCCCTCCTTTCAAAATTCTGAGTTTCTGTGTAAGACTCCGACGTTGCCTTCCCTACTTTTACGTCATTGACCCCACACCTCCGGCATTCATTTCCAAATCAGAAAATCGATACTACATTCTCGTTTCCTTGAGAGAGAACATTCCCAGAATATTTTATTAAATCTTTCATTGAATTATATTCCAAGCCTCCCCGATTTAATTTTTCATTGAAGATTAATAAGTGTGCAGTACAATTCCAGGACTCCCTTGGATGTAAGAAGCAGAGGTTTTAAATGTTCAGAAAGATACGAATGTAATAGGGCGGCCGCTTAGGAGGTTTCTATTCTAACAGATGGGCAATCGAGTGTGAAACGTCATTAGATTTAACGTATATACTTGCAATCATGGCCATGAAATTCTCAAGTTTTATTCATGACTAAGCGTGATTATTCTACGTCAGGTGTCATCTTAATGACTTTTGGGAGGCAGTGGCCTCCGTTGCCTGCGATGAGGTGGCAATTTCATTCGTGGATCTTTCATCCTGAGGTTTCGAGCTGGTCATGCTTCGTAATTTTATTCGCACCAGGGAAACCTACACCAGAATGGCAGTAGAGAGCCTACTCTTCCTGGTAGTCTTTCTGAAAGAGTTTGTCCCAAGTCAGCCGATTGGCGGTATCACTTCCTCTTCTGAATGACGCCTTGAATCCTTGATATTAATCTCAATTTGAAAAAGCAAAAGCACCGCAACTATTCAGAAGGGGAAATCGATATAAAGCAAAGGTGACTGTTACATTTTAACCTTCTCGTGTCCAGTAATTTTTCATTTCCGCCTATAGAGTGGTCGGGTTATTATCAATGGAGTTGACGAACATATTTGTGAGTGCATATAATCACATCCTTATGTATACTAGATATGTGGGGTCATTTACTTCAGAGGTACTATTATAGTCTAGACTCTCTCTTAGTGGATTTCACCATTCCTAGGGCTCATGAATCTTGGCTCAACCTTGCATCATGGTTTTCTGACTCAAACCATTTACCTTGCACATGGGTGGACCAAGTCAAAACGGAACTTTGTCCACCCATGTACATCTTCATTCCTCACTTGTGAATATGACACCACCTTAGATTCAATAGGTTCCATATGGCTAGTTGCCTATTCCGATAACAGAAGAAGATAGATGTTACAATCCATATGAGAACAATCACTTTAGGTGATTATTTTCCAAATTCTAAATTCATGTAATAGACATACTTTTTGATCTAGATAGTTGAGATATCTTAGGTATAATAGAACATAGTTTCCATTATGATGTTATTGGGGCCTAGTCCTATCTTACCCCTTGGTTTCATCCATGGACTTATGGGATCTTCCCCATCCTATTTGCTATATTAATTGTTCCCCCATTTCAAGTAACAGATAGTATCATAAGAGCATTATGTTCAAACGTTCCAACACCAACAAAATCATGAGTGGTTTGGCTGCTGAGTCCGATAGAGAATGTTATTATGACTTGTGTGTGAGCCTTTTGATAGAGTTGTGGCTGGTGAGTCCGATAGAGAATGTTATTGTGACTTTGTGTGTGAGCCTCTTGATAGATTTCTGGTATGAAAAGCTGCTGTGCCTATGAAATAATCTACATTTATAGAACTACTGGGGAAAAATAAGACCAGAATAATCGAAGGCACAAATCATCGAAAGAAATATCAACTATGCTGAAAGTTGGACATTTTCTTAAATTGATCTCACATCAGAGGAAGGGGAGCAGTATTGTCTGGATTACACCTCTAAACTTGAGTTATTCGAGGATAGTCTATGGTTCTCGATGGGATATCCATCAAAAGCAATACTCCAGCATCAACTCGACAGATTTTCTTAAAGGTGGAATACTACACAGCTAGATACATCTGACAACCCAAGTTTTGAGGCTATGTCAGGTTTCATTTGAATACGTAAAGATCCAAAACACGATAGGAGATTATTTGTTTTAAAGAAACTCTATGTCTAAACTGAAGTCTGAATAAGAGAACAAACGAATGCCACCATTCAGTCTGCTAGTCACCCATTTCCCAGTTTTCATCCACAATGAGGACTTTTTGTACCAGTTTCCGGCTCATTTCAAACTAAAAACACTAATGCAAAAAGTTGAAAATACTTTTAGTACTTTCACAACAGACGTCCCGTCTACAGTACATCTAAGGATCCACATCCTGAACATTCATAATCAAAACAATCTATCTATCTATATGACTGGGTACGTCAACTTGGTGTGTGAAGTAGAGGACTACTCGTTTCAACTTCGAGATGTATGCAACTCTTTACGAAAGATTTCGAATTAATGTTAGACAGGTCCCACTTATAAACAAAGCAGAACTTACGATCCATGATAAGTAAGACGGAAGTGTCATACTAGGCCCGCCTTGGACGCAGGAGGAGAAAAAACCATATATACATTTCATTTACAAATACACAGCAGAGACAACGTCTGATCGAGAAAGCTAACTTCCAGGCACGAGCAGAGTTCATTTTCCAGTGATGTGTTCGGCTGGCCATACCGCACATTCTGGGAATCTCTCTCTTGCCAAGAGTTGGCTGATATAAACGACTTCCGGTTCCACCTTGATCGGATGTTCCTCTTTAAACAATCTCCTTTTCGTCAGAAGATTACATCATAACTATCAAAGCCACTGCATCCATGGGGACCACTTCAGAAAGCTCGGAATATAAACAACTAGAAAAAGCTTTCACTACTCCCCATGAACTGTCTCTTTATCCAGCGAAACTAAATTTGCAAGGCACATGTGGCTACCTATGTTTGCAGCCACGATGCATTGTCCGGACTACTCTGGAGTTCTCGAACCAAACAATTTTTCACAGACTGAGATAGAGTTCTGTCTTCCTCGATCTTACCTCTCCACAATAGCTTCCTCGTTGAAAGTGGTTATCGTGACATTCTGAACACTAAGTCCCATGAGCAACTGCATGACTTCCCAACGTAAACACTTGGAAGACAGTTCTACAACTGTCGGTGACTTTCCGCATCGACAAGCGACACCATCGCTCTTCGCAAGCAAACAACGTCACCTACGAAGCAGAGCGCGTTGCAAGAAGCCTGATGCTTTTCCCAAGCAACTGTGGTGCTTTTCAACAATCATCCCATATTCAGACTTGCTCAAACGTTCTTCCAGAGCAAAGCTTTCTCCTGATTGGGTTCAGCCATTACAACACTGTGTCTGCACGTGCAATTACACGGTAACTTGACCTATATACATGATGACCACCACGTGCCATCAGGAACTTTCATCATCGTCCGGTAGAACTACCCTCTCCAAAGATGAGCGTAGCCACCGCAGCCAATGCCGAAGTGCTTGGATTATGAGGTTCCTTCGTCACGCAATGGCTATCGGGAACAGCTTTCGTTTCAACCTTCCTCGCCGGTTCCTCCTTAGGAACATGCTTACCCTGAAATGGGTGTGTCATAACATTTACAACCACGATACCGGCACGGGCAACTATGAGGAATCCCAGCAATGAGACCACAGGACGTATGGCCCAATGCATGGACTCGATGTGATGATATTTCTGCACAATGCCTTCGATTTCTTGAATCCGTACAACCTCAACTTCCTCAGCATCTGCCCACCACCCTTTACGGTTCCAAAAACGACCAGGAAAGTCTACCATTAAACCTCCATTAGGCAAGACGTTTACAATCCGGCCCATATCCCAGTTTCCAGGCACCTTAACTGGCCACTGGAAGCGAGGTGAGAGGACGTCATTCCTCAAGCGTATAAATTGTCCGCTAGATAGCGGGACGGCTTTCTCAAACTCAGGTGGACTTCCGGTCCATAGGCATTCCCTACCCAAAAAGGCAACTTGCACCTTTCCATCACTCTCCACGTGATGTATCACTCCAATCCTTGATGTCCTCTGTCCAGCAGCTGCAGCATTAGGATCCACGGCCCATCCACCTCGCAGAAATACCCAGTCTCCAGCTACCAAGCCTCCCGAAACTCGTTCGATTTCGACTGGATCAGCTTTCCAAAGTTCTTTGGATCCTCTAAAAGAAACTACTACGACTCCGTCGTTGTCATTCAGACCAACGACTAATGCTTCTTTATCATGACTCACCTGTGGTACTCCCGCCCAGCCAAAGCGGGGAGAAGAGACAGAGTTCTTCAATTTGACTCTCTCACCAGTTCGAAATTTATCCTTCCATAATGAAAGGCGATCACCACCAGAAATCTGAACAGGCTCTCCAAGCTTATCGCATAGTTGTAAGTACAGGGAGTCAGGTCCAATCACAGCCTTCACAATACCAATCTTTGTACAATTACCACCAGGCTTGTCTCTGACACAAATCCAGTCTCCCTCTTGGAAAAGTTCATCTGGTCTGCAATTTATAAAGACATATACTATGTCAGAATGCTACGCCAATTTGCCTAAAGAAAATGTCAAGTTTGTATGTCATTAGGTCTTTTCGTTCCCTTGATACATGCAAAGTCATGCAGAAGAATTCACAAAAGTATCTGAGTCACTTTAAAATAGAAGAGATCGTGAAAAAGATCTAACAATTCAGCAGGTAGGTCCGAAGACAGATTTGCTAGTCAAAATCACGAAGCGAACCAGGGATGACAATCACATCTCCTGGTAAAACCATCCAGCACTTACAGCCTGCGTACCTCGAAAAAGCACGGAGGATCTCAGCAAATGTAGGGCGCCGACGATAGTCGTACTCAAAACACGCCCTCAATATGTGGTGTAATCCGGGAGGAAGCCCGGCAGGAATGGCCGGTTTTTCACGTTTGACAACGACGGCCTCTAAAATCTCATTCGCAGTCAGACTGGCCCAAGGCTTCACTCCAGAGATCATTTCCACGATGCTACAAGCGAAGCCCCAAGCGTCCGTCTCGAAGCTCAATGGACCTCTCAAGGCTGGATCCCACTGCTCTGGAGCCATGTAGTTAGGAGTCCCCATCCATGGAACTGGTTCAGACTTCGTTGCAGAATTTTCAAAAAAGAGCAGCGGAATACCAAATTCTCCTAGAACAGCCGTGTCTTGCTCATCCAGTAAATAGTTACATGGCTTCAAGTTTAGTGCCAGTACTCCGCAAGAATGCAGTTCCATGATGCCACGAACGAGGTCCACACCATATCTATCAGTACAGAAGCAAAACATAAACGGTTCAGGGCTTTGAAGTCATCTGGGCCCATCACGCTGCTTTCTGAGATATTATCGTACCCTACTTTGAGCTCAAGTACTCCTGTAGAATCTCCGAAAGCTTGAAACTTCTCTGGAAAACTTTTCCGGCTTTACACTTCTATATGTAACACAATCTCAAGACGATTCAAATTGTTTATGCTCATCAAAATGTGCAGTAACGAGAAAAAAGATTGGCATCAAATACTAGCTTCGGTGTACATGTCTTCGCTTCAAGAATATCTCAGCACTTCAACCTGCCAGTAAGCACGAAGGCAAACAAAGCAGACATATCTCATGCGTGGAAAAGATTCTAGGGGAGAAGGTACAACAATGTAATCTGAGCCTGTCTGACGTTCTAATCCATCGGCCAAAAACTTATGGACATATTACCTCACAACATCTTTGATAGGAAGAGCGTTGCCAGGCAGTTTGGCTATTTTGTCTCCAATTGATCCCTCGTAGAACTTCATGATAATGCAAGCCTGAAGTACGGCAAACAAACAGTACTTTAATGAAAACGCCTCCTTTTGAACAGGCAAGGTTGATCGAAACCGGTAAATACCATACTTTACCACCTCATAATAACACACGAAACTCGATGCTAACCATGGCATGCATCTCAGCTGTTAATTGCAAATACCGGCAAAAAATAACGTGTCTACTGCTCCCCTTATTCGTGCATCCTACGCACTGAGCATTATCTCAGGGGAGAAGAAGATTACTCTGATCCATGTAATTGAAACCCAGTTTTACAATTTTATTAAAGAACTCAGACCAACCAACATATCTCTGATGATGAAACTGTACTCTTGGCCACAATCTCCGACAAGTTAAATATTTAACTGAAGATGATAGTTTATGCCCTCTTGTTCTTTGAATTAACAGTCCTTCGCCCTCACTTGTTCATCTGTTTAGTTTGCACCGAGCTGTAAGCCGCAAAAGACATCCGAACGTCTTTCACCATAACAAGCAAGGTCTAAATTGAAAAAGGCACATTCAGTCGACGCTTTACTGCTGTAAACGAAATAAATTAATCAACTGATTCAAGCACATCAACGTCAGCGAAAGACCTTCAATCAGTTACTCTGACTGAGGTCTTCAGAGAATGACGCTGGCTCAATGATACAACACAATATAACTTGCAAAACTTGGAACTCACAACCCCTACAAAAGCCTGGTAGATTAAACCCCTACAAGCCTGCACAAATAGGAAGACAAAAATATGCTTACTTTCCCGTTCTTGGTGGAGATTCCTTGAGGCCAGCTGACACGGTTCAAGCCTTGTGCTGCTTGAAATAAGGCTTCGAACTTGGCCAACAAGATGCGGACGCGATCGTCCGCGATGAGGGGCATCATCTTCACTGCCACCTCATGAAATTCGTCAAATTCTTCCGTCGAATTGTGAAGAGTTGCAAGCCAGACATCACCAAAAAGGCCCCGGCCGATTCGATGCATCAACTTCAGATCATCTGGCTCGATCCAAGACGGACGTTGGCTTGAGCTTTCCATTAGGCCCGACGTGGAGCCGAACTGCTCAAAATCATCAGCGAAGTAGTCTTCCTCGGAAGAGGTTCGAGGCAAAGAAGGTCCAAACGAATCACCGCCCATCACTCCACTATTTTGTTGCCCGGAGATCGAGCGAACCCGAAAGGCCAGCTTGCCCCTCTGTCTGCGCTTCTGTTCTGTAAAGACACCAGCAAAGCTCAATTACTATCGGGCCCAACTTGTAAAACAGCAAAACAACTTACGGGGCGGGAGACGCGTCGCTCGTTTTATGATAACCGCAGCCACAGAGCACACAAGACAGTTCCAGACTCAAATTACATAAACGAGAAAAGAAAGCTACGGCAAGGCAGCTCAATTACGATCGTACACAATTGGAAGCAAGAGTAACATGAGTTGAAACAAATACATAGTCCGAGGCCTCAAAGAAGACACCGACTGAAATTGGCACGAGGACAACAACGCAATTGAGTAAGCAACAAACCGTCCGAGGCAAAATACGCTGGAACCAATTTCGTCCGCATCGGAAAGCTTTGATCAAGCAAGCACTCATAGACCACACTCACCTAAAACGCACACCACACACGACTAGGCATCAATCGCGTTCCGCAAACATTCCACTGTAAACCAATCAGTTCCACCATCGCAAAGAAACAAGCAAGCAGACTCACGCCTTTACTCACTACTCACGCACTCGCTCGCAAGAGCAAGCGAGCAAACATGCAATTCCTCAACTACCAAGCTCCTACAGAGTGCTCCATGTGAACTATTTCAAACCCCGTTCCAACAACACCACCAATCGAGCACGAAATAACGGCTAACATACACACGTACCTCAAAGCAGGAGCTCAGAGGCTTCTCCTTCTTCTTCGTCCTCGTCCTCCACGGCAGCCAACACTCCGCAATTATTCCGGAGGCTGGATTCGCGTCAATTTCCTCCCCGTCAGCGATCTACTTCGTTTCCAATTCATCCATCACATCACAGGCGCTGCAGTGCCTCTCGTCAGATCCAAGAAAGAATCAATTCCGTACCCTCCCTCCACTCCGCCACTTCCTTCTCCGTGCTTCCTTTCCTTTCCTTTCCTTTCCTTCCCTTCCCCCGTCCCTTCCTCTTCTCCCTTCAGCACTTCCTTCTCCTTCTTCCTCTTCCGCGCTCGTTGTCAATTCTTGCGCTCTGAATTGGTGGAGCTGATGCGGACACAGGAGGCAAGAAAGCAGCAGGCGCGCGCGAACGGCTCTCGCGGGCCGCGGCGCCTACTGTTGTCGTCGTCGTCCCATTGGACTTACGGAACCCATTGGACCTCCGTATTTGTTAGCGGCAGGAGATTCGTCCGCCGGTTTCCGAAATCCGTTCGGGAATGAACTGTAGTAAGCGGCCCAGTTGTCTAGAGTGTCACGTGCCATAGCTCGATCTGGACGTATGTAGGCGGAGCACCTCTTTAGCTGTTACCGCATCGACGGACTCCGGCTGTCGACGCTCCGATATTCCAGCGATAGTCCGGTTCCGGCCAGTAGTCTTTGCATGTCTCGTGAACGAAGAAGCTGCATCCTTTTTTCGTCTGGCGTGGTCCCAATCGCCTATACCGGTAGCTACGCTCCCCCAGGCCACAAGATCAGAGACGAGAAACCGGTAAAGGGGCGCGATGGTAAACGTTAAAGTATCATGACATAACGTGGGGGGCACTGGAGAGGTCCCATGACTTGGCGAGAACGGGCTGTAAGTAACTACTGTACTTTCCTCGCACTTTTATCAAACGATAATATTTGTTTGTGCATTTGGTTGCATCTGGTTTTCTACTTTAATTCCTTTGTTCTTTTGGGCTCACTTCACGAGAAAATTTTTGCGACGGATCTTGGAAAATGATTTTCCCAAGATTTTGGTCCGGTATTTTTCTTCTCTGAGGCCTACTGCATTGATTGAGGCCTAGAATGAGTGCCGAGCAGTAAGTTGTGTCACAATTCTTTTACTGTGTTGCTTATTTGGTGTCGTTTGACCTTTTTGTTTTGGGATTAATTAATATCATGTGGCTTCTTCGTATTCATTTTTCCTTATCTCATTCGGTGCAACTTTTCCTTTTCCCATTGAGGTTTTGAAAGGGAACGAAATTTGAGAAACTTTTGATGCTCCTCGGCCTCTCGCCATTTTTCTACTTTTGATGTGCACGAGCTTAGCAATCTGAAAACTCCAATCGATAGATCTGAGAATCCCCTCTATGATCTAGATACGAGCATAGAGGATATTTTCATTATTGCTCTCAATTGCAAAATTGATCTGTAGAGCATTAAAACTCATAATCGAAGAGGAGTAACAAGCAATTTGTCTGGTTCGTATTCATTTCTTTCAACTCCTATACATTGTTCTTCAACCTTTTCTATTGTACAATTAAGTTCCCGACGAGAGGATTTGCAAACAGTTGTGGCCTTTCGATCGATACAAGGAAGGGTTATGGAATATGATAGGGTAGACTTTGAGATCTTGTAGTGTACAGGCCCAAATATTACAGAAGTCGGTCAGAGGCCTGATCATTGGAGCATCTAAAACTCTGGATTCCAGAGAGAGAGAGTAACAAGTGATGGGGAAAAGACCGAGGGTCACATCGAGGTTGAAGATCTGCACAACAGACTGACGCCACAAAAGCGAGCTTCTGATCAGATCTGACGAAGCGAATTCGTGATGCCACCTCAGTCTAGCAAATTACGTCTGGCCCATGTGGAATGAACGCAGGGGATTGGCGAGCCTGCAACTCCAATGACTTGGGATTTACCAGTGGACACATTATGCGCGGACGCACTCTGCTTTAGTGTGGATTTATTCCTACAACTTCTCCTCACAAGACTGCTACGGAACGCATGAATGACCTTGACCATTTGCTAAATTTGGAGTTTTGCTGGCAGCTGGATTTCATCCTTACTGACTTAAGGCTCCTGGAGGGTCCAAGAGTGGAAACATTTGTCACTCAACTGATGATTTTTTGAAGCTTTTGGAAAATATCAATTGTTGAGACGCGCAGGACTTTAGTGTTACCAAGATTTATCGATGTGGATAAATTGCATGAAGCCACGTGAGCTCACGGAATGGAAGTGGCCCATTCACGTCCTTCTGTGGACGGCCTAGGAATGGAAGGTGTGACAAGCGTAAGTATCAAAATATCCATCCGTCCATCCTTATGTCCATCCATCTGCAGCCCTTGTCCTGTGCTCGGAGCAGATTCTGACGAACTGTGAGGCTGCAGAATCTTAGGGGCTGGATCCAGGATCCAGGATTCACTGGCAGGAAGAGCGTTTGGTTTGGTCACAAGGGGAGCTGAATTTCTGAACGTCTCCGAGGGTTGCAAAGCGGGGATTCTTCGACATGTCTGCCGTGGTTTTGGCCCATTCGGCCCTGGCTTACACCCGTAGCTTTGTGCTACAACCAATCCGGAATTTGCCAGTGGCCCATCGTCGGTCTTCTAGACTAAAGCCCATAAGGGTTTTGCAGCCAGGTGTGTAATTTTGATTATGTTGGCACAGGTCCCTCGGGGTTTAGGAATTTGGCCATCTGAAAAGCCTCTTACGCTTCCAATTCAGTTTGCTCACCTGTGCTTACTCTCGCTGCTTCTGGGCTGGACTACGAATTTACTACGGCCGGAGCACCATACCGCACGGATTTCTTCCCTAGTGTCTGAAATTTTTGATTCAGATGGTGCACGTAGCACCATCTGAATTTCTTGTTCCATCAATTTTGAATCACCTACGGATTTGGACCTTTGCGGATGTTTTAATGTATCGTGCATGATTTCTCGCTCTGTGTTACATCTATGGACTCGAACTGTGATCATAGTCGTGACCTTTAATAGGAAAGCGTGCGATTGTGTGTGCTTGTTTAGACTCAACCTCTGTTTATGATCGTGCAGTGGAGTCTCCCAGCTATAGCTGTCCTCAGGTTTTCCAAAATTGCGTGATGCTCTTAGTTCAAAGACGTCGTCTTACAGGTCTCATTGGGTTTTGAAGTTGGCAGGAAGATGTTATGCAGCCGTCCTTTCTAGAGAGGATAGAAATGATCTTTTATCGGGTGTTGACCCGAGTAATGTCGACGCAGTTACACGGATTCTGGAACAGGTGTGTTTGTCTTCTCTGTTTCTCTCAAAGTTCAGTTTACTGCAGAGAAATGGCCGAGCAGAAAAGGATATCCTGTCTTCGTTGAAATCTGTCACTCTTATCATTTTTGAAATTGTTCACCAGGGCAAAAGAGCTGCTGATAGGTGGGAAATAGCTTACTCGAGCTTCCTTACTCCTCCAACTTTACATGATGCTCTGTTAGCGCTCAAGCGAGTTGCTGATATCGGGATCGTCGTTTGGGGTGGTTATTCAGAGGTACAGTTTATTCTCATTTGGCAGTAAAATTTCGCATTGTAGATGCAGGTAAAAAAAACCTCTCTTCGTTGCATGCCGTCAATACCTGACTCATATGTGTGGGTAGGCAGAACGATGCCGACTTGCCTTAGGAAATATTGAAGCCATGAATAACTCAGTACGCGAAGAAATCGAGGCCTCTGCCGTTTCTGCTGTTAGGTAAGGAGTGATCGTAGTGTTCCAGATGCCACCAGATGCTTTTTATTGAAGCAACCAACATGTTGTAACGATGCTCGGGCAGACACGCCTCTCTCTTTGGGTTCTTGAGTTGCTGAGGTATATTCTAACCAAGGGTCTCTCTTGTCTTTTTCCGAGGGTGTTACTGCACTCAAGAACATTAGAGAAACAATACATGTATTATCCGATTGAAGAGCAACTTAGAAATATCAACACACATCATTTCTTTCAATGACTTGCGGGAAATTGATACATGTATCACTTCTCTTAATACAAATAAAAAAAATCTACATGCATCACTTCTCTCCCGAACAACTAAGTACTTTAACATGCATCATTTCTTTTGATGTGTTCCGAGTTGAAATGTAATGTTGACAAAAGTAACCCTTCTCAAATAGCTTTGTTACAAGCATCAACTCACTCATTTTTCTATGATGAAATTTGTAGAATGACAGTTAAGGTCACCAAAAATAATCAGAGAAGATATGGACAGATATTAACTGCCGAATAAACAACACCTACATTTCTTGCAGTTTGGATACATTTTACTTACTTTGGTTTCTGGATCTGTATTGTGGTTACTTCTAATCATAGTTTGTTAATGTGAAAACGTGGACATTGGACAAAATATTTCGATAATAATTTTTGTAATAAAAATAAAATATTTCTTTCATATTATATAAATAAACAAGTTAATTTTTTTTTAACTTTTTTTTTCCAACATATAGCATCTTGCTAGGATTAAGGAAGAAGCCTCCAATTAATATTAATTTATTGAATTTTGTACTGATCTATTCAAATAATATATTACAAGTTTCTTTAAAAGATAAAGTGATTCATCTTTATTTAAGAAGTTACGTTTGGTTCTTTAATTGTAACGACTTGAACTGAAGTTACATTTATTGTTGATATTGCAATACTTTTTGAACTCGCATTAGACAATATGTATTTCCAGTCGAGATCATTCACTTAGTCTGGTTTAAAGAGATATTAGGAATTTACAGTCGTAGCTTGAACTCTAGGTAAGTTCCTGCAATCTGATGTCAATTTTCAAAACTGATGTGATTTGTATCGTGTGATCATAGCATCTCTGGCACCTTCAAATATGACAAGGTAACACATGGAGATTTCTTGGGAGCTGTATTGGGGACAGGAATTGTCCGTGAGAAAGTGGGGGACATTATTGTGAAGGTGCGTGCAGCACATGTTGTCAGTGAACCTGGCCAATCATTTCTTTGGAGAGTAGACAACCTTCCGTGACAAACGAGTGCTTAATCCAATTGGATACAAATTTCGCAACTGAATATAGCAGATCTGAGTAAGACAGAACAGCAACATGGGTAGATCAGAAAGCCCTCTTTGAGCAACTTGGCTTTCCCAAGGTGGCAGAATTCGTAGCCCTATATGCTAGCTACTCCGACAACTAATTTGGAGAGAGCATACAGTCTCTGACCTTCCAGTGCGGTTACCAGCTTGATACTGAATTCTTACCTCATTACAGAGCACTAAGTTTCTGGAATCTTCAATAGAAGCACTAAAACCGTCTGTGGAAAATTTTATAACCTATTTGTTCATCAAGTCCTTTCATAGCTTGCCAAAATTCTGATGTAGTAAACAGCACAAGGAACTGACTCAAGTTTTCAACAGGATGAAATATGAAGAGTGCTAAAAGAGTTTAGTATTTAAGTAGGAAATGTTTTGTTCAACTTACATTTCACCTTTGAGAGGATTTGCTCTCGCCGCGAAGGATGTGGTTGTCCACCACCCTGTTTTTTAACACACATGTTTTGTTCGCAACTCTAAGAAACTGGTGTCAACGTGCAGGGTGACCAGGGAGCTCAAGTCTTGGTTGTTCCTGAACTGGCAGGCTTCCTCTGTGCTGCCGTCACGCAGGTGTGTTTTCTAGATATAAACCGCTTCCGTGTCTTTGTATCTTCATCGCATGTCCCTTGTCGCTGGAGAGCCCAGCCCATGTACATCTTCAGAAGAAATTTTTATCATGTGCATCTTTAAAATTTTCCCTGAAGATGGATACTGGCTCCCTCTTAAAACTCGCAAATGCAAAGTATGAGAAGTATGTCCTTTGTTCCGCGTAATATGAAGTTCTTATGCTTCAGCTTTTCCCCTTGCCAACCCCCCTCTTTACATGGATGATTACGACTCTAACACAGTTGTGGGTATATCACAGCGTACTTCTGAACATAATTTTTCTTGATTCTAACCTCCGTTTAAAATTTCTAGACGTGGCTTAGCATCACTTAGGCCCAGCAGAAGGCACGCTGTCTCTTGGAATTATGTTTCTTCTTTCATCATTCTTTATGTTTGGCATGGCAGGTGCGTGTGGTACCTGTTGAAACTTCACCTATGCCTCTGAGCGATCTTGAGGTTATCATACCAAGGTGTGATTGGAGATCATTTGGTTCTAGTACTCGACATGTGTTTCCCTTAGAAGTCGCCTCGTATAAGGAAATAAGGAGGTTTTGCGTTTCCAAGTTTATAGTTTTCCTCGTAATCTGACTTTAATACGCATATGTGCCTGAGTTATAAACTGCGACTCTCCTTACCTTAGCATTACAAAAGGAGCACGTACATGTGTTGATTACGTAATCATTTCAATTGTGCATGTTCGCAGGAAGGATGTAATGAAAACTGTCGAGGCCTCGTTGAGAGTCGATGCTATAGCCAGTGCTGGGTTTAAGATGTCACGCTCCAAACTGCAAGACACAATAAGGTTAAAACTATAGAATTGTTGTGTTCTTTGATTGGATAGTCACATATGCATTTGACAACCCTCTTCTCTCGCAAGTCCCATTATCCGTGGTGGATTCCAGTGGACGGTCCTATACTTCTGCTGGAGATCCCTGAACGTTAAATAATGCTGATTCATTCACAAGTATCCAACTTATGTGAGGAATGGGACGTGGTTTCCCCTATCTGTAACTGTGGTGATGACTCTCCTTTTGTTCATGCCACAGGTACCGAAATCCTTATACACACTTGTCGAGGACATAATTGAACTAGATGCTTGTGTGTACAAGTGTATCTTGTTTGTACATAATAATTCGCTACAGTTTGTCATCGATGATCATTCCTTTGTTGAAAGATTAATCCATAGGAATCCTCATTCTCGATGTAGAATCATAAAGCATTTTTTTTCTGCTAAGTCGGTTGTTTTCGCTTCTTGATAGTCCTACTTCGTCAAGTGCTTTCTTTACTGATACCTTTCGTTTGAATGAAGTGGTGGAGCGCTTTTTATCAACTGGAAGGAGGTAAACAAGGGTGGAGCAACTTTGAAAACCGGTGACGTCGTTTCTCTGCGTGGAAAGGGCAGAATAGAGGTGACAATCTTACCTGTCTTGTGTTTGTTGCTACCAGATCAAGGCAAACTTATATTTTGTTGATATGGATGTGAAGCTGTTTCTCAAGTACCAAACTGTTTTCTTGTTTGTGTTTTTCCGCATGCTTCCTGTGCTGAACGAGTTTTTGTTGTTGCAGATTGGAGAAATTAATGTCACTAAGAAAGGCAGATATGCCGTAGAGATCCTGAGATATTTGTAATCGGTACACAAACAATGCAATCGATTTCACATTGATTATCTATAGAAAATTACTTAGCAATCTTCAGTTCATTGTCCTTGTCCAGCTTTCCCATTCATTTCCTACCATATTATCTGCCTGATCTGTTGTGAAGAATTTCTATAGGTAAACAATGAATTTTGATGTCAAAGAGCTGAAAGTTTAACATGTCTTGCATTTTTGTTCCTGTTATAGATACCTTGCTCGAGCAACTATTATGAAAATATTGTTATGCTTCTATCAACCCAAGCCACCTTTGAAAAGCATTGGAAACTATTTTCATATTTAGCTCATGTCCAGCTTGGGGTCAGAGGTGCGGTGGAACCGATTCATGTGTAGATGAGTTTTACTAGACGGGGTAGTTCATTCCTTCATAGTTCATCAACAGCCAAGGCCGGGCTTACGTCAAAAGAAAAACAAAAAGCTGGTTTATATCTGCACATGTTAACAAGAAGTTAGAATCACACCAGGCCTCTTTAGCTAGGAGTTTCCGACAGGTAGGTATTGGTGACATTTATGTACATAAGAAAACTGAGAAGATGGCAAGTGTCTTAGCTAAGTCTTATCATACAAAAATCCATAATTTCTCTGGAGCCTGTGATTTGCACTCAGATTACAGCCTTCGTCCAACAGTACTTCTGAAGCTTAGAACAGCTGGAAACGACGAAATCCATGTTCCTAACTAATTTCTATACACACACGGGCATATAGTTTGTGTGGACTTGGAGAATAATCCTCAACGTACAGTAGCTCATTTGCGCCTTGATATGCAACTCTGCAGGACTAAGTAAGTCCCTTCCAGCTCTTCCAACCACGAAAATGACAGTTATATGAAGATCACATCATATTATTAAATCCCTTGGTTTTCCGGTGTTTTGTATAATCGTAATTCAAGGAACAATATTGAGCCTACGTATACAGCATATTTATCTTCGTCGACTGTATAAGAATGTGAAAACTATGTCGTCTCCTATACTGGCATGTACAAAAAGTGAACATGTTCACATTTAACAGAAGCAATTAAGAACTACCTCATTGGCAAGACCTAGCAGCTTATATTTTTTTATTATTGTAAGGCCGGGTCAGACCTGGAATTTCTGCTGTCAATAAATAGACACGTTCAGGTTGATACTGATATAAACAACACCTTCGGTTCACTGGTTGTAATTGTTTTGGACGTAATACAGAATCTTAGACAAGAATCACAAGCATAATTGTCAATGGGAAGATGTCCACGTTCAGGTTGATGCTTGAGTGGCACGATATATTTGACTTCTTGTATACGGAAGGGCGATATATAGCATCAGGACAAGCTTGAGAGAGATAGTTTTGGTGTAAGATAAAATCCATAAAACTAGCTCTAGGATCAGAAGATTCTTAAGGAGAAAACCAGAAATAGTATTGAAGGAAAAACTCACTTCTAGTTGGTTAATTCTCATTGAGTTAATGTGTGTAATATAGATTACTCGGGAGTGAAAATACTTAGTTCATCGGTTGAACCCTTGACTTGAAGGTCCGAAATCCTAGGAATAACTCCACTGGGAGTAATTCTACCTGTTCTTTATCCAGCCAACTCACTGAATAGTTCATCCAAACATCGCCAATTGAGCATGCAGTTCTTAAGAGACAGCAAATTTAAGGTGCGCACTAGTCAAACATTTCCTCAATTGTCCCATAAGTCACCCGTATCATGAACATAAATATATGTCCTGCAGCATGGTGATGAATGCATGTGATTAAAATCGTCAAGGAACTTTCATGTTTGATCATCTGCAAAACAAAAATCTCTCGTATAAAGTATGAGATCTATGACCATCACATCAACACCCCTTGCTGTTCATGTGGGGAGAACTTTCTAAAAGTTCTCCTTGTCTCTAATCACTTCTTGTGTGCTAGGTCACAATCGGGGACACCACCCGTAGAGACTGCAGTGTAATAAGCTTCCAACCACCAAGAAAATCCATAATTAGCGTATTCTACACAACCTGCAATTCAGGTTTTTGAATCTTAATACTTTATTTAGTATATAATACACTAGTGTATACTAATTAAAAATCTACATTAATCAAAGGTAAAAATACATATACACCAATTAAGTTACACTCCTTAGTGTAGACACTTGATTGAGAGTATATACACTAATAATGTTACCCTCAATCAATTAGTGCTGTAATGCGAAGGAAATAACAAAATGCTGAAGCATAAAAGAAAACAAAGAACAAGAGAGAAATGTAGAGATCTCATGTGAAATAGCCGTCCAAAATCAATAGCTAAGTTTGAGCGGCTGTAAGTAAGTTAGATCCATAGATAAGTATAAGATGAAAATATCTATCATTTTATGAGGAAAGCTTGTGAATCATAGTGGAACCAAGTAATAAAGCAAAAAGGATGGTAACACCCCATCAAGTTTTTACATGGATGAAACCAGAGCTGTAAGATGGACTAGTCTCCATTAGTATCACAGTGGGAAATATGTACTACTGCAACTAAGATATCCCAATTATCAAACTATCTACGCACACAATAGGAGCATCTGAAGAATCATCACCTAATGTGATTGCTCCATGTACAACATTGGATACTATGCAAACTTAATAAATAAAATACTTATCATCACTCTTGGAGATTTGGTGGGCTTGATAGGATAATGGAAAAACTGACCAGGACTAACTTCAGCAGGTACATGTAGATAAGGCTTTTAACGCTCTGCAGGACTTCGGCATCATGCTATCATGGTTTACAACATCTTGTGAGAAATTTGAGCAGCTAAGGTTCAATGAACGAGAAACAATTAGTCCATCAGTCCGTTTTATTTTGGATAACTCTCGAGATTGTGCTAGCCTTACATGAATTTCTTAACTTGTGTGTTCAAACACTAGTTTCAAAATATCTACCGATCATATTTAGGCGCTCATGGAGGCTTTTAGAAGAATCAAAACGTATATTTCAAACCTTATTAGTGTTCAGAGATTTCTCAAAAACATTCATTCCCTTATTAGTGTATGCTACAATTGTGTACACTTATTGGGGATCCACACTAATTGGGTATATATAATAATTATGAAATTTTCTGTAGGTGAAGTCATAGCCCCTCCATTATACACTTAGTTAGAATTTTTACATTTTAGGATAAAATGTGAATGCTCCAGTCATATAAAAAAAATTCATTATTATTGACCGAGTAAAAAATGTCTCACTGAACCTCCAGAATGAAATACATGTCAATATTTTCACATGGTATAATTCATTTTTTTATGCACTGAATAGTATCACATCCATAATAATGATTTATGTCAAGGGAATACAGATAAACATGGGGTTTCAGGACTCCCGTAAAACATGTGATTAAATACTTAGATCCAAAAGCCGTAGACTACGTAGCTATACATGACCATATGAGGAGAAAAAAGGGTGAGAAAAATTTTATGAGATAGAAGTGAATAAAAGTAGGAAAAAACAAAAATTTTAAGAACAAATTTTATAATTTTTTCAGCTAAAAGCTGAACATTGGAAGCGCAGATCATTACAAGTAATACGATACCGGCTTACAAGGGGAGTGTGCCTGGCACACGGATAGTGAACATGTTTTGCTTACCTCTCTTTTCTTGTCTTTATTTATTGCTGAAGACAGGAAACCATCATAGGCGTCTCGAAAAGATGAATGGCTAGAAGTCCTAATTATAATATGAGACAAGCCGATTGATAGTAGCGTATGGAAGTTATGAACGGTGCATGGAATTTTGCTTTGTTTGAAAAATTTGATTTCCACGCTGACCTTACAAAATATTCCCCGATATATCATGATCATTCTTAATGCTTTCAACTTAGCGGAAGATAAGGAACGCTTTGAAAATTTTGCTCCACTGTGAGATCTTGAGACAATGTATTCTGATAAGAGTTCCACTATATTTTAACATTTTTATTCAATGTCAAATACCCTTTATTAGCCATGAACAATCATTTGATTTAGTTGTATAAGTTGAATTGGTCAAAGACGGAGGGCCACTGAATGGCAGAGATATCTGATGGTCGACAAATTTCCGTTTGGAGTTCATGGATCTTTACATTCAAGTGTATTTTTGGAGTCGTCCGTATGTTTTCTTATTTGCTCAAGTGGGCTCCGATAACCGCCAAGTCGATTCAAAGATAGATCTCAGTATAAATTTGAAACAGTACAATCACCAGAAAGGTTAGAAGCGATATAAATACTGAATGTTTATTCGATATCATCGGGTGTAGAAAGAGAGAAAAGTTTGAAAAGTCAAAACACTTGCTGACTCACGAGTAGCAGGCTGTGTCAGGTTAACCTTTTGCTTTCGTTAGAGAGCAATTGCATGAAGACTAAGCAACATAAAGTAGATGCGGAATATATTAAAGATTACTTTGGGGAAAGAAAACTTGTTTATAAAGATATTTGATGTCCAATTCCCAACTTGTGTAGTAATGTAGGGAAAGATAGTGACCATCATAAAGTTGGAAGTACTTTTGTAGCGAATGATCTCGTCAAGATCACAAGCAAACTCAAGTAAAAGTTTTCTGGAAGCAGATAATATTGTAAATAAACATAATCCAGACTGAAGTCCTTGCTGGTCATTACTCAACTTACTGCTGTGCACGGAAAATCTTTTTGAGTTGGTTATCAAAGGACTAGCACCGTCAAAATTGGCCTTAGTCTGATCTTGACTAGAAGGACCACAATCCAGAGTATCTCTCTCTCACTTATTTGAGAACATGGACTTTAAAACAAAAGATATGTAGCACCAGAGACTGACTGAGAGGAGGGAGACTCATGGAATGAGGTCGGGAGATACATAGCAGAGTCTGAACATAACATGTGCAGCATCACAATCCGAACTGAACAAATGATGACACACATATACTGTACTTTCATTTAAGTTCAGTGAAAGGACATCAGAGTTCATTCAATACAAAGACGTAGTAGTAACACAAGCATTTCGGAAGCATAAAATATCATAATTTGTAACTGAACCTAGAAGATAAAAGTTTACAGTCATAGAAGGAGGAGAGACGCTGCAACTTCCTCTGTTTCGTTATATGTTTTCTAAAAGCATATGAACATAACATGTGCCACAACTGCTGAAGTGGACTAACCCTGACACGACGGAGAAGTTTGATATGCCATAATTATCTTTTCAGTGGAACATGTTGTAACCTTTATCATGTCCCTGTAAAGTTCCTGCCACTCACCATGATCATGGATTGGCAAAACAATCTAGTAATGAATTACTCTCTTTCTCTTTAGATATGTGGAGCACATACATATCCTATCACAACATATATCGTTGTCACATCAAATATCACAATATATATATCGTGATACGTCAACACAAGTGTATCACAATTAGTAATATTTTTTACTCTCAAAACATCTACAAGTACATTCCGTTGATAACCATAGCATAAAAAAGAAATTATAGTTGAACCAAACCCACTTTGTATTTCAAAAACTCCAGGTTCTCGCACTAACTACTCTCCACCATAGTTACATATCAAAGTCTCAACTTCGAAAACTGTACCCCAGGGAGCCCTAATTCAAATTCTACCCATTGAGCCATAGATCTCATAACGGCGCAGTTCCAGTAATAATGACGCTAACTGCACAATCGGCTCTAATTGGTGTATCTACTCCTCAATGCCAGCATCTAAATAACTAAGGATGCCATTACATAAGTCGTGACAACTGTCATGCACATACATATCGCATCACAACATACATAATTGTCACATCAAACATCACACTACATAGATCATCATGCACCAACACAAGTGTACCACAATCGTCCCCCTAAGTGGCAGTTAGATCCCTCTAACACCAGGTAGCCATCTAGTCCATAACAAGATATGCCCTTCATAAGGATAAGATAAGGAGTCAAGGTGGTAAAATACCACATCGTTAGTCATCTATCTACAATCCATACCATGTTATGATCACACCAGATTGCATGCTAATAGCATCAAGAACATCTCCACCACCCACTAGTCACATGATATATGTCATGTCACGACTTATGTAGCGGCATCTCTAGTTAGGTAGGTGCGAGTATGTAGGAGCAGAGACAGTAGTTAGAGCTGGTTGTGCAGTTAGCACCGTTCGCATAAAATTTCCGTTAGGACCGACAGCCCGATTAGGGGTCCTAGGGCTCAAGGGGTAGAGTTTGAATTAGGGCTCCTTGGAGGGCAGTTTTTGAAGTTGAGACTTTGAGAATGTGGCTATGGTGAATAGTAGCTAGTGCGGGAACCTGGAGTCTTTGAAGCACAAAGTGGATTTGGCTTGACTGTAATCTTTCTTTTATGCTATGGTTATGAGTGGAGTGTCCTTGTGGACATTTTGAGAGTAGAAAAAATTACTTCGAAATCTCAAATTGGATTCTATGGTGAGAACTTTGAGTTCTTGGAGTGTTGAAGGTGTTTTGGCGAGTTTGGATCGATGGTAGCTTCGATAAGTTGACTTTTGAGTGTGCAAAGCGTTGATGAAGTGCAGCCCGTAGTGGTGATCTAGAAGTAGAGTCGATTCGAAGTTGATGTGATTGATTTCAAATTTCTATATTCTGTTTTAGTGTAAATCTGCATATTATTTATTTATTTATTTATACTCCATCAATCTTCATGGCTCATGGGCTAACACTTGACTAGGTGTTGGTCCTCTACCACCACCCCTGCCACCTTGAACTCTTCATCCTCTTCCAAGGATTGTCATGTCAACTCTCGTTGATTGTAACTCTGAATGGAGATCAGAACATTGATCCATCATGTGACCATGTCTGTGATATTGCTCATTTTGATCCACCAAGATCCATCCTTCGGCCTTGAAGTCAATCCTTATTGTGATGAAGTCCACCACATGTCCAACACACCATCCCAACAACTGATTGTTGACCTGAAAAGGATGGCAATGGTCTTGATTTAGCAACTTTACTACTCTGTTTGAATGGTCGAAACTATCCCATATGTCTACCATAACCACTGCGGGTTTGTGTTGTAGACTGGTAACGTGAAGGAGTTGACAAAGTTGGTGAATCCTTGCTGAACCCAATAGTCATCACTCTCTCTTCTTGCATGTTGAGCTCAATAAGCTCAACAAGACAAAACACAATGGCCAACATAGGTGATGTCTCCTGTAGTAAGATGACATCTCTCAATCTACTTCTGAACTTTGTGTCCAATATCCTATACCAATATTGGAGAGCTTGTGCCTTTGTCACCCCATGGCTAACACTTATTAACCAACACATTCGAGTATACGCCTCTTGAAGACTCTCCCCAGTCTTCCATTGAAACTCAAGCAAGCCTTGTACCTTGTTAGTTCTCACCCCTTGGTAGTCTCTCCTCAACCATGCAAAGAACTTCAGAATAGGGTTAAAGGATGGGACCTCCCAACCTTTAACCCTAGAGATGTAGTTTGGAGACTAATATTGTCTCTAGAACTCAATCTCCTCATGGTATTCATGCCAAAACTCCTGATAATCATCCATTGGCGGACCCTCCAAATGCTACAATAATCCCTTTCAAGCAGATTAAACAACGTAGAGTTACGCATCCGTTGTAAATCACACAATGAGTCAAACTCATATATTGTAACCATCTTTAGTTAGTGAGGACTAAAGTAGAGGAGATAGATAGTCTTGAGTTGACTATTAATGGAGTATCTAAAGGTGTCACGTCAGCAATCCGTGTGCTTTTTAGGTTGTGTTTCTTGTTAGTATGTTAGTTGGAGTACACGTCAGCAATCCGTGTGCTCATAATGATGGCCATCACGTCATCGATCCACAAGGAATTGAATGGATGGTGGTTGTGTAACCTTATCTAGATTGTACCTTTTCGAGGACTATATATGAGGAAAGAGAAACCATTGAGGTATCTTTCAACTTCAGAATTTCTTAAGCTATTCGAGTGGTCTCCCCTCACTTTTCTAGTGTTACAATGGTATCAGAGCAAACTTGCTCTTTCCTTGAGTGTGGATTACACCTCTTGGAATAGCAAGACGGTGATGATAACTTTAAGTTCTTGAGAGTTGTATAGAGACTGGCAGAGGTTCTTGATCTGCATGTAGAGTAAGGGGGAAAGGGAAAACTGTGGGCTGCATGTATGGATGTGCCTGAGAGAAATCCTATACCAAACTTTCCATTTCCCAACCTATTCAACATCCATATTTGATTCATGGAGAACGATATTTTCAAAGTATACCTTGTGGCGAATTGGGATGTAGATTTTATGGCTCGAGTGATGGCATCACCGGTACCAATGATACTTTTGATTTTTAGTTATGGGGAAACGTGGAATTGTACCATTTACATTCTATACTGAATTTGAATGGATTTGAATCGTGAACCACCTGCACCGGTTCCGTTCAACACGTATGTAGAAATTAGAACGATTTACGGACAGAAGAGAGTGTGGAGGGATTTTATTGTTAGAAATTATGGTGAAAAGTATTACAGAGCTGTAATAAGATCATCTCGGCCTTTTTTATTCCTATTTTGAGAGATTGGATTGTTACTACACTTACGTTGTATTAGTTTGAGTGGTTGAGAAACATGGAAGCATTAGTTTCTATGAGTGAAGTTCTAAACTCAATCATGATAGACATGAAAGAGTTAAGAAAAACTATTGTAGATGGACATACAAAGCAACAAGCCATGGAGGACAAGATCTCTGCATTAGAGAGTGAGAAGGTAGAGAGAGAAAGAGTTGGTGAGATGGAAGTGGAAACTCCAATACAAGAGACTCAACCCCAACCGCAAGCGATTGCTATTGCCAACGAAGAGGCAAATAGGAGACGACTTCAAGAGATGGAAGATCAAGCCAATCTCTTTGTATGGGAGAGTCATGTAAAGTGAAAGCCTACAAGGGCAATAGAGCCACGGGAGTTTTGGAGGGATGGATCATGAGGATGAATATACATCTATCATATTTTAATGTTTTTGATTTTACTGCATGAATATTCATGAGATCTTATCTCATGGATAAGGCTCTTACATGGTACACTACCTAGGAATGAATGCTTTCAGAACGAGGTGCTTCTATTTCATGGAGTGGGATGCAAGAGAGACTTCTTCAGAACTTTCAAGCGGTGGATTCATTTCAAACCGCAAGAATGAAGTTGTGGGATTTGAAGCAGAAAGGAGTCATACATGAATACATTAAAGAATATTGTGAACCTCAAGTATCCATTATGGATATGAGTGGAGCAGAATCCTTAGATGTCTTCAAACAAGGCTTGAAGGAGAGAGCGCAAAAGGAGGTGATGGTGAGCAATCCATCCACAATGAATGAAGCAATCGTAATTGCTCAACGGATTTTGGGTGCTTATGGGATCACACATGCTGAACCATCAACCAATGTTCGAGATACACTTGACCCAACACCAATGGAGTTGGGAAACCTTTGATGTAGGGAAGGATATGCTCCATCATGAGGACTACCACCTAGGTATGGAAGTGATAATCGTCGATCATTTATTCTAAATTTTCCGGACCTTTCTACAAATAATGGAATGGTTAATCGAGGAGGAATGGGGGTTTGTGACAATTGTCAATGTTATACATGTGGGAGGATAGATCACATTCCTAAGTTCTGTAGAACTCGATCTGGATCATCCGGAGGAGGACCTATGTTGCGAAGGCCTTTCAACAATATGGAAGGAAGGGAATACGACAATGAAGATGAGATCTTGAAGGAAAACGAAGATCACCAATAAACTTGCCTCACAGCCTAAATCTTCAACTCTTATTTCAAACCCTTAAACATCAAATTTCATGATTCTCACACTGCCAACCTTGTACCTAATCTCTCTATCCCTTGGAAGATACTTTACATCTTCTATCACCTCACCAAATTTCAGATCAAACGGACACTAAATGATAATCCTATAACATATCACTCCTATTTTCCACCCTAAAACTTCAAAACATCAAATCTTGGACTTTGAGCACTTCTATCTAAAATCTTTTTTGGCCAATCTCAATTTAGAGCCTTAAGAAAACTATGAAAATCGACCCTCTTCATCAGTTTTTAGTAGCGCTTCCGTCCAAAATCCTCTATTCGGATTTAAGAACAAACAAAAAATACATAAATTTGAAACTTATCACTCCAACTTAGAATCAACTCTACTTCTATATCACCAACATGGCATTCACTCCATCAACACCTTGCAGACTCTACAGCAAACATATTGAAGCTACCATCAATCAAAATTCTTCCAAATCATATCAACCAAATCTTCTCTCTCGTCAAGATAACTTCAGCGCTCCAAGAACTCATTGTTCACACCACAGAATCTAATTTGAGTTTTCAAAGTAATCTTTTCTTCTCTCAAAACGTCCACAAGGACATTCCGCTCATAACTATAGCATAAAAGAGAGTCGAGCTAAACCTACTTTGTACTTCAAAGATTCTAGATTCTTGCACTAGCTACTTTCCTCCATAGCCACACTCTCAAAGGCTCAACTTCAAAAACTGCACTTCAAGGAGCCTTAATTCGAACTCTATCCATTGAGCCCTAGGTCTCCCAATGGCATTGTCGGCCCTCATGGTAGTTCCAGTGCTAATGCCGCTAATTGGACAATCAGGTCTAACTGCTGTATTTACTCTTGAATGCACGCTTTTTCATAACTAGAGATGCCGCTACATAAGTCACGAGAGGGTCTTCACAAGAAATAATAACAGTAATCAGTTATTTTGTTTCAGTTTAAAGTTATTTTATTGTCTTACACGGTAAGTCTGAGAGAAATATTTCATATGAATTTGTCAAAAGTAAAACATGAAATAAATCACAAGAAATTTTTAACAAAACAGTAGTAAAACCAGATTTTATATGTTTCTCCACCACAAAAGAAGAGAGAGTACATCATAATGGTTTACATCTGGACACCCATTCTAATGAGTTGCGTTACGTATCGTGCCCCAAGTACAGATTCCACTCTTGTATTCAATAAGTTTGGCAGTTGAGGTACAAACATCCTAAAAGTTCATATGGACTTGCTCTTGATTCATAGATTCCACTCTTGTATTCAATAAGTTTGGCAGTTGAGGTACAAACATCCTAAAAGTTCATATGGACTTGCTCTTGATTCATACAAAATGCCCCCTACTGTTGCACTATAGAACCTTCTAAAGTTTTATTTCCAGGCCTCTCACAGACGACATAGCCTTGGAAACTCTCCGTAGAAGGAGTTGAAGAAGGGTAAGACGAAGTATAATAACAAAAAGGATGGGAAGACCCCATCAAATCGTACAAGGATGGAACCAAACCGGTAACATGGGGCTAGGCCCCAATAATATCACACTGGGAAATATGTCCTACAAAGACCTAGGATATCTGAACTATCCAAGTCAAAAGGTCTACAAACAACAGGAGCATCCGAAGAAGCATCACCTAACGTGATTGCTCTCCTATGGATTGCACCAGCTAGTGCTCTGTGTAGAGCAATGGAAACAAGTTGCCTAAAATAGGCTATACAGTAAGCTAAAGAGAGTGATACCCCATGTCGCCTAGTATGGTAGGCTCTCGCGCACTCCCTCACAAACATGTCGAAGTCGGTGTCCATAGCTCCATATAACTCCAAAGCTAGAGGAACAAAGAGGTGACCTCTCTACATACCTCTATACTTGGAGACCTTGGCTGCTGCCGCTCCACTCGCCGCCCATCATGGAGGATGGGTGATCACCCCGAAACTATGTCTCTAGTAGGATCGGTAACCACCACATCGCCCCAAAGTGACCTGGTCCTCCCGAACCATGAACAGGTCTGCCCTAACCCTAGTCGACTACAAGGCATACCAACGCTCTCTCCATGTGAGGTATCCACCCTCCCGCGCCATAGCAAACACCACATCCCTAATGGCATCATGGGTAGCTATCCTCCGCCCGCCGAATGGACAACGAGTCATATGAACACTGCTTTGCATCTAAAAAGTGATACCACACTCACATGTGAGTAATGAAGATGTAGATGGATGGACCAAGCCAAGACGGAACCTCATCATTTGTGGAGAAAGTAGCTGGTGCGAGTCGGAAAGCCCTAATGCATGGTCGAGCCAAGATCCACGAGCCTGCACCCTTGCCCGAGCAAGAGCATAGACGAGCTCTAGTAGTACGAGGGATGGCTAGATCCACTAAGAGTGAATGTAGAGCCTCCTGAAACTGTCGGTCCATCAAGATAGAATGTAGACCCCTAGTCCAATCGGTAGCCCAAGAGGAAAAAGATGGAAACTCATGTCGTACCTCCCATGGTAAAGCGTCTCTCGTATGTCGTAATAATACCTATAAGGAAAATGATCCCGTATCGAAGTCCCTCGTATATATCTCCAAAATAGGTCTATCTGCGATCACAAATCGAGAAGATAACAAAGGTGCAACCAAGGCCCAACTTCGCCAAGAATGCCGCAGTGCCGTCTCCTCCATCGATAATAACCCTACCCCTCCACACGAGATTGGCAAAGATGTCGTCTCCTTGCCAAATCTCCGGTCACACACTCGAATGTCCCCTGGTCCGATGATGTCATAAAAGACGCCCATGATCCTCCTATCAAAGGGCGTCAAACGTGATATGAATGTAGGTGAAGGAGGAACAAAGTAAAAAGAAGATAGGTGGGTCGACGAGCAATACTAGATGATAGTATACCAAACGTCACCTGCGGATCCCCTAGTAGAGGAAGGTCGTCTACATGCAAAACATCCTCGGCCAATGCAACGTCAAGGTAGCGTGAAACAAAATCCTCAGACCCTATTGGCACTCCTAGAATACGTAAGCCATCGGTCGATATCATACATCCTCTCCGAAGCCGAAGGTGAGGCGGAATGCCCAAAGGAGACCAAGCCCTGCACTTTGACACCTTGACTCTCAAGCCTAAAAGATGAAGCTCAGTAGTCAAGTAATCAAAGGCCCCGCCTGTCTTTGTCTACATGGCCCACAATGTGTGTATCATCCGCCAAGGAGGGGAACACACAACCAGGCACGGCCAAAGCAGTAGACACAAGAGCTCTGTAATGAGCCATGGCAAATAGGGGTCCCCCAAAGGATCTCCTTTGTCGAAGTGCAGCGGTATAGAAACGATGACTCCCTCCTCAGAAAAGCCATGCTGATAAAATAAAAAAAAATGTGAACCATAGAAAGATCGTACAAAAGGAATGAGGCTTGATAGGGGTCCACCAGCCTCTCTAAGCTCTCTAAAAATGGATGCACAAGAGACGCTGTTAAAAGCGTTCTCAACGTCTACCTGCAAGACAACCCAATCCGGATGGATATCTAGAAGTGCTCTAATGCCCAACAATACTGCCTCACAACCTCCTGGTGTGGCGACTCCAAACTGATGTGGACAAAGATGCTCTTGGAAGTGTGAGCGTCTTTGCGCAAGACTTGATTCGGCCGACTAATCGTAATAAGACCTCTCCAATAGCAATCGGTCGAATGCCCCGGTGTCCTTCTCCATCGCAAAAAGCCGACTAGCACAGCAGGCGACTAAGCGACAACGGAATCTCCCCCTACCGCAGCTAGCTGCAGCCACCTAGAACAACTCCGTGAAACCACTAGAGGGATCGTCCGCCTGAAAACAATCTCGAAGATGCTCATATACCATCCCTGACAAACCCCCATATGATAAACGTGGGGCTGTGCATAGAGAATGAGCAAATAATGATCTGTCAAGACATAATGGCTCCTCTGGCTGATACTCCAAGACATCTAATGGTATCTCCTCGCCCATGGGTGGATGTAGAAGGCGTAAAGAGGAAATCGTCTCCTCAGTATGACTAGCCATGGTCAAAGGATGAAGGGCCCATGCAGCCCTGCTATACTCCCCGGCCTGCCCCAAGATCCTACACCGTCGCAATCGTGCCGAATCAGAAGTATCATGTGAGTGAACTCAACTCCTAACCTGTGTGGCCGAATGACTCCTCCTGCAATGTAGCCCAATCCCATGCTCGGAATCTCCGAAATCTAGCTGCCACCTCTCTATGTCCAGCACGTCCCCCTCTAGTATAACGTAGACACCATCGCGGAAGTAATAAAAACAAAAACCATGCTAACTCGTCCATAGGATCGTGGCGCCAACCGATCGGCGGTAGTTTAAAAAGCACGTCTAGCCTCGTCATGCAGAGCCCGAGGAAGCCTATGAAATAAACGTGGACATGGAAATCTAGTCTCAAAAAGCCCTAGAATCGAACCTGCATGGGAAGCTAACCACTTCCACAACCCCGACGGTATACCCGGAATGCTCAACGAAGGAGTCGATGTAATGTGCGTGTTCTCCGAAGTGACAAAAACCGATGTCGATGTGACCGTCCTCCTCACATGCACATCCCAAGTGGTCCAATCATAATCTTTGTGCATCTTTCCCACGTGGGTCTTTACCCCTTGTGAGGTAAAGAGACAATGACACACCGGAGATGGTGTATCACGCACCGCTTTTGGCGGTCCCATGAGAGAAAGTCAAGCTAAAGCTAGCACAAAGGGAATGATAAAGAAACCCAGCACTCCATCATGTATCTACTCCCACCTGCAGAACCACAACCCCCCTAACACACCACCTCACATTGGAAAATGCTAACTATGGAAACCCTAAAATCTAAAAATACTCATAACTTTTTATTCATGTCTCCATAATTTTCCAACTAGGTTCCAATAGCTCCAATGCAGGAAAAGGAACAGATGAGAAAAAAAAAAACCCGACCCATATGTCTAGTATAAGAAAAAGTAGAGAAGAGATTCCTCTGCCCCATCTTGTTAATAAATGTCTTCCTCGCACTTGAGTTTTCCAATTTACTTCCAATTTACTCTTGCATGAGAAACTGCAAAAGTAGAACTGACCACCTTTCATGTGTTGAGCCGGGAGAATATCTTTGGTAGACCAATTTTATTTTTCTTTAAATAGGCCCACTACAGTCTTCCTAGAATGTGGTCAAAATCAATGAGAAAAACAGGTTCCAGCAACAACTGCCGTCAGGAGTAAACGTGAAATCGTGAGAATTGTTCACTCACTTCTCTTTTCAGAATTGTGTGGAAGTGGAAACACTCCAACATCAAAAAAATGTGAAAATTTCTTAATCATATATGAACAAAAGTAATACCCCATGTAACAATTATACGACTGATCCAAACATTGCAAGCAAATGGTTAGCTTGCTTATCTACTAACTATCCAAATAATTGCACTCAGATTATTGTTTGTGGTTACCTCGGGAGTAAGGGGTGAGTTGCAGTTTTAAAATATATGCAGTTTGCAGTTAGCCTTGTATTTATTTTTTGGACTAACACCCAATCTTGCTCTTGACACGGTAAACCAAATATGGCACTTTCGGAAACTAGACTATATACTATCATCAATAAAATTTTCACAATATTATACATAACAAATTTTATTTTTAATATTATTTAAAATTATATTCATTTAATAATAATAATTTTTTAAATAGCTCAATGAAATATTGAGTATTTTTACAAATTCTCATAGATATAAGGATAGATTTATTGCATCTTGTTACCATATAGTATAAAAATAAGATATTATGAATAAGAGCAGACAATATTTGATAAGAAAGTAAAATTTGTATAGAACTCTATTTCACAAGTATGAGAAATGCAAATCATTATTACAAAATGTAGAATAGAAAACATTTTCTTTGTTAACATTAACAAGAGAACATTGTGTTTGCTAAATGGTATTAGTATCATTATCTATTGCTTTTGTCTAGTGATGATTACAAGTAAGAAACCTTACTTTGATGAATTTACAAAGAAAACATCATTAGAAAAGAAGTGTTATCGGTCTCACATCTTCTGAAACTATTTATAATATTATTTACATTATAATAAAATATTGAAAATCTACTAATTTTAAATCTAAATTTTAATATTGTATTATAATATGACATTGACATAAAGTTTAAAACTATGTTATACTAAGGAAAGTAGGGTTGCAAAATGTTGCCTATAACGCAAGTGTGAAATGTGTCCACATTTCACACATTGTAGCACAACAGGACCATAATTTCCCTCAATGTTGACCTGCCTCCCACCCTCGACCCTCTCATGCTTCAGCCAGCATGAGGTACTTCCACCAAAACTTGGCATTTGACTTTCAACTGAATCGTGAGTCTTCCGCAGCTTATCGCGTACCCGTCATTGCAAGAGGGCGGGTCTGGAGCTCTTTCACATCTTTTGCATGCACTCCCGCGGTGATCTCACAACTTTCGCAAGATCGCACAATTCATTGTGCCACGGTTCCGATCGGGCCATAGCAGGGGAAGCTGCAGTTTACTGATTTTCTTAGCTGGCACCACCTTCATCCCTAGGAACATGACCGAAACTCGGTTCGACTGTCCCCACATGCTAGTCTAAGAAAGCATTGGGGAAGTAGAAGTGTCAAACTCAGATGAGAGTAGGCCAATTGTGTACACCAAGGGCCGAGGAGATTTTCCGCCGATGATTTCGAATTAAAGGAAAATTCATGGAGGAGAAAGTCGTCATTTTGTTACTGTTCAGTTTGTTGTCGCTATCCTTGACTTCTGACCTTCATTCATCCAATATGAAACACGCGTGTCATCCTCTGTGTGCATAAGAGAATTGAAATTTGTTTGTTTGCTTCATTTGTTCACTGTGAAAATTTGTCAGAAGACGGACATAACTAACCCGTGTTCATTTCGTTCTGTCGACAGTATGCTAAATGGAAGTAGTAATTATCATCCATTCATTTGAATATGAGTCGCGTGACAAAGCTGAGGATCCATTCTCATCAAGTGGCAAGTGATCGGAACCGGGCGAGTGTGTGTGTGTGCGCGCGCGCGCGCGTGCTGCTACTACTACAGTAGTAAAGGCGGTGGTAGTGGTGCTGAGAGTAGGAGCAGCAGCGTGGGTGGTAATAGCAAAAACAAGTTTGCAGCTTTAGCAATTCAGTATCGGTCGACAGTGTTCGAGCTTTGTCACCAATGAGGGCGAGACACCATGCAGGTACGTTAAAGACTCGGCCAATGACTGCCATGCTTCTGAAGCGGGAACGTGAGTCTTGCAACTAATCACATCTTCAAAACCAGAGAAGGGCACGGATAGCCAACAGCAGGCCCCGAGGAAAGATAACCAGGTCTCGGAACCTCGACAATTGCTTGAGTCCAGTATCTGTTAACAAAATCATCAGCATCACAAGTCTTTGGATTTCACGATCCACATGTCTGCATGAGACTAGCCACGGTGATATCAAGGTCGACGAGCCGAGCCGAGCTGAACTGAGGTCACCGAGTATACCCGCCCTAACCTTGACCCATGGGACGAAGGAAAGGACCAGAGCTGCGCGTGGCACATGATGCAGAAATTTCTCGCCACGCCTGCTGGTTGGAAGGAGGACAATACTGCACTCATACAGAGCACAAGAGTGCGGGCACTGCAGGCAAGTAAGCGGATGCTGCAGGAACAGTGCATTTAAATCACATGAGCATCAGCAGCTGAGCTAGCAAATGCTGGGGTAGCCGCAATTTGACTTGGGAAAATGTTCGGAGTGACGACGACGACTCCCACCGCAAAATGAATCCCGAGACAGCGCGCCTCCTCACTACAGGCTGCAGCGTGAAGGAAATGGAATACTCCTGGCTCCAGTGTGACGGACTGCCTGACTGGCTGGCCATGGGCGGGCAGGTAAACGGACATATAGAGAGAGAGAGAGAGAGAGAGAGAGAGCTGGGATCCGCGGGAGCAGTGCGAAAGTTGTCGTGATTGAGAAGTCACCCCCATCGTGTTTTGTGAGGTTGCGTTAGGGGCTGATCCGAAGGCAGGCAAGGACTCGAGGTCGACTTCCTTCGTATCGGGCTCAGAGAATAGGTGTCCCGAGCGTTTTCGCTCACGTCACGGAGTGCAAGACCAACCGGAACCCTTCTGAGTTGAATTGGATTGAGATGGTATGGGATGAACGGAGAATGCGGTGGCCATCTTTGTTGTGTGGTATTTTCCCGCCCTATTTTGTGCATTTCGTTTGCCAATCGAGGGGCTTGAGTACAGTGCATGGGGCTTTGTCCCAAATCCTGAGCTTTGTTTCCGTCCTCTTCAATCGTCTCGGGCCTAGGCCTGTTTCTGCTGCTGTTGAGATGGAAGGCTAGCTCAGGGTTTGGGCCGATCCCCATGTTCATTCAAGGCACATGAGAAATAAATGTAGGCAATGAGCAAGTAGGGCGAGAGGGTATGATGTAAGGTAGTGTGGTATTATTTTGCAGTTGCTGCAACAAACATGAGAATGAATTTTGCTACCCCACACCATTCACAAGACTTCTCTCTCTCTCTCTCTCTCTCTCTAATTGCTATGGCCCACAGCACACGCAATTTCACAGAGACAGCGTTCCAGATCGGAATAGTGATCCAAGTCATGGCGAGAAGAGAACAGATTCTCTGAGCTTGCGGGTGGTCAAACATTCTAAAGTTTTATTCTCCCACGCTGTACCAACGCCTCTCCCCAGGACTCTTGTCATATTCGGCCGAGAGCCAGCCATAGGCACCAGAGGAGCATCGTATCCTTTTTGCAACTGAACGACGACTTGCCACCTTTGAATTCCTCCGTCCCTCCCTTCCTCCCATGCCTTAGACAATTGGAACGACAGGCATCTCGCAACAAGTTTGTCGTGTTCGTCTGTAGCAAATTGTGCATGCAAATTGTAGCAAAAAGAACCTTCGTGCGAGCGAAGGAGAAGAGAAGGAGAAAGAAGGAATTTTAAAAAATGGAGGACTGGGGATCTGCAACATCACAGCTCCAGCCCACAAACAAGCGATCGCACAGTGCACTAGAGCCCGCCATTGGAAGAAATATCCCGCACCAAAGATCCACTTCTCAGTCCCACGTGATATGGATGTTCTCGACACGGCCGGCGATGCAATGCATACGAGCTCTCATCACCACCCCTCTCACCACAACATCCATCTCTACCTCCTCTCCGTATGTGCCACTTTTCTCGTGTCCATGCCTGCTGAGCAGAAACATTTGTCCGGCACGCATGATTTTTTCTCCTTCCCTTTCCCCATTGGGAAAAATGAAAAGCAAAGCAAATGACTCCTGGCCTCGATTGCGCCGGACATCTAACCACGGACACAAGGCTATGACGTTGTCCCCCATTTTTTCCTCGACGTGATAATCGCAATTATGCTCAACCCACGGCCCTAATTCGAGACGACTGAACTCCATTGTCCTCTTCGTGGGCCGGTCCAAAGATGTCGCTAGGCGGAATCTTCTTAGGATTCGATGAAAACACAATCCGGAGGCAGCAGATTTACATTCCTTTCTTGTTATGACATGAGCTCCGATATTCTCCCTCGCTGCGTGCTGCTTACCTGGGATGCGGAGATGTGGACAAACGGGTCCCCTCTAATTGTGACGTGCTGCGGGAGACCAACATAAATGCCAACAAAGAACTCGGGGGTCGTGCTGTGGCGGAAGAGGCTTTTTTCCGCCTCGCGTCCATCAAGTGGGATGGGATGTGGATGGAAAGTGGTTCCCCTTAGTCCTCACTAATATCAGCCTGTACGATGAGCTCGAAATGTTACTTTAGTGGGTCTCTCCAGCTGCAAGGTGCGCACGTCTGGACCAAATCAAGCAATTCAAATGGCTACTTTAGGGCAAATATTTGGGCGGATCTGAAAGTTTCTCGAGTGCAACGTTGTATTCAGGTCTGGGCTCCGGGTCCATTAAGCCCAGCCCGTCTGAGAAATTTTTGCAAGCTTCTGTGCAACAAGAGGAGGTCGGGCTGGACACCAGGGCTCCATAACTTTTTGTTCCAGGCCTTGGACCAATCAGTCCGCTCTGCAATGTCCTGTCAAATAGCTTTCATTTCTTACGATTTCGTTCGTCATTCTTTTCGCGAACGAGCTTGCGCTAGGTCAGATTGATCCATAACCACTCAGCAGCCGTGTACCATCAAGTGTTCAGGTCTCAGGGGATGCTTTATACTTTTCTATTGGCCTTGACAAAATCCCTTTTTCTCCAAAATGAGTTTTGACCTTTGTCTCCGTCTGTCTTAAACCCTAGCCACCCATCGTCAACAGCGCATTGCCATCTTCAATCGGATATTTACAACAAAATCTCTTTGTTGCCATCTTCTTTTCCTTTGACTCCTCTCGCTAGTTTTATCCTTGAAACAAATTTTGTGCTTTTGTGCTCCATAGCCAGCCGCAGCCAGCAGCAGACTCACTGACTGGGACTGACTGATCCTCCAGTGACAAGGCTTGCAGTGCAAGTTGCTTGCCCTGAGGCGGACAGAGCAGACAGCAAGTGAATTCATCATCATCAGGTTCCACCCGAAGAATTTTCCACGGCAGGTGGCTCGGTTCCCGAGACTGATTTCTTCCCTTGCTTCCACTTTTGTGTTCACTTTGCCTCGGGTCTTGCAATTTTGCAGTTATCTCCACAGTCTCTCCTCCCGCACTTCTCTTCTTCTGTCCTGTCCTTTGTCTAGTTACGATTCTATCTCTATCTATCTATCTATCTATCAATATATTATTGATTACTCAATTCAGTGGGGCGGACGTCCAGTCAGTCTGCTTTTCAGGCCCCGTTTACATCTCGATCCATCCGATTCCCCTTTGGAACATACTCATGATACGCACATCCCCGAGCCAGAATCTTCCGATAGGATGGATCTGATCAATGTTCTGCGTTCCCATGCACTGCATTTGGGTCTAATTCCAGCCGGCCGGCCGGTTTTGCAGTTTGGAGAACTTCAAGGATCAGTTATCTATTTGATTATTGGGTGGATGGACTTTGTGGAAGGACGGACATGTGAGATCGTGCAACAACCATGACCCTACTCGCTTTTGGACTCGCTGGGTAAACTCACGCTGAAAGCAAAACACCATCTCCGGGCGCAAAAAGCAGTGAGCCATGACTCGACATTGTCGAGGATGGGAAGGTGAATGATATCCGGGAAACAATCCATACTTTTATAGCTCGGGGACAAGCAAATTTTGCTGAGGAAATGTCGTTATACTGTTAGGCTTAGGAGCAGTTCCAGCGAAAGGTTTACCTCACAAGCTGACGGAGAGCATGAAGTTCATAAGGAGTGTCCTTCAGAAGGAGAACTCAGAGAAACCGCTTTCGCCTCGTCCGAGGTATGGACTCTGGACAGTCCTTTGCGGAGAAGAACACTTTCGCTTGCTCCGAGATATGATATGGAAGCCCAAAAGCAGATAGTGCTTCAGATGAGTAACATTCCCTTGACGCGTGTAGAGCCTCTCAAAGGGCTCAAGGACTAGAATAAAGTTCCATTCGTTCTTTGTGCTTTCCCCGGCTAGCTTACAACATCCATAGCTTGTTTTTATCTCGAACAAAGTTGTAGACTCAATATACATGGACGGGAAATATGGACCATGAACACGTTTGTCCTTTGTCCTGGCATGTCATTTGACGGAAGCTAGCCTACTTGCCCAACAACTTGACTAGAATCTAATGTGATTTTGGTGTGGTGGCTAGTTTATTTTCCGAAGGCGATAATGCGTATGATACAGTGCCAATTGGAACAGTCGAGGTAACAAAGTCAGACTTGAACTCGAGCTGGAGATGAGCGTGCGTGAGATTGACACAACTCTCAAGAACAGTTGTGAAGTTCTGAATCCGACCTCCCAAAAGCAACTGTTGAAAACTTCCTTCTTCCTGGTAGAAACAAGCCCACATAATCCTTGACACATCATGTCGAGGTAGAATCTGGTGAGAAGATTTGGGCCTTGATATACTCTCGCCACTCTTGACACAACACTTCAAGTAGTATCTGTTTTGATCTCACGATCATTTGTGAGCCAATTGTGCCGGTTAGGCATATTCTCGGTCCTTTTAGATCTTCACTGCCTGGAAAAGCATCGGCCCACTGTAATCCAGTTCGGAAAAGTGAGGGGCTCTGGAATATTAGGAAGGCAGTTTTCTCTCGCCATTGTATAGAGGACCATGACCATGAAGTACAACTTTTGCATGAATGAATTGTTGGCCGAAGATTCACACTCACTGTACTGTTTTCATCAACTCATTGCACTATAGACACTATCACTTTATATTATTCTAGTGCGTATCGTACGGGGCTGCAAAGAGGAAGGTCCTAAAATAACTTGGAAGTTCGTACTCCTTTGGAAGACTTCAGAATCTGGGCCTTCTTCAATGCAGGGCGAAAGGTCCAGGCCAGAGAGCATCTATGAGGTATGACCTGGAGTACGCATGAATGCCTGAATGTGCAAGGATGAATCGGAAACAGGAAGGGTCGTTCTGCTAGGAACGCGTATCTTTATGACCTGAAAGATAGGAGTTGTTGAATGGGGCTCTCCAATCGATGCATGACCAAAACGCAGTGCATCCTGCAAAAGTGACATCAAGCTGAGACTCTTTCCACTTCTGTCAGTTTGTTACTTATTATGGCTCCCTGATTTAAAGGTTCCCCATGGACTTCACATCCCAGTGACTCCCTTAGAGGCTTAGGCTCATCACTATATCTACTGCACTCTCCTGGTTCTCCTGAGGAAAATGCCAACGCCTTTGTCACCATTGTAGTGACAGTTAGTAACATCAGAAAGACTAGAAATATAACGATTTTCCTCTCAAGAGTAATCTCTTGAGGCTTGAAACATCCAGTACCATGAAATTATTCTCTAAAATGGCGCCTGAGATTGTAGCTCTCGAAACATAATACAAATGGAAGGACATTAAAATTCTGGAGTGGTGGTTGTGTCCTCATAACACTACTGCACAAATAATGGACAAAGTGGTTGCCACTTGAGAAGACTGATGTCAACTGATGTGCCACAAACTTGACCGCTAATGACTAAGGGCTGACTGTTTCACAAAGTGGTATGACTGTCTTTATGTTTGTATTATAATCCAAACATACTGGTCGTAGTGAAAGTAGGAGAACAAAGATAGCGGATATGGTACCCTCAAGCATCTTCCGGGAAACAAATAGTAACGAAGAGCCGAGAACAAGAGGAGTAGGTCAATTCCACTTTAGGGACAACTTGGAGGTGTTATGGCTCCATATATCTACCAAAACCATCTCAACTTGTCTGATAGTGTAAGGAATAGGAGAACATCCACGCGAATCAAGCTGTCGCTCCGAGTTGTTCACGTGGAGAACATCATCACCTCGTAAACTTTCGCTTTTACCATACTTAAAGTGAAGTATGGTCAAAGTTGTAACAGATTGCTTTGTGATCCAGGATGACATCAAAGAATCACTTAATTTGGTCAGTCGTGATATTCCCACATCATGAAACTCCATACGACTAGAGATATAGTTTCAAAAGCCTAACTGAACGTGAAAAATTTATTTTTATTTTTTTGAAGGACAAAGTATAATAACAAAAGGGAAAACGTGAAAAATATCTTTAGCTTTGATTTCTTTTATGTATGCCCATCATACAAATACTGAATAACGAGATTGCAAGCTTCAAAAGTTTGGGCATTCTGGTTTCCACTTCAATACCTGAACTTTCTGATCTAAAGGTCTGATGACTCTGATGAATCAGTTTGAGTGTCAACTTTGATTGATGACCGGTAAGACATAGTGCAATTTAATGGATTTGAGACTACTGATTTATCCCGTGTGAGCATCTGAAGCGAATGCAAACCCATAAGTTCTGCCTCACTGGACGTGAAAGCTCATAGATATTTCCCTTGTTATGTCTAAAATTTTCTTCGTGGTAATCACTTTCTCGTAAGGTCCACTTTCTCTTCCACTCCCCATTTTAAACGTTCGATTATGAGTGTGGAAAAAAATACTTCGAAAGTACAATCACCCATAAATTATGTATATAACACATTATGACGGTCATACTCATGGACTCGTGGAAGTGTTCATCCAACTTCTTATGCTGCACATGAGAATCTTCTAAGATTCCTCAAGGGAGACATACCAGTATGATTACTGCCAAAAGTTATCAATAAATCTCATTCCTGGTAGATCCAAATTTTCCTTTTCCGAGCAGCCTTCCTCTATTTGGAACATTTGAAAGAACTGTGAAGTAGAATCCACTGAAAACATTGATAATAACCCAAAACGTCCGGAAAGAAATGTTGGAAAGGTTTTGACATGACGGGCCAAATTAACATCAGCCACAAGATCACGGAGTTGAACATTGACAAACAAATCACATGTCACTGCACACGACCAGGATCCGAGGGGAAAGAAGACGAGGAAGTGAAGTGGAGTGGAGTGGAGTGGGGTATGACTGGAGAGTTGTTGTCGCTATGTAGACAATCTAATCCAGCAAAGAAAGTAAAACTGACTGCTGATAGGAAAAAGCCAGTGAGAGAGTGGTGCGTACACGTGAAGTTACTGAGGTAAGGTGTGCATTCATGAGGTCAGCATGCTCCCGTCATGTGAGTGAGCTTACTTTACCCTCTCCCCCATAAATATCCCCCTTTCCCTTTGTTTGTTTCTAATGAGCACATGCTTGTGCGGGGAAGAAACTCCTCTCTGTCAACCCCACTCCAGTAGGCAAGTCAACTATATTCCAACACGACACTTTCCTCGTTTGTCGATGAAACTCGCTACAAATCTATGCCTCTTGTGTGGCTAATAAGTTTAATCTTTCTTTTGTGTATAAAGTCCACACCTTGTCCTTTCAAACTTTACAGATCTTTAGTGAGAAAGGATGGTCAATGTTGATCGTGTGTATTGTACTCAAAACACTTTCTTTCTCTTTACAAAGACTTAGGACAAACCATGATTGTGTTTATCGTATATTTTTAAGAGACCATGATGTAATCATCAAAAATAACAAAAAGGATGGGAAGACCCAAGTTGTGAATTGATGAAACTACACAGGTAACATGGGGCTAGCATCACAATTCTAGTATCACAATGGGAAATAGATCATCTTGCACTAGTATATACTAAATATCAAACTGTCTATAAACAATATGAGCATCCCAAAAAATATCCTAGCTTGATTACTCTAGTATGGATTGCATTAGCTAGTGTTCTCTATAGAACAATGTAAACATGTTGACTAAATTAGTCTATACAATAATTTAAAGAAAGTGATATCCTTTGATTCCCAGTATGATAGGCTGTCTCACACTCCCTCATGAACATGTCGAAGTCTGTGTCCATAGCTCCATATAACTCCAAAGCTAGAGGAACAAAAAGATGATATCTTTACATATCTCTATACTTGGAGACCTTGGATGATGCCCCTCCAGTGGTTGTCCATCCATGAAGATAGATGATCATCCCCTCTGAAACTGTGTCACATGTAGTATCAGTAATCACCACGTATGCGACAATAATCTGGTCCTCTCGAACCAAGTATAGGTTTGCCCTAACCCTAGTCGACTGCAAGGCATACCAACGCTCCCTCCATGTGAGATATCCATACTCTTGCGCCATACCAAACACCACATCCCTAATGGCATCATGGGTAGCTATACTCTGCCCTCCGAAAGTGCAATGAGTCACATGAACACATGTTATATCTAAAGTGATACAACACTCACATGTGAGTAATGAAGATGTAGATGGATTGACCAAACCAAGACGGAAACTCATCGCTATAGAGAAAGTAGATGTTGTGAGCTTGAAAAAAATTCACTATTTGCAAGTAAGTAATAAAATTATTAAAAAAACAATTTTAATCAAATTTAAATGATCATATGTATGGTTTTAATATAGTAATGATTTACTTCATAAATAATTTAGATGAATCTAAATTAAAATTTTATGATTTAAAAATTATTCATTATTTAATATTATATTTTTATTAAAAAAAATTAATATCATATAAATATAAAACAAACATGATAAACAAATGCATATGGTATGTAAAACAATACTTTTGTTCAACAGTAAAGTGATTCTAGAGTGAATCAAGTGTCTAAATTATTGACTTGATGAATGTTCCATTTTGAAAACAGTAAAAGACTTTTCAAAACATGATCATCACATCATGACATTTTATTCTATGTTCTTTGTATTATTGTAAGATTGACTTTGTGAAGTCAAACAGAAAAGGTTTCAATTAAAAATAGTTCGTCAACATGTATGTCATATTTTACGTCCATTTTCATGATTACATTGTGATGAGTATTGACTTGATTACAGTAATATTCTCATGAAATAGAACATGGAATGCAAACAAAAGTGTATGCATCATCATACCAATATTATATACAAGACAATTTGGTCAAATTTCAAAACCAAACATTGACAATACACAAGTTTCAAAAAATCTAAATTGTCTTAACTCCATCATTCTTGATAAACTTTGATGCGATACAAGCTTAAAAGAAGAATGATAAATTATATAATATTTAAATAAATTGATGTAAAATTTTTATCAATTTATTTAAATATTATATAATTATCATTTTCTTTTCGTATTTGTTTAAAATTTTAAAATATTTAATATAAAAATTAATTTAATATAAAAATTATTTTAATCTTTATATTTATAAATTTAATTTTTTAAAAATATAATTTTAATTGTAATTTTATGAATGTAAATTTTGAATAATTTTAAAATAAAAATTATTTTTTTATTTTTTATTTATAAATAAATTTATAAAATATTTAAAATATAATTTATTATAAATTATAAATAAAGTATTTTGAACAAAAAATTATGACATATTCGTCACTCATCATGTTTCGAGAGTCATTCCCTAAGCTTTTTATGGAAATAAAAACTAGGGACTTAAAATATAGATAGGATACCAAATTATCCAATCATTGTAGAATATATCTATGATAAAGTAAATTTTTTTTTAAAAATCTGAAATCAAAATTTTCAATATGATTCAAAAAAATTATATGAAGTTTTTATAAATAAATGATAATAATAATTTTTATATAAATATAATTATAAATTAAATATTATGATAGGAAAAAAATTTATATTTTTAAATTAATTTCAGCATGTTTTATTTTTTATTAAAAAAATACAGTATATATATATTTATTATTTCTTTATTTAAGTATGTTGAAATTTAATCATATGTCTTGAAGTAAATGGGACACCAAATTATCTGCAATCATTGTATAATAAACCTTATTTAAAAAAGTCATATAGAAATAAATTGAAATCAACTTTTTTTAATATGATTCTAAAAAAATAATCAATATATATATTTTTTTAATTATTTTTTTTTTTTATAAATTAAAAATAAAATAAAAAATCTAGATAAAATTTCACAGTATTAAAGTAATTTCATCACATTTGACTTTTTGATAACAAAAAAAAATCCAATTTTTTAAAATATTGGTTAGTATGAAGGTATCATATGAAGGTTAGTGTTTTATATACATACATACATAGAATTAATTTATAATCTGATTATTTTATAGAGAGCAATTGCATCAATGAATGCTCTCTATAGAAAAGTAGATACATGTTGTCTTAAATAAGATACAAAATATGCTTAAGAAGCCTATTATATGGAGCTTTGATACCCTCGTCGCCTAATATGATAGGCTCTCTCACACTCTCTCCTGAACGTTTCTAAGTCATAGTCCATAGGTCCATATAACTCCAAGGCTAGAGGAACAAAAAGATGAACTCTATGCATATCCCTATTCATGGAGAACTTGGATGCTGACACTCCACTTGCCTTGTGACTTGTGAGGCTGAGAAGAGAAGGAAATAATGAAAACCCAAGTCCAACACAAATTTTTTGTACACAACCAATACACTTTACTTACTTCAAAACCTTAATCACTAAAATCTAACTATTCAATCACAAAGTGATTGAATAGTTAGATTTTAGATCAACATTTTAGATTTGTAAAATAATATCATATGATCTCATATATTTCCATCTATTTTCATGATACATATGTGATATAGAAATATATCCAGAAGTCACAAGGCACAATATATCTACTTATCTTGTGAAAAGGAGAAGGTAACAAGTAATATAGCAAAAAAGATGGGAAGACCCCATGAAGTCTTACAATGATGAAACCAAGGAGTAAGATGGGGCTTGTGAAAAAATGAAAGATGTGTGGTATATAGGGCAAGGTTCTGATTCTTCTTCTCGCTGAAATAACTCTGAGTCGTGGCAGTCCCTATTGTCGTGCGCTCAATTTTTTCTGTTCAGTTGTTCAAACACGTTATTAGCGGGAGTTTATAAGGAGCCTGTGCCTGAGTGGAAGCAATGGCAAATTGCATGGGGGAGACAGACGGCCTGGACTTTCTCATGGACCGGGATAAACGAAAACGACTGTCGTGGAGGTTTAAGTACTCCTACAAAAGAATCAATCCATGCTAAGTTAAGAACGCGTATGGTTAGAATCGTCACGAGGGTTAGCCACACTTTTGAGTTGGTTGTATGCAAGGGGCAGTCGAATCTGTCAGAAAGATGCCCTATCGACGACCTTCAACTGTTTCTCACACGCACGAGGTTCATCGAACGGCCGATCGCTCCCCTGTTCTCATTTGCTCTACGGAAACTGTGAAGTTAGCCATGACCTTTCTGGCAGAGTCTCAGAGATAGCCACGGGATCCTTTGTTTGCATTGGGGAAGGCTTTTGTGTCTGAACGAGGTAAATGCGTGATTGTCTTTTCCGGGGTAGGCTTTACATACGCTCGCAGATTCGTAGCTCATAATTGCCACTATCCATTTTTTTTAAGAAATTGCGGCGCAGTTTGGATGACCACCGTTCTTTTCCGGTCCACTGATGAAAATAAGAATCATTCTGCGCTGCCCGACCATATCTGCCTGCCCATGTTTGACTCCCCAATACAGTCCAAGACTGCTTGGGAATCTGTTTCTATCCACTCTTATCCACAAAGAAAACACTTCGGGTTTTGGTTCCTTGATGTCATTACATTTAATATTTTTTCTCCTTACAGAAATAATGTAATCTATCTCCTGCAACGAGAAAAAGCATTTTAAAAAGACATTTTTTTTCTAAAGTACAGGTCTCGAGAAACTTTGGAAGTTGTTCGCACCCTTTGGGTTAGTGGATTTTGAGCAGTGGGGTGGATACTCCCTCGCCTCTACTTTGGTCGTGACAACTTGATCAACAGAGTCTTAAGGAAATGACAAGTGTCCATCTTTATCCTGTGTGATATCAAGTCTTGATGTTGCCATTTCTGATTTTTTCTCGAGGGATGGTTCAGAACAAACACCAGAAGTAGTCCAGTTGAAGCTAGATCTCCTCCCTAATATCCAGCTTTCAAAACACCCTTCTAAACCTGTGTTTGAATAGTGTGAGACTTATCCTACCAAGGAGTGTTGAGTGTTCTCAATCTGCTGGCCTATCAGTATTGAGTCTGTGAGTTGAAATAAGATGGAGAAGATCAGTGATTTGGAGTGATCTAAATCATGGCATGTGTTTATTAAAACAATGTGTAGATCATCCAAACATACACTGCATGCATGGAATTTATACCCTGTAAAACAGTGACGTTCTTGAAATTATCTCATAAAACTGATGAACCTCAATTTTGAATCTATAAAAATTTTCCAACTTGTAAGACCAGCGAGTAAATCCGGGAGAAATATAACGAAAAGCGTCAGATGATGAAAAGAACGATAAACGGTCCTTTAGTCGTACCCACGGACAGAAACTATCCAGGTCATAGATGAATCTGCCGATACAAAGAAAGGAATGAAGGGAAAAAATTGATTCAATAAGCTTGCGATATTAACAGTTTGGATTCACTTATACAATGGAGATTATCCGCGAGGAGAAGGAATTCACGATCATCATAATCATTACCTTGAATTCCTTATGGAATCATTACCATGATTTACCTTTTTTCCATTTCGATATTATTGGATATCAAGGAGTCTAGCCCTATGTTACCGGTTTGGTTCCTTCCTTGTACGATTTGATGGGGTCTTCCCATCTCTTTTGATATTTTACTTCGTCTTTCTTTGATATCAAGGAGTTGACAAACGCGTTCCAAAAAAACTACAATACAACGTTGTTCAAATGATGTGGCCCAAGTCAATTCGAGGCTACTGGAAAAAGGCAACTAGAGAAAAATATATGATGCATGAAATATGCAAATGATGTTAACTTTATGCTACAAGTGATTAAATTTCAAAACCCAGTTATTCTTCAAGTTATTTTTGATGAATTTGACCGAGTTATTTTTTTTTTATTTGAAACTTAACCGATATATTTTAATTTTATTTGAATGTTATGAATTTGAACTTTCAAGTAGTGAAAACTTTCAACACTTGGGTTCCAATCCATCATTATTGTTTATCGAAAATAAATCACAAAGAGTTGATTGTGAAGAATTTTGGCAAGGAGTATTATTCTCAAGTAATAAAGTCCTAGATTCTATTTTTTCTTTCATTTATACTTAGTTGGGTTCAAGATATTAATTTAACTTTATATTAATAGTAACTTAAATAATTTATATTATAGCTAAGTAATATGTTTAGGTTAGGTTTAAATCTCTAAGTTAGAATATAGCTATTTGAGCCACACTATAGATAACAAAAGTCACTCTTCATTCTCATTGGTCATAAAGTTTGGATCAATGATGTCAAGAAGGATAATTTTTTAAAAGTTTTGACAAGTTTTAAAAATATTTTTGGGAATTATTTATGGATTGAGGATATGATTGAAAAGCTCACAACGAGAGCTACAAGTTGGGTTAAGAATGGATATAATTGAGTACATAGTCGATCTATTGTGATTATTTGAAAAATTTCTTAAAAAAATATATGAATGTTTTAAAGGATCAGATTAAGCTATCATATATTTAACAACTTTGGCTTATATTTAAATTAAATTTTTGACTCAACTAAAGTAGTTTTGAGTACTAAATGATAGTTTGTAGTTTGTGAACACAATAAGAATTGCATGATTATACTTACTACCATTAATTTATTACAAATGATTATAACTTTTACTATTAAAAATTTTGATCAATACAAATTTTCACAATAAAATATTAGGATTTATAACAGTCTTTATACACATGAATTTGTATAGTACCTTATGATACAATATATGTTTAGAAATTATTTTGAGAGATCTTGGATTATAAAAAATTGAAAATATTTTTTAAACTATACAAAGATTTCAACGTAATTATTTATGAAGTTTGAGTTAAAATTAAGTATCCAATTGTAAGATCTTATGAGCTTTCTATGAGAAAATTTTGACCAATTGTAATCGATTTGAATATGAATTGGTGAAGAGAAGTGAAAGAGAATTGTAACTTACATGAGGGTCAAGAAGGTTATCCCACATCCATGAGCTTAGGTGTTCTCAAAGTGAACCAAAATCCTTACAACATAACTGGTGAACTTGACTTGAATTCTTTGAGGTGAAGAAATTTTCATGAATACTTATGTTATGAGTTTATAACACAACAAGTTGTAGTTATATGACTAAGTGTTTCAAGTTTAGAGCAAGGTTTAGTTTGCAAGTTCAAGTTGTGTTTTGAACTTGAGATATCAAATCGGTTAGAAAATAGATTTGTTATGATTTTATTGTAATAGTTTAGCTTTTAACATTGAGTTTTTTGATATGTCAAATGACAAATGATGGCAAGAGTCAATTATGGATGGGTTGGAACAATGTAAGTATGGAGGGTCATTGTTTGATTCTTGTGTATGGATCCCCTTCATATAGGCTTGTTGTATGTACGTCATGCTAGTCTTGTGTGGATGCTTAATTCTATAGGAGTGCTCAAGACTTGATCACCGATTACCACTTTAGTGTATGGTGTGTATTTCTCTAATGAGAAGTTGGAAGTAATGGTCAACTTTCCCAACTCATACCATAGGGCTCTAGATTTTATATCAGTTTAAATAGAGGCATAAGGTTAGATACTTGATGGATATGTGGAGATCACTACAATGACAACTTCAAGTTAAGTGGGTTCTTCTTAATCACAAGGAGAGTTACAATCGGTGGGGAGGTATCAAGCATATCAAGTGAGACACCTAGTTGAGACACACACAAAGAAGATTCAGATATTTAGTCAATACTTAAGGGATCTAGCAACTTGGACTAGATGGCAAATCAAGTGGTTGAAACCTTAAATAATTGTGAAGACTTGAAAATGGCTATGTGTGGAAAGAATAAGCACATTTCAAGCGATAACATGAAGATTTGATGGCCATTCAAAATGATTAAAGTCTTGTTGAAAGGTCAACAAGATGCTTCCAATGAAACTAAAAGTTTGAAGAACACCCATGGAACATGACCAGAGCTTGAGTCATCCTCCAGACCTTAGGTTGCAATCCTTAATCTTAGACTATATATGGATCCGAGCTCACGTTTGGATGAACTTTGGTTGCATCTGAGTTCATAATGTTACAATTAAGAACTGGTTGGAAAGTTCTTAACAAGATACTTTTAATATGAGCTTAAATGCAAGCAACACATCTATGTGCAATGCGATATCCTTGATGGTGCCTCTCATACCTAACAAAAATCCATAAAGTTTCTAAGTGTTGGATTTGAAAGCAACGTCCGGACTCGTCTTGATTGCTCTCGAGTAGTATTTCAAGTAGTTAATGTAGCATTGGAAAGGTCTTGAAAAGATGCTTCCAATGCCTCCAATATTAAGGCAAACGCCTTAAGGATTTTGGAAGTTATGACAAGTTTAGTGGCTGAAAATCTAACCAGCCACAAAACGGCTTCGGGTATAATTTTCATGAATCAAGGAGGAGGAGGGTGTCGCAGAAGACAATTCTTTGCTTTGAGGACGCCCGAGCGCCTGGCTGTAGAAGAACCCTCTTGAACCTTGTGTGAGTTGACAATCTGTTCTTCCCCTCCTCAACACTCCACATTTGAGTTCCTTATAACCGGTAAAACTTTGGCGGGAAAAAACTATGACATCCGATGATTGGACCAATACCTCTCACTTAAACTTTACATAAAACTACTCCACTACCCTTTCAATCACTCAGAAAAGTTTCAAATGTTTTGCTCTTCTAGATCTCTCAAAACAATTGTTGATTTACCCACTGTATCACAAGGCAATATGTAGATCCCTGTATACAAAACCCATCACAAATCTCAATCTACCACTTTGATTTCTCTCAAATTTCATCAAAAGGTTACTCATCATCCGAACTTCAACTTTGGAAAGTTTTATTGAAAGAAGTTTTTGGTATCAAAAGATATGATCGATGTACTAAGTTTGTGATAGTCAGTGCAATCCTGCAACTCTGACTGCTTACACAAACTTCAACCTATCACTCCGTACTCAAAACTCATGTAATTGAGTCAAAACTTCAATCAAAACACTAGCTTGAGTCGCAAACTATATCTTAGTTGACTCAGATCTCCCAAAACCTTTGTTAGATTCTCACAAACACTCCAAATACACTCAAAGGTCTAAATTTCTTTCTCTAACTTTAAATCACCGTTTCAGAGTGACAAATCCTTCAAATCCATCCATTCTTGAATCCACGTTGTAGCTCGTCTCGTCCGCTTTTCAATGCTATCCTTCGATTTTCGAATGTCCCATTAGAAGGTCTCCAAAATCCCTAAAAAACCTTGAAAAGTTGCCATAGTGCCCTCATTGGTCAAAACTCCTAGACCAATGGGAATGGAGAATGCTATTTTGACCTCTAGTGTGGCCAAATTAGCTCCATTGAAACTTAGAGCTTTACAACTATCCTAAACACTCTACTTAGACATCCTATACACAATATGAGTTGTCACTAATAAGAGTTAAAATGACAACTTGAAACCAGCTAAGTATACCCAAAAGCGATCACGATGAAGACACCGGATGTTGATCACAAATGGACTCGATAATGGTACATCTTGAGGATCATGTTGTCCCATATCCGCATCATACATCGACTCCACTTCAATGAGATAAGCTCCTTAGTCACCAACATGATGTGTCTAGATTTCCCTAGCTCCTTACAGCCTTACAATGCCATCTGTTACCCTAACCTAAAGTATCGCCGTCATGACAACAACTCTGAAGATGACACATGTCATCATCTTCTTATAGTACCCGCGTCACAACACGACAACGGGTTAAACAAATCCCAGGAAGTGGTGTCTATGAGCAAACCAAGAAGCCATAACGCCCAGCATTTTCCAAGGTTGGACCGGGGCTCACCTTGGAGAATGGAATAATTGATGTTTGGGGTTTGTTTGGATCCAAACTTGAACCCAAGAGACTTAGTGACCTCATGGATCTAAGACTCATGTATGGACTCAAGAACCAAAGTGAGGATCTAAGCCCATGATTGGATCTAAGGAATGAACTAGGACCTAAGAGTACAACTTAGACTTTAGGTATAGAGGAGGTTCTAAGGGATCCAAGACTGGATCCAAGACCTGGGGACTAAATTGAAGATTGATCTAGACCTAAGAGTGAGACATAAATCTAGATAAAAACAATGAGGGGGTTGGGATGCTAAGGGAAAAAAAACCCATATCAAGGACTCAAGATCATTTGGAAAGTCCACCTCAAGTCACCAAGTGACTTGCTCATATTGGGGTTATGAGGGAACCACAATAAGTGTAGACTAAGAGCTAGATCTTAAAGGTGCTAATCATAAATGAAAAAAACCTTGACTGCTAAGGGAGCAAACCCATGTCAAGAACTCATGACCATTTTTAAAGTCCAACCCAAGTCATCAAGTGACTTGTTCATGTTGGGGTTATGAGGGAATCACAATAAATATAGATTGAGAGTTAGAAATTAGCGTTGCTAATCAAAATCGAACGAGATCTAGACCATGACACTAACCTTCAAGTGAATGTTATTGTAAGTTGACACTTACATGCTACCTACACTAGAGTGAAATTATATTTTAGTGATGACTTTGGAGGTGTAGGTTTGTGACACAACTAAAGTACATTTTGATCATATACTATTGGAAATATTTCAAGTATTCACGTTTTTTATACAACAATAATAATTAATGATTGAAAGGAAAATTTAGTCACAAGATATTGCAAGCTATAATTCAAAAGATATATCAGTTTGATGGTAAGGATGTCTCAAAGTACTTGAACTACTACATCAGAGTGATGGCATGAAACCACGGACTAGAGGCAGAGATGATAAAAACGTTTTGTCTTGATATAATGCTGGAGATTGGAGATCATGTGATGTTCTTACAAGGATATCTTGATGAGAGTTGGGAATTATATTCTCGAGCCTTGAAGGATAAATACTTCTTGGAAGATTTTGATATAGTCATCAAGAATTTGTTCATAGAGTGGATGAAAGGTCCAATAAGAAGCCTCATGAGCTTCTTAGAGAATATGAGATATAATTTTCACAATTATCTCATATGGAGAGGATTATTTTGGGGACTCACAAAACGAAATTATTTCTTTGAGCTGCAGACGTTGAGTTGCAAGAGAAGTTAGAATTATTTTTAGAAGACAATAATGAGGAAGAAGAGCTGATTGGTAGTTGGAAGGATGTGGAGGAGGTAGTTGAATTATTATCCAACAGGGAGAGAAGATGAGAGAGGATTGTAGTAAGAAGATTCTTCTAGTTGCTATTTTTTTTGCTCTAACGTATGTTGTTGGGCAACCAATTCTAACACCAACGGTCAAGCTCCAATTGTGAACTACAAGAAAGAAGATTCATCCATGGAAGAGATTATTCATCACACGAATAATCTCCTCCATGGAATATTGGTGGGATGAAAGAGCTGAAGATTAAGTTTGCAAAGTTAGAGGAGAAAGATATGGGAGGATAAATGAATCTTTTCACCAAACAAGCATATATACAATGGTATACATGATGTGACAACACTAATCATCACGAATAGAGTTAGTAGACTTGCACAAATATTGTTAAGTGGAATTATTTTTTGGAATGAAGGAAATGTAATCCTTAAAGATATTGGGATTGTCATCCAAACCAATTTGTCAAAAAAAACATGAACAAACTTGTCAACGATTATCATAGCCTGGTGGTAGTGGTTGAGACGTTTAATCATGATGTTAAGGTTGGGAGAACAAGAAAGAAGATTGAAGAGCAAGTAACATCTAATGGCCTATGATCAAGTGGTCTCGTTACAATGAAGAAAGGAAGGTAGCTAGAAGATATTTCTATGAATAACTGTTGTAATTTGTGTTTCTAATAATTGTGTAAGTTACAACATAGACCATGTTGATTTATGCATATATTGACAAGACTCAATATATGAAATTAGTGGAAGAGAATAGAACAAAGAAAGAGGAAGATATTGAAGAAGGATTCTCACTCAAAAGGTTGGCTAAGGAATATGCCAAACTTGATACACATAAATGTATATTGAAGTTGGTACTTCAATGTATAGAAAAAGTTTCAAAAGGGATGAGAAAGATAAAAAAATTTGGGCTCACAAACTATAATAGGATATCAAAGCGGTAACAAACTTGAAGAGATTTTTAGAGGAGAGAATTTGGAGTGTCAAGGTAGAAGCTAACTTGAGGGAGATACTTGACATAGCAAAAAGGAAGTTTCATGATGTTATTTTTGATATCATCAAAAGGAAGCAACAAATTTTTAACAAAACTGCTCTAATCTTTGAACCAAGTGGTTCAAAGATGTCAAGGCATGAGTAAACATTGATAAAATATTGTGGAGTCAAAACTCAAGAACTTTGCTTTGAGTATGAAGCCATGGAAGAAGGGTTAATGATCCTTAGTCATTACACCGGTCACATTGGACAAAAGCGACTACCGAAATACTTGTGAGGCTAGGGGAGATTATTGATCATAGATTAAAGATCAATATCATATCAAGGGAACTTTACAACAAAAGGAAGTGGCCTATAGACATACAGCATGGTTGGTAATTAGCATAGCTAACAACACATGAGGGGATTTTTATAAAGTTTGTTCTAATATTTTGATGAAGATTGGATATGTAGTAGTTGAGTAAAATTACTTTGTGCAAGACTCTATTTCATCCCTTTGATTCACAAACAACCTAACATTATAGCAATTAGGATAGAGACAATAATGCTTGATGATGGATCACCATATGCACAAATTTGTAGCTAGGATGAAAAATGACTAGAGTAATTTTAACACTTTCAGCAAATCATAAGCAAAACAAAACATGGTTGAAAGTAGTAACTTTTCTAAAATCTAAAGATTTTGAGAATTTTGGAAAGGTACTATTGTAGAATGAAGATAGATTGGTATGGCAAAGAAGTTACCTCTATTTGTGATAGGAAAGATTGCTATTAGTCATGAGATGTATATTTTTTTGAATTAATAAGGGATGTAAGCTCTCCAAAGAGTAATTTTGTATACATGACGAATTAACTTGTGTCTTGAAAAAGTTTCAAGATATATTTCCAAATGATCTTCCCCTAGGTTAACCATTAAAAATGAGAGTGAATCATAAGATAAAGATCTTACGATGAAGTTTTCCTCCTTGTTAAAATGTCTATCGACTTGCTTTAAACAAGCTAGAGTAATGCAAAACACAATTGGAGGAGTTGTTGGAGAAAGGGTTTATCTAGCTTAGTTTGTCATCATATGAAATTCCCATGCTGCTTGTGAAGAAAAAGGATGGCTCCATGCATATGTGCATAGATTATCGTGCTCTTAATCATCAAATGGGGAAAAAAGTGTCTATTACCCCAAATGGATGACTTGTTTGATCAACTAGAGCAAAGTATTTCACAAAACTTTAACTTAGAAGCATATATTATCAAATAACAATAGATAGTGAAAATGTTTAGAATATATATGTAAGAACTAGATATGGATAGTTTGAGTATTTAGTTATGCCATTGGGTTTAACTAATGCATGTGCCACATTCTTGGAAATTATGAATGATATTTTTTTTAAGTATCTAGATAAATCAATGATTGTATTTTTAGATAATATCTTGATATATAACACATCATTATAAGATCATCAGAAACATATACAAGAAGTTATCCGCGTGTTGAAAGAGAATTAGTTGTATGGTAATAGTTCAAAATGTGAGTTTTACAAGATTATGTAGATGGTTTGTGAAAGGTTTTACTTGTATTGCTCAAGCTTTAACAAATCTCTTAGACCAAGAGCATAAATTAAAGTTTGGCATAACTCAAGAGATTGCATTTTGAGTTTTGAAGGATGTGCTTTTATATACACTGATCCTAAAATGATATGACCTAGGTAGACTAACAAAACTTACTATGGAAGCATCAGGTGTGACTGGTTGAAGAGTGCTACAACATGAATGGAAACATGGATGACATCTAATTGCTCTTTTCTCATGGAAGCTCCTATTGGTTGAGCAAAATTACCAAACCACGGAACGAGAGGAGTTAGCCATTGTATTGACTACTAAACATTGGAAGCACTACTTGAAGATAAGGACTTTGTGTTTGAGACAGATCAAAAATCTTTTGTGTATTTAGAAACTCAGAAGGATGTCTGAAAACAAAAGATTCTTTGGGCATAGTGGAAACAATGTTTCAATATGAAGATTCATTTATGTGGATGCGAAGAATCAACTTATCTATACGTTGATACATATGTCATGCAATAATTATATCACAGAGGTCAAACTCCATTCTAAATGGTGGAAAAACCTGATCCAAACGACAAAGGAGGATGAGGATACTGCACAAGCCCTTTGGGAGAATAAAACATAGTTGGAACATGGATTGATTTTTCATAAGTGAAAAATTTAAATACCAGTGGATGTTATTTTACGTACAATAATGTTAGTAAAGGCACATGATTTAATTATTGTTGGTCATGTAGATGGGATGAAGATCATCTAATGTATCCAAGGGGTATACATTTGGCCATGACTAAGACATAATGTAATCAACTATGTACATTATTGCATAGCATGTCAAGAAAATAAGACTAGCAATTAAAAACCAATAGGTGTACTAAAACCTCTACCAAAATCAAGTAGACTATGATGGCATGTCAATGTGGCCATTGTATGAGGATTTGCTGATGACGTCTAATAGGTATGATTCAATAGTGATTTTTGTGTATAAACTGAGTAAAAAGATTCATGTTATGCCCTCAAAAAAGACATTCATTGCACAAGAACATATTCTAATTTATGTTGATGTGATTTTTGCTCAATATGGTTAAGCTATAGTTCTTATCATTGATAGTGGCATTGAGTCTACTAGTTAATTTTGGTAAACCTTAACTAGCTTATTTAAAATAAAACTAGCCATGTTCACGACTTATCATCCTCAAACGGATGGACAAAAAAAAAGACAATAGAACTATTGAGGATATCCTTAGAACTTTTACTTTGAAGGAGCATGAAGGCTTGAATGAATTTTTACCCTTGATTGAGTTCATTTATAATGTCTCAACATTAAAAAAGGGGGGGGGGGGAGGTTTTTTACAAATCTTAGTTAGCTATAATTAATTTAACCAAATTGTAGATTTGTCATCAAATTATTAAATGACAAAATAGTGATACACATGAACTAAAAAATAAAAGATAACTTTGACTTGCATGGATATATGATGAGCTGAATATCATGCATTGGTGGAATAGATAAATGTACTAAATGTCTTTTAGGATGAGATAATGAAACATGTGACATATTGTAACCAATTTTGGTTATCCATAGTTAGTTTAGGAAAATTGTTGATTTCTCACTAAATCACTGAAAGACAAAATAGTGATATGCATGATTGAAAAAATGAAAGTTAAACTTTCGCTTCGATATATGACGAGTTTATTACCATGCATTGGTGAAATAGATAAGATAATATATATCTTGTAGGAATTGGTGATGATAAGATAATGAAGCAGGTGACATACGCATGTTAGTCATGTGGAATAGATTGGATTTTGGACTCTTTTTAGTCATACAAGGAGAGGCCTTGAGAAGACATATCATCTTTGGAAGCCATTTAAGAGTCATTACATTTGGACTTACAACCAATTATGCAAATAGAAGATTCATTCTTTTATTGGCTACTTCTTGCTTTGTAACTTGGTGGATGTGGTTACATCATGCTTGTATTGCATGTGTCTTCCTTTACTTCTTTCTCTCACATAGTTTATTAATTTTAACTTATCTCTCTAGGAATGAGTTTCGAGTTAAGGGAGAAGGCGGTACTTTAGTCAAGGTTCAACTTATCCGACGATAAGAGAATCAAAAATATCTTCGAGGTATGCAAACCTTCCATGAAATTTCAAAGACGTCAAACAAGATACCACAAGTATAGCAATAGTTTTTTTTCCTCATCTCAGGTTCTAGAGGGATGTATGATATCGACAGATGATTTATGTATTCTAGGAGTGTCGGTAGGATCCGAGGATTTTGTCTCACGCTATCTAGACGTTGCAATTGCCGAGGATGTTTTGCATGTAGATGACCTTTTTCTACTAGGGGATCCGTAGGTAGCGTTTGGTATACTTTCATCTAGTATTGCTCGTCGATCCACCTACCTTCTTCGCACGGTTCCTCTTTCATCTACATTCATATCATGTTTGACAGCCTTTGATAGGAGGATCATGGGCGTCTTTGGTGACATCATCAAACTAGGGATATTCGAGTGTGTGAAAGAGGATTTGGCAAGGAGACAAACATCTTTACCAATTTCGTGTGGAGGGGTAGGCTTATTATCGATGGAGTAGACGACACCTATGACATTCTTGACTAGTTGGGTGCTTGTTGCACCTTTGTTATCTTCTCGATTTGTGATCGCAGATAGACCTATCCCAAAAATATATGCGAGGGATGTGGATATAGGATCATTTTCTTTATAGATATTATTGTGACATTCGAGAGATGCTCTACCATGGGAGATACGACATGAGTTCCCGTCTTTTTTCTCTTTGGCTACCTATTGGACTAGGGGTCTACAGTGTATCTTGATGGAATGACAGTTTTAGGAGACTCTACATTCACTCTTAATGGATCGTGCCATTCCTCGTACTACTAGAGCTTGTCTACGCTCTTGCTTGGGCAAGAGTGCATGCTCGTGGATCTTGGCTCGACCATACATTAGGGCTTTCCGACTCGCACCAACTACTTTCTCCACAACGATGAGGTTCCGTCTTGGTTTGGTCCATCCATCTACATCTTCATTACTCACATATGAGTGTGGTATCACTTTAGATGCCGTAGGTGTTCATATGACTCGTTGCCCATTCTGAGGGTAGAGGATAGCTTCCCATGATGTCATTAGGGATGTGATGTTTGCTATGACAAGAGAGGATGGATACCTCACATGGAGAGAGCGTTGGTATGCCTTGCAGTCAACTAGGGTTAGGGCAGACCTGTACTTGGTTCGGGAGGACCAGATCATTGTGGTGAATGTGGTGGTTACAGATCCTACTAGAAATACAGTTTCATAGGGGATGATCACCCATACTACATGATGGGCGGCAAGTGGAGCAACATCATCCAAGGTCTCCAAGTATAGGGGTATGTAGAGAGGTCAACTCTTTGTGCCTCTCTAGCTTTGGAGTTATATGGAGCTATGGACACTGACTTTGACATGTTCGTGAGGGAGTGCGCAAGAACCTACCATACTAGGCGGCCGGGGGTATCACTCTCTTTAGTTTAATGTATTGTCTATTATAGACAACCTGTTTCCATTATAATAGGAGAATAATCACGTTAGTTGATGCTTTTTCGGATACTCTATTGTTTGTAGACCGTTTGACCTAGAGTTTGGATATATTAGGTGTAGTAGTGCATATTTCCGAGTGTAATGCTATTTGTGACAGTCCACCGTCGCCAGCACGCCTTCCCACCGACGCTGGTGTGTAATCTGGGTGCACCGCTAATATTAGCGCGCAAAAGCCATAATTAGGAGGTGGATTTTCCCCTCCCATGGATATAAAAGGGCCGGCACACAACATCACCATTATCATTATCACTATCACTAGTCAAGGTTGTCAAACACACAGAGAGGTTGTCCTCACAGCAGAGAGCGCTTTTGCACTTAGAGAGGGAGATTGTTTACACATAGAGAGAGAGGAGATCAGAGAGGGAGACTGGGCGACGGTGGCAGGGTGTTACCTTCCCAACGGAAGAATCACGTTCATTGTTTTTGGACAATTGCGGTATTCTGAGCCGTCACAAGTACTCTAACCTGAGTTTGTTGTGGGGAGGTGGTTTATGGGCGTTTGATTTGGCGGACGTAGAGGCGGTGCGTTTGTTTGTGGTGTGATAGGTTTTTGGAGTGGAGTCAGCGTCTTTGACATTTGGTATCAGAGCTGGTCTGGTTTAGAGATTGCTAGGAACAGGTTTTCGGCCGCCGAGGTCTTTGGTCGCACGCTTATCGTTTGCAATGGCTAATGTTCCAAACTCTCAAGCTGAGGAGCACACACGCAAGCGAAAAGCCGCCGATGAGTTTGACATTGGTCCCTCCGTTCGAGACACAGAGTTGATAGCCTTGCATGCACAACTGAAAACTATATTAGAGAAGGTGGAAGCAATGGAAACAGAGCAACGAGCGTTGAAAATGGACTCGGTTGAGAGGGGGGGTAGTAGATGTCCGACTGACATCCCACCTACTAGAGTACCTGGTGTTGTTGATTCTCTTGCACTACCGGGTAAGATAGGGTAGAGAGTTATTTTGGATCAGCCGGAGAAGTTCTCTGGTAAGAGAGACCTAGCTGCCTTCGAGATGTGGGTGATTGAGATGGAGAACTACTTTTCAGTTACGGGTATGGAAGACAAAGCCAAGGTCTACTTTGCAATTGGTAGGCTTAGTGGTGATGCTCGGGTATGGTATGCCACTATGGAACGAGAAAGGCTGGCTAAGGGTTGGAGCCCTATGCTAGACTAGGGTGTGTTCAAAGAGCGATTTAAGCGTAGCCTAGTACCCAGTAACGACCGAGAGATCAAGTTGGGGGAATTGGCTCGGTTGCATCAAGCAGGATCGGTGAGGGAATACATCACTAAGTTCCGACGTCTGTTGATGGAAGTAGGAGGCCTTGACCCAAGAGTGGAGCGGTTTTACTTCAAGGAAGGACTTTTACCCTGGTTACGCATGAAAATCGAGAAGTTACAGAATCAAGATGACTTGGATTTTATGTACGAAGCGAAGCCGAGAGCCTTGAGGCCGCATCGTCAAGGGTTTATGGTGAACCAAGAGGTGGAAAGTCAACTTGGGGAAATAGGGAGCGCTTGATCGGAAGTACTACCATCCACCAGAGGCAAGGTTGGAAGACTAATCAATGTATTGAGGGTCTGGCGGCAAGGGAAGTAACATGGTGAGGACTACTTTGGAGGGGGGCCAGGTTGTGGACAACTCACGCTTGTCAGGAGATGGACGAAACCCGCCTATATGTTACAACTGTGGTGGAGTAGGGCACCTCAAGCGTAAATCAGTCTTTGCCAAGAGCAAGACCGCGCAAAAATGCGGAAGATATCGGCCAGAGAGTACCAAGGGACTAGAGTCATCCCATGCGACAACGAATTCCGATTGTATGGTACCCCAACCCTCTCCTTGTGTGTGCAAGTGCTTGCCAATAATTGTGGTGACTGTTCAAGGGTTGGAATATAGGTTCTTGTTGGATCCGGAGCGCGGATGTGGATGTTTTAGCCCCTACTGTAGCCCAGACATTAGAATTACCTCTCAAGGTGGTGAAGAGTCCCCTTCAAGTTAATTTTGCCTAGGGTACCGGTAGAATTGATAAGGAGATAGCTCCTGTGAGCTTGACGCTAAGCACGTTTATGGCCAAGACTCCATTTTACATCATGGATATTAGAATCAAGCTAAGTGGCATCTTATCTTGGGGATGGATGCAAAGACATCGAGGTGTGTTAGCGATCAGTGATGGTCATCTAGCCGTCACAGATAGGTGGGGGAAGCAACACACTATTCCTCTACTTACATTCGAAGAGGACCTAGACCATGTTATAGTTCATTTTCGGTCAATGCGTGTGACTTTTCATCATTGTAGCGCCAAAAGCGCTTGCTAAAAGCCTTAAAGGAGCAGACGCAGCCTTGGGGAATTCATGTGGGACGGTGATTACCTCCGAGACCACATCGGAAGGAGGAGGTCGGGGTGAGGCCGGTGTGGCCACTATCTTGTTACACTCGCTAACTAACGATCCAAAGAGACAAACAAAGTCCACCCGGACTTGAGAGATTGTTAGGAGAGTTTGGCGATGTGTTGCCCGAGGTATTACTGCAGGTTTACCTCCTCGTCGAACTCTTGATCATCATATTGATCTGGTGGAAGGAGCTAAGCCATCTGTTGGTGCCCATATTCGTATGACCATTGACGAGTTGGCCGAGCTCAAGAAGCAACTCAAAGAGCTACTTGACAAGGGTCATCTACGACCGAGTGTGTCTCCTTACGCAGATTCAGCTTTATTTGTGAGCAAAAAAGATGGCACTATGCGTCTTTGTGGAGACTTTAGAGCACTCAACAAGATTACTAGGAAGAACAAGTACCCGTTGCCTTTGATGGATGAGGTAATGGATAGGTTGGCAAGAGCACGGTACTTTCAAAGAATTTGGATTTGGTTTCTGGATACCACCAGATTAGAATAGCTGAAGGTGATGAGCATAAGACTGCTATTCGTACAAGATACGGATTGTACGAATATACTGTGCTACCATTTGGACTCAGAAATGCTCCAGTCACTTTTTGTAGCCTCATGAACGACATCTTCCGAGATATGTTGGATGAGAGTGTGGTAGTGTACTTGGGTGACATTATTATCTACTCTCAGACGTTTGAACAACATCTGAAAGATGTGAGACGGGTTTTGGAGAAATTACGTACTCATCATCTATATCTCAAGAGGAAGAAGTGCTCATTTGGGAAACGGTACGTTGAGTTTCTTGGTTGCATGATTGATGAGCAAGGGGTTCATGCTAACGTGGCCAAGGTAAAGGCTTTATTAGAGTGGGAAGTTCCAGATTCAGTTTCTCAGCTACGAGCATTTCTGGGACTTGGAGCTTATTTTTGCAGATTCATACCGAACCATGCTAGAATCACATCTGTTTTGATCTGCTGAAAGCTAAGGCACTGTGGACATGGACAGAAGTTCACCAACATGCGTTTGATGACCTCAAGCGTATTTTGTCTACATATCCGGTGTTGGCACAACCGTTGTTAGGAGAGCCTTTTGAAGTACACTGTGACGCATCCAAGACGGCTATAGGAGGAGTATTGATCCAACATGGCCGGCCAATAGCTTACGAATCCAAAAAGCTTCCTGACGCCGAGCAGAGTTGGCCTGCCCATGAACAAGAGTTGTTTGCCATTGTCTACTGCTTAAAGAAATGGCAATTCTATCTCATACCAGGTCATGTGACAGTGTATACTGATAATATTTCAGTTACTTACTTCCAAACCAAGTCTCAACTTTCACTAAACAACAGAGATGGCAAGCAAAGTTAGCCCGGTTTGACATGGAAGTGAGGTACAAACCTGGGAGAGAAAATGTTGTCCCTGATGCACTGTCCAGAAGAGTGCACACTCTTACAACATCAAGACCAGAGAGTGATTTGAAGGAGATGGTAGCTATTGCCTTGATAGCTGACGCTCAAGCAGAGATTTGGGAAACACAATTGGGTACAAGAGTACTCTCTGATACCTTTACCAAGGATGCTGAAGGATTTTGGTGGTTCAAACACAATCGGTTGTATATTCGAGAGGGATGTTGAGACGTAAAATTATTGGTGGAACACCATGATGTCCCAAGCGGGGACACAAAGGGGAAGAGAAGCTACTCTACATAAGCTGAAGCAAGCTCATCTATATTGGCCAAGGATGAAGCGGTTAGTATATGATTATGTAGATAATTGTTTAGTTTGCCATGAGATCGAACTCTCCGTACTCATGAGGTTGGATTACTACAACCATTGACCGTACCTGATGGCCTGTGGCAATCTTTGGCCATGGATTTTGTGATTGGTTTGCCTAAAGTTCAAGGATACAATGCTATCTACGTAGTATGTGATCGATTGTCAAAACAAGCTCATTTTGTACCCTGTCAGACTACAATCACGGCTGCTCGCATCGCACTTGGACTTGTTCTTCAAGGATATTCACCGACATCATGGCATACCTAGGGAGATAGTCTCCGATAGAGATGCTAGGTTTCTATCTGAATTCTGGACCCATTTATTTTTACTGTTGGGTACAAAGCCATCCTTTTCTAGAGCCTATCACCCTCAAAGCGATGGGCAAACTGAAAGGATTAACCAGATCATGGAAGAAGGGATACGGAATTATTGCATGGTAGACTAGAGTGATTGGGTCAATCAGTTATCCATGGTGGAGTTTAGCTATAACTCTACCAAACACTCTGCTACTGGTTTATCGCCATTTCAATGTGTTTACAAGGGTAGTCGGAACCCTTGACCGCCATGGACTTAGTCTTTGGAGTTTGGAACCTAATCCTCCACGGGATACTCTAGTTCCAACCAGTAAATGACTTCTTAGACCTGAGAAGGATTGGTGTTAGACTTAGCTAAGATGAGGATGCACAAGGCTCAAGCTCGGTATAAGAAATATGCCGACCAACAGAGGAGAGATGTGGAATTCGAGGATAGGGATTTAGTGTGGTGAAAGACTAAAAACCTTACTATCCCCAAGGAGCTCACTAGGAAGTTGTTTGCACGGTGGGTCGGACCATTTAGAATTCAGGCTAGAATAGGGAAGACTGCATACAAACTAGAGTCGCCAAATAGTATCTTAAACTATCATCCCGTGTTCCATGTATCCAATCTCAAGCGTTATGTAGTCAACGACGACCCAACTAGGATAGCTAAGTGGGCACCTGCTACTCGAGCTTTACTAGACCCAGATGAATTTCGTATAGAAGAAATCCTAGACGAAAGGTTAGTTAGAACCGTAGAAGGTACCTATCAAAAGAATATCTTGTGAAGTGGAAACATCAGAGTATGCTTACGCTACTTGGGAGCCTTTGGCTTTCTTTGCCACTCAAAAGCAATTTGATCGCTTTTGAGACGTTGGCGGCAAACATTGGTCAGAACAGCCAGAGAGGAAGAACTGGAACGGTTGAAATACACCTGAGTTGTTTGTTGTGTTGTTAAAGTTTTATTAAACATGCTTGTTAATATTGTTAAAGCGCTGCCCTGGCTGTGGAGGACGCTCCAACGGGGGGCTATGCTCGATCGAGAAGGAAGGGACGCCCGACCGTAGATCGGAGTTGGCTACTATTCGATCAGATCTTTGGATCATTGCACCGATGTTAGTAGGCCTGGAAAGCGTTAGTTCTTGTTGGCTACTCTTCAATGGGATCTGAAGATCATTGCATTGATAGTAGTAGGCCCAAGAGGCATTGGTTGTGGCTATATGTCACAGTTATATTAACTCAAAGCAAACTATGATTATTGCTGATAAGTGCTTGTGGTTCCGATGCTAGGAAATAGCCTAAAACAAAACTTTGTATAGTTTGTTGTTTGAAGTAAAAGTTTGGTTGTTCTTTATATATCCTTTGTGTTTATAATGTTTTTGGCAATGATAATACAAAACCGCACTTGATTTGCAATCACGAGGACGTGATCTTTTGCGCTTGGGGAGGATGTGACAGTCCACCGTCACCAGCTCGCCTTCCCACCGACGCTGGTGTGTAATCTGGGTGCACCGCTAATATAAGCGGTGCGCAAGCCATAATTAGGAGGTGGATTTTCCCCTCCCATGGATATAAAAGGGCCGGCACACAACATCACCATTATCATTATCACTATCACTAGTCAAGGTTGTCAAACACACAGAGAGGTTGTCCTCACAGGCAGAGAGCAGTTTGCACTTAGAGAGGGAGATTGTTTACACATAGAGAGAGAGGAGATCAGAGAGGGAGACTGGGCGACGGTGGCAGGGTGTTACCTTCCCAACGGAAGAATCACGTTCATTGTTTTTGGGCAATTGCGGTATTCTGAGCCGTCACAAGTACTCTAACCTGAGTTTGTTGTGGGGAGGTGGTTTATGGGCGTTTGATTTGGGGGACGTAGAGTCGGTGCGTTTGTTTGTGGTGTGACATGTATTTGGAGCGGAGTCAGCGTCTTTGACACTATTAGCCCCGTGTTATGTTACGGGTTTGGTTACATACTTGTACGAGTTGATGGGGTCTTCCCATCCCTTTTGTTATTATACTCTGTCGTTCCATGAAATGAACTTGAGACTTATCCATGTGACAGTTATCGGGGTCGTACTGTAAAAATCCATCCATGACTCTGATCAGAGACCTTTTACAGTGCATAGATTTCCTACTTTTACACTAAAAATATAAATCATGGCAAGGGAATAATGTCTCATGTCCGTACGTTCGGTACTACACACATGGTGAAAGACCGCTGATAACGGGTTCTCGGGTCCCGGACTTTCCGTGGGATGTCCGTTGGTTGTGAATCCATGATTTGTGCCGACAAAAACTGAGTTAAGGCGTTGACCGGAGTTAGGACAGGGTTACGGACAGTGCTACTCTAGATTGCTGGAGAATCCACTCCGGCTGTCTACTTAACGCCTTGATCCCCGTTTTAAAGTACGAGGTGGTTTCCGCTAAAACCGTCCAAATTCCAACATAGCGAACTCGTACTTTTCCCCTTTAGTGCCTTTCTAAAAGGCCCTGTCTTTTGGTGTTGGTAGCTCCCGAGTCCCGTGCTATTCCCAGAGGGAGCAGCGGCATCGGCTGGCCCAGTTGATCGATCTGATCAGGCCATGTTCTCGTTTTCGGGTTCCAGGTCTGGTCTGCGAACGGATGAAGGCTTTGAGGGGACGAATCTTTTCTTTCCACGGAACGAAGAAGAATGGACTCCCTGTAGTGTTCTTTCGGGCTTCGCTGAGGCCAGCTCGGCTGGCAGATCATTGAGTTTTGTGGCTGCTCGTTTCGTTGCTGCGTTTGATGGAGGACGTTGCTTGTCACGAGATATTTTCTTGCGGGAAGATGGAGTGTCGTACTAAATGTTCAGTACAGTGGCCTTGTTACAGTGCCAGAGTGCGACAGACAAAGCTCAAGATCCCCATTTTGCCAAGTCAAGTTCGTTAGGTTGTGCTACTCTCACGTAATCACACTTCTTTCCCGTTAATTGGGTATAGTTAACCTCGTTATCCCTAGCACTCATGCAATTTTTCACCTCGCTAACGGTGTCTTCTCATGTGAACATACAACAGAGGTGGGAACTTGGAAACGTCCAGAGGAACTACTGGATCCAGACAGCCGGCACGATAATGGGAAGGATTTCCCTTGCTCTTATGAACTCATGGCTTGTGAATCATCTCAGATTGTGGATTGCAAGTAATCGGGAGACACAGTAAAATAACAAAAGGGATGGGAAGACCCCATCAAAACGTACAAGGACCAGCAAGGACAAGTAATCCAGAGAGACCCGGACACTTGTACTTTTATTTCACAAGTTTTGTTCTGCTTTGAGAAGATGTTCGCAAAGATAACTCAATTACATCGGAGCAGACTTGTGCTTTAAAATATAGCATTACACGTCTGTTCACAGCTTCTTCTTCTTCTTCTGATACATGTCAGGCAAGAAGCTTTATTTGCGGCTCACCTCCGTTCCACCTGAGCTAGTTGGACCCTTGAATCAAGAAAAGAAAAAGAAAAAAAAGTTTGCGTGTGAGGATTGGGGCGAAGTTATATTATCCTTGAATGTAGCATGGAGTACCAAAACACTGGCAATAAATGCGAACTATCTAAATCTCCTCTCGAAAGGAAATAAGAGGGTTATGAGCTCTTGAGACTTACGTAGGAGGCATGTCCCTAGCAAGCAGATTTTCTTGGAACCACGGATCCAAGTCTAGGATTTCCCACTGAATTGAAACCATGTTTTAAAAGCGAGGAACGGGTCAGAGCCTTCAACAAGAATCAAACTCTTCGTGCAGTAAGGTATGCAATTTTTGGATAAGTTCGAGACCTTTTGAAGGAACAAGTTTTTAAGGCGCAGAACTCTTCCCGAGGAATCATTCAGCGCACATTGCAATAGAGCAAAATTTCTCCAGGGCAGGCTTGCCGGGCAAATGGAAAATTTGATCGTTTCTTTAGCTTGCATACAACGGGGAGATAAGATCCAAGAGGAAAGGCCACAAGCATGAACGAAGAGGCACTGGAAGATTAGGCCGCCTCTGGCAGCCCTCTCGCTCGAGACCTAAAAAGCGGTGAGGAGCGAGGCGTAATGAGACAAAGGCAAAAGCGCGATTACCAGCGCACATGGCAATGTGGATCAAAAGCCTAAAAGTAGGTAAACGAGTTGTAAACGTACATACATATGATTGGATAACTCGGTGTCTTCTTTCAGATTTTGCGTATTCTATTCAAGAGAGGGGAAATGGAGACATTCCCATGCTCGCAACGGGCCTGATTGGCTGACCTTGGAGAAAGCATGGCGGAGGAGAACAATGAAATCGAAATCATATGTCTCATTCAGATTTCCCGTCTTCTGCTAATCAGAGTGCGCAAATTGAAGACATTCTCCCGTGTCCGGAGAGTTTGATTGGCTGACTTTGGAGAAAGGATGGTGGCGAGTAATGAGATCAACTTGTGGATGGTTCCATTGGACGAGCCTGTCGTTACACGTTAATTTATGTGGCATAGTTCTAATTAGGGTGGTCTGATGCGAGATGTGATTGACTTGATGGGGAATTTGTTTCCAAGTAATTTCCGTCCATGCCCACAAGTGGACCTCAACTTGACCAGTACGAGGAGACACAGTGAACTTTACAACCAGGAGTGCAGGATTCTACCCAAGTGGTGCGAACGCTGAATGGCCAGCATTGTTTATGAGCCCTACGTCTTACAATATCGGATGTGCCCGTCACCCTCGCTTCCCCTTTCCGATTTCATCAGATTATATGTGCTCTCGGCCCGGAACGCGTGAGCAAAACTGGGCCGAAACTCCCTATGGGAGACTGCAAGATGTCAGCAGCTCATAGCAAAGTTGACATATTCCTTCAGTCAAGAGGGTTGTCAAGTGTCGTGAGAAGACCATGTTTATATACCACACGAGATATAATCTGATCGCGGCAGTCACAAGGCTCGACTGGATTGGACGGAACCACGCAGATTTGTTCTGATTACATAGAGTTTCTCGTTTCTTCAGCCAGTGATCTTAATTATCTGCGCGTTTGAGGAAGTATGGAATATCTGTTACAACTTCAATAACGTGTTCTCGACTTCTTCTCGTCTGGAGTGTATTTTTTTGTTTCTTTTGCAAAGACCCAAAAAATACACTCCTCTTGTTAAATAATAACTTGGATTTATATGGTTTAAGAGCTTTGGAGTTATATGAACCATGTTACTTCAATATGTGCGTGAACATACACAAGAACTACTTTACTAGGGATATCAATATAATAAAATAATTTTTATATATTTTAGGTAACATATATATATTGCCAAGGGAGAATGTTTCTTTGGATATTTTTTATTAAAATATCGTTTGATTTAGATAATTCAAATATCTTAAATAAAAATAAATCATTGTAATACTATTGAAGTTAACCATTTGAATTAATCTATGTGAGACTTGATAGGGTTTCACATCCTTTTTGCTATATTACTTGGATAGTAAAAAGGTTTTATGGTTTACGTAATTGAACATCCTCCGACTGGCAATGAGATGGAAAAGGGTACACCACTTAACTGCATTGTTCCCCAGGAGTGCGAGGGTGCGGATAGGCTGAAATCTAGCAGCCATTTGTTAAGTTCTCAATCAATTTATCTCGTTGCAAGTAACGTATCCAAGCTCGCAGATCAGATTTGCCAAGATCGAGGAATCTACGCTGTTCCCTTCCCTTTTATTCCCCTTTGCAACATCCTAGGAACTATGCAAGCGGATATAGACGATTGTACTGACTCGATTCGTCCCAGATAGCGCTGAGCCTGGATCTCAATGTTTGAGCAGCTACACATCAATCTTCCAGTTCCACTCTTATACATATTGGAAAATTGTCTCCCACGTAACGAGCAGCCAAGGATTCCGCTCGAGAACCCTCGGATTGGGAGGTTACTCGAGTACCCGGTAAGTTGAATCCATTTTACCCGAAGCTTACGAGTCACGACTATGAATTGGAAAGGATTGGGAAACCCTAACTCGCTCAAATGCGGGCCCCGAAGGGAGAGTTTCTTAAAAAGATTCTGATCCAAAATTATCGGGGGCCATAGGGGCTCTTAAGAGGGGGAAGAGCTTATTCCGACAGCGACACGTGTTACAAAGTCAAAGATTTATTTCGAGGAATTTCGGTCAGATTCTCTGAGTCCCCCAGGTGCCTGTTTGTGTCTGCCGTAAAACTGTCCACATTCCGGCAGCCGTGAATTCGTACAGTACATACAAAAGCCAGAGGATCATGTTATCATGACGTGGTTGCCTATTTACTACCACTAAAGCCAAACCAGTTCCGGTTTCGGAGTCCTTAACCAACAGAAAAGGCTGCGCTGCCGCCATTCCTAAAGGACACGTGTAAATGACTGCGGTGTCTTTAGCGAACCTATACCGCTCTATCTGAATCGAAGGCCAGAATCATCAGCCGAGCACACTATTGCGAAGGATCCCAACTCTCGACCGTAGATTCTACGGACTGATGTCCCTCGGTTAATGAGATGGCAATCCGTTAAACACACTGTCATCACAGGGAGCACGCTGTGCTAAGAACACCATCCGTGGTTACCCACCGGCCTTCCGATGGTCGATCTGACGCCTTGAAAACACCTACACATGATTTCTGTAAAGCGAACTGAAGCACATTACGTAGTCACCAAGTAAAACGCGCAAGTACAGCGCTTTGGCTAGAGGATTTAGCTGTAAAGTCATACCAGGTCCTTTAGCGGTGACGTTGCCTTCAGAGTAGAGAGCTACTCCTCCTCTGTCGAACGTGTAGGTAATTATTTAATAATTTCAAAATATTTCTAAACCCCCGAGAGCAAACGAGCGTGGATCCAATCCTTCTAAAAATTTGAAATAAGATAAATCATACGAGAACTTAGATAATTTCATAGATTTGAAATTATACATTGAATTTGCGGGGCGCCGGCTCTCATATATAAAAACCTCTTAGGACATTGAACGGATGTGCCGCAGCGAGCCAAATGCCAAAGGTGCATAGCCCCTGGCAAAAAGGTTAGAGTGCAAACTCATCCGCATTCAGGGGGTCACGATTTTGCGATTTTCCACTGAATCGCGCCCCCAGGCTAAAGATATTGGGTGCTCCTGGTTTTGACTATTTTGAGAAAGATGAGTGACTTCTAAAAGAGGAGGAGGAGGAAAAAATAAAGAGCAGTATTGTCAAAGCGAGCTGTGGGCATTAAAGGAGAAGGAAACAAAGGGATAGATAGACCCATGATGGGTTGTCTCAAGGAAAGGTAAATAAAAGGTTGAGAGATTTGTGGGGTCGAACCTCTGTAGGCCCCGCCACAGGCCCAAGAGCGGAGAGGAGAGCATTCGATACATGGACCCACTTCATGGAGAACACTTCTGACATATCTCACAAAGCGAGAAGAGCGAAGAGCGAGAGAGAGAGAGAGAGATGTTCTTGGGAAGGGAAGGGGAGAGAAGAGGAGTGGGAGGACAGTGAGTGAGTGAGTGAGGGAGGGAGGGGCACTGAGGGCGAACAGCAAAGCAAATGAAAGCGAGTGGGAGGAGAAGAAAGGAGAGGTGAGGTGTTGCCGGTGTGCCATTGCACGAGTCCGGGAGGAGGAAGTTGTCGGGAAGGTTGGAGTGCTAAGGAGAAGAAAAGGAAGGGAAGGAAGAATAGTCAGGAGAAGGTGGCCAGGCAACTGCTTGTTGTTTGCTTGCTGGCTCAAGAAGCAAGGGGATTGGATTCTAGATGTCATTGTGCTAGATAGAGCGGAGTTGGACAACGAGTGTTTTGTGTCTGCATCCACTTGACTCGTCCACTATAATTCAGCCTGCTGACTGACGATTGGTCGCCTCGGGCCCTTGAGCGTCCCTCTCATTGTTTTATAAATTTATTCTACGTCGCCGGACTGTGATAGAAGTTGCCGCTCCGAGTTGCGAGAGCGATTAATATCTGCTGAATGGTAGTGAGTCAATCGAACCGAGAGCAGATTTTACGAACGTAGACGCTTGATCGACTGACTCAGAAATAGCTCAAGAAGGAAAAGGATTCAGCTCGTAGATTCGAGGCCGAAGCGCCGGACGAATAAGTAAGGAGAAGAAGAGGCAATCAATACCCGGCAGTTTCAGATTCGAACTCGCCATCGGAAGCAGTAGGGACGACAGGTTCTTTGAGATTTTGCAGCATTAGGAGGTTGCTGAGGCAGGGCTAGTATTACCCCGATAGAAAATTGTAGATTTCTTGAGGGCATTGCTCATGGTTCCAGGTCGCGCTGGCATTAGCACACCACTCACTCGCGCTTGACCGAATCTCCCTAAACCCACGCTCCCCTCCAGCTCCATTCCTCCGAAAGCAATCCATCCACGAGATTCGAGCTCTGCTTCACTTCTCGCAGCCATAGGTTCGTTCAATTTGTTGAGGCATTCTGGAAGCAGTAGAATAGCGATGGCGAACGATCGCAGGCAGGCGAAGGTGGGTCTGACCCGCCAACCCTCAGGCAGCATCCCGCGCCCGCCCCCAATGGGCGGGGGGATTACTCGCCAACTCAGTGGCGATGTAACGGGCTCGACGATGAAGGCAGCCACAGCCCCAGCACCCGCTGCGGGCCGCAAGCGCAGCGCTGCCACCGCTGCAGCTTCTGATAGCACCTCATCCGAGAGCAAGGAGACCGGCGGAACGCAGCAGCAGCAAAGTGGAAGCAAGCCCAGCGGGAGGCAACGCCGAGGGGGACCTGAGAACGGGAACCACACTTTCAGGGGCGTGAGGCAGCGGCAGTGGGGAAGATGGGTTGCGGAGATCAGGGAGCCCCGATGCCGAACGCGAATGTGGCTGGGGACTTTCGCCACTGCCATCGAAGCGGCGAGGGCGTACGACGATGCAGCTCTCACTTACCATGGGCCCGGCGCCCGGCTCAATCTGCCCCAATCTCAGCCTTCTGCCAACTCCACGGCTACGTCGGCCGTGCCCGTGGCTCCCAACGGAAGCAACCATCATCCCATGTCCGGATTGGCGAGGTCTGCTTCTTGCAACGTCGGGAATTACTGCACCAGCGATAATCGCGAGATGGCAGGCTCCATGCTTCAGCGCACTTCGTCGGGCCCGGCCAATCTGTTGCTGCGAACCAGCTCGAGCCCTGCGCAGTGCGCAGCCATGGCAGCTGCAGAGCTGGACTCCGGAGCTATGTTCACCTCGTATGCTCCGGACCTGAGAATTGAAGAGAAGGCCGCGAAGAAGATGTATGTGCCCAGTCCGGCCGGTGGGATGTACGCAGGATCCGCGCCCGGCGCGATGAGCGAGTCGCAGACTGTGTTCGTGAATGGGGCTTTGGATCGTTATGACATGGGCACCAAGTTCGTCGGCGCTCCTGTGAAATCGGAGCCCGTTTCTGATTTTCCTGCAATGTACCAATCGGTCGGCTCTAACGCTAGCTCGCTGATGAATCACGCCACTTTCGCTGATATGTTCGGGGGCGATTTGGGAGCCGTGGTCACGCAGCAGCAGCAGCACAGCGGTCAGAGTTTGAGGACCCCAAAAGTGGAGCAGAATATGAGAGCGGATGCGCCTTCTTCAGCCTCCACATCCATCTCGTCCGTGAACACGGTCGGGGCTGGAGTGCTGGGCAATTGTGGGAGCGACGAGGGATCTCCCACTTCGTTTTGGACGATGGATTCTGACACCAAGTTCGATAGTAGTTGTGTGAGCACGGATTGGCTACAGCATGTGTTGGATCAGCAAGGGCCTCCTGCTCATGTCACCAGCACCAGCGCATCCAGTATGCTGACATCCAGGTTAGGTTCGCTGGAGAAAGCGGAATTGGGACCTTGGGATATCGACATTTGTTCAACACCACCCACTCTCGACCTTCCATTAGAGGAGACTTTGCACTTTGATGACGACTTTTTGTCCGGGCAATTATTCCAAGAACGCAGTATGCAATATGAGCTTTTGTAACGAGGGTAAACATCCAAGTGGAACACTGAATCCTTGAGCTGCAGTTCAGATTCAGCTGCAAGCGCAACGTTCCGGCAACTATGGCCGGATTCGAACAGCAGTTTCGGCTTGGATGTTCCTGCATATCTTTGTAGTTAGTCTGATGTACATATACGTAATATACAAGTAACATTAATGTAGGTAGAATGTCAGAGCCTCGAGCTCGAACTAGAACACAAGAAGCTAGCATTGTGGACCAGATTTGTCTTTGGAAAGGGTTCGGCCAAAGAGTGAATCTGACAGGAAGTGGTTATGAGTACCTATCACAGTAGTTGTGGGTATCGCAGATGATGGGCAATACGATTATTCGATACTGAAGAGAAACCCTTTCGGGGAACACACAAGCAACTTTTACGTTACAAGATGCGGTTAGGATCTCAAACTTTGTGTTTCTCCAGATATACATTTCTATGATTTTGGCTGCTCGTTCAAGGAGACCCTTAGATCGCCAAAACGATTTTGAATTCATTCCATAGCGTGAATGCAATTCTTCACGACTAGCATTCGCTTTAGCTAGCTTTGTAGACTACATTAGGTTAAGAAGAAGTCTGTCGGCTTAAATTTTGGGGTCCCTCTAAGTCGAATTGTGGCTTACTTTTACTATAAATTGAGATCCTTTTTTACTCGACTTGCAGTCTTTTGCCTGTGATGAGTCTGATACCTGTCCCCGTTGCCAAGTCTCAGGCATTGATGATAAGCCATGGTACCATGAAAGTCTCAGCGAGACGTCACGAAATGTCGATCGTGCGCTGAACAACTTTTATCAATGACTTCTATAAAGTGACCCTACGTCGAGTCCAGAACTTTTGCCCTAACTGTATTTGCAGTCTGTGAGGTTTTGAACTCTCATCTCACGGATTAGATGGGCAAGATGGGTCGATATTGAGGACGAATTTTGGTTGCAATAGCAGTTGCCCACACCTGGAGAGAGAGTTGTGTTCGATATGCAGACGAATCTTGACAAACGGACATCCAAAAATTTCTTTGAAGTAGCTGGTGAATCAATATATATGCAAAACTAAGGCACACTGTGAACGATATGATAATGAATATTGCGGAGCTATCAAAGAGCAGCACGACTCTTCTGGATTTTGTTTGGGTGAATTTGACCATGAAATTTGTGCTTCAGGTTACCAGAGAAAACATACATGAAGACTGACTTCGATGAATACTCAGGTCTATGGCTTCTGTTGTGTATTTGTACAATCCAGTGGTAATAAGAGTCGAACGTAGTACTTACATGTGGCTTATGTGGTGTCAGTACCTTTGTTATCCAAGAATTCTTACGAAGTTGCACCGGTGATAGATGATTGTTCCAAAGGTCATTTCAAAATCATGTTCTCAGAACCGGTTTCCCAGATCACTAGGCTCAGTTCACTTATGTGAGGGTCAATTCAGTCTCATTCTGGTAAGTGTCCACGTACGGCAGAAACTGAATTTTAATCTGCAGTTTCATCGGAATTTCTCTCAGGCTAGATTCTAACCGGAATTGCAGTACAGCCGAAGCCCTTGCTTGTCCATCCGTGTACGGCTGAAAGACCAGCAGGCAGACCACGAGGATAAGTTCAGAATAAAGGAAAAATGCTGTTTGTTTGCCACTCCGTGAACAGTGGGCGGACCGTCACCAACTGTAGGATGAGCTCGGTCGAAGTCATACTCCGTGTCACACCGGGTCTCCAAGGAAGAGACAGGAAAGGAAGAGAAGCAGATTTACGTGAGAAGAACGTCTCAACCAACTGGCCATCAAGTGGCGAGACCAAAACTGTTGCGAGCCTGAGATGATTATCAGCGTCGTCTGATTTGCAGGCAAAAGGGTAGAAATTGCCGGCAACGTGTGATGGACAGATCCACGTGTAGCATGGGCCTATGATCATGACCTCCCGCTGTCTTCCTTCCGTCAAATCTAGTAGATATCCTTTTGAGCGACAAATCACTGTCTGCTTACGCAAGTTGAAAGGTGTTGAGCGAGCGGCTTCTGTTTTGGGTCCCAATCTGGCACCTGGATCCATTCCCCAGAGAGCTTTCTTGGGCTATTTTGCGACAGGTTGCCTGCCTGCATACGTGGTTCCAAGGTTCACACATTTTGCACTGCAGAAGCAAAGATGAGCCAAGTCCTGCTTATATTCCAAGAACACTCATGGAAGGCGCTTTGTCTCTTCCTTTCAAGGGGCGCCGTCTTGTATGCAGTGGTGGTGGGTGGTTCCAGCATATATCGTTGTTTGGCAGGGACTAGTCCGCCTACTGTTGCCTGCAATGAAGCGATCGAAGCAGAGCCCACTCAAGAGCAGCTTGGAGAACTCGTGGCCACAATCCGATCTCCGACTTGCTTCAAGGTGAAGACTCGATTTACTTCATGTTTCAGTCATCGAGTAGCTCGCAATCGCCCACCACATCCAGCGTGCAAATCGGACTCAAAGTCCCACAAATATCCTGTCTTCCGAGAAGGTAAGCAGCAGCTTACCAGACCTGAGGCTCGTCACATCGTCGCCAGTTGAGCAAGTGAAGCAATGTCCTGATGCCGATGATCAGAGGTACAGGGTACATGGCCATGGGATGGATATTGGTATAATACCTGCACCATAATAATAGATGAAGCTTAAATATCTGATAATGATCCAGTTGAACGGACTCGGAGCTCCCAGGGCCGTGGTTGGTCCGAACCGCGAGGAATTAATAAAAGTCTAAAACAACTCGAGACTCTTCGACCCTGCTGTTGCCAGAACGCCTCCAGCTTGTGAGCTTATATCTCCCAATCGCTTAATAGGAGAAGCTTGCGAAACTGCAGTACCTGAGATCGATGATGAGATGTGCTGACTCATTGTTATTATCTTCGACTCAGAGCCCATTTTCCTCACTGATCAATGCACGTGACGTCAAAACGTCGATGACCAGCTGCCTTCGCTCAAACCAAGAAAAGCGTGACGATCATTTGGTCTATCAAATCCTTCGGGGGATCAATCAAAATGCATAGCATACATTCATCCTCGCCTCTTCTTCTCTGCTTCGCGCCAGGTGCCGGCGAGCTACCATCTCCGACTCGAATGACAGCGTGACAAGTTCCACAACTATCTGAGAAAAAGAACCGGGTCTTGTTATTGAGCGTCCTTGGACTCGGACACCACCTGGCGGCCACGTACTGCTTGTATATAAATACCACCCGCACTAACGTGGCGGCTGCGGGTCACTTCTACTGTTTTGCGCTGCCTTCTTCGTACAGCTCCCGTATATTTATTTGCGATCTTTCCTTTCCTCGCCTCTCGCCTCTCGCTCATTACATGGGCCCAGCTTTTCTCAACCGCGTCCCACTCACTCACGCATATCGCCTTTCTCGCGCAGTTGCTGTACGTCGTCGTTCGTCGGGAACTACGGCAGCTCTGACTGACACCTAGCGGTCTGCTGCAGCATATAAACGCAGAATAACTAACAAACCACAGCTCAACCGGTTTCATCTCCCGTCGCATTTAGAAACAATAGTTGGATAATATCTTGATGCGGGAGAGTTGTGCACAGAGCAGTAGTCACGGTGCAAATTTGGCTTGTGATGTTCTCCAAGCGTTTTGTGTCCGCAACTGAGCTATCCATCCGGTTGATGGCGTTTGCAGTTTGCGATATGTCATTTGCATGTTTGCAGGTGCGAGAGACTTATTTCAGAAATAAGAATCCATTGCGTAAACTTGATTATGTCCTGCAAGAGTTTGTTATCCACGAAGGAGCTAACGTCATCCATCCTGCTTATGACACTGGCTATATGTAACCAGGATCTGCAGCAGAGTTTTTAAAGTAGCAGGAGTTATGATGCGAACCGTCTGCAGAAGCAATTGCTACTGGTACTTCTGTCACCGATTCATGAATCGATTGATCAGATGGATAAATACACACCAAGAAGGATTGTCATAAGAAAAAATTTAGGCTGGAACGAACAACCGACTTACGAATTTGACAATTGCCGCTCTAGATGAGGTTTGGTTTCATGATCTAAGTTCGGTTTCAAGACCCTGTTTCAGGTTTATCATCTCCAGATTCTCCCCATCGTAGTTATCTCGTTGTCTTCCTCTGCTGTGTCTCTACTCATGCCGAATGAGAACAAAATGATTACATGAGGGATAATTGCCGTGTAAGCAACTCAGCAGTTACCTTTTGGAACGCGCAAATATGGATTTCGAATTTCCCGTTGTACTTTCCAACTTGGAAATAGACGGGATCATATCCCAGCAAAGTGGTAGGCTGGTGGAATCGAATTCCAGCAACAGTGATAGTTGTTTAAGTATTTCTCGTGAATAATTTCTTCTGACAGCAATATCTCTAACATTGGTAGTCCCTAAACATTTGATGGGGTCTTCCCATCCCTTTTGTTATTATACCGTGTCTCTTAAAATATTGGTAGTCATGGCCTTGTGTGTTCTCGAGCCACTTACTTACGAAAAGGTACCAACATATGCAACAACTTGGTGAGTATTTTATATGCGGCATATAACAACAACGGGACCAAAAGCTGCGGGTACAAATCTCCAGTAGACATATCCTGAAGAAACGTGGGGCAACATTGTATGATTGTCAGTTGTACGAGAAAGAACTAGCTGCAAGTTCTTCGTCGACTGTGGTCCATGTAGGCCATTCCATCTTTAGGTCACATCTTCAGTTGTTTTGGTTAATCTTGGTTGTTTCTCTGTGCGTCCTATCGAAAGGCAATTGTTCCGAGTTCTGAATGGCATCAACCATTCTGACGACGTTCTCATCGCCCAATAACATCAGGCAGGTACGTCGGTGGGTTGGCGCTCGAAGTTTGCAATGGTTATCACACAAATTTCAAGGTACAGTCCTCATAGTTGACGTATGGCTGTATGATTCTTAATGCACCTAGAGACAATACCTAATTAGAGTATATTACACCATTTCCAGTTGGGCTTTTTATCGTATAATACAGTAATTAGAGGTAAAGGGCTTAATCAATAACTAAGGTACACCTGATTAAAATCCATAATTAAATGAGAACTAAACACTAATAGAGTTATCGTTCATTAGTGTGTAAATATTTCCATCCCTTTGTTAGTATGTAGTACACTAGTATACATTATCTAGGGATCCACAGTAATTAGGTATACACACCAATAGCGGAAATCGTTTGTAGACAGGTTGACTTAACTTTCACTTATTCTAGAGTAAGTTGTTATGTGTGTGTTTCACTTTCTAAGTTTATACTCTTGTCCGACATTACTTCGATGTGATAAGAAAAGCTTGTGCATCAAGGTTCTTTTATCCAATAAATAAATAAATAAATATATGGAATTATTTTTCAATAGTTTACCATTACACGTGCTTCAAAATGGAAATAAAAAAGTAGACTATTGATGTTTGATAGTGCTAGCTGATATACACTTTGACATTATTTTAATGTGTATTTCAACACGTTTGAAACTATCAAAGCATACTTGAAAACAAGATAAATTTTCCTTATCAACGCAGTAATTTATTATTACGTTTATAAGAATTTCAAGAAAAATAAATAATGCTAAAATCTTTAAACTTTTCTGCAAAACATCATCAATCATAATTCAAAAATCATAACAAAACACAATTTCAAATTACAAAGTAAAGTGCTTTGATACCACTTGTTGCATAAGGAGTCAAAAAGCCAAAATGCTAACACAAAATTTGTACTCCTAAACTTAAAACCTTCATTCAGAATTTCAACATTCTAGCTACCACATAAGCATACACGTTGAACATGCATATAATGTGATTTACCTCAAGTTGAGGTTGATCCGTCAACAAAAACTCCTTAATAGTACTTACTCAGTTTGATAGTTTTACCCAAAGATTTTTTCCAAATAATATATTTTTCTCTTAATTATACACTCCAAGCATGACTATATTTACAACTCTTGTGTTATCCAAGCTTAACAACTTCACCTCATCACAATCATTTAAACGATCATATAACTATATCAAGGAACCAGTTGATGGTTTTTCTTTCTTATGATGAACCTTCTGATCCTCACTTGGTCTCCTAGTTTAAAAAATTTAGCTTCAAATTTGAGATTATAAAATAAATTGTTCAACTCTTAATTATAACACTATATAGTCATGAGTTTGCATCATGAATGTCAGATCTAGGTTAAGTCCATATGATGATTCATGTTGATATTGATATGTACTCTTCTAACCAATCACATCCTCTTTTTCTTCTAGATCAGGTCCATTTAACTTCAAAGTTCTACCATTTGAACTAAACTTTAATCAGCAAAGTCAAAATCATTTTGACTTTTTTTGAATAATCAAGTTTATTTGCTAGCAAGTTGTACTTACAATGGTTCACACCTTGTACTTGATTTTTAAACATACTAAGTAATTCAAAATTGGATTGATATATCATTTCATCCATCTTGATCATGTTGTAGTCACTTACGTAAGTGGAAAGTAAATAAACATCAAAAGTCACATCAACACTAATTTCTTTGCTTCATATGACTCTTTTTTTATACTTACTTTGATTTAAATGATTCGAAGCAAAATCCAAGAGGTTCCACCTAATGATTTTTCACTTGCTAACTCGTGACATTTTTTCTTGTTTGGTAGATTTTTAGGAAATTTTTCTTTTGGGATGCTATTTGATCTGAGGTTGGCACTCCCAAGTTTATGGATTTTACACATTTTTGGAATTACGTTCAATATATAGATGGTTTTATGAGGGATACTTTTAAGACAAATGGTCCAATATACTGCAAACTTGAGTGTAAAACTTTGTAGTAGTGTGAAATTTTACACACTTATATCAAACACATGTTTTTTTAATAATATTTTAATATTTTAGAAATTTATACATCATATATTTGCCATTTTAATCAAGTAAATCTATTTTGCAATTACATGATTGAGGAGAATTATGATTTAAATTTTCATGACTAAAATGTTCTCCATTCAACAAGCTTAATGTCATCAACCAGTTTCATGTTACTCTATAAAATATATTGCAAAGATTTTTTTTTGCACCCAATGTTGATTGTTTTAACCTTTTTAACTTCAAATCACTTTGCATCCTGAAAATCTTGCACTAGACTAATTATACATGTTCAATGCAAATGCAAGCTGAAAAAGACCATTGTACTTCTAAATATTTATTTTTGTCTTTGACAAAGTCAACTTGAGTGTGCATTCACATGTATATTCAAGTTGTAGAGAGTAATCTTTTTTTTTCCCTCAACAAATCATGAAGATTTTATGACAAGTCTTGATACTATCAATCGTTGTCATATTCTTTTGATATTTTTGGCCGAGATTGTGTTCCCAAGCAAGAGTTTGAATTTCTTTCAGAAATTTATCGTCAAAAATTTTACAACCACATTCCAAACAATCTAGATCTTGTAAGTTTCAAATAGCTAGCAACATAAAATCTACCTCCGAGGACTTTTTAGAAGCTCATCATAAATCTAAAAGGGCTTGTTCCCACCCTATGACCATGACCCTAATGCACACTCTTACACAAAATCTCATATTCCAAACTCCATGATGCAAATTCTCACAAAGAGTAAGATATCACTCAGAGATACTTTGATTATCAAAGTCTTCATTGAATGAAGGTTCCAATCCAAACATGACTTCTCCAAGAACCAAGCTTCCCAAAACAAGATCTCTCCAAAACTAAGATCACAAAACTAACTTGAGAGATGATTCTCAACCTCTCTATTTATACTACTTAGAATCTTACCCTAGTAATTATAAGCAACCACCATGTAACTTTCTCTTATCAAGTTTAATCGAGATAGAAATCACAAACCCTAGTGAAAAGGGTACATGACAATATGCAATTGGTCCACTTGGATCTTCTAGAAGCTCAACTACCTTGCAATTGATTTTAGTGTACCAAGTCAATTTTGGCTCTAGATTTAAGATTCTTCACCAAGTCAAACCAATGAAAACTAGTCCAAATCAAGAAAAGTCAAGATATCCATATGATGGAATCTATTCTTTGATTCGTATTAAATAACAAAATAGTTGTTTTCATCTATCACACTAGGAGCTACTATATATTTTCCTCCAACTTAATCATGACTAGCTAAACATAGCGATGACTAAAATAGACTTAATCACAATTTAGATATACTCACATTTCATCATATATGTACAACCATGGGTCTTACATTTACCCACGGACCAAGATTTCACTCCGTCATTGGAGTGAAAAATTTAGATCGTTGATGAAACTGCTTCAACTTGTCATGATTCACTTGGTCAAAATGCCGTTTTCCCACTCCTTCAAATCATAAGTAAAGTTTCCCCACACTTTGTGAACTATGAAAGGACCAAAGTACTTTGAAAATAATTTCTTTCTTGCTTTCTTATATCTAATGGAGTCGTAAAGCATTATCAAATCATCTTCTTTGAAAACCTTCATCTTCTTCGTCCCAAGTCGATTATCATGATACTTCTTCTGCAATTGTTGAGCCCGCTTCATACATACCATGGCCACAATTCGAGCCTCCTCCAACTCCAATAGTTGTTGACATCTTGATTTGATAGCTTCTGCTCCATTCGTCCTCTTTAACTTCCATTGGATAGTTAAGAAGGTTGTAAAATCAAATTGAATTGGAAGTTTTGACTTGACACCATATACCATACGGAAAGGTGAGTATCCTATTAATGTCTTTGAAGTTGTCTGATACTCCCACAAGATAGCATGCAACCTCGTGTTCCAATTTTGCTTGCTTCTGTCCATGTCTGCATCCTTGGCCAACATCATGCAAGGTGTAAAGTTGGTTCGTTCTACCAACCCATTAGCATTTGGTTTGTAGGAAGTAATCACTCGTGCCTTGATGCAAAAATGATCTAACATGGCTTGTATAATGCTTCAAACAAACTCGCCACCTCTATCTCATGCAATTTCTAGAGGTCATCCAAATCTAGTTATTATCTTTTCGTAGAGAAATATATCCACTTCTTCCTCAATTTAGAGGTCTAGCTTCTATCCACTTGGTTAGATAATCTATATCTACCACAATGAACTTGTTACCCCGAGGAGTAAGATTCAAGGGTCCTACAAAATCTATTCCTCATTTCTCAAAAGGACCTAAAATAGAAACTGATGTCAAAGGAGGGTTTTCATGGACTTTCTAGCAAAAGCTTGACACACATCACAACTCTTGCAAAATCTTAGCGTTTTGCTAAGATCTTAAATGCACTTACCTTTCCTGCAAAGTGTCCTCAACATACCGAGCCTTCGTGAAACTCCTTCATGAGTTGAATTGACTCCTCCATTCCAACAGTAATCCATCTGCTCCTTGATGAAACAACACGTCCTCTATGATGGTATAAGGTTCACATCTCTTCACCAATGCATTCCTCTCCCGTGAATGCATGCCTTGGAGAAACTCTCCTTCCGAGATGAAATGTGGTGCCACCAAAATGAAGAGTCCAATGGCTACTCTGAATTTGGATGCACCCATGAGCGTAAGAGGCAAAAATATTCATTGGAGATGCTGTCAATTTTGAACAATGAAATGATCCATGGCATGAATGATTTTTATAGTTATTTCTCGTAAAATCACCCAATTACTACCAGTCCTAAACATCGTTTCCTAAAAAGGACATTTGCAAGACTACAAAAAATTTTAGGAAAAAATTAGGAAATTTCAGAAAATTTTAGATTGTGCAAGATGTGATTCAAAATTATTAACTATCAATCAATCATTCCAAAAATTCCCAAAAAAAGTTTAAAAATTTGAAATAATATTAGATGATTTAAATTTTTCAAACACCTACTAATTCTAATTGTAAAAAATAAGCACTAAATAGAAATTGGCTGGAATTAAAAAAAAACCTAAAACTCCCAATATTTTAAAAAATTATCTGAATCGTTAATATTTAGTTCAAATGAGTTGAAGGTTATATAATTTTTCATATTTTTTTATCTTTTATATATTCTAACATGTGGGCATAAATTTAAAAAAAAATCCAATGATCAGATTTTATTTAAAAAAATTAGGAAAAGAAAAAGTGTACAAGAATGTGCATGAAGATCAAGTAAATAAAAGAGAGAAAGTTTGAAATATATAACAAATGAAAAATTAAGATGCTTTCATTATAACTCCGTAATCTGTTTGTCATGAAATAAAAGATTCAAAAATTTTGGTCATATTTTCAAAATATTTAAACATAATTTTGAAATATATCAAAATATATTATTATGTTATATCGTGTATTAAATTTTAAGAAATTAAAAATGAGATTTTAATATTTAAAAATATATACATTAATATAAAAAAATAGCAGCTTATAAATTGTAAGATTTTGATGTCAAATGAAAATAATACGAGGCTAAAAAATTTCTAACCAGTCAAAATATGATGTCTACATAATACAAACATAATTTTGGGATATGGTTTGACATGCAAAAATATATTTAAATAATTGGTCATATTTTTAAAATATTTTGATATATCTTTGATATAAGTTAAAATATATAATTATATTATATATTTTATTAATTTTTTTTAAAATTAATATTTTAAAATATGTGCATTAATCCAGAAAAATAGCAGATTATAAATTACAAGATTTTGATGTAGAATGAAAACAACAAAAAGCAAAAAACAAAAATTTTTCACAAATAAAAATATGGTATCTACATAATACAAACATAATTTTGTAATATAATTTTGGCATAAAAAAATTATTCAAAATAATTGATCATATTTTCAAAATATTTTGACATATTTTTGAAATTCATGATATTATTTTATGATCAAGTGTGAAAAAATAACAGACTTTTAATTGCAAGATTTTGATATAGAATGAAAAAAGCATGAAACAACGAAAATAGAGTTTTGCAGAAAGTTAAAATGTGATTTTTACACAATAAAAATATAATTTTGGGATGAAATTTTGATGTTAAAATACATATTTAAATTAATTGGCCATATTTTTTTCATAATTTAATAATTTTGATATGATTCTTATATTATATATTAAATTTCATCAAAATATTAAAATCCAAAAATTCAAATTCAAAATTAAAACTAAAATTACAATTAAAATATATTTCATATTAATCCATAATTATAGATTACTGTGAAAAAATAACAGTTTATAAACTATAATATTTTTTATATCAAATGAAAAAAACAAAAAGTAACAAAAATAGAATTTTTCAAAAGCCAAAATGTGATGTTTACATAATATCAACATAATTTCAGAATATAAATTTATTATGAAAAAAAGAATTTAAGAGAATTTATCATATTTTTATTAAAATTTTATATATATTTGAAATTTATGATGTGATCATACATTGCATTAAATTTCAAAATTTTAAAAAAATATCAATATTTAAAAATTATACATTAATATAAAAAAGTAAATTTTAAATTTCAAGATTTTGATGTAGGATGAAAATAATATGAAGCAAAAAAACATAAAATTTTTCAAAAAATAATTATAGTGTTGTTTTGTTTGAAAGTAAAAAATAACATGAAAAATTTGTGACTTGATCTTAAACCTCACAACATATTTTCTGCAAAGAATTGTTTAATGCATGTTTATAAATGAATCAATAAATAATTTTTGATGCATTTTGATTGCTCATTAGGTTTATTTGATTATTTGAATCTATATTTCATTAAAATATTTGAATTGTAAATAATAGTTTTAGGGAAAAAAATTTAACACTTTATTGCAAAGAAGTGATACATGAACTCCACTTCTCTACTGAGCAACTGAGAAGTGTATCATTTCTGTGTTGAGCAGTTGAGAAGGCCTACATGCATCATATTTCTCATAAGCACTTGAGAAATGATAAATGTATCAATTTTTTGGATTGTGGTTAGAGTTGACATTTTATCCTTCACATAAGTAAAATTTTTCTCAAAACTTCTCCCAATCCAAAACCATAGACAACTTCTTACTCCACATGAATGTTTCATCATTTGCTAGATTCTTCTTTATTAAGAAATATTTCTGAAAACTGATGTTCTTAGGTCTTTGATTGTTGAAGGTGAGCTATTTGACATGAATGTTTGAAAATCAAAGGTGCTTTCTAAAACTCTACAATCTGATGTAGACGGATAAGATTATTCTAATATTTCTTGCAACGTGCTTATTTGGAACCTTTCTTTTGTGCTAAACATCTCGCGAAGCAACAAAATATTTTATAAATCTGATGGTGTATATGACCTATGAGCAAAAAACCTAACTTGAAAAAATAATAATATAAACGCTTGTCTAGTATGCTAGACATGCAAGCATGTAATGTCAAAATTTGAGGTATTTATTTAAAATAATAGTTATTTATATTTATTAAAATGAAAATTAATATGATCAAGTCATAAATCACAATAAATTAGACTTGAAAATGACAAAGTCATAGAAAGAAAATATGACAATCACACAAATGATGACCTCAATCGATGTTTAGACAAAATCAGCGAGAGGAATGCTATGAAAGAGATAATGGACTTGGGCTGAAGATTTTGAGATATTTTTTTCCTTTAATTAAATCACAATTAGATACATAAACTAAGATCTATCTATTCAATCCTAAATTAGAAATTCAAAAAATTTATGGTGTTGTATATGAGTTGTTATGTACATTATTGTCCATGTTCCTTAAATGTTTATTTTGACCTTATTTGAATCATCAAGCAATGTTCAAGAACCACTTGGCCCAACACCCATGGAGTTGGAAAACCTTCGACGTAAGGAAGGATATGCACCACCACGAGGACCACTGCCTAGGTATGGAGGTGATAGTCGTCGATCATTGATTCCAAATTTGCCGGATCTTCCTGCAAATAATGGAACGCTGAATCGAGGAGGAATGGGGGGTCGTGACAATCGTCAATGCTATACATGTGGGAGGATAGGTCACATTGCCAAGTTCTGAAGAACTCGATCAGGACCATCCGTAGGAAGATCTATGTTGCAAAGGCCTTTCAACAATATGGAAGGAGGGGAATACGACAATGAAGACGAGATCTTGTAGGGAAACGAAGATCACCAGTATACTTGCCTTGCGGCCTTATTAGTTCCACTAAACGAAGAAAAGGCAGGGTTGTAAGAAGACAACGATTGGAAGCTCATGGAGGGAGCAAGAAACAAACACGATTGATTGTCACAGATGGGATGATGGAAGGACACAAGGTGAGAGTTCTAATTGATCCTGGAGCAACAGAAAATTTTCCGTCACGATCTGTTGCAATGAAATTAGGATTGATTTTGATGAAGGATGTGAGTGAGGAAGTGGAGTTGCCAAATGGGCAAACTGAACCAATTGAGACATTAGCACGGAGTGTACAACTAGCCATAGGCGGGTACCATGGAGAGATTGAATGGAGAGTAATCTGATTAGCTCGATATGATGTCATCCTAGGATTGCCATGGATGGAGTAATAGATTTTCAAAAAACGGATTCGGGGTCACAGATACCCAAAAACGGAGTATTTGATTCAATGGAAAGGATATCCATCATATGAATCAACTTGGGAACCGGCAAAAAACTTAGCCAATGCACCTTTGATCGTTCAAGAGTTTGAACGTATGAGCAACAAGGACGTTGCATCTTAAAAGGAGGGAGATTTGTAATCATCTTTAGTTAGTGAGAACTAAAGTAGAGGTTACGCAAGGAGGAGATAGATAGTCTTGAGTTGACTATTAGTGGAGTATCTAAAGGTGCCACATCAGCAATCCGTGTGCTCTTTAGGTTGTGTTTCTTGTGTGTTAGTTAACGTGTTAGTTGGAGTACACGTCAGCAATCCGTGTGCTCATAGGGATGTCTGCCACATCATCGATCCATGAGGAATTGAATGGATGGTGGTTGTGTAACCTTGTCTAGTTTGTACCTTTTTGAGGACTATATATGGAGAAAGAGAGACCATTGAGGGATCTCTCAACTTCGGAATTTCTTGAGCTATTCAAGTGGTCTCTCCTCACTTCCCTAGTGTTACAATGATACACCATGTTTGATGTATCATCGTCTCTTTACTTCACAAGGGGTAAAGACCAATATGGGAAAGATGCACAAAAATTATGATATGACCACTTGGTATGCGTATGTTGGGAGGATGATCACATCGACATTGACATTCGTCACTTTGGGGAATACGTATACTACATCGATTTCTTTGTTGATATTTTTGGTATACCGATTGGATCATGGAAGTGGTTAGCTTCCCATGCAAGTTCTTTTCTATGTCTTTTTGAGGCTATGTTTCCATGCCCACATTTTTTCCATAGGCTTCCTCGTGCACTCCATGACAAGGCTAGATGTGCATTTTTCTTTCCACTCGGCATTTTTCTTTCCACTCGATTGGTTGGCACATGATCCCATGGACAAGCTACCGTGATTTTTGTATCTCTTATTTCCATGATGGTGTTTACGTTATACTAGGGGAAGGGAGGCATTGTCCCATGAACATTGCTTTACTTAGAGAACGCCTAAGCGTCTGGCTGTAGAAGAACTCTTCTGGCCCTCGTGTGAGTTGATGTTTTCTCTTTCTCATCCTCATCACTCCACATTCGAATTCATTGTAACCGGTAAACTCTAACAAAAAAGGATTATAGTATTCAATAATTGGATCGTTAACTCTTTTCCAAACTTCAGAAATAATTGCTCTATAAACTTTGGGTACTTTCAAGAAAATTTCGTATGTTTCTCTACTCCAAATCTCTCGGCACAACTATCGAATTATACACTAAATCACAAGGCGATATGCAGAACCCTGTGTACTAAAACCATCACAAATCTCAATCTTTCACTTTAATTACTCTTAAATTTCATCAGAAAATCACCATCATCCAAGCTTCAATTCTATAAAATTTTATTGATCAATCCTCCCGATGGCAAAAGTTATGATCCTCGTACTAACTTCGTGATAGTGAGTGCAATCCTACAACTCAGACTGTATACACAAACTTCAAACCATCACTCCATACTCAAAACTCACTGAATCAAACTGAAATTTCAATCTAAACACAAATCTGAGTTCTAAGCTACATCTTTATTGAACCCAATCTGTGAAAGCCTCATGAAACACTCAGAATCGACCCAAACACTCTATATAGTCCGAATTTCATTATCCAATTTCAAATCATCACAATAGAGTGACAATCTACTCAATTGCGTCTATTCTTGAGTCCACATCATAGCTCTTTCCGTAAGCTCTCCAACCATGCCCTCCAATCTCAAATCCTCCACTTCGAAAGCTTCCAAAACTCCTCCAAACCTTGAAGAACTTGACCAAGTATTTCCATTGGTCCAAACTCCAAGACCAATGAGAATGAAGAGTGTCATTTTGACCTCTAGTGGTGCCAAATTAGCCACATACTAACTTAGAAATTTACAACTATCCTTCACACACTACTTAACCATCATATAAACTATATGAGTTGTCACTAATAAAGAGTCAAAATAACAACTCGAAACTAGTTATGTATGAACGGAACTACAAAAAGGACCGGGGAGTTAATAACTTGAGAATAATACTACTTGCACAAAATTTCTAACAATAACTCTCTATGACTTGCCTTTGGTAAAAAATAATGATGGATTGGAACCCACGTGTTGAAATCCATCACTATTGGCAAGTTCAGATCCATAACGCCGAACTAAATCAAAACGTATATTGTTAAGTCCCAAATCGTGACGTAGGAAACAATTGGAAGAATAATTGGGTCTAGCGAGTTTATCACTTGTTGCATAAAGTTATGTCCAAAGTGATATACTAATCACGTCCGAAAGTGATCACGATGTAGACATCCGATGTTGATCACAAATGGATTGGGCATCGGTACATCTGGAGGATCATGTTGTCCTTTATCTATGTACCACGTCGGCTCCACTTCGATAGGATAAGCTCCTTAGTCAGCAAAGCAATGTTCTAGACCTCATTCATTCCCTTGCCACCCCGACCACACTTTATATCTGATAAGCTCCAAGATAATATCTCTTGGAGCCTTATCCACATCATGATCCTAGGAAATCAATCCAACCATGGGCTTTTAACAGCCTTACAATGAACAGTCGATCATCTTGACCTAAAGTATCGTCGTCATAACAATAACTCAAAAGATGACACATGTCATCATTTTCTCATAGTAGCCGTGTCACAATACGACAACGTGTTCGACATAGGAAGATGGCAGCTAGATTTCGGAGTTTCTAAGCATGGAATTGGACTACATTGCAAGAAGAGTCTGGACGGGCCACACAAGTTAGAAGTCGGATTCATCCTTATGATACTTCTTATTAGACTTGATTGCAAAGGTGTAGGATCTTGGGTCAAATTGGAGAATATAGCAAGGTGACACATGCCCTTCATCCTTTGTCTGTGGCCAGTCATACTGAAGAAACTATATTTTTATGCCTTTTACATCCACCCATGGACGAGGAGATATCATTAGAGGTCTTGGAGTATCAGCCTGAGGAGTCATTATGTCTTGATATATCACTATTTTCCCATTTTCTATACACAGCCCTACGCTTATTATAAGGAGGCTTGTTAGAGATGGTATATGAGCATCTTCGAGATTGCTTTAAGGTGGATAATCCATCTAGTGATTTCATGGAGTTGTTCAAGATGGTTACATCAGATGCGAGAGAGTAGATTCATTTGTAACTTAGTCAAGTTTTGGGTGCTAATCGATTTCTCGCGATGGAGAAATACACTAGGGATCATTAGACCAATTATATTGTGGAGGTCTTATTAGGATTAGTCAATCGTATCGTGGTCATGTTGTTTTGTTCACACTTCCAACAACATCTTTTTCCATACCAATTTGGAGTCACCACACCATGAGGTTGTGAGGCAATATCGTTGGGCATTATAGCACTTCTAGATATCTATCCGGATTGGATTGTCTTGTATGCGGATGTTGAGAATGCTTTTAATAGTATCTCACATGCATCAATTTTTAAAGAGCTTGGAGAGGCTGGTGGACCATTATCTAACTTCATTCCTTTCGTATGGTCTTTCTATGGTTCACATTCTTTTCTCTTCTATTAGCATGGCTTTTTTCCGGAGGGAATCACCGTTTTACAATCCGCCGCTAGTACTCGACAAGGAGATCCTTTGGGATGACCGCTATTTGTCATGGCTCATTAAAGAGCTCTTTTGTCTACCGATTTGGCCGTGTAGATTGTGTGTTTCCCTTGTCACAACTTATGTAATTGCATCCCTAGTTAGGTAGATGCACGCATGCAGAGTAAATACAACAGTTAGAGCCGATTATGTAATTAGCGACATTTGCACTGGAATTGCCGGTAGGGCCAACAATGCCGTTAGGAGACCTGTGGCTCAAGGGGTAAAGTTTGAATTAGGGCTTATTGGGGTGCAATTTTCAAAGTTGAGTCTTTGAGAGTGTGACTATGATGGAGGTTAGCTAGTGCGGAAATCCAGTGTCTTTGAAACACAAAGTGGATTTGGCTCAACTGTAATCTCATTTTTATGCTATGGCCATGAGTAGATTGTCCTTGTGGACATTTTGAGAGTAGAAAAGATTACTTCAAAATCTCAAAATGGATTCAGTGGTGAGAACTGTGAGTTCTTGAAACGTTGAAGGTGTTTTGGTAAGTTTTGATTGATGGTAGCTTCGATTTGTTTGTTGTAAGGTATGCATGGCGTTGATGGAATGAAGGCCGTGGTGGTGATATAGAAGTAGATTAGATTCGAAGTTGGGGCGATCAATTTTAAATTTATGTATTTTTTGTTTGTGCTTAAATTTGAATCTAGGATTTTGGAGAGCGGAAGCGTTGTTGAAAATTGACGAAGTGAGTTGATGCTCATTGTTAGCTTGGGGCTCTAAATCAAGATTGGCTGAAAAAGATTCTAGACAAAAGTGCTCGAAGTCCAAGATTTGATATTTGAAAGTTTTTGGGTCAAAAATATCAACGATAGGCTATCGGATTATCATTTAGTGTTTGTTTGATCTCCTAAGGCTATGTTAGTTTGGGTTGGGTTGGTTTGACCACTTTGATGGATGTTCTTGAGATAGAGTATTATTATTTATCTTTCTTGTGATTGATATACCTCCATCTTTGCTTCTTGTTTGTGCACCATGTTTGTTTGTGTTGGTGATTTGTTGCTTGGAGTGTTAGTGCTTCTATGTGCTGCCAATAGTAAGGTTGGATTTGCGGACCAATTAGACTATCCATGTTTCTCCAGAGTGAGATAGGACTTGTGCATCTATAGACTAAGTGAGTGCTTGTAGTGATGGCAGGTTTCAAGTTATCATTGTGTTGACACCTTGTGGTGCCTCGGAAACCTTAAGTTGTGATTTATTGTTTCAATTGGGGACCTATTGTTGGACGATTAAGGAGATGATACATTGGTGTCATAGTGCAGTTCTCTAGAGATACGGAGGAGAAAATGCTGGGATTAGCATTGCATGCATCCGTAATAAGTGCGATACCAACCTTGGCTTTTGAGGTTCAGAGAAGACTTTGATTTGGTTCAAAGAGTGATGGAGTTGAGCTTGATGATATCTAAGAGTGTGTACCCACACTGTTATTGTGGGACATGGACGATAACTATAGGGCCACCAAGGGCCCCAAACAATATTTAAGTACAATTGGTATCATTAAGTTGAATGACTTCATACATGACTCATGGTGTGATTTACAACAGATGCGCAACTCTACGTTGTTTAGTCCATTTATGGCTTGAAATGGATTATTCTAGCATTTGGAGGGTGTGCCGATAGATGATTATCATGGGTTTTGGCGTGAACACCATAAGGAGATTGAGTTCTAGAGATAATATTGGTCTCCAAACTACATTCTCTATTACTTCAGGTACATTGTTTGGTGGTTCGAGTTCAATTGATAACACTGATGATACAATTGGAGCTAGTCAAGTTGGAAGAGCTAGTTGAGTTGAGAGATCCCAACCTTTAGCCCTATTTTAGAGTTCTTTGCATATTTGAGAAGAGACTATCAAGGGGTGAGGACTGGCTAGCTACAAGGCTTGCATGAGTTTCAACAGAAGATTGAGAAGAATCTTCGAGAGGTATATATTGGAATGCTTTGGTTGATCAATGTTACCCATGGGGTGATAAAGGCACAAGTTGTCCAATATTGGTATGGAATATTGAACATGGAGTTGAGACGTAGAGTGAGAGATGTCACCTTACTACAACAGACATCATCTACGTTGGCCATTGCGTTTTGTCTTGCTGAACATATTGAGCTCAACATGCAAGAACAGAGAGTGATGACTAGTGTGTTCAGCAAGAATTCATCAACTTTGTCAACTCCTTGACGTTACCAATCTACAACACAACCCCTTAGTGGTTATGGTAGATATGTTGGATAATCTCGACTATCTAGACAAAGTGATGAAGGCGCAGCATCAAGACCATTGCCAGCACAACCCCTTAGTGGTTATGGTAGATATGTTGGATAATCTCGACTATCTAGACAAAGTGATGAAGGCGCAACATCAAGACCATTGCCAGCCTTTTCAGGTCTGTGACCTCCGGGCTTATTCTCATTCAGATTTATCTCCGATGGCGTTTTGGAAGCTCATCATGAATAAAAAAGTACATGTTTCCATCCTATGACCATGAAACTAATGCACACTCTTACACAAACTGTCAAATCTAAACTCCATGATGCAAAAAATCACAAAGAGTAAGATATCACTCAAAAGGAAGGGATACTTTGATGATCAAAAGTCTTCATTCAATCAAGGCTCCAATCTTAACATGACTTCTCAAAACCAAACTTCCCAAAACAAGGTCTCTTTGAACTAAGATCACAAAACTAACTTCTGTGTTGAGACGCAGCGGTTAGAGCAGTTGGTGGCGGCGATGGAGAATCCCGGTGACTCAAAGGATTGGAGAAAGTAAATGTACAAGGCGTTGGGTCGAGATTTCAGGGAAGTCATGACTCTTCATCGACAGGAGATCGCGACAGATATACAGGAAATGCAGTTAGGAATCGACGCATTCACGCAAGCAGTGGAGGTGCGATCGAGTGGCTTAGATCAGAGTAGAAGACTTAGGAGAGATCGATCTGTGTAGAGGCAGTTAGGAGTAGCAATTAGAATATTCATTATAAATAGTCGTAGGAAATAAAGTGGTGGATCTTTCATATTTACAAGTGTCCAATCTGTTGGATTGCAAATTGTAGTCAGGGTAGAACGAGCACTCGAGAAGCTGATGTCTCCAGGCTGACATTGTGACGACTGAAGCGTGGATCTGTGAAGTTACTTGGATATTTGTCCACGAGCCGAGCTTGTCTGTAGCATCAGAAGTACTCTAGAGGATGTTTTTGCCGAGACGCAAACTTGTAATGAGAGAGATCACCATGCTGAAGTAAAGCAAACTATTGAAATCTATTTGCTAGTTTGTGGAATTGGATCAGTTGCCTTTGTTGTGAATGCTCTTCGGACTTTGCAGTCCAGAGTTAGAAAGATGCCTAAATGCTTGTTTTCCTTCTTTGCTAGTGTGGTTTGATCCCTCATTCCCTTGGGAACGAATCAATCTGTACGAATTTGGACTTAATAGTGCATACCTGTGCTATTACAACTACTTCTTCGGAAAGTTGCTGGTCCCTTTGATGATGTCTATTCACTCCATGCAAAAGCATCTACGCTCATCTACAACTCTCTGATATCTTCTGCAATTTCCTTCCGATGGACACGCATCGCTTCTTGGCATTCACAACCTATGGCCTTGTACATGTCCTTTCGCTTCTCCTTCGAATCGAAAGAAGTGTTCATTGCCACAGTCAATCGTTCCAACTGTTCAATATCCATCTCGTCACATCGGGCAGAAAGGTATTGCGAGCACTTACTCGCCAAAACTTCTAATCTAGCTGGTCTTTCAACATCAACTTCATGCAACTGATGCTTCACCCTCTTCAATTGCTGCTAAAGCTTCTCATTCTCCGTCTCTACGAATTTCACCTCAACGCCTCTGATCTTACAAATCTCACTATAAGCTTGCTTCGCTGTGGTGGCTTCCTGCGTCACCTCTGCCTTATGTTTCTCCAGACGTTCTACTGATTCTGTCAATTGCTTAATAGCCTGCGTCTGGTCCTTCTTCTCCTGAGCTGTGCGGTTCATCAACTGAATCATGTCCATGTAACCGTACTCCTATGGATTCCACCCTTGGATGTAGTTGTTCCCTATCTCCTTCAGCTCCATCAGTTTTGACACTATCACATTCTCCAGTTTTTGCGTTAACTATAACACCGAAGAAATCGATTCTTCCCCTGTTACCTTCTTCGCTTTTACCTTAGGTTGCGATGCCTTTGGTAATGGACTACTTGATTGAGTGATCTCCTTTAGCTTCCTCTTCTTGCTGACGGGTGCTAGAATTACTTCCACACTGAAACTTCTTCTCTCAGTGGTCCCCAGTGAGTCTTCCCTCCCGAATACCGTTTCTTCAATGTCCCGCATTACTTTGTTTAGCTCCTCCGAAGGCATTTCATCCTGATTCTCCTCTATAGGCAACTGCAAGCTTTCTCCTATGTGGGGCCCCAGACTTCTGGTCAATCCACTGCTGCCGTCACTCCCCTCTTGCCCACCTAGAGTATCCATCACGTTCAGTTGGTATCTCTGTCTCTCAAGTGGTGTCACCCACCCCATTTGTGAATACATGTGCACCAAAAACGAGGAAATATAAACTACTCCTTTCTCTCATGCTCGTAGCTTCTGGCCCATCGCTTGCACATTCCGAGCAAAGATGGCTCCCCAATTGACCTTGATCGATCCCCCGACAAATCCCTCAACTATTCTCACTTTGTGCATACTTACATATGTAGTTCTTTACGGAGAGAATAATTGATTCAAGGTATACATTATCTTTTTCCTAAAATCATCACGAATAAGATCGATCTTAAAGCCATTCCTGCCTTTCCTCCCCCAAGGATCAAACCACTTCAACTCATCAAAGTTGAAGCATGTATATAGTGCCGACCCTTCCCAGTTGATACCATCTTTCTCCTTCGAGTAATCTTGTCCTAATGCTTCAGCCCAAAGAATCACATCCCACAAATCTAGATGAAGAGGCCTCCATCATATCGGATTTGTTGTCTTCTTTGCTTCAACTTCCTCACACAATTCCAAATATACGTAGTCCCTTCGCCATGCTAGAAAAGCTCCGCCTGAGTTCTTTAATCGTAACAACTCCTCAGTTGCCCAATTAGGCTTTGGCACCAATGGTCGATACAATCCTGTCAACATCTTTCTCACCGGCGGTAATTGAATAGCCTCCCGAGCTCCAGAACGAATGATCGATCTCTTCTTCATATTGTCTAATCGCTATGTTGGCTCGTTCTTACTTTCCCGCTACTCGTCTCACTTATTGATGTTGTTACTAACTATCCTAATCTGATCGACACTTCAGACATTCCTTAAAAACTTATTCGTCTTGGTCATATTCATATTGATTTCACAAATTCAAATTCGGCAGACCAGATTTCATCCGAAAATCATGCACTTTTATTCCAAAAACAAAAAAAAATAGTCTTAAAATCTCTAAGTAGGGTCCTACACCAATCAACTCCACTTTTGTCCTCCTCGTAGATTCATCCCATCGCACAACTTCGCATCCCACTTCTCTGGCTGCGCTCTACTCCCGATTGCTGATGTGGCTTATCCCCGTCAAACTTCATCACACAGCTCTGGGCATACATAGTCCCATCCTCATGACAAAAATGTGCCATCTAAATTCTTCAACCTCAGCAATTTTACCGGAATCCAATCTTTCATCAAAATAAGCGATCGAATTCTCCCCATGGTAGCATTTTGCCCTATTGGTACTCTCACTGTTCGACGCTTCGACATTGCAGCTAAGAAGTGCACCAAATAGACCTCATAGAGGGAGCAGTACCAATAAGGTAGAGACAATACCGGTTAAATCCAAAATACTCCTTGTTGGTAAAAGAGGAAATTGATAAATACCTACAATCATGCATTATTTACCCCGTGTTGAGCAGTGAATGGGTTGCCCCAATTGTCATTGTACCTAAAAAGAACTCATGAACGATAAGAGTATGTCAAGGTTTTAGGAAGTTGAATGCGGCTACCAAGAAAGATCATCATACTCTACCGTTTACCGATGTAATCTTGGATCATGTAGCGGGACATGAATGCCACAGCTTCTTAGGTCGGCACTCATTAGGTCCCGATTATATCTCTTTATTAAACAAAATCAAAAAAATTCCTACTTATCCTAAGAACTATGTTCCTACATTCATGAACATCTAAAAAGTTGTTGGAGTATTACATAGACCAAAGGGGATTAGCCTAAATGCAAAAGTTCCCCATGGCATGGTAAAAGTGATTTTGATCTGATCTTCATGAAGAATTTGAATTTGATTATAATCACTATAACCATGTCCAAAATTATATCACTCATGAACTGCCATCTACTCTAAAATCTCATCTATGAAAGTTAAAAAATAATAATCATTCTTTGTGGCAACATTCAACTTCTTGTTATCTATGCATACATGTAGCTTACCAATTCTTCTTCTTGGCTACCATAATAGGAGAAATTCTTTCAGAATTCTCTACCTCATAGATAATACCTATCTTTTTCAGCTTATCGATCTCCTCATTCATCACCATATATATAAGTGGACTTATTCGATGTTGCTTCTGACGTACTTGACAAGCTTTCTCCTCTAACTCAATGCAATGGGTTTCTAAGATTACTTGCTTTAAATCCTTGTAGCTAAAATCAAAGACATGGATATATTTGTGAAATTCAAAAATCTTGTCTTCTTCTCCATAATAATCTTGGGACCAAACTAGAAAATAGAGAGCCGTTGAGTAATCTCCTCTTCATTCATCCACGTCTTGTCTGGATCCTTAAAGTCCTTAATCTAGGAAGTAAATCTATTTTCGCAAGAATTTGTACTTGAACATCATCACAAAAAATATTTTCAAATGATGTTTCTTTATAATTGACATGTCGGTGTTAACCTCGGAAAAGTTACCACTTTTTTCATTTTTAGACTCCCAATAATCATTGGTAGGCCTATCCAAGTCTAATATTGCCCCTCCACCACTTGTAACAAGAATCTTCATTCGATGGTTCTTTGGTCCTATACTAAGTTCAAGAATATCTACTCTTGAACTTAAAGAGCTCTCTCTTTGTTCAAATGTGCACTAATGAGAAAACACATGAATAGATTCTACTCCCTTATCCTTGGATTGACTTGGAGCATGAGTAGGATTGTTGTGTTTAACTCCATCATGATGTCAAGGATTATGAAAATTTCTTTGGAAATGAGAACCTTTACAACTTAAACATGAAATGGTGAAATTTCCTTGCGGTGGATTTCCTCTCGGAGGATAATTTCCATATCCTTTAGAACCTCCTCCTACACCTTGATTCCTCTTCTTCCATAATTATATTGCGTTGATCTTGAGATCAATGAGTGTTTCCGTGATGGATTTTAACTCATATTGTAGATCTACCACTAGACTATTTACTACTTGCAAAGCAACAATAGTAGAAAATGGTATTCTTACCACAACAAATGGTGCTATTTTTCTAATCACTAAGGTAGAATCATCATCTTCTAGACTGTCTTCCATTCGAATAGCAATGCGAATAGCCTTAGCCTTAGAAGATGATTTTTCATATCTCACCTTGCTTTGAATTCAAGATTTCAAACCTCCAATGAAATTCTTTGTCAACATTGCCACAATCCCCACCATGGTTGGCTCCACCTGGTCTCCTCTCTTTCTTATATCACACGAAAATATGACTCCAACTTCTTAATTTTCTCCTCACATGACCACACCTTCTCACTCTCCCCTTGCTTAAAAAATGTGACTTCACACATTAACTTCTCGTAACTTTCATCTGGAAGAAAGATTTCAATAAGATTCTTTGTCAAACTCTCCCAAATGTCTTCCTCCACATGCACTTTCTTGTATTCATTGTACCACTTCAATGCAGAATCTTCCAAAAAATCAAGCAAAACGATAGCCCATTCAAGATTCCTTCTCTCATTGTTTTCAATACATGTTATCTTGAAGCTCCTCAAAAAAACTTCTACATATTCATTCTCTCTCCCATAAAACACCGGAAGTTTTTCCATTTCCAACTTCTTTTCTTGTTGTTGTTGGAAATTTATATGGGGATCCCTAATAGAACACAAACAAAACAAGCTCCAATCTAGAATAATTAATCAATGGCAAAATGAATGGAACTAGTCGGTCCAGGATTTCCATGTCTCTCTCTTCTCCTGAATACACGATGAATCTTATCCTCATAAAAATCTTCTCAATCATTCTCAAAATGATCTCCATCTTTAGTTAGAACTTGAACTACCTGAAGATTTGAACTTTTTGGTATATCCACTCAATTTATACTCAAAACCCTCCACTAGTGATTCTAGCAGAGCTTTCACACCACTACACTCATTGCATATGAGAAGTCTTTGTAGCATGATATCAATTCGTCATTCCCCAGTGTCCTTTCAAAATGAGTTTTCATCATTGCTTTCTCACGAGCAAGAAACTTGATTCAAAACAATTTTTCTCCTTCTAGATTGAAGTCCTTGTAATTGAATAAAAAATGTGACCTTAGAGTTGATTTTGACTTAGGTTTACATCTTATGACTTTTTGGAACCTCATCATAAATCTAGAAGGACATGTTCCAATCCTATGATGATAGTCTTAATGCAATCGTTTACACAAACTCTTAAATTTAAGACTCCATAATCTCATGACAATTCTCACAAAGACTCAAATCACTAAAATGGTAAAAATTCTTTATTGATGATCAAAGATTTTTTCAAAACAACGTTCACATCCTTAACAAGGCTTCACTCTCCGAACAATGCTTCCCCAAAATCAGTTTCTCTCAAAACTCACTTCTCCCAAAACTAACTTGAGAGGTGTTTCTCAACCTTTTTATTTATATTACTTAGATTTTTACCTTTGTAACTAAAAGTAATCATCATGTAACTTTCTCTTATCAACTTTAATCAAGATAAAGATCATAAACCCCAATGAGAAAATATACATGACAACATACAATTGGTCCACTTGGATATTCTAGGAACCCAACTATACTCCAATTGACTTTGATGTATCAAGTCAATCTCGGTCTTAGATTTAAGTGTCCTCACTAAGTCAAACTAATGAAAATTAGTCCAAATCAATGAAAGTCAAGATATCCATGTGATGGAGTATGTTCTTTGATTTCAACTTAACAACAAAATAATTATTTTCATCTACTACATCAAGCTACTCTATACTTTCCTCCAACTTAATCATAACTAGTTAAACTTAGTCACACTTTAGATATACTCACATTTTATCCTATATGTACAACCATAGGTCTTACAGTACAATTTTGCACAAAGAACTTTTGCTTACCTACTACATCTCCAATCTTCATCGGAACATTAAGGCATACTACATACAAATTCTCTAGGGTGTTATTAGTAGCTCTAATCATCCAACCATACTTGATGTTAGTAGACCATTTCTCCTTCTTATAAAATTTATTTGACATGATATTGATCTCTAATCCATGATCAATCAATGCCAACATAATTCATGTAGGTCCTCTAGCCTCATAAGTGTTTGAGTAGTCATCTTTGCCCAAAGTGACCAAGTGTAATGATTAATGAACTTCATCGCTTCTTTTTTGATTTCATCCTCAAAGCAAAATTTCTAAGTTTTGATTCCACAAATGCTCTACTAATGCCTCCTCTTCATCCCTTGACACCTTTGTACCAAGTGCATGGATTAAAATACTTTCATTGGAAATTTGTCGCTTCCTCTTGATAATATCAATGATAACAACATGAAATTTCATCTTTGCTACGCCAAATATCTCCGTCAAAGCAAACTCTACCTTGACACTCAAAATTCTCTCCTCCAAAACTCCCTTCAAATTTATTTAGGATTCAATATCTTAATGTAGTTTGTAAGCCGGATTTTTTCCCTTATCCTTCTCACCCCTTTTGGTTTTTTCCCTAGACATTGAACAACTAGCTTTTTCCATAGTGTGATACGATGGGTATATCATGTCTCGCATATTCTCTAGCCAACCTTATTGATGAGAATCTTTCTCCATAATCTTTCCCTTCACTTCATCTTTTCTCATCCACCAATGCTTCATATTGAATTTTGGAAATGTAAGCATGAACCTACATGGTCTCTATTGGATCTTCTTATTTGGTAGTATCACAAATTTTTCCCGATGTTTTTGGAAATGTCTCTTTGGCTACGTTCCCTTTGTCCATCGTAGTGAGAGTACTTGATAATGGGCCACTATGTAATACTTGGCTTTCAAACTCCTATCTAGCTCTCCCCACCTTAGCACCAATATTGAAGCCTTCAACCGAAGTGACCACATGTGCATTATAATAATCATCCACAACTTTTCTCATGTGTCCTCTACCAAAATTGGTTTGGATGATCGTTCTAGTGTTTTCAAGACCTATTTTTCCTTCATTCCAAAAAGTAATCCCACTATACAACATGTGTGCAAAGTTTCTACACTCTCTTCGTGCATGATCAATATTGTCACAATATATGCATCATTGTATATATGCTTGTTTGGTGAAAGTCTTCTTTTCTCCTCTAGCTTTGCAAACTTGATATTAAGCTCCTTCATCCTACACATGATCTCCTCCATGGATGATTCTTCATTCTTGTAGTTCACAATCAAAGCGTAAACGTTGATTGTTGGAATTGTTTGTCTCGCAATAAATGCTAAAGCAACAAAAGTAACAATTGAGAGAAATCTTATCACTACAATCTTTTCTCTCCTTCTCTCCTTCTTCGCCATCAGTCCAATTGCCTCCTTTACATCCTTCCAACTACCAGTCAATTCTTCTTTCTCATTATTGTCTTCTAAAAGCAATTCTAACTTCTCTTGCAATTCAAAGTCTACAGGTCAAGGAAACAGTTAAATTTTGTGGGACTCCAAAATACTCTTGTCCAACCGAAATAACTGAAAAAATTATCTTTCAAACTCTCTAAGAAACTCAATTTTATGAGACCTTTTATTGGATTCCTCCATGAATCACTTCTTGGTGACTCTATCACAATCTTCCAAGCAATATTCATCCTTCAAAGCACAAAAATACGTTTTCCAACTCTCACATAAATATTATTGTAAGGACCTAACATGGTCTTTGATTTGAGGCACTACATCAATGTGAAACGTTTATATCATCTCTCTCCTATACACGGTTTAGCTTCATCTTTCTAACATAGTATCTCTAGTACTTTGAAACATCCCTCCCATCACATTGATCTATCTTTCCAACCACATCATGCAATGTTCTTGTAGCTAAATTTTTCTTTCTATCATGTTATTTTTGCTATTGTAAAAAAGTGTGAATGCTTGAAACATCTCTATTGTAACTAGATCAATCTGACCTTAGGTACCTCACTTGATTTTCTCCATGCCTCCCCATTTATTGTATCTCTCCTTGTGATCATGAGAAGCGCACTCAACTTGTTGCTAATATGAAGTTGACTTTATCGTTGATCCCCATCAATCCATCAAGTATTTAACTTTCTGCCTCTATCTAAACTAATCTAAACCTAGAGCCGTGTGATATGTGTCTAAAGGATTGGACAAAGTCCGGAGCACTTTTATAGAATCAATCATCGATACAAAATTAGCATGGAAAATGCATAGAAAGCCTATATAAGGAGGATCCAAACACAAAAACAAAACAATAACCCTCCATATTTAGATTTTTTTAACCCATCCACAACTGACTCTTGCCATCATTAGACATTAGACATATCATAAAATTCAATGTTCAGAGCTAAACTATCAGAGTCATTACAAATCTAATTTCTAACTAATTCAATATTTCAATTTCAAAACACAACATGAACATGCAACCTTATATCACAAGTTCAAAATACAACTTACACTTGCAACCTAAATCTTACTATAAACTTGAAACACTAAATTGTAAAATCCCAACTCATGATGTTATAAACTCACACCATGAGATTTCATGAAATTCCTTCACCTTAGAGATTTTACGTCGAGTTCACCACTTATGTCACAAGAACTATGCTTCGTTATGAGAATACATGAGCGTATGGCTGTAGAAAAATCTTCTTGATCCTCATATGAGCTGCAATTCTCTTTCTCTCAGCCTCATCAATTCACATTTAAGTTCATTGCAACTAGTCAAAATTTCAACATAAAAAAATCATTGTATCTTATAATTGGATCAGTAACTCTTGCCAAACTTCACAAATAATTGCCTTACAATCTCTCTGTGCTCTCAAAGAATTTCTTCGCATTTTTCGCTTCCAAATTTCTCAAAAAAATTTCTAATATTAATTGTATCACAAGATGATATGCATATTCATGTGTTTTGAAACCATCACAAATTCTAATACTTTACTCAAGTTGCTTTTAAATTTCACAAAAAGATTTCTTATTATCCAAGATTTAACTTTGGAAATTTTATTGATAAAAACTTCCAATAGCAAAAGTTATAATCAATGTACTAACTTTGTGGCAATCAATGCAATCTTAAAACTCTAAGTGTTTACAAAAACTTCTTGCTATCATCATATAGATGAAATGAAATTTCAATCTAAACATAAGATTGAGTTACAAACTATGTGCGAGCCTAATCCAATCGCTTGAAAACTTTAGAATTTTCTGGGAATACTCTACACCTGTTTGAAGTCATCATACCATGAGGTTGTGAGGTAGTATCATTGGGCTATATTATCCAGATTGGGATATCTTGCATATGTTGAAAATACTTTTAATAGTCTATCACGTCCATCCATCTTTAGACAGTTTAGGTAGGTTGATGGATCTATATGGATTGGAATGTCTTGCAAGTGAAAGTTAAAAATACTTTTAATAGCCTGCAGACATCTTTAGAGAGCTTAGGGAGGTTGGTGGACCTTTGGCAAGCCTCATTCCTCTTGTGCAGTCCTTCCGACGCTTGTACTCCTCAAGGAGATTTTGTGGAAGTACCTCTAATTATCATGACTTATTATAGAGCTCCTCTCTCTATTGTTTTGATATATCAGGTTGTCTGTTCCCATCCTTAGCGAATGATACAAGCGTTGTGGGCCCTATAGACCAGATTATGCATGCAAATTAAAGTACATTTTAGACCAAAATTTAGGTTCATGTTTAGGTATTATATTTGACCATGGTGTGATTTAACATGATTGGTATTTTAATTGAATGATAAATATCTTGAGTAGAGCAATATATATAATTTTAAACAGTTGATGTTCATCAGTCACTTCCAATAAATGTAAATTCACATAGTCAAGTAAACATAGATTTTAGCCCTTTGTGAAGTAATTTACAACCACAAAATGACCCAAATCAATCATTTATATTGCATTTTTAGTCTAGTGATGATGATGATAACTTCAACATCATTGATTATGAATCTCTTGTACAAGATATAAGGTATCACATGGATTATGCCATGCAACTTGTTGATGATAATGCCAAGGATCAGGTATTTTTGTGAAGCTTTCAAAGTTCATATGTGTCATTTAGACATTGCATTGTACAATGTAAACAAGCCTATCATACAGAAAGAATATATAAATTTTTTTTAGATAAAAATTTATCAAATGATTTATGCTTAAAACTTTTATTATATGTATTGTTACAAATTTGCATAGTTTTTATACTTGTGTAAGATTTTTTTTTGCAGCAAGCAATTTTTTAACCTTTAAATTATTATTTTTAAAAGTTACGGATGTAAAAAAATATTTAAATTCTGTTGTATTATTTCATGCAATGTTATACAATAGTTTTAGTATACAAGTATTTGTTACATGCTTTCGCCAACAAGAATTAAATATTAACTAAAAAAGTCAGATACTTCATTCAACAAGGGTATTCTTTCATTCAATTTACAAGTATTTATTACATGTTTTTTTCCACTATAAGCCAGATGGATTCTTTTTTTTGGGGCAATGAAAACTTGAATCTTGACCAATTGTGTCTCATGATGCTCGGCCTTTCCGTCGTCTCTGCATTTGTTTTCCGGATGTTTACCTGCGATACGAACTGACTAAACATCAGTCCACAAATACATTTGTTAATAATCGTAGCAACACTTTAGTATCCAGAACTGCGTACAATAGGTAACGAAAATTTTTAAAATAAGAATCCATCCATTCTTTCTCTCTTCTCGAAGACGATTCCCTCCATATGGTGCTATGATGGCTGGAGGTGAGAGTACCCTTTTGAACTAGAAGAACAATTGTTATTTCACAAAGCTAAATACACATTTTCATTTCCATGTGAACAGGTATAATATGGTTCAGTACAGGTATTGGATATACCACTACGTGTGAATATAACTTATTACTTACCAAACCTCAAAAACATTCATTTGCCCAAATGGGAACCCGTTGTATCGTCGTCTAGTTCTAAACCTAGCTCCAATACCGCAAGAATTTCACCACATGGACATACTTTTTACATGACCTTCTCTTCTCTGAGAAATACGAAGGCATGAATCCAATTTCTGGATTGACTTAGACAAGGAGATACAACTTCATGTTGAGTTGGGAGCTATATTATTCTTGGGTCTCCGGAGACGAAAGAAGAATTATATGTAATCCCCAAGAATGGCGTCTATGGTGTATCTCGAATCAATTGAAGTAAATTAACAAAGTGATAAATAATTGTTCTTCCGCCTATGCAAACAGGCCGTAAATTACACTAAGCATAGCGATACTTATCGGATTCTATTCATCTTTGACGTGACCAAGTTTCCCGTCTCCACCAATCTACACTATCCCATCGTGGGACGAGGCCATCAGTCACTTCCAATTAGCTCTGGGGAGGTTACCTCATGTAGTCCATTTGTAGAATATCAAGCGAAACAGAATTCCAACGAAAACGAAAATTCTGAGAAAAGTATTCCTCAGTTCCCTTTTTGAACTTGGCGATTTGCTCAGCCCATCTAAAGTCCATAAACGGCAACAGACGGTGCAATGGTGGGCTATAGCCGGTTTCCTGGTAAGTTCCAAAAGCCAAGACGAATTGCACCCTCACCTCGCCCACAGTCGAACGCACTGTACCAAGAAAATCTCATTGCACTGTCACTCTTTACACGGGCAAACCTTTCCTCACCAGTTGCAAGAGGACTTAGAAAGAGTTCTTTTGGGGGACCGAGGAAGTCCCAAAGTCCTAACGCGTTCAAGGACGGAAGAATTTATTTTCTCAATTGACCGAGAATGGCAAAGGGCAGCTCCGATCGTTGGTCAAAGTCTAGCGATAACCTCGCAAAGAAGCAGGAGTGGAGGCGTCAGCATGAAGATTCTGTTCCTCTTTCCGCGGACGGAGAAAATCATGAACAATTCTATCTTTTAGCGTTTGAACCTTTTGGAGCGTGAAGACCGTGAGGACGCGTCTCAGTGGTCAACGGGGGCTCGATGGAGAAATTGCCTGAAATCAGCGGGCACTGTAAGCTGTATAATATAGCAGGAAGCGACGAAGTCAAATTGGAAGAAACTAGAGCACTATACTGCGGGGTATAGCTGGAATCGGGCCCGGAAGCAAACGATGGAGATAGAGATAGAGGGAGAGAGATATGCATGACTTCGATTATGCTGCAGAATGTAGTGCAGGGGGGAGGACCAGTTTGTGTGAGACAACGTCACCGTGAAGAAATGTGCGATTCTGGACCCCATGCCCTCCCATCGCGTTGTTGTTAGCAGCACCTTCGGAGCGCTAGGTATCAGGGACTGGATTGCTTAACGAGGGTTGGTATCAGCGTTGGCAGGAAATTGAACAGTGTCGGATTCTCGGTAGTTTGGGTGGCTGGTTTCCAGTGTGGTGGATTTTTGAGCTTTTGTGTCATCAAGCAAGAAACAGGAGAAAGATTCTTTCGTTGTTCTTCACTGTCCTGGGTAGGTCGGTTGGATGTTAGTGCTTGAATTGTCTGGAATCCGGAGCTGTTCGAGTACACGCTGATTTTGTTCCATTTGTAGGTTTTTTTCACGACCTGTGAGGGCTAAAGGAGAACATGAAAGTTTGAACAATCGGTTTAGACCCTTCGATTTTTGGTACTGGACTGGGTCCTTCGAGGGTTGGTGATCAAAGGGCGATCGCGTTAGGAGCTGATTTGGTATTTTAGTTGTGTTCTGGATCGGACCCGTTGAAGCACAGGTATTCGACTGGATCAGGGGAAACAAATTTAGGAGTAAAGAAAGTCAAAGCAGCGATTAGCTAGGAAGACAAAATGTCTATGATGCTGGTAGATTGCAGTGGCTGCCGGACGACCCTGCAGCTACCTCCTGGAGCCCAGTCGATTCGATGTGCAATTTGCCAGCATATCACAAGTATCGCCACGCGCTCCGCACCTGCACCTTATCCTCCACCTCCATCCTATGTCCAACCTTTCCAACCTTCTATGCATCCGCAGTATGCCCCAACGCCACCTCATCCTGGAGGTCAAAAGAAGGCAGTGATTGTGGGTATTTGTTACAAGTCCACTAGGTACGAGCTGAAGGGATGTCTCAATGACGCCAAGTGCATGAAATTTATGCTTCAAAACAGATTTCAATTTCCTGAGTCCTCGATTCTAATGCTAACAGGTATGTTCTTAGACTTCTGATTCCTTTATCTTTATGAAATAAGCGCACTTGCACTTGTCCCATTGCTTTGAAGGTTGAAGGATGGCTCTTTCATACTGGTTGGTAGGTGTAAAATCTTTCTTGTAGTTCCTGAAGTGTTCATATGCAAATGTCTTGTGTTGCTACTTAACCTATCTATAGTGGATCGTATTATGCTGGATCAAATTCTAGAATGTTCCTGCTTGTGCTTTTAAATATCAATATACATGGCCTGAGAAATGCCTTGAATAGAACCAGCACTCCAAACGCGTGTGAGTACGCTGTTACCCCGTTTTGATTGACATCGAGCAGGCTTTTCATTATTTCATGGGCATTTTATTATCTCTTCTATGACGAAAAAAGATAAATAGCAAGTCTATAATTTTGGTAAAACTATCTATCATGAGTGAGATTGCAGTCAGAGTAAATTGAGAGGAAACATCCCGTTCAACGTGGGTTCAGGCCATATACTGAGAACGCCATGTACAGGCAAAGGTATGGTTTTTTACATAGGCAGATTGTCATTGTCACGAGATTAGTCTTAGTCAATGACCAAATTATTGAGGTGTTTCTAATGCAGGTTTCCGTTTGATACTGAAGAGTTCCATGAAAGAATCTAGGAGGCAACTTATGATGAAGGGATTTCTGACATTACTTCTCAGTGATATCGGTTCTTGTGTTATTAGCTTCACATCACTGACTCTCTACGTTGATATTAACTGGTTTTGGAGTATAATATGTTTCAGGATTTGCTAGCTTTCTGACTACTTTTGTTATTCGTCGATACAAAGCAAAAGCGCTCTCCTTTCCACCTCTTCAGAAAACACAGTAACTTGGATCTGCAAGTTGGAGTTTTTGGGCATGCCCCCCAGTAGCTCAAAACTGTCATTGCGATAATCCTGAGGAAGGTCCAAGGATTGTCCTTCGTAGTGTATGTAAGGGTCACATGAGTAAGCTGTGGATCTTGTCTTGTTTATATATGATCTTCGCACAGATCTTTGCGTGGACTGTTGGTAACTATACTGGCGGTTAGTTCTTTATGGAGATTACACAAAGGAGTTTCAATTGTTCCGTGTATTTGTTCAATGTTTGGTCTCGGCGGACACATCACACTGTCCCATTCAGTGTATTTTGTTTGGAGACTGACTGGAAGTCTAATGGTGAGGTCAACGGTTGATTGATTTAATGACTGAGTTCTCCAAAGTAGACTCGGAAAAGCATGAAGATTATTAACACATGTTGTCTCTCTGTACAGAGGAGGAGAGAGATCCTTTAAAGCGACCAACAGGTCATAATATACGAATGGCTCTCTTTTGGCTGGTTCAAGGATGCAAACCAGGAGACTCACTCGTCTTTCATTTTTCTGGACACGGCTCTCAACAAAGAAATATGTTTGGTGATGAAAAGGATGGAATGGACGAAACAATATGTCCTGTTGACTTCGAGGTAAATGGAATGATAGTAGATGATGAAATCAATGCGGCCATTGTGCGGCCTTTGGGTCCTGGCGTGAGGCTTCATGCTATCATTGATGCCTGTCACAGTGGAACAGTACTGGACCTGCCTTGGTTTTGCAGGATGGACAGGTTAGCTCAACCATTCACTAAGACCACATTCTGTTACAAGTACCATGCAACGGAAGTTCAGATCCTGTTTATTTTTGTAACCATTTGAAGAGTTTGAATGTGTATTGGAATTGAATGCTTTGTTGGGATAAGTTGCTATCAAGGCTTTCTAATCGATTTTGGTGATACGACATATACATTATCCAGACAAGGTCAATGGGCTTGGGAAGATCATCGATCTTATCGCGTCTATAAAGGAACCAACGGTGGAGAAGCCTATTCTTTCAGTGGCTGTGACGACGCACAAACATCTGCTGACACTTCGGTACGTTTTGTTTCAGGCCTCCTATCTGGAGGTCGTGTCATAATTCAACACAACAGAATTGAACAGCCCTTTGGTACCATAACCTTGATGGGTCCATCATGTTATAAGATTTGAATGTCATATATGAATGAAATATGAAAATGTCAACATCCGAAGCTTTGGAAAGTTATTATCTGAAACTGATGGATGAACTATTGTTTCATTCCTATCAGGCTTTATCAAAGGTGACCAGTACCGGAGCAATGACATTCTGCTTCATTCAAGCGGTTGAGAAGCGTGAAGCGACCACCTATGCAGGTCTCTTGAGTTCAATGCGAAATTCTATCCGTCGAGCAAATTCAGGCTCACGAGGGGTAACAGATCTCATTGGAATGCTTTTATCTGGAGGCAGCTTTCCTGGCGCGGCACTAACCCAGGTCAGTTGCCGCTCCTCTCCTTGTCCGCTTTATCTTCAGACATATGAGATAGCTTAGTGTTTAGAAGGTAATATTGGCAACCTGAGCATTTGACAATGTGGTTCTGTCCGGACACAATACCTCCCAAAACTCAAGGCCACGCACAAGGAAACTTTTCAAGTGTGCACTTACACAAAACCTTCCAGCAGTCCCATCTGATGCGATAAGTGACTAACCATAAACCGGAGAAGTGTATCACTGGTCGTATTAATTCATCTTCAACTCTCTTCAATTTTTCTAGTGAGGAATCTTGGTAGTTTTTAACTGCAACTTTGGACAGTTTATCATTTTGTTGTCAATTTGTTGTCCTAAAAACCACTCTAGAAACCCCTCATAGTTTCTAGAGGGGTTTCTAAAACGAACACGTTAAGCTACTAAGGTTTCCTGCTATATGTAAACCACCGGGGTTGTCCGAACCCATCTGAATATTGGTTTTTCAATCTGTCAGATGCGTGTGCATCATACATAGCGTGCTAGACTTGAGGCACTTAAAGCGACAATATTTGTTATTCCTGCTAATTGTCAGGCCTCTAGATAACACCAGTTTGAGGAGACCGGGATGGAAGATTCTAAAACTGCATTTCATGTGCATCACTTCCTTTGACCTTTTCAATGGACATTGGATCAATATTCAAGTTATTTCTTGCCTTTTACAGGAACCCCAGTTGACTTCAGCAAATTGTTTCGATATCAATAGTCGATTTTATTTATAGACGAAAATATCGGTATATCGTATTTGAAAGATATTTTAAAATTCGACTATATGTGGCCACTCTAAGCCTTTGGTGGACTTCTGTGGATCTTACTTCCCTCAACATATAGGTCGTGGTTATTCCAATGCAGCCTGATCGAACATAAGTTACTTGGGTTTAAGTAATGAGCATAGAAGAGATGTAAGAGATGTAAGTGTAAAGTCAAAATAAAATTGAGATTCACTTGTGTATTAATGTGTATTTTTCTACACTGTAAAAAAAAGGAGGTCCGGCTTATCTTGATCTTGTCAGTTCTTTGGGTTGAAAATAACGTAGAGCGGTTCTTTCTTTCACAGTTTCTGTCGTAAGCTATGAAAGTTGTCTTACTGAAAGCGTCAGGTCGGTTCTTTGGCCCTTCTTGGATGAGCATGGACCAACAGTATTACTTCAGATCAGAATTTTCTCTCATGTAGTATCAAAGTTTTGTGCTCCGGCTCTTTTAATGCTAACGAGGGACCAAGTGTTGAAGGTTTTCTCTTAGCTACAGGTGAGTTTGTGATTTGTGTTTCGTGTTTCGTCACAAGTCTGCATGTTTAACATATTTCCCTTCGATGAATTCTTGCAGATAGACTGTCATCTTAAAAATGTTGCTTTTCTTTTGTTTTTGCCCCGTCTCAATAACCTTGTGGTGCAGCTTGCCAGAAACATGTATCTACCCATACGAAGCTTCAACATCTTTTAAGTGGATGGTGATAAATGAGGACCCATGTGTTGACAGCTGTTTGATGCTTTTATTCGGCCTGAAGTGTCCAAATGTTTTTGTTTAGAATTTGTAAAACTGAATATCCAGGGCTTTTTCTGTAAGTGGTGTGAATCTTATCTTACACAATCTGTGTCGAGGCCTAAGCAAAATGAGTATTTGTTGTAGTTAAGATGAGTTAATTGGACTTGATTTTTTATTTTGTTCCTTTTCGTTTCTATTCTATTTACCATACCAAGATAACCCCTTCTAAGACAATCCTACAAGTCTTAAGCGCAGAAGCCTTTTTATGGGAATGACAACGACTCAAACGGGATTGATGGTGAGAGTCTTCGGAAATGTTGTTAGGTGGGAGATGATAGCTACTCTAAGAACAGTGATGCGGGCAAATATCTGATTGCCAGGCTTTTACAGATTACCAATGCATGTGAGGATGCATGTGAGGCAAGAGGGAGAAAACTGGTAGTACCTTTTGAAAAAATTGAGCGCAAATACAAGAAAGTCTGTTTGTGGAATAATAGGGTTGTGCAAGAAGTTGCTAGGTATTATTAGAGGTTGATTAACTACCAGGCGATAATTAATTATCCCATGACTCAATGTGTAGTTGATTGTTTCATTTAAAATTATAGAAACATTTTAAAGGTTTTGTGTATATTATGAATTTAAAATAATCACTTGAATTATATGTATAATAAATAAAAATGAAAAAATATAATTGAAGTGAAATATATAGTATTTTGATATCATTTAATATATATATAAAAAAATATATTAAATGAAAAATCAAAGAACATTAAATTTTTATAAAATTTATTTATATTATTTTATTAAATATTTAAATTATAAAAAAAATAATTAACAAATTTTTTTTTAAATGTATCATAAATAAAATTTATTATAATAAAATTCAAATAATTTATTTAATATATATATTAACTTAATATATATATATTAATTTTAGTGTAATTATATAATTATAATCTTTTAAGTATATTTATTCGTTTTTTAAAATATTAATTTTATTTATGAATTTAATATTTTTTTAAAATTTTGATTATTTTTATATTAAATATATATACAATTTTAACATAAGATATAAATTTAATTATCATTAATAAATTTAATATTATTAAAATTAAATTATTATTTTGATCTCAAATCAATCAAACCTAAACTTCTTGGTTGAATCAAAACCAAATTCACATCCATTATCCGTTCGTGAGTAGACTGTGTTTTCCGTCACAACAATAACTCAAACAAAAACTCAAGTGAGGTGTTTGTGCAACCGGATTACCTTTCTGGCATACATTTTTTCATCTCTACTTTCAAGTTGTTACATGAATTTTAAATCATAACAAATCAACTTTTGTTCTTATTGAGCATGAAAAGCAACAGCCAGCATCTCTTCCAGCACAAGGATGTAAATGTTACTAGATCAACTGTCGTTGCCACCTGCAGATCTTACACCCACTATACACAATGAGATATGTTGAAAATGTGGGCGCACAACGACGGTTGATTTCCCCAGCTGTATTCTCCAAGCTCTACCTCTAGTACTCTTGAACTTGTACTTTGAATTTGAATGCCAACACGCTCGTGAGGTTATGAAGTGAATGTTTTCTTGGTGTGACATTATTTAATGGTTGGTATAAATCGCTCTGCTTATATACCACTGGACCGTGTTTCAGTAATTTAGGTATTATGTCCAACCTCTGAAAAATTACAGACCTTCCACAATATTCCTGTTCGAAGGTTGATATGTACAAAGGAAGGTACTTGCAAAGAGCCTAAAAGTGAGTGACTACCTTCAGTATACGATTGGGTATTTGAGAATCCGCTTTGAAATGGGTATCAACGGCGGATGGCAGTGACGAATCTCGTAACACCAGCGAAGTCTTTCACACACTTCACTTCGTGAAAACATAGCACAGGATTTCCCGGTCCTTCCAGCACTCTGATTTTGCACAGGTAATCCCTTACAACTTCCGCCTGTTGTCCACCGTTTGTCTGCAAAATATCAAATCATGATACGAAGAAGACTTGAGCAACAATCATGTTGCCAGAAAATTTCACGCAGGAGCTTCCTATGAGAAGTTTCCAGAATGATACATTCAATTGCAGTCGAGGCTGTCCTAGAGAGACGAAACATAGATTGAGAACCTTGGAAAGTTGAGTCACTTGTTGAATCCACGTGGTTTACAGCACGATAATTGAGTTATCTACGCAACTCTGGACTCGCTACAACCATTCAAGTGTCTAGGTACACTGGAAGTTAAACGTTCACTGCACGAATACGTACCTCCAAGGCGAGAAAACCTCCAGATCTTAGGGCTATGGCCGAGCCATTGGAAATCTCACGTAAATCATCTGCACCGTCTGGTCCACCATCTAGAGCTATCTTTGGTTCATGCTTCCCAACCTCCGCTTGCAGACTTTTTACATTCTCTGTTGGAATGTAGGGTGGATTGCTGATCACTCCTGCTAGTTCACCTGCCTTATCTTGCAAAGGTGAAAACCAGAAGCCTTGCAACACATTTACCTTATCCTGGAGTCACAAACATCAAAGCAAACTGAGAAGTCTTCTCAGACTGCATGGCTGCAATGAACAAAAATCGAAGGTGTTCTGCTGATTTTGTTAGTAACTAAGTAACTAAGGAACCTTGGTTTACTTGATCATCATTCCTATAAAATTCGCATAAATCAGGCTTTACAGGTGACACACTGTTAAGTGTTACAAAATATCTCCTAAACCTCCTCCTATTGACAACTCTGTATGCTGCATTCTCTCTCGACGATGTTTTGTAAAACTTGTGACGCAAGTGTTCTATATATGGAGGCGTCTCAAAAGTCACATCTGTAGCTGCTGTAGACCAATGGATGCGAGACTATTCGAATACTACAAACAAGAGTAGCATCCAGAATTAGCCACAAGCTCGCATGCTTACACTACTGGTTTCAGTTTAAAGTGGACAGCTGTTATACCTGAAGGGAATATCTTTCTACATTTCTTTTCGCAACAGCTACTGCAGCAGTGCTTGCATCGATGGCCAGCATATGTCCAGGAGACTGCAGCAAACGAGCTACACCGATAGCGATGGCACCACTTCCAGTACCTAGATCTGCCCATACTCCCTTGGCCAACGACTTATTACGTGCGATGGCCACCTCCGCCATATCAACTAGCTGCTCAGTCTCCGGCCTAGGTATTAGAACCCCTTCCATGACACTTAGCACCAAGTCTCTCCAATGCGCAGCTGCAACCACATACTGAAATGGCCTTCTTTTCAATATCCTCTCTTTCCATGCCCTGTCCATATCAGGTAAGCTCATCCTCAGCATAAGTTGAAGACTATGTTTTTCTTTCGAGCGTGAATCTGGTGGGTTTTCGATGTCAGTGAGTTTGTTCAGAGTTGAAGTCGGAAGGGAGCTCGATCCCGATTCAAGCTCCTCAAAAGAAGCCATATCAGCCAGATTCTCCCTTATACCATCACACGAACAACCGCAATCCGTGGCAAACTCTGTTACAGGATCACCGTACCGTTCCTTGGACAGATCAGCAAAAGCGCCGAAGCTGGCAGAAATGTCTCCTCCAGAAGCGGTAAGGTCATTTCGCTTTCCATATACATTCAGGGTATCACTCTCCAGCTTAGAAGTGACACAATCCTTGACATCTCTCCAGGAGCAAATCTTCCACGAGCTTGTCTGTAGATCGAGGTTTTCGGTCCAGCACGCACAACCTCCTACAGAATCATCAAGTAACCATTCCAACTCTCTCAGCAAATCGCTCACTTCTGGTCCGCCATCTGTATCCACGAATTCGGATCCCACTGATGAAGCCAAGTCTTGAGCTTGTTTCCTCCATTGGAGCACATCAGTCAAGGACGCTATGCTAGAAGGCGGTCTTTCAGACACGGGAATTGCAACCCGGGAGCGTGAAGTAGCAAAATCGGCTGTTCTTTTCTCCTGGGCTGCTCCTCCTGCATAAGAGAAAGAAGAATCTAAAGATACTTCATATTCCTGCCCGGCCAGCTTATTCGTGGATGAGCAGCTACAAATCCCAACACTGTTTAATTGCCCCTGTTGTGAATACCCGAGAGAAGACGGATTCGCATGTGATGACGAAACGAAACCATGCGCTCGCATCCGCAGCTCACTTTGCGCCAAATTCAGATTCCTCGCTCGAGAGTTCAATCTCCCGGAAGAGGGAGAAAGCCCTGACGCTTTGAGTTGACCACAAATTGTGCGATTGCACAGGTAGGTTGGAAACCGAAGCACAGGCACTGCTACTCGAGCTAGGGCCGCCATGACCATGACCACCTTCCCGACCCGAATTACCCTACTCTCTAAGAGAAACTATTCCCTACGTAGCCATGCTCTCTGATCAGTTCCGCCTGAAAGGCAAAGACAATTCATTTTTCCCACTCATGCTTCCGCAAGTTCGTCGACAAATGACGACATCTTCCAACTTGCCCCACGGTGACAAGTGGCCCCGTGTCGATCACATGCAAACAACGAACGGGTTGCATCTGCAAAACCCCGAGCTCGCGAGCCCGACGTGCAAACCCTCCTCTGCGAGAACGCCCGACTTCATCTTCGGAGGGACATCGGTGGGACTACTTCTCTAAGTCTCACTCTCCAGCGGGTGCAGGTAAAATCTCCCTTTGACAATCTGCCTCACAATTTCTTGCGAGGCAGATTTGAGGCTAGGTTTCTAGGGGCCTCGCGTCCAATGAAGACAGGCGCATCCGTCAATTCGTCCGTGTCCTGTCCTGAGCAGTCGAAACTCGCTCTGGGGCCTTGAGAGCAGGACGTTCGTTCCAACGACGTCAGAAATGTTCCCGCGTTGCACTTCGAGCTTCTGGACCTCGAGCAGGGAATTTCCACGTCACCTCCACGTCCTTTCTCGTCACGGAGAATCGTCGGAAAGGGGTCCACCTTAATCTGGAGACCTCGTCGGGACTCTAATTCCATCTCGCTATGAAACCAGCTGCCGTTGCACACCGAAATCTCGGTGTCCGACATTATAAGAAAATTTATAGTTCATGCGTTGTCCTTGGTGCTGTTGAAAAAGCACTTAGTCTGGATTCCTGCCTTTAGCTCTCTGCTCAACCTCCGTTAACTTTGGCACTCGGCGTAAATTCCCGACGACTCTCTCTACGTGGATTCTGGGACCTAGCTATCCCCACTGTCTAGCGACTACAACCGTGTTTAGACCCTAGCTAAATTTCCAGTACTGGCTGTGATTTTCTGGCCTACATGTGACATCCCATCTCAACAGGCCCGCTTTCTCGTTCTTGAATCCCTTATTCGTGCTGACCTTTAGGTCTTTTCATGTGGTCACTTTTCAGGATCTCTTTCTTTTCGAATTGGTGCCCTCACGACATTTCTATCGTGTTCGTAGATCCTAGCTCTCGAGCTGTACTTTTTCAGCGGCGTTGCGCGTTTGCTACGTGGGTTGGAGGTTTCTTACATTTCTTACAGAGCGATTCCCGTTCCAGAGGTGGTGTGGGGGCCTCGTTTGGCTTCTGGATTTCTCGGCTTAATGGACGTTTTTTCTTGCGGCTCGAGCTGTGCTCTTTTCTCGCGCCCTCGATTTACCTACGACTCTTGGCCGTGTCCTCCCTACGCCCTTCGGCGCTTCCCCGGAGGACACTGGAGTTTCCTTCGCTCTCGATTCTACTACTTCCTTCCCCCAGGTACCCCCAACCCCGCTCATTGTAAATGCCTCTGTTTAATTACGATTTTTCCTCGAAGTATACACGTTATGTTATGTTGCTCTCTTCGTTAGCCTTAGAGAGATATGTAAAACCGCCTCCTTCATTAGCTCTGTATCGAAACGCAGTATTACTCTTTCAATGCTTCAAGTATCGCAACAATGCTGTCACTACATGAAAACGTGAATTTCCTCCTAACCGACACCCGCACTGTCATTCATTTATCATAACACAAACGTGCTTATAGATCACACTGCATCACAGTGACAACCCAGCTGGATACGAAGCTTCTGATATGACCAATCCGTCAGAAAACATTGTAACCATCACTCACAGTTAGAAAGTCAACACCAGCACTGCTACATAGCTTCTGTGGCGAAATTCACTCGCCCGGGGCAGGACTAACCCCACCAAAACTTCTTGATGCACATCGTTCCGGTCTAACCCACACACCGCTCACTTCAGCTTCCATTACTACCGCCTTCGGAACGTCTCCAAAGAAAATCCAGCTGCATAGTGCTACATCAAACGATATTACTACTTAACACTACACTGCCCAAGACCGACGTCAAAAAAACTGACTCTAGTCGATCACAAGCTACATGAAAATCTTTAGATAGCAAACCAAGCAAAAAATCCGCTCAGCTCCGAGAACTAGCAGACACTCCACCACTAAGAACAACAATCGCCCGGGCATTCCAGATAGCTGTCTCCCCACGGAAAATACAACACACTCACGTTGCAATGCCCTCCACTGTCACACTGTACGATAAGCACAAAAACAAGTCCAACACATTGATAAAAACTTAGACGGGCCCCCGAACCCGTCTTTGCCTCTACACCATGGCTAGAATGGGCACGCTACGGTTCCAAAAGCCTGGGTCTCTACCTCTGCACGAGGTTTACCCCGTCTCACCACATATAGGATCACTTTCAGAAACCACTGACCGACCTCGGAGTACATACACGCCTTCCGCTTGCCTCAACTGAATAAACAACGATATGTAAATTCATATAGAGCTCCAACACTCAATGTAGGAACAAAAGCCACTGGAACCTGTTCTCATATCGCACAATCCAGACAAGAATTGGCAGCCCGATCACGGACAATAGAACATCACAGACAGTCATCGCCAATGAAAACCCATCTCCTTTCCAGATCTAGTTCGGTAACCTATAGAACCCACATCGCATCGATGGGCACCACCCCAAGTAAAATCTCCAGTAGATCGCAAACCTGTAGGAACATAATAGGGAAGAACGATAGGCCCCAACGTTTAAACAGTACTCTCACTACATAAAGCACAGAGAATACTGCATGATCTCCCATACAAGAATATTCAGAATCAACGAAGCCTGCAACACCTATCAACTAAACTAATACACAACGTGAGGCTGTTTTGCAAAGGAAAGAAGAGGAGGTTTCACCACAGACTCGACATGGATCATAGCCCGGCAAGGTCGGTTTCGAAACGAAACGAACCCGATAATATGGCAGGCAACCAAGCTGCAAACGAGGGTACTCCGGACAAGCATAAGAAGCATAAACCCACGTCGAATGGTTGACCGGCGTAGGCAGATCAATCAGCCACCCTCAAAAACTTCATACAGTGCAACGAACGAGTCCCAAAACCTATTGCTGGAGCATCACTTTCAGATCAGCGGGACACATACCATGCCAGAACAAGTCTGAATCGACTCTTGGGACCTCCTCAGCTGAACGAAACGACTTACGGAAGGCCCTCACCCTACGTCTAGTGCCACTCCCCAAGAACATACCCCGGCGGGAATCAACCCAGCAAGTGATTCTAACACAGGTTATGACTCGCATTGGAGAAGACTATGAATCCCATCTCTTCACAGGCTATGTGGATGAACACATCAAACACATGATTACAGTCTGATTCCAGTCCGGTCTACTACCTCAACAGCACCATCAGGATCGGCTACGACGGCTCTGATTCCAGTCCGGTTTGCTTCCTCAACACCACCATCAGGATCGGCGACAACATAACTAAGTTCAAACCTGGGACTGACAACATTGGACAAGACTCAGATGATATAGAACGGACAAGCGTTTTTCCTAATTGGCTTGCATGAACTCTCGGCAAAACAAGCTAAAGACCACGCTGAAGCTTGGAACTTCTAGCTCTACCCCCAGCAGGGCCTGAAGCAAATACATGAACAGCTTTCAATCAGCCAGGTTGTCTACAAACCTCTCGCTTCGCTCCCGGTCCCTGCCAGAGCCCTCCCCGCATCTCCCAAACAACATACCTCGACACACAGCCCTCCTCCCTAGACAGTACAACCTCCTCTCATCTCCCCACAGCCCAATTGCCCTCAAGATGCTCGGCACAAGCACTTCGTCATGTAGGAAAAAGCTGGAACTAACGGAGGCACACCAAAATCAGCAAGGCATGCTTCTAGGCAAGAGTAGAGGACATGGACTTCAGGATAGATGGGTGTGGAGATCATGATATGAACAAAGGTGAGGCAGGGGACAACTTTGAGCTACCTTCGCAAGATTCCTTCACCGACAGGCTTTTGCATGCTTTTGGAACTTGGTTGGGGACACTACGGGAGCGAAAGGGAGAGAGTAGAGTAGTTAGGAGTAGGGGATTAGTTCTTCTAGAATTTGAGTTATATTTTGCCATGGAGAGTGAATAGATAATTTTCTTCAATTTTCATTTTCAATTCAATTGGTAACTAAATTAAATACTATCTAGAATTATATAGAGATATATTAGTGAATTTGGTTTTTTAGGATTTTAGATGATTTTTCTCAAATCGTACTTATGGGTAAGGTTTTTTTTCCCAATCTTTTACTTTTATTGCCTTGGTTCTATTAGGATCTAGTTGGAAAATTATGGACATATGAGTAGAAAATCATGAGTATTTTTAGATTTTAGGGTTAAATAGTTAGCATTCTCCCATGTGATGTGGGGTGTCAAGGGGTTGTGGTTTTGTAAGTGGAATGAGATACATGATGGACTCTCATGTGTCCTTATCGTTCTCTTTGTGCTAATTACAGTTTCATTTCCCCTCATGGGGTTGTGTAGAGCGGTGCATGATACAACATGTCTGGTGTGTCATCGTCTCTTTACTTCACAAGAGGTAAAGATTCATATGGGAAAGATGCACAAAGATTATGATTGGACCACTTGGGATGTAATCACATTGACATCGACATTCCACTTTGGGGAACACGCAAACTACATCGATTCCTTCATTGATCATTCCGGGTATACCAATTGGATCATGGGAATGATTAGCATCCCAGTTAGATTCTATTCTAGGACTTTTCGAGACTAGGTTTCCATGTCCATGTTTATTCCACTCCATGATGAAGATAGTTATGCTTTCGCTTCCCATGGACAAGTTAGCATGGTTTTTGTTTCTCGTACTTCCATGATGTTGTCTATGTTATATTAGGGGGAGGAGTGTGCTAGACATAGGAAGGTGGCAGCTAGATTTTGGAGATTCTGCGCATGGGATTGGGCTACATTGCAAGAAGAGTCTATATGTGCCACACATGTTATGACTCGGGTTCAACCACATGATACTTCTGATTCGGCTGGATTGCAATGGTGTAGGATCATGGGGTAGGTCATGGAGTATAGCAGGGCTACATGGGCCCTTCATCCTTTGTCCATGACTAGTCATACTAAGGATACTATTTCCTCTTTATACCTTTTACATCCATCCATGGGCAAGAAAATACCATTAGAGATCTTGGAGTATCAACAAGATGAGTCATTATGTTTTGATAGATTACTTTTTGCCAATTTCTCTATGCACAACCCCACGCATATTATCATAGGGTCTGTCAAGAATGGTATATGAGCATCTTCAAGATTGCTTTCAAGTATATGATCCCTCTAGTAGTTTCACGGAGTTGTTCCATGTGATTGCATCAGTTGCGAGAGGGGATATTCCGTTGTCAATTAGTTAGGTGCTAGGTGCTAGTCGGCTTCTCGCAATGGAGAAGAACATTAGGGGCATTAGACTGATTGCCATCAGGAAGGTCTTATTGTGCCTTGTTAGTCGTATTGTGGTCCTACAACATCATTCACACTTCTAGCAGCATCTGTGTCCACACCAATTTGGAGTCGTCACATCAAGAGGTTGTGAGGCGGTATCGTTGGGCATTAGAGCACTTTTACATATCCATCCAGATTGGATTATCTTGCAAATGGACATTGAGAATGATTTTAATAATGTGCATACATCTTTAGAGAGCTTAGAAAGACTAGTGTACCTTTATCAAACCTCATTCCTTTTGTCCAATCTTTCTACGGTTCACATTCTTCTCTCTTCTATTAGCATGATTTTTCATAAAAATGAGTTACCGTTCTACCGTCAGCCACTAGTTTTCATAGGTAGATCCTTTGGAAGGATTGCTATTTGCCATGGTTCATTATAGAGCTCTTTTGTCTATTGTTTTCATCGTGTCAGGTTGTGTGTTCCCCTTCTTAGTGGATGAAAGACACATTGTGGGCCATGTAGACTACATTAGGTATGCATGTGATTACTTGACTACCGAGCTTCATCTTGTAGGTTTGAAAGTCAAGGTGTCAAAATGTAGGGCATGGTCTCCTTTGGACATTCCTCCTCATCTCCAACTTCCAGAGGGATGTATGATATTGACAGACGGCTTATGCTTACCCTATTAATGCCAATAGCGTCCGAGGATTTTGTTTCACGCTACCTAGATGTTGCACTTGTCGAGGATGTATTGCATGTAGATTATCTTCCTCTACTAGAGGATCCGCAATTCAAGTTTGATATATTCTCCTCTAGTATTGCTCGTCGACCCACCTAACTTCTTCACACGGTTCCTCCTTCACATGCATTCATATCACGCTTGATACCCTTTGATAGAAGAATCATGGACGTCTTTGGTGACATCATCAGACCATGGAACTTCGAGTGTGTGATAGGAGATTTGGCATGGAGATAAACATCTTTGCCGCTTTTGTATGGAAGCGGTAGGCTTATTATCGATGGAGGATATGGCACCTAAAGCATTTTTGGCTAGTTGGGTACTCTCGTCATCTTTGTTATCTTTGTAATTGCAGATAGGTCCATCCTTGAGATGTATACAAGGGACGTGGATATGGGATCATTTTCTTTATATGTACTATTACGACATACAAGAGATATCTTTCCTAGAGGTATTACATGAACTCCTATCTTTTTCCTCTTTGCCCATCAATTGGACTAGAGGTCTATAATCTACCTTGATGAACTAACAGTTTCAGCATGCTCTACATTCACTCTTAGTGGATCTAGCCATTCCTGGTACTACTAGGGTTTTCTAACTCTTACTCTAGCAAGGATGATAGCTTGTGAACCTTGACTCAACCATGCACAAGGGCTTTCCAACTCGCACCAATTACTTTTTCTACATCGATAAGGTTCTGTCTTGGCTTGGTCCATCCATCTACATCTTCATTACTTACATGTGAGTGTGGTACTACCTTAAATGTAGCAGGTGTCCCTATGACTATTTGCCTATTCGGAAGATAGAGAATAGCTACTCATGATGTCATTATGGATGTGGTGTTTGCTATGGCACAAGAAAGTCGATACTTCACATGGAGGGAGCATTGGTATGTCTTGCAGTTGACTAGAATTAGGGCAAAACTATATTTGATTTAAGAGGACAAGGTTACTGTTGTAGACGAGGTGGTTACCGATCTTATTTAGGACAAAGTTTTAGAGGGGTGATTACCCATCCTTCTAAATGTGTGGTGAGTGGAGCATACCCCTATACTTAGAGACCAAGGTGTATAACTATAGGGGTATGCATAGAGATCAACTCTTTCTTCTTCTAGCTTTGGAGTTATATGGAGAATATACACCTACTTCTACATATTCATGAAAGAGTGTGCGAGAGTCTACCATACTAGACGGCAAGGGGTATCACTCTTTTTAGTTTATTGTATAGCATATTTTAGTCAACATGTTTCCATTGCTCTACAGAGAGCACTAGCTAGTGCAATCCTTAGCATAGCAATCACATTAGGTGATGCTCCTTCAGATGTTCTTGTTGTTTGTAGACAATTTGACCTAGATAGTTCGGATATCTTAGGTGCAATATGACATATTTTTCATTGTAATGCTATTGGGACCTAGCCCTATGTTACTAGTTTGGTTTCATCCATGTACAACTTGATGGGGTCTTTCAATACTTGTAACAAACAAGTTACACAAAGGTTTTGCCAATTGTAAAGAATTAAAGTTAGTTCCCAGGGGAATGAGATGTTAATTCACTACCAGTAACGAATATGTGTGTTTATGCATCTTTTGTAGACTCTAGACATGCACAGTTCGAAGAGTGATGCGAATAAGTAGCATGCGACCACTCATTCTGGTTATCAAACCACTACCCATCCATTACATTGCACACAATTACACATGTAATTGAAATTTCACTCCTGATTTACTGATGGAAGATTGATCCCTCCTTTACAAGCTGATGTCGAGGCGATGTTCTCGATGAAGTTCTACTGTGAGGCGAATCCGACCATGGCTCATGGGCGAATACCCGGGTAACTTCATAGGTATCGAGCACCAGTCTAGGCCGATCGAACGCAACATTTAACAGCTTCTTGAGCACTTTGTTCTACCCTGACTACACTTGCGGTTCTCAATAAACACTTGCAAAAGGAAGAGATAATCCTACTCTAACACTACTCTTATTTATACAATTGCATGCACCTATTCCTAACCGTCACCTACACGGATCGCGCCCGACTACTTCTTCAGAAAGTTGTTGGTCCCTTCGATGATGTCTCTTCCCTCAAGGCGAAAGCATCGACGCTCCTCTGCAACTCTCTGATGTCTTATGCGATCTCCTTCCTATGGACTCACATCGCTTCCTGGCATTCGCATCTCATGGCCTTGTATATCTCCTTCCTTCAATCCTTCAAATCGCAAGGGGTGTTCATCGCCACAGTCAATCGTTCCAACCTCCACATCACACATCGAGCAAAAAGGTATTGCGAGCATCTACTCGCCAAATCTTCTACTCTAGCCGGTCTCTCAACATCAACCTCTTGCAATTGCTGCTTCGCTCTCTTCAATTGTTGTTGAAGCTTCTCATTTTCCCTCTTGACAAACTACACCTCCGCACTTTGGATCTTGCAAACTTCACTATAGGTCTACTTCACCGTGATGGCTTCCTGCGTCGCCTCCTTCTTCTATTTCTCGAGACGCTCCACTGCTTCTGTCAATTGCTTTATAGTCTACGTCTGGTCCTACTTTCCTTGAGCTGTGCGGTTCATTAACTGTATCAAGTCCATGTAACCGTCTTCTTGAGCATTCCATCCTTGGATGTAACTACTCCCCATCTCGTTCAACTCCAACAGAACTGGCACTACCACATTCTTCAGCTTCTGCGCTAACTGTACACCAAAGAAATCGGCTCCTCCACTGTCATCTTCTTAGCCTTGACCTTAGGCCGCGCTGCCTTTGGTGTTGGATTACTCGATTGAGAAATTTCCTTTTGCTGACGGGTTCCGCAATTACCTCCACACTAGAACATCTCTTCTCAGTGGTCCCCACTGAGTCCTCTCTCCCGAATACGGCTTCCTCAATATTCCGCATTGCTTTAGCTTGCTCCTTCAAAGACATCTCCTGTTGATTCTCCCCCTCATTGGCGACTGCACACTGTCTCCTTAGTGGGGTCCCAAACTCCTGGTCGATCCACTGCTGCCGTCACTCCCCTCTAGCCCACCTAACGTATTCACCACGTTCAATTGATATCTCCTTCTCTCTTGTGGTGTCAACCACCCCATTCCTGAATACATGTGCACCAAGAACAAAGAGATGTAAATTACTCCTTTCTCTCCCGCTCGCAGTCTCTAACCCATCGCTTGCATATTTTGAGCGAAGATCTCTCCCCAATTGATCTTGATTGATCCGCCAACAAATCCCTCCACTATTCTCACCTTATGCATATTTACATAAGTAGTTCGTTGCAGCAAAAATAATTGGTTTAAAGTATACATTATCTTCCTCCTGAAATCGTCACAAATAAGATCGATCTTGAAGCCGTTTATGCCTTTCCTCTCCCGAGGATCAAACCACTTTGATTCATCAAAGTTGAATCCCGTGTATATCGCCGACCCTTCCCAGTCGATGCCATCCTTCTCCTTTGAGTAATCTCTTCCTAATGCTTCTGCCCAAAGAAGCGCATCCCACGAATCCGGATGTCCTCTCCATCCTATCGGATTCGCCATTTTCTTTGACCGCACTTCCTCACACAACTCTGGGCACACATATTCCCAACGCCATGCTAAGAACGTTCCGCCCAAGTTCTTCAATCGTAACAATTCTCCGGCTGTCCAATCAGGCTTTGGCACCAAAGGTCGATATACTCTTGTCGCCATCTTCTTTACTAGCAATTGAATAGCCTCTCGAGCTCCCAAGCGAATGATTGATCTTCTCTTCATCTCATTTACTTGGCTCGTCGGCTCTTTCTTGCTTCCCCGTTGCTCGTCCGTACTTGTTGATATTGTTACTAACTACCCTAATCCGTTAGACACTTCAGACATTCCTTAACAACTCATTCGTCTTGGCCATATTCATATTTATTCCACATATACGTATTCGACGGACCAGACTTCATCCGAATATCGCTCATTTTTATTCCAAAAACAAAAAAAACAGTCTCAAAATCTCTAAGTAGGATCCTACAATACTTTTTGTTATTTTACTTTGTTTCATTTTAGGGAAGCGAAGAGCTATAACTTCAAGCATGTGAGAATAAGTAGCACAACCTCTCCAATAAGGCATAGTCACAAAGTTCGTTCTTCTAGAATACATTTTGAATGCCCCTATCATACAAGGTTGTCTCAGTTTTTTCCGCAGGGCCAACTAGGATCTGTTGGCAACTACAACTTGTACGCAACTTCTCCAATCCGATGTACAATCAAGGGTCCTATAAATTGTGGACTTAACTTTTGAACCCTTGTTAATGACAAATTGATAGTAGACAACCACACTTGATCTCCTTTTTCAAACTCCATATGTTGTTGATGAGCATCGGCATACTATTTTTGCCGATTTTGGATCATGGCTGATTTTTGCTTTGTGTGATGCACTCCTTGTTGGACTCGTGCCACAATCTCGTTCACCGCTTCAACTTGGATTGATGATTCCTGCATGTGACCTACTCTCACTAAGCTAGATGATGTGATGGGATGTTCTCCATATATAAGGAAGAAAGGGCTGATTTTTGTGGATGCATTGATTGAGTTATTATAGGCAAACTCAATCAAGGGTAAAAGCACATCCCAACCTTCTTGCTCCTCCAAAGTGAAAGCTCTAAGCATGTCCTCAATAGTTCTATTTGCTCTTTCAATTTGCCCATCTGTTTGAGGATGATAAGTTGTGGACATGACTAGTTTTGTTTTGAATGGTCCAAATAGGGTTTTCCAAAATATGCTAGTAAATTGAATGCCCCCATCGGTGATGACAACTGTAACTAAACCATGTTGAGCAAAAACTACATCCATATAAATGCGAGCAAGTTCAAGTGCAGTAACTGTCTTTGTTGTGGGCCTAACATGGATCATCTTGCTCAATTTATCCACAAAAACGATCATCAAATCATAACCCGTAGACATCATTGGTAACTCACATACAATGTCCATATTGACGTGCTCTCATCTTCTAGGTGGTGTTGGTAGAGGTTGTAGTAGACATGCAGGTTTTTTATTGCTAGCCTTGTTTTGTTGATATGCCACACAATTTTGAACATCTGTGTGATATCCTCTCTTAGTCTTGCCCAAAATATACCCTCTGGACGCCTTCCATGGTCTTCTCCACTCCTACGTGGCCAACAATAGCTGAATTATGTGCCTCCTCTAACACTTTTGTACGAAGAGCAATATCTGAGGATATCCATGTTTCCCTTATAGTATGCCAATCACTGTTCTAAATGTGCTCTATCCTGCTGAAGGGCTTGTGCAATCTACTCATCCTTCTTGGTAGCTCAATTCATGTTCTCCCACCATTTAGAGTGAATCGTCACCTCCGTGATGTGATTAATACACATCATTCGTGTCAATGCATCGGCAAGCTGCTTCTTCCCCTCCACATACACAATCTTTATATTGAAACATTGTCGCCATTCAGCCCAACGAATCTCCGCTTTGAGAGATCCTTTTGAGTTTCTAAATAAACCAAAGGCTTGTGGTATGTCTCAACCACAAACTCATTATCTCCGAGATAGTGCTTCCAATGTTTAGTAGCCAACACAATGGCTCACTCCTCTCTCTCCGTGGTATGATAATTTTGCTCCACCGGCAAAAGCTTCCGTGAGAAGAAGGCAATTGGGTGCCATCCATCTTTCCATTCTTGTTGTAACGGTCCTCCAACTGCCAGACCTGATGCATCCGTAGCAAGTTCCGTTGGTCTATCTGGTTCATACCAAATTAAGGATTGATGTATGTAAGAGCACATCCTTCAGAGCCTGAAATGCAATCTCTTGAGCTGTACTGTAAGACCTAGGGTTGTACATATAGGATAAAATAGGAGAGCAATCACGTTAGGTGATGCTTCTTCGGATGCTCCTGTTGTTTGTAGACCTTTTGACTTGGATAGTTTAGATATACTAGGTGTTGTAGGACATATTTCCCAGTGTGATACTATTGGGGCCTAGCCCCATGTTACCTGTTTGGTTCCTTCCTTGTACGATTTGATGGGGTCTTCCCATCCTTTTTGTTATTTCACTTCGCATTTCACGCATATAGGATAAAATGTAAGTATATATAAATTGTGCCTAAGTTTATCTTAGTCATGACTATGTTTAGCTAGTTATGGTTAAGTTGGAGGAAAATATAGAGTAACTTTTGGTGTGATAGATGAGAATTACTATTTTGTTGTTTAGTAGGAATCAAGAAATAGATTCCATCACATGGGTATCTTGACTTTCCTTGACTTGGACTAATTTTCATTGGTTGGACTTGGTGAAGACCCTTAAATCTAGGAATGAGATTGACTTGGTACACTAAAAGTCAATTAGGGAGTAGTTGGGCTTCTAGAAGATCCATGTACCCTTTTCCTTGGGGTTTGTGATCTCTACCTCGTTTAAACTTGGTAAGAGGAAGTTACATGGTGATTACTTGTAGTTACTTTGGGTAAGATTCTAAGTAGTATAAATAGAGAGGTTGAGAAGCACCTCTCAAGTAGTTTTTCAATGGAAGTTAGTTTTGGGAGAAGATAGTGTGGTGATCTTAGTTTTGGGGAGCTTGATTCTTGGAGACGTCATGTTCGGAGTGGAGCCTTGATTCAATGAAGACTTTGATTACCAAAGTATCCCTTCCTTTTGAGTGATATCTTACTCTTGGTGAGAATGTGCATAATGGAGCTTGGACTTTGAGAGTTTGTGTAAGAGTGTGCATTAGGGTCATGGTCATAGGGTGAGATTAAGTCCTTCTAGATTCATGATGAGCTTCCAAAAAGCCATCGGAGGTAAACCTGAGTGAGAGTCATCCCGGAGGTCACAATACCCCATTGACAATTTCTGCCCTTGGCCTAAGAGATTTGTTAAAGCTTGAGCAATATGAGCAAAAGCTTCCTCAAACCTTCTATAGAAGCCGGTTAAATCCAAGAAACTACGTAGTTGAGTCTAATTCTCTGGAGCACTCCAATTTTAAATGCCTTCCACTTTTTCACTCATAACTTGGATGCCTTCTGCACTAACTCTATGGCCTAAGTAATCTACTTCGCTTTTGCCAAACTCACATTTTGACATCTTAGCATACAGCTTATTTTCTTTCAACACTTGGAGTAATTCTCGTAGATGTTTCTGATGATTTTGTAAGGACTTGCTATATATCAATATATCATCTAAAAATACAATCACTGATTTATCTAGATATTTACGAAAAATATCATACATCAATCCCATGAATGTGGTAGGGGCATTGGTTAAACCAAATGGCATAACTAGATACTCAAAATGTCCATATCTAGTTCTAAAAGCTATCTTTTGTATATCTTCATTAGCCACTCTGATATGATTGTATCTGCTTCTAAGATCAAGTTTGATGAAAAACTTAGCTCCATGAAGTTGACCAAACGAGTCATCCATTCGCAGTAATGGATACTTATTTTTCACCGTTTTTTGATTTAGAGCACGATAGTCAATGCACATCCGCATGGAGCCGTCCTTCTTCTTCACAAACAACACTGGAGCTCCATATGGTGACACACTAGGTTGGATAAACCCTTTCTCCAACAACTCTTCCAATTATGCCTTGCATTCCTCCAGCTCGTTTGTTGCAAGTCGATAGGAACTTTTACAAGAAAGAAAACTTCATGGTAAGATCTCTATCTTGTGATCCATTCTCTTTCTTGATGGTAAACTTGGAGGAAGATCATTTGGAAAAACATCTTGAAACTTGTTCAAGATACAAGTTAACTTTTTATGTATAAAAGATTACTCTTTTGGAGCACTTACATCTCTTATTACCCCAAAAAAAATACATCTTTGTGACTAATAGCGGTTCTTCCTATCACGTATAGAGGTAAATTTTTTTATTCCAATCTAAGTCTATCTCCAAAAATCTTCCAACTAATAGTTTTTACTATCTTCCTTCGTCAATCTAACTCAAGATTATATTTTTCCATCCAAGGCATATCCAAAATAGCATCATAGCAAGCTAATCAAATTACTTTCCACTCCACAATTTATTGTATTGCCCAATCTTCAACTCCACTTCCCTATGAATGCTCTCAATGCTCTCTATTTGCCCGTTTGGCAATTTTACCTTTTCACCTTCATCTTTCTCTAAAGCTAATCCCAACTTTATAGCAAAAGATCGAGATAGGAAATTTTTTGTAGCTCCTAGATCAATAATAGTCTCACTTTTACTCTTCTATCTCGCCATCCATCACAATCAAACATGCTTCCTACTTTTTCAAATCATTTACCTCATATTTTTGCTTCCTTCCCTCGCCTTTCCTCCTTTCCATCAAACCAGTAAGGCCGCGAGGCAAGGTTACTAGTGCTCGTAGTTTCCCAGGTTGCCATCGGTCACTCCATCTCCACCTTCAAGATTTTTGAGAGCACGTTGATAGGGAGGTCTAGCTCCTCTTGCTAGAACTTGGGTTCTGAAATTCATGGCAATATGACAAAATCTTCCACAATTATAGCATTGTCTCATTTCTGGTCTCCCCTTCACTCCGTCTCCTCCTCTTGAATTTGCTTCTCGATGAGGATTCGAGTTGTGACGATCTCCTCCTTGTGCATTCATTCCTCTTGGAATGAAATCTTCTCTCCTCCTTATGTTGCCCAACTCCATAAGCATTGATCCATAGTATTCATTCATGGAAATTGATAACTCTCCACCGTTGTGGTAGACGTTGGCCATTTGTTGTGCACAAGCAATAGCCTCGTTCAAGTTGCTTGGATTGTCCCGAATCACTTCCTGTTGAATCTTTTTCTTCAACCCTCTCTTGAATAAATCATGGGCTTCAGCTCCACTCATATCTCGTATCTGAATTCAAAGATCTCAAAATTCCTCAATGCACTCCTCCACACTTTACTTCTGTTCAAGTTTCCACAACCACATCTGTGCCGTGATTATGGGATCAACTACTTGAAAATTGTGAAGAAGACCTCGTTTCATTGCATTCCAAGTAACTTGTTGGCATGACTCATTGAGCTCCATCATCCAACCCTGAAACTAAGTAGACGCTTTCTCCAACAATAAAGTAAGAATAAAAAGATCTGCAATGTGATCGTTGATATTGAATAAAGCAAGATGGTACTATATTCTCTCAATCCAACCTTCCAAAACTCCCATGGTCCGGCTTCCTCGATAAGGATCTATCTTGCAAGCTTTTGTCATCTTTAGAATCATGGATGTCTGAAGATCTAGCTCTCTTGCTCGTAGTGCCACTTGGGCTTCAAGAGCACGTGCTCTTACCATTTCTTCACTCTCCACCATTGATGGTGACGTCTCTATCTCCATTTGCGTTTCCCTCATTTTCTCATTTTCCATTCCTCTCGTTTTGACTGCTATCAATTCTTGAGCTAACTGTTGTACTTGAGTCTGACTTTGCTCAAATGCGTTTCTCAAATCTCTCAACTCATGAATCATTTTTCTGAAAGTGTCATCCATGTTTCGTCTCCGTCCACTCTCTCTCAGTATAGGGTTAAGATGAACACTCTCCAAGATTGGCAACACAAAAGGAATAGGTGATGCTATCACCTCTTGGTAATACTCCTCTCCTAAATTTCTAATAACTAGGCTTCAAAACATAGCTTTAGGATGATACACACAATAGATTTCACACCGTGTGTTGAATCTCACCAGTGGTGGTCTACTGAGGTCCATCTCTAAACTAAAATGTATATTGTGAGATCCCAAGTAACATTGTAAGTGACTATAGGTAAGATATCAAATCTGGAGATCTCATCACTTGGTCCATGAAGTTGGCACCAAAATGATAAACTAAATATTGAGTCAACCTTGCTCTCTCAATGTATAACAGTTTGACATGAAAAGGATTAAGAAATGGGAATTTTTGTACTATTCTATCTTCCCCATCCATAATCTGCACCCACAATAAACCTCTTCCACTACTTGGAGCTCAATGACCACTGCCAACCTCTTACAAACACTCTCTCTTCAAATAATTGTACCAACCAAGACTATTCTTCCAAGAGGGCTGATCCACACTCATAGGAACAATAAGCTTGCTCTGATACCATTGTAACACTGAAGTCAATGACTACGGAATAACTTTCATGATGAGATGTCTTCTCAAGACCTCTCCTTGCTTTATATACAGTAAGGCTAAAAAAGTTTGAAATCCAAACTATGTCACATGGCTAACATGCATAGGTTGCATGTTTCGTTATCTTATCCTAACCAATTCCTAAAAGACGTCTAGCACACAATCCGATTCACCAATGCATGACAGCCATCTCGTCATTAAACCAAAATTTACCTTTTGCTCTTTGGATAGTGCACATCACTATCTTGTCTTTTTGTGATCTAGTGACCAATCTAAGCTTTGGCTAAATTAACTATAGCTAACCAAGATTGGTTACACCTCCTTGATAGCTTAGTTCAAGTTCTCCCACCATTTCAAGAAAATTTTCACATCTATGATGTGATTAATGCATGGCATCTATGTCAATACATTGGTAAAGTACTTCTTCTGCTTCACATATACAATTTCATATTGAAACGTTGTTTCCATTTGGCCCAACAAATCTTTTACTTTGAGGGATTTTTCTAAATTTCTAAATCAACCAAACATTTGTGATCTGTCTCAACCACAAACTCCTTATTTCTAAGATAGTGTTTCCAATGTTTAGAAGCCAACACAATGGCTAACTCCTCTTATTATTTGATATGATAATTTTGCTCCATTGGTAAGAGTTTTTGTGAGAAGAAAGATGTCATTGGTTATCCCATTCATGTTGTATCACTCCTCCAACCACCACACTTGATGCATTTATAGTAAGTCTTATTGGTTTACATGGAACATACCATTTAACGATTAGTGCATATAAGAGCACTTACTTCAAAGCTTGAAAAGTTATCTTTTGAGTTGTATCTAATTACCATATATACCCTTTGCCTATATTTGTTAAAGCTTGAGCAATACAAGCAAAAATTCCAATAACCTTCCATAAAAGCCGGTTAAACCTTAAGAAACTTTGTAGTTGAGTTTGATTGTTTTGAGCACTACAATTTTGAATAGCTTTCACTTTGTCACTTATGACTTAAATGCTCTCTCCACTAACTCTATGGCCTGAGTGTTGTAATTAACTTTTGTCAAACTCAAATTTTGACATCTTAGCATATGTTTTATTTTCTCTCAACACTTGGAAAATTTTTTGTAGATGATTATCATGATCTTTACATATAGGAAGCTATATATCAAGATATCATCTAAAAACACAATATTTATTTTTCTATATACTTATGAAAAATATCATTCATAAGTCTCATAAATGTGGCATGGGTATTAGATAAACCAAATAGCATAATTATATACTCAAAGTATCCATATCTAGTTCTAAAGTTGTCATCCACACATCTTCATCAGCTATTTTGATTTTACATGCTTTAAAATCAAATTTGATAAAACACCTAGTTCCATGAATATTTAGAGCACGATAGTAGATGCACATATGCATGGAACCATCCTTCTTCTTCACAAACAACACCAGAGCTCTGTATGATAACACATTAGGTTGGATAAACCCTTGCTTCAACAACCTTTTTAATTGTGCCTTCCATTCTTCTACTTCATTTGGTGGAAGCGATAGAGACTTTTATAAGGAGGGAAATTTCATAATAAGATCTTTATCTTATGGTCCACTCTCCTTCTTGTATTTGGAGTTATAAATATATTATGAGTTTGGAGTTAGATCATCTCAAAAACGTCTTGAAACTCGTTCAATACACAAATTAATTCCTCATGTATAAAACATTGCTCTTTGGAGCACTTACATTTCTTATTAATCCCCAAAAACATTCTTCTTATTGATTTATAGTGGTTTTTGCAATCAGATAGAGATAAAAAAATTTGTTCCAATGTAATTCTATTTCCAAATATCCTCCAACTAGTAGTTTTCACTATTTTCCTTTGTCAATCTACATCATGATTACATTTTTCGATCCAAAGTATATCCAAAATAGCATCATAGAGAGCTTATCTAATTACTCTCCATTCCAAATATTTCTTATATTGCCCAACCTTCAACTCTTCTTCTCTATGTATGTTCTCAATGCTCTCTGTTTTCCATTTTGGCAATTCTATTTGCTTATTCTCATCTTTCTCAACTATCACAATTAGACAAAATGGACAAAATCTTTGTCAAATATGCAAAAAAGGCATTACAACTTCCCCATAGCTCCCTAAAACAACATTATACTCCTAAACCACAATGTCTTTGGAGTTGATATTACACCCCTCCTAATTTCATATGCAAGAACCATGGCCGTCAATATAATTCAAGCACTACAAGACATAAGAGACCTAGGGACATTATACACATGCTTGTTAGCCCATCTACAACCATCCATAGGATCAATCAATGACCCTTAAAAAATCACAAATCACAAAGCAAGACAATATCCCCTCTTACATAAAATCCACATACTATACAAACTGAAAATACATGTTACCCTTGCACCCTTGCATCCTCACTCCCCATCCCATAGTTTGCTCCTATGCCATTGTTTGCCCCACTAGAAGACACACCAAATGCACCGCACTTAGATGCAAAACAAGTTCTCAAAGCCTCACATCCCCATGGGAATATAATATACAATACATAGAAGACTTCCTTCCCCCAACCCAACCAGGTTCCAACCACCTTGCTTTAAATGCAACCATACTACAATACATACCAATCTCAAAACATCGTTGACTACACCCCCTCCTCAACCAAATCAAACACCACATATGCCAACCCCACACACAATGCATATCAAACTGCAACAACCATTGCACCTGCACAAGTGCCATAATTATACTTCTATCTCAATTCAACATATTATAACGTCCCCAAATAGAAAACATACTTGAAGAATCCATCCCCCTCCCTTCAACTAATCAAGAATCTAACTCCATATATGCAATTTGAATTCCACCAGCAAACATCATCTCCCAAGACAACATAACAATTTGCAACATAATCCCAAATTATTATTTCAACTTTGAAGGAGTCCAAGTAAGTAACCCATTGATTCAATGTACTTGGGAAGCCCACCCTCAAAACAACTTCTCAACACTGCTCCAACATTTATTAATCCACAAAATACACCCTAAGACAACACAAGCCCTCTAGAACTTTATACTCTTGTCACAAGCAAAACTCACACAAGAAATCTTACACATAGCTACCACCTACACAACCCCAGCAGACCCAAGTCACATTTTACCCCCACATAAACTAAAAAACATACAAATAAACCTCGCACTAAGATACCTAGCCAAAGATATCTCCCACATACACCCCGAAATTGTCAAGAAAAATCCCACCTCATACACAATCTAAAACAATTTATCGCTAGTTTAGTTACGGGGTAGAGGAGTTTTAGGTTCCATTTTTTACGGGATTTCAATTCATAGGGATTCTCGGTTATATCGCCCTTGCCGTAAGGTTGTTGCTTTCTTAAGCGTAGAACACATCATGATCTCCTATAGCCACGCTCTCATTGACTTCATTCCACTTGCTATGGTTCTGGTTAGAAAATGCACAACCATAACCATACATCACACATGGGTGCAATCCCCCAACAACACCCCCAATAGGGATCACTCACATCGCCACCTGCACTAACCCTTCCCATGGACTGAGAAACGTTCCTCATAAAACACCCCCACTTCATCCTCCCACCTCTTTTGGGCAAAGAAACATCCCTCCTCTTATTGCCCACTATGCAAATCCACAACACACCTGGACACCTCGTATCACCTCTTATGTCTTTGCAAGAACCCAACAATGAAAGGTCTTAGGATTGCATGCCACAACAAATCACTACACATAACAGCTGACACAATAAAATATAGCCAAACCTCCCAACAAACAATTTTAATTAACGGAGTCACCCACGACCAACACACACTCGACAACACCATTCCCGCATGGCTAATACAATGCACTTGTCTGCCGCTATGTGCAAATGTCTTGCAAGACTAAGACCTGACATTACAATCATCAAAAATCTCCACGAGGTGACCATCCCCAACAACCAGCCAATAACCTTCAATACACCCTCATGTTTATAGAATTCACATATTGTAATGATAGATTCTACAATACTTTCATAAAAAAAAATTTATGAAAAATACAGCCCGCTCATACAACACCTCAGATCACAAGGCTGGGACGTTGCTAAATGGGAGCCCCTACCATTATCCACTCAGACATAATAATAACTCTAACAACAAAATTATACCTAACCCAAAAGAGATCCAAAAAATACTTATTGGACTTCACAACCAAGCCACACTATACTCTTCATACATGATCACCACTAAGCACCGCCTGAACCCACTTAAGGATGGACCACCGCTACTTCAATGCTTTTTTAAAACCCAATACCTACCGGCCCTGCTGATCTACCTGGTTATTGGGTACCCGTCCTAGTGTTCCATCAACCTACCATGTAGAGAGAAGTACAAGGGAGGAATCTCTTGGATAGGGGCCCTTTTTACCTGGTGTGTTCATCATAGTTCATGTGTTGAATACTAGAAAATAGAAAGATAGAAATCTACAAAGAGAAATACTAGTTCTCTCTAGTTCTTTTGGCCCTTTGGGATTGGGGGTTAGGTTTCTTCCAGCAATTGTTGACCTCCTCCACAGTTTTTGATAGCATTTTTTATTCCATGTGTGGCACTCTCCCATTATGATTATCAAAAGTATAAATCTATTCAAGACTTTCAACTACTTCATCTTGCATCTTCATTTCTCAAGATTGCACATCTTTTTTTTGTTTGCAATAAATTGATGCATACCCATAATATCGTGACAAATATAGAGAAACTAGAACCCATTGGCACATCTTACTCACAAATAGTTTCACAAAAATAATCATAAAAATTTAATTAAGAATACCTCTTATCCGCATGTTCATGCATATGTTTTTGTCTCATATATATATATATATATATATATATATATATATTGAAAAATTACGTTTCTAAAATACCTTTGGATAACACTTAAGAGTATATATATATATATATATATATATATATATATATATATATATATATATATATATAAAACTAACAAAGACATCATCCGAAAACTAAACTTGTTCAAATGTTCATCATAAGTGTTATCCAAAGGTATTTTAGCAACGTAAGTTTTCAATATTTTTAATTGAAAATTTATTTTTTTAATTGAATATTTATTTAAAAACTTAAATATGATTATTTAAATAAATCCAAAAACTATTCAAGAATATAGTACACAAAAACTAATATTCTTAGAAGTAATTTGCTAATTGTACTCAATGAATAATAACTTTTGTGAAAGAAAAAATTACTGAGGTCTATATCTTTCATAAAGGACAAAATAAATATATTTTTATTAAAGAATAATTCTTCTTTTAAAATAATTAAAAAGAAATATTGAAAAATCATAACATGATAAAAAAATTGAAGTTATGAAACTACTAAGCACAACAATAATATCGTATTGAAGAAAATCATGTATACGCACGCAATTCATATCCAAAAAAATTCTTGTTGAAAATTTTAGAGTTTTATGTATTGGTCCGAATCAGGAATACACAAAGAAACACATGCAATCAAGAATCGACACAGGCAATATGTGGTTCACCTCACTGAGGTTACGTCCACGGAACACATAGAGTCAATTTACTAAATAATCCTAATTGTGTCACAGAGAGCTTCTGCCATCCCTCTTATATAGCAGTACCAGCCCTAGTCCTAGTCTAAATATAGTCAAATTAACCAGAGTTACTCAAGACCTGAGTTAACTCCTAACACTCTCCCCCTTGACTCATGTCTTGGGATCTCTAACTCTTGTTATCCATATAAATACTCCGCGGGAAGTCCTAGAAGGAAACTTGAAGCATATGCCCTCCTGTAAACAAGGATTAACTATAACTAAGCCGTAGCCTGACTAGGAAGGAGTAAAACATATACAAGAATCAAACAAATGCTAGAGTAACTCTACTAGTGCTCCTTGTGCAAAACCTGCATAGTAGCACAATGACTCCTAAAACTCTCTAAAGGAATAACTTTGGTCAAAGCATCAACTAGATTGAGTTTACCGCCAATCTTGACTAGCTCAACTTTCCTATCAGAAACTGCATCTCTGATAAAGTGATATCTGATGTCGATGTGCTTCATCCTGCTATCCATCACTTGATTTGCTGCAAGATGTAAGGCATTCTGACTATCACAATGGAGATTTAATCCCATTTTAGTGATCCTATTCAAGCAAATAGCCTACTTTGATGCTTCCGCTGCTGCTACATATTCGGCTTCCGTAGTTGACTGAGCTATGCACTTCTACAAGGTAGATCTCCAACTAACGCATCCACCTCCAAGTGTAAACACATAACCAGTTGTAGACTTCCTCTTGTCCAGATCTTGTCCATAGTTAGCATCAACATAACCCAACAAGGATTTGGCATTGTCCAATAAACCATCAAACAAAAGACCATAATCCTTAGTACTCTTGAGGTACATGAGAATCCACTTATGTAACGGACAAGTTACATAAAATTTTTGCCAATTGTAAAAAATTAAAGTTTGTTCCCAAGGCAATGAGGTGTTAATTCACTACCAATGACAAATATGTGAGTTTATGCATCTTTTGTAGACTCTGGACATGCACAATCCAAAGAGTGCTACGAATAAGCAGTATTCAACCACTCATCCCGATCATCAAATCACCACCCATCCATTACATTACACGCAATTACACATGTAATTGAAATTTCACTCCAGATTTACTGATGGGAGATTGATCACTCCTTTACAAGTTGACGTCAAGGCGATGTTCTCGATGAAGTTTTAATATGAGACGAATCCAACCATGGCTCATGGGCGAATACCAAGGTAACTTCACAGGTATAGCGCATCTGTCTAGGCCGATCGAACGCAATATTCAATAGCTTCTCGTGCACTTCGTTCTACCCTGGCTACACTTGCGGTTCTCAATGAACACTTGCAAAGAAAGAGATAATCCTACTCTAACACTACTCCTATTTATACAATGTCTTGCACCTATTCCTAACCGTCGTCTATATGGATTGTGCCCGAATACTTCTTCGGAAAGTTGCTGGTCCCTTCGATGAAGTCTCTTCCCTCAAGACAAAAGCATCGACGCTCATCTGCAACTCTCTGATGTCTTTTGCGATCTCCTTCCGATGGACACCCATCGCTTCCTGGCATTCGCAACCCATGATCTTGTACATCTCCTTTCGTCTCTCCTTTGAATTGCAAGGAGTGTTCATCACCACAGTCAATCGTTCCAACCGTTCAATCTCCACATCGTCACACAGGGCAAAAAGGTATTGTGAGCACCTACTCGCCAAATCTTCTAGTCTAGTTGATCTCTCAACATCAACCTCATGCAATTGCTATTTCGCTCTCTTCAATTGTTGTTGAAGTCTCTCATTCTTTCTCTCAAAAAACTTCACCTCAGCACTTCTGATCTTGCAAACGTCACTGTAGGTCTGCTTCACGGTGATGGCTTCATGTGTCGCCTCCTTCTTCTGTTTCTCCAGACGTTCCACTACTTCTGTCAATTGCTTTATAGTCTGCGCTTGGTCCTCCTTTCCTTGAGCTGTGCGGTTCATTTACTAAATCAAGTCCATGTAACCGTCTTCTTGAGGATTCCACCCTTGGATGTAACTACTCCCCATCTCGTTCAACTCCATCAGAACTAGCACTACCACATTCTCTAGTTTCTGTGCTAACTAAAACACCGAAGAAATCGGCTTCTCCACTCTTATCTTCTTAGCCTTGACCTTAGGCCGCGCTGCCTTTGGTGCTAGACTACTCGACTGAGCAATTTCCTTTAATTCCCGCTTTTTGCTGATGGATTCTGCAACTATCTCCACGCTGGAACTTCTCTTCTCAGTGGTCCCCACTAAGTACGGCTTCCTCAATATCCCGCACTACTTTAGCTCGCTCCTCCGAAGGCATCTCTTGTTGATTGTCCACTAGTGGCAACTGTACACTTTCTCCTCGGTGGGGTCCAAAACTCCTGGTCGATCCACTGCTGCCGTCACTCCCCTCTGGCCCACCTAAAGTATTCACCACGTTCAGTTGGTATCTCCTTCTCTCTTGTAGTGTCAACCACCCTATTCGTGAATACATGTGCACCAAGAATGAAGAGATATAAATTACTCCCTTTTCTCCCGCTCGCAGCCTCTAACCCATGGCTTGCACATTTTGAGCGAAGATATCTCCCCAATTGACCTTGATTGATCCTCTGACGAATCCCTCCACTATTCTCACCTTATGCATACTTACATAGGTAGTTCTTTGCGGCAAAAATAATTGATTTAAAGTACCTCCTTAGTGCCTTGTGTATTGCATGTTAGTTTTCGGTCTTCCGCAAATTGGAGACACGTAGCTGGTCGGCAAGAAAACACAACAAGTTTAGAATTGACGATAGTAAGTGACAAACAAGAGAGTAATCAAACTTTTCTAGTCTATAACCATTGATTTTTGTTTGAATATCATTGAGAACAGCTTGTTAATAGCTTGACGTTTGTGCCGAGGTGAGTAGTGCTTCATATCATTCCTTGAGAGGTCCTAGCTGAAAACATTCGTGCACGGCTATGTAATTCGGCCTGATTCACACTCTATAAGCACTCTTCAAATTCAAATTCCACCTAGAATTGAACGTTGGATTCTCCATTCAGTATCCAAGTCAGATGAGAAAAGACTTGTGCAACAATTAGACGAGAAATATCTCTCTTTTCCGCTCGGGGCCCTCGAGGGAAGGCTCCGGGAGATAGTCATTAGTCACTGGAAAGGAGACAAGTTCTGCACATAATGTTCAAAAAATAGAGACGTTGTGAAATCACTCACCAGCTGCAGGTGGCCAGAATCTCACAAGCATCGAATTATCTGTTAGGGAGATATATAACAGAAGGTTTTGACTCTGGCTTTACCAACAACTAGCACCTGTATCTCTTGTGGTTTGGGATTTTTACCCAAAGTAAATTTCCTTTTTTCTCATATGAGCATAAAGAAGTCAAGTTTGGAGGTTCCTTTTGACAACCGAACAACACAAGGGACGAGTTCAGGGGCTAGACGGAACGAGATGGCAATCATGAAGACATGAGGAGCCGGATTTGACATTGTCAAATATGATGGGTGTGGTGACTATCTTCTATGGGAGAGGCAAGTCAAAGGCAAGTTGAAGGCTTCCGGTTTGGGCAAGTCATCGAGGCCTAAACCCTCTACATTCAATGATGAAGACTAGAAGGACCTTCAGGAGCAAGCAGTGAGTATTGTTATACTCCATTTACAACCTTCAGTTCTGAAGCAATTTATTGAGAATGACAATTGTACTTAACTGTTTGAGGCTCTTCAGCGACAATTTCATCGCAAAGAGTTATCAAACAGATTGTACACCTCCTTGAAGCTGATGAGCTTCAAGATGAAAGATTCAAGTACGAAGATACAAGATCACATTGATGCCTTTGGTGATCTTGTTATTGATCTTCAGAATCCTGGAGAGGAAATAATTGATGAGAGAAAGGCCCTTCAATTGTTAAGTTCATTACCTGCTTCATATCAGTCATTATCACGAGTGTTGCTTCATCGTGATAGGCAAACAATCACTTACAATGAGGTTGTAAGTGCTCTATTGACTGATGACCTACAACAAAAGATGATGATGCCCTCTACTCCATACTCTTCATTTGGTATGGCACTAAATGTGACTCGTGGACGGTCACAATCACGGAATGACAAGGATGGGAAGAAGTTTGGATCTAGAGGTAGATCCATCTCTAGGGGTAAATCCCAAGACAGAAAGACGGTGGTATGTTGGAAATGTGGCAAGAGTGGTCACTTTAAGAAGGACTGTCGTGTGAAGACCAAAGCTAATGATCCTCCTTTGGCCAATGTGGCTCAAGATTTTGAGGAGGATGATGACTTGCTTGAAGATGGACTATGAAGCCAAAGGTATGCCCTATGCAACTCACCAAAGGGCGTTGGTGGTGTATGGATTCTAGATAGTGCTTGTTCTTATCACATTTGTTATATTAGAGAGTTTTTTCATACTTTCTCAATATCAAACAATTTAGTTCTTATGGGAAAGGATCAACCCTGTAGGATTGAAGGTGTTGGATCTGTCCAGATTCACATGTTTGATGGAGTCAAACGTACTCACGTCAGGTTTATACCTGAAATGAGAAAGAATCTTATCTCTCTTGGAATGTTAGATTCAAAAGGCTTTGAGTGGAGTTCTAAACAAGGAGTACTTGAGTTGAGAGTAGGTGATAAGATTATCTTAAGAGGACACAAACATAGAAATCTGTATGTGCTAGAGGGCAATACCATGCTAAGAACGCTCTGTCTAACTTTTTCAATCATAGCAACTCTCCGGCTATCCAATAGGATGGAGAGGGCATCTAGATTCATGGGATGCGTTTCTCTAGGCAAAAGCATTAGAAAGGGATTACTCGAAGGAGAACAATGGTATCGACTGGGAAGGGTTGGCACTATACACGGGCTTCAATTTTGATGAAACGAAGTGGTTTGATCCTTGGGAGAGGAAGGGCACCAATGGCTTTAAGATCGATCTTATTCGTGACAATTTCAGGAGGAAGATAATATATACAAACCCTCTAAAGAAATGCTTACAGAGGCTCAGAACTGCCCCAATCACTCCACCGACTGTTCTCTAAACCTAGATACGCAATCTCACGCTGCAAAAACTGCAGTTTCTTGCCCATGCTGCAACACTCCAAGTCGTCAGAGCTTCTCCGGACAGAAAACATTGATTTTCGTCCTTTCATTGCATTAAAGCTCAACCGCTTCCATGGCCCGAGAATATCATGTTTCCTTTCTCATTCCAAATCGTGAAGGCTTCAATACAGAACATCAGAACACCACTCTGCTATCCTACAAAAACTAACCAAATAAATCGTCAACACTAAACAATGAGGCTGTCAATCATACAACTATGCGTAGAGCTAACGTGCCCACCAGAGAATGTGGTCTCGCTCATCAGAAATTACATCCTTGCTTTTCATGATTACGAGTTTTTATGCATTCACAATGTACCGCGGACTCTCGCTACAACAGTCAAACCCGCCCAACCACCCACTCGGTCAGTAGTCAATCGACCGCTTCCCTGGCCCAAGAATATCATATCTCCTTTCTCATTCCAAATCGTGAAGGCTTCAATACAGAACAACAGAACACCACTCTGCTATCCTACAAAAACTAACCAAATAAATCGTCAACACTAAACAACGAGGCTGTCAATCATACAACTATGCGCAGAGCTAATGTGCCCACCAGAGAATGTGGTCTCGCTCATCAGAAATTACATCCTTGTTTTTCATGATTACGAGTTTTTATGCATTCACAATGTACCGCGGACTCTCGCTACAACAGTCAAACCCGCCCAACCACCCACTCGGTCAGTAGTCAATCAACACTCAACAACAACATGAGACACAACCACAACCTCAATCCCCTTTAGCCGCCCTAAATCCAAATCCAGCCAGCGACAGAATATCAACACCACGCAGCCATCCTGTCATGCTCGTTGACACAACTCCCATCACCTTCCCTCTCTCTGAGCTCTCCTATGGCTCTCGAGCGTATTCCCTCTCTCTGAGCTCTCCTATCTCTCTCGAGCGTAGGCCCCAATCAACCGATCAATTGCTCAACATGACGACCCAATCGCTCTAATATCAATTATTGGTCCGAATCGGGAATACACGAAGAAACACATGCAATCAAAAGTCAATGTAGGAAATACGTGGTTCACCTCATTGAGGCTACGTCCACAGAACACATAGAGTCACTTTACTAAATAACCTTAATTGTGTCACAAATAGCTTATGCCAGCCCTCTTATATAGTAGTACCAACCCTAGCCCTAGTATAACTTAATATAGTCAAACTAACCAGAGTTACTCAAGACCTGAGTTAATTCCTAACATTATAAATGTATTTTCACGATTATGTTATATGTAAAGTTTTTAATATAACTAACATATATTTACAAAATAAAATTAAAAATTTTCATAAGTTTTTTTTATATATATACCCAATAACATATCATTTATCTATGTTTGATCTTTTGTAAGAAAATAATGATGCATACAACAAACAATAAAAGGTCACCCAAGAAAAACGTAACGTACTATCGCAAAAAATCGCAAATTATTTTTATTTTTTTGGTGATAGAATTTATTTTAAGACTGATATATTTTTCAAAATATACAGAATAGAGTACAAGCACTTTAATGTGTAATTTATACTTAAGAAAGAATAATGATTTAGGTTCTAAAAATTCAGTGCAATGGCTGTGAATCACACTTTTTAAATGGCGGGAGTTTAAAAACGGAAGAACCAAAAAGATCCATGGCGGGAGACTATAAAATAGTATATCAGGAGCTGCCATATACACTCAGCATTGGTCTCTCTGTAAACGGTATCCTGGTACAGTTTCCGCATACTCTACTTACTCGACGTCTTGATGCTTGCAGGAAAGTAAAGAGATGGGAAAAAACAGATGGATAGAATAAAAACCTGCTGCGCAAGCAATGTCATTGCGGACCTATGCATTTGAAATTCTTTTATTATGGAATGGTGATACAAAATGGCTAGCATGAGTCGAATTAGAATCATAAACGTGAGAACTGGGACGCATGGGGAAACTAGTATTGGAGTGAAGACTTGTCTCTTGCTAAACTCTCAACCCGGCGGTCACCTATGGATAGCAGAAAACAGATGGCATAAAACACCAGCAGAAGAAATAAAGGCCGAAATGGATTTGGAGATAAGAAAACACATTTCTTCTAGAACCTGGAGATACGTAAGGCGTATGCGAGAGGCTACGTAGACAAAAGTCGGCGCGCCTATTGTCATCTCTACACCACAGGTGGCGCCTGTGTTGAAATCACAGTTTGAAAGTCTGGGTCCACGTGACCCGCTGGAAGTGTCTACATTTATGGCTGTTGAGAGTCATTAGCTCTGTCGCCGTCTTCCAAGATTAGCAGTATTGCATTCGACGTAGACTCATTGGTTTGCTGGTCGTGCCGCTCTGATCGTGGCATTTGGCCTCACATCTGATGTTTGAGAGTTGTATTTCTTTATCTGCTTCACTTGTTTATATTGGATCTGCTTGAGCTTCGAGATAAAGTTGAAGTATGGAAATTAGCGCAGAGCTGATGCTTGTGATTCGTTGAGATGCTGTGGAATGCATAAATGTCGGTTACATTTGATTCGATTATTTGCTCCAACTCTACCAAAGTTGGAAACAAACGACGAAAGCTTGATTTTTTATCTAGGTTTCTCTGTTGCTGTTAACAGCAACAGCTGTATAACTTCTCTAATTATTTTCGTAGATACCGAGTTACGGCACTATGTTGGCACAAGCTGTCAAGCCGAGAACAGAAATAAACGAAACAGAATCCATGCAGTTGGTAAGTAAATTGTGTACTCAGACAGAATGACAATTACTCCGTCCACCTAAAATATTGATCTTGATGCCTTGTCATCTACTGCTATGCCCAGAAAGGAACCTACAATTCACTTATTTAGTGGGATAGGCTCGTAGTTAACTGGTGGTGAGCATAAACATGACAAGAACATAAGTATGATGTGTCTAAGATTTGTGAGTTATCGAACACTGAAAGGATAAAGTCTAGGCAATACGGATTGATGATTGTACAGATGATGTTTTGTCTGTTTGAATGGATCAATTCTTTCTCTAGTTAGGTGTACCAAAAGGTTCTGTATAGACTGAGTCCTGAACACCGAACTGCGTCGAGTTGCAGACGAGGAATCTGATACGGATCGCGATATCCGAAATAAGCTACATCAGAGGCTTGTTTCCTGAGAACTACTTTGTAGACCGACATCTACCGGCACTTGGTCTGTGAATTCTCACGTTTTTTTTAGTGCATGTATCCGGAACAAGTTTGATTGTCGTTTTCCTTTTCCTCTTACATGAAGTGTCTGACACTCCTTACAATGGTAAACAATTATGATGGTGGATTTCACGATACTCAACAGAACCTTCAAGCCAGAAAGTGCTTTTATTACTTGCCAAGATTATATTGTTAGAAACTTCTTCCATACAAGTTCGTTAAGTTTGTCGACGCTACAATGAAAAAAAATACAGAAATGAAAGTAAAGAAGCTGATGCCACTGGATGCGGAGTCACGTCGCCTAATTGACTGGATGGAGAAAGGTAACAGTGATCTGACGCTTCTACCTATCTGTTATACTTGCCGCAGGAGTTACTGCATCAGTTCACATGATCAGCCATGTGTGGATATTGCTCTTTTACTTAATAATTATTTCAAACTGTCCAGGTGTCTACGATGCCTTGCAAAAGAAATATTTGGAGACGCTTTTCTTTAGATTGTGTGACGGCCAGGATGGTCCTATGATCGAAGAATATGTGTGTAAGTTTCATGTGGTGCAGCAAATTTACTTCGAGTACATATCTAGCACCTATGATGCTTTTAAACCTGAGACCTGCGTATTTTTGCGTACTACGCTTCACTTTATCCTTAGTTGATAAACTTTGATGAAATTTGGCATGGATTGTCATAGGGCTGTTGAAGATAATCTGTGGCTCTTGTATTATGTATTCAGTATCCTCAATCAATGTTCAATATGAAGGAGAAGCTTCATGGACAATTAAATTGTAGTTAGCCTACTTACTTTTTAAAGTGTACCTCCCCAAATCAATCATCAGTCTCACGTGCTCTTTATGTGAGAAAAACTGTACATGCATCATTCCCCAGCCATTCATTGGGGCCTAGCCCCATGTTACCGGTTTGGTTACATCCTTCTACTCTACGCTTTGATGGGGTCTTCCCATCACTTTTGTTATTATACTTTGTCCCTTGTCATGCATCATTCCAAGATACTTACATATACTTAATGTGGATCAGATTTATTGGAAGTCCAAATATTTTTCGCTTTGTCACCATCACCGTGGAAATGGACATTTCTCGTGTTTTTTTCCTCATATAAATGCTCTGTAACAACGAAGTGAGCATTGAAGACACTGCGATCATATTCACACATTTGAACGCACAAAAGAAGTTTCATTTCGGTTCCTTTGAAGTTCACAACATGATACTAGGTGGACAGCACGAGTGTATTGCATTTTCATGTGCAGCGTCCTCGCACACCTCATTTCCGCTCTACTTAGAGAAGAAAAGAGTGATGTAGATCAAATTTTTTTTTAGTACAAAAATTATTTATTTTTTAACTAGTCTCAACCACACATCCAGATGAATGTGTAACCAGTATAGTTTCTCCAAACATGAGGTATCAATCGCATAAAGGTATGGTGGTGGATTTTACAAGATTTTAAACAACTTTGGTTGTTACTGCAGTTTCTTTTCAGTATGATGCTTGCTCGGATCGTGTCTCGATGGATATCACAAGGTCAAAAGGACACGGTCGGAAGGGGAATCTGATGAACACAAACTCAGCAGACATAACTCCAGTTCAAATGAAGTACGATATCAAGCAAAATGAGTTTGTAGTATTATCCATGACAATGTTGATGACGAGGCAGTAGTTCAAGATATGTTATATGTTTTATAGATGTTGTGTGCAGAAAGTACTGAGAGTATTTTCATTCATTGACAGGGCTGCCGCTTGCAAAATGATAAGGACTCTTGTTCAGTTGATGCGCACACTGAATAACGTTCCGGAACAAGTAAGCTTTTAGACCACTTACGAACATTTTCACTTCAGTTTGCACTCATAGAAAATTAGACTATTAACCTCGCTTTGGGCCACTTCATTTTGACTCCATAGACAATTTGATTGGATGAGATAGAGCTACAACTGTCCTTGTTGCTCTGCAGTTTCAACTTCCATAAAAATATGCTTGACATATTTCTAGGCTTCAAAGTGCCCTGGTGATGTGTTGCCTTTTCCACCTCCTTTGTTTATACATTGAACATTATTAAATTGGAAACGAACAGAGGACTATAATCATGCAGCTCTTCTACAATGCGGACACAACGGTCAGTCCAGTTCTTCCTACCATGGTCATGTTCGTTAGTTATATCCGGCATCTATTCATCTGTAGATAAGAAAATAGCTACCGTTCTTTCTAAGCATTTGAACGTACCGTGATAATGAGGCTCGGGATTCATATATACGATTGCCGTTCCAGAAATTCACCATATGAAGATATAAACAGCTAAACTTTCTGGTCCGTACAGCCAGCATACTACGAGCCCCCTTTCTTCAGATCCTGCACGTACGAAGACACTAAGCTCTGGGCCAAAAAGCCCCTGAAAATGAAGGCTGGCAGTGTCAATAGCAAGTACTGTGAGGTTTCTCTCAAGGTACTGGACTTCTCAATCTTGTCCTCCTCGAGTACCAATTTTCATGTGACAAACTTGTTCTCATATGGGCAGTAACTATCGATCATTGTTGCCTATTATAAAGATATGCACATAAACATATGTTACTTAATGATACTTTCCATCTGGATTTTGCACATTAGAAGTGATGTTCTGTGTTGAATCTGAAACGTATAGCTAATTGTTTCTGTTGAATTTCTCAGGTGAGGACTGTACTTGATCCATGTGAGGATGATTTTGACCTCTGCGGCAAGTCAGAGGATGACATGGAATCGTCTTCAACCGCCGGAATTGCTGCTCCCTCCACATCGCATAATTCTATGCCTGAAGATCATATGCTTTGTACCCGTTCCAAAATCCCCGCAACAGTTTCTGAGGAGGTAGCTTCGAACAGCTCATTACTGTTGAGATAGAAGTCTGATAACTGCAATCATTCATCATGATGTTAAACCGATCGAACCTGCTTTTGCAACCTTCAGTACGTATCAATTCTCGATTCTTATCACTTCATCTTTTGTTGTTCATCGATTTATGATCTCCTCTGCGGACAGAAAACTGTTACGTCTACTGATGGTAAAGGTATGTACCTCCAATATCGGGGCTGTATATTGCTAATTAGATTGTCAATTTTATCTAATTTGTTTATTCTTGTGTATCAAGCTTTATCCTTACTTAATTTCGCAAGACATAGTATTATGCATGCTAGAATTTCAGAAGATCCTTGAATTAGAGAGTGCAGTCGAGATTCGAAATCGAAGTCTCAAGGGATGTTTGACATTCATCTCTTCACAGCACATGCTATGCGTTACCTTTAACTACCTTGCATGCATATGACTGCAGTGATCTGCTGTATATTTCAGGTCCACTAATTGTAACAAGACTAATATATATATATTTATATTTATATGTATGTGTAGACACACACACATACATTTTACACACGTTGCGGGCCAAATTAAGTTTAAATTTGAAGAGTCAGCAGCATTACAGAAGATGAATATAAAGATAAAAATCTCCCAGCCAGCAGCACAAGAATTTTCCCCTTTGGTCTAAGACTTCCTTAGTTGCATGTACGTTCCAGGAAACAATTCGTATATAGGAGGTATCAATAGTGATTCAGCGATTCAATAAACCTCTGTTCATCAAACAATCTTTTCTTGCAGACATGGCGCAGGACTCTCAGTCAGAAATGGCCTTTGTTACGGATATCAAAGAATGGGCCACTGTCCATAGAAGTACCACATTTGACGAAATTGATATGTTTACAAACTTCCCTCAGATGTCAATGGTAATTTGATGTAGAGAGCTTTCAGTGACACTTTCAGAACTTTCGGTGACACAATATTCATGAATCCGCTGACTAGTACGCTCGCTGATGGTTACAATTGCCAACGTAGATGTAGTTCAACAGTAGTTTGGATTGAATGCATTTGCATCTTACCGGTTGAAAAATAGAATACGATTTTTTGTGAAATGCATTGAGGCTGTCCTTCCCTTAATGCTTAAATCTGTGATCGAGCTTTGTCATGTTATTTTTTCCAATCTTAGTTGATCATCTCAATTTGGTATGGAAAGCTTTAAAAGGTCTTTTGTGTCGGTGCATGCAGGCACAGCTGGAAGGTAAATCATCAAACGGATCGCGAGATACTGAGCGTAGTTCTATCATATTATACTTTCTCACTCAGCTAGTAATTGTAGAAACATGAAAAATCAGAATCAGAATGCTGTGTCATATAATATGTAAATCCTTTTGTAAGCCGTGTGAATCAATACCAAGATTTGAAAACAGGTCATATAGTAGAGCTCAAATGTGACGTACTTCAATTTCAGCTCTATTGAGCAATGTTCCACGAAATACTTTATGACCCCAACTCCACATTTACTTTTAATGATTTTATCCGTGCATGTGTCAATGTATATCAGAAATTTTGAGACGCCTAGTGGAGGAGAATTTCATAGAAAAAATTGGCCAGGACAAGTACCGACTCACCAAATCTGAGGTTTGCTCAACCCTATTAAAGATTCTCTATTTTATTCCAAGATACGTATCTTTTATGTTAGCTATTGCCAGCCGTAATGGAATTGCAATTCATGGTCACCAAGGGAATCTAGTACAACTCCTTCTATAACATGTATCGGTCAGTTATTTAAACGTTTGTGGACGTCCACTAATAAATGCAGGAGCAATACCTGAGCTACAAGAATCATTGTGAAGATGTCGGGCTAAGAAGCAATTCTCTTCCTGCGCATGGTCAATGTCAACTGTCATCTACCAAACATAATCATGATGCCTTTACTGATACAAAAGATGATGAGAATGAAACATTGTTTGAGAAGGTAAAGCAGTAATACAACAGTGTTGAAATAAGACGTTTTTTTTCCAAGTCGGTTGATTGGATTGATTGCTAGACTACCTAAGGAGCAGCTGCTCGTTCGCGATTAAAATTTGTTACATTCAAAGAGAAGGAGAAATAATAGATTCGACTTTCTCTGTTGGTAACATTTGAAGGTATAGATTTAACGTCCTTCTGAGGATTATGTAATAAATAGACAGTTTTCGGTTCCCTTTTTGGGACCTGGGTGGATGTATCAGGCCCTGAAGCTCGTTCTTCCAATGAAGCATGTGACAGTTCGGCAACTGATCGATAAGATGGAGAATGTGCGTCCCTCAAAGGTTAACCAGCTCCTGCTGAGAATGGGCAAAGAGGGCTATATAGAGGTTACCCCCTCTTGCCGCAGACTTGGTAAGGGTTTTCAACCAAGAGTCGATCTGAAAAGTACAGAGAATTACTCCCCACATTGGTTCAATTGAAGGTTTGTAGACAACTAGATATCACTTTGCAGTAAAAGGTGTGACCCTGTGCTTGAGTGGATATGCCATTTCGACGAGTGAACTTTCAGACGAGAACTAGTACAGTAGTCTTATTCATAAGTGAAGAGGAATTACAGGATTTTATGCTGCAGCTTTTATATATTATACACAATGTCATTGATATTTTATTCTTCTGGTTTTGACCATGACATCTAAAGGTCGCCGGGTCCTCCGTCCACTACCAAAAGACGAGTATCAGTTACAGGAGGTATGTTACTTCCACTGTTGCTCTCCACAGAGGGTCCAGAGTTAGAGAGGTCCAAATGAAGAAGTCAAGATAACAAAATACTGAGTTTGCATAGCCTATCTATGTACGGCTGCTGAATTTGGATCAATTCGAAAAGCGTGTCTGAGGCAGAGTAAGGTACTGATTATGGCAGCATGTATATGAAACAATTACCAATAAACGATTCAGATCAGAAAGGCAATAAACTTCTGAAGTCTGTATTTGTTCCAGCCAGATCTGGAACTTGTAATCTCAGAAATTTAGCTCAAAACTAGAATCAAAGAGGAGGAAAGTATGAAGTCAAACCCTGATGGCTTGAGATAAACACGCATAGTCTTTTATGTCCCATAACCCTCCATGTTCCCGTGGAATTTCACATTCATTTAATCCAAATAAGACACCACTATCTACAACGAAAATCTGATGAAAACTTGATGTTCATGGGCAGATCGTGGAAGGAGTGAAAGAGGTCGTGATTGCGACAGCCGATGACAGTTCGGAGGAAAGATTTAGCTCCGATGGTATGAACTTCATCCGTGCATGAGACTAGCTGTATATTCGATGCAATCGTACATAACTGCGTAGAAACCAGTAATCTCTACGCATTTGATGGTGCTGGTTGAAAAGATGATCTACAAAGCTCGGTATATAAATTTCCTTGACAAGCCATTCCCGCTTTTATAGGTCTAACTTTCTGTTCTTAATGTTGCTGCTCAGATAAAAGGGCTGAACTCAGAACAAAAAAGAGAGAAGACTCCGTCAATGTCACAACCATCAAGAAAAATTCTGAGATAAGAAGCAAAGGGAAGAGTGATGTCGTTACGAATAACTCGAATGCTTGTGAACCTGAGTTGAAGAGCGAGACAACACTGAATTCTGGAGTGAGAAGAAGCTTAGATTCTGCAGACGGTGAACACGCCTCTGATGATCCTACCGCGAATTCAGAGGGTGCATTTGTCTCTAATATTGGTGTGGATAAAAGTAGCGACCGCGGAAGGCCAGATTGCCCAACCACGACAGTCTCTTTTGACTCACAATTTGAAAATCCGGTGAGAGGATTTGTTAATAGTTCATTTTTGCTAATCATACTTACTCTAGATTCGTAAATGCACCGACCTGTAAATTTTCTCACTTTAGAATGCAATGAGCTTCTTCTTCCTTTTCTATAAGCTTGACTATCACAGATACCATAGAAGTCGATTGTTGGAACAACTGCTTCACCTAGATTTCCTTATATAGCAAAACTGAATATGAGAACTTGGGCCTACGTACCCTTCAATACCAGCCACATCTTTCGCTGTGCCCCATTTTCTGTGAAATCTTCATGCACAAATTCTATGACGCTACAAATAGAAGGAACAGGGGCTCCGATGAGTTCTAATGGAGTAAGCACATCTCAGGACACTGATAAAAACGATGGGGAGATATGCAGAAGATCTGATCATCGCATCCGCAAAGCTAGCAAGGTGCGTATGTTTAATGTGAATGCATAGCGAGAGTAAGGTAGCTTGTATGGTAGTATAGAATTCCATGGCAGATTTGATCTTGGAAACCTATTTACTTATAACTGGAATTACAATTGAAAAGAACAACCATGTTAAAGATTTTGATATGAAAATACGTGCCACTTCCGGGACCAATTTGATAAGACACAATTGACTTAAGGCGCCTCTAAACAAACTTATGTTGTTTTTAAAAGTACTCTAGGAACGCATATACTCATGATGCATATGAATTCAACTTGGCGTTCTCACCATGTAGTTGATGATACGAACTCCTGACAAGCTGAAAATTGGTGTCATGTCAGGTGGAAGAACCGATTCACCAGTCTCTCATCTCCTCCACCAAGAGATTACGGTCATCAACTTTATGAACTTCTGAGGATCTTAGCCCACTGATATCCGAAAGGCCGCTGTCGGACGATTTAGTTGGTGTTGTTCGAAAGAAAATAAGAGAACAGCACATAAGTCAGTACAGTGATCTTTGAGGATAGATTCCTCACGATTTTCAGCTGATTCCAAACTTTCTAATGTAGAATGTGATGACAATGAAGTCTATTCATTTGATTTTAGCGACTTGTTATTAAGTTGATTGCCAGTGGCTTAAAGGCTGGAGATTGTGTGTGGAGTTAGATTCCACTTGCAGATTGGCACCGCAACATAAAAATGCATTTATAGAAGAAAAGATATCAAAAATGTGTACATATTTTAGATCATGGGCTACATAAGCAGAAGGGACGCTTTAAATATAACAAATGCAACTGTTTCTCTCCCCGAATCAGTAGAAAATTTAACTGACGCGTCTAGAGAGGTTGTATTTAAGAGTCCTACTTCTTACGGAATTTCCAAGCATGATTGTAATTTTCTTTAGATTGGGGGTAAAAAAAGAGATTCAGAAAATCCATGTGGCAAAAAATTAAAAAAACTTAATGAAGAGAAGTATAAGTATAAAAACTAAGAATACGAAGCTTGGAAAAAAATAGATACATCCAAGTTCTTTTTCCAGGGAAAACAAGTAGAAATTGTTACACAATAAGTATCTTGATATAGTTGTGATAAACATTAATTGGAACATACCTGGAATCAACTGTGTTACAGGAGGCTTGAGTGCACTATATAGTATATTAAGTAGATGCTGAAGAGAAATGTTTGGGATTGGGATTGGGAAGTAGGCATTGATATAGAACATTAGTCCTACCATATTACTCTATTTCTGATAAATGTGGGGTCCATGACTTGCTAAGTCCATGTGAAAAACGCTAGGACATATAAAAAAGAGTTTTTTTATTGGACTAGCTTGGAATAAAAGTCCAAACACCATACTAAATGAAGTTGGTTGAAGTTGGTTTCATTATAGTAGAAGGAGAGTTATCAAAACATTATGCTATCATAACCTAATGCTTAAATTTGAAGACAAACTACCATATCAAATCACTCATCAAAATGAAGAGAATAAATGGTGTAAAATCAATGGTTTGGATGACTAGTTGAGATATTGTTGTAGGTGACATTCCTTCAACTTTGATTGCTCATATCACTAACAAGATAACACCCAAACTCAGGTCAACCTCAAGCACCCAAAACAATGTTTACTAGTCAGAGGTATATTCAATGTTAGTTGACACTACCCAAGATTATATGGTATTTAATCTTGATCATAAAAAAGCCATATGCTCTAAAGGTCTAGTTTAAGTTCTCATTCTTTAGTTATACAAGTTGGAAGAACAGAGCAAGTTTGTAGAGAGTTCTGGTGGGCTCTTTGTTGTTTAAATGTTGAAATTTAAGATTAAAAACATGCCTCTCCACTTTGTAGCACTTTCAAGAATATAAGATATTACAAACATACAAGACATTGCAAATATTCATTGTCATGTATTTTCTTTGAATTCTTTGCCTCTATCACTCCAACTTGGAAGATATTTGAAGGAATTATGGGGTTATAAAGATAATATTCTTTTGAACATGGAGTACATAATCTTTGACTTCTCTTCTATCAGCATGGCTTTTCATAGGAAGGAGTCATCCTTCTATAGTCTGCCGTTGGTACTCGACTTGTATATCTTTTGGGAGGATCCCTATTTATCATGGCTCATTATAAAACTCTTTTGTCCATTACTTTGGCCGTGTCATGTTCTGTGTCCCCCTCCTGTGCGGATGATACACACATTGTAGGTCATGTAGACTTCAATAGGCAAGCCTTTGATTACTTGACTACCGAGCTTCAGCTTCTAAGCTTGAGAGTCAAGGTGTCAAAATGTAGAGCATGGTATCCTTTTGGCATTCCTCTTCATTTCTAGCTTCCAAAGAGATTGTCACGACTTATGTAGTGGCATCTCTAGTTAGGTAGGTGCGTGTATGCGGGGAGAATACATCGATTAGAGCCGGTTGTGCGATTAGCGTCGTTTCAGACTTTGGGACTGCCGTTAGGGCCGACAACGCCGTTAGGGGTCCTAGGGCTCAAGGGGTAGAGTTCGAATTAGGGCTCCTTGGAGGCCAGTTTTCGAAGTTGAGCCTTTGAGAGTGTGGCTATGGTGGATAGTAGCTAGTGCGGAAACCTGGAGTCTTTGAAGCACAAAGTGGGTTTGGCTTGACTGTAATCTCTCTTTTATGCTATGGTTATGAGCGGAGTGTCCTTGTGGACGTTTTGAGAGTAGAAAAGATTACTTTGAAAACTCAAATTGGATTCTGTGATGAGAACTGGGAGTTCTTGGAGCGCTGAAAGTGTTTTGGCGAGTTAGGATCGATGGTAGCTTTGATCCGTTGGCTGTTGAGCATGCAGGGCATTGTTGGAGTGCAGCCCGTGGTGGTGATCTAGAAGTAGAGTCGATTTGAGATGCATCTTATCGATTTCGAATTTCTGTATTTTCTGTTTTAGTGTAAATTCAAATCGGGAATTGTCGAGGGCGGAAGCGCTGCTAGAAATTGATGAAGTGGGTCGATGCTTATAGTTGTCTTGGAGCATTAATTTGAGATTGGCCGAGAAATATTTCGGACAGAAGTGCTAGAAGTCCAAGATTTGGTTTTTCGAAGTTTTCGGGTCGAAAATAGGAGCAGCAGCCTATCAGATTATCATACAATGTCCGTTTGATCTGAAATTTGGTAGGGTGATAGATTATGTAAAGTTTGTTGCGCGGGGGTAGGGATGTCAGGCCCAAGGTTGACGGTGTCAGAATTGCGAAATTTTGAGGTTTAGGGGTCTGAAATCGAAGTTGAAGATTTTCAGAGTCCTACAGAAGTTTCAAACGGTGTCCGTTTGCGAAAAAAAAAATTGCGTTAGGTAGCAAATTGAAAAAGCCAACACCTTATACAGCCAAATTACCAGTCTCAGTTTATCGATCTGGAGAGCAGAAGACCTCCGAAATCGAGTTTTTGTGTTTTTAAATACCCTTCTGAGGCTATGTCAGTCCGGGTTGGGTTGGTTTGACCCCTTTGATGGATGTTTTTGAGATGGAGTATTGTGCTTTATGTTTCTTGTGATTGATATACCTCCATCTCTGCTTCTTGTTTGTGTTGGTGCTTTGTTGTTTGGAGTGTTGGAGCTCCTGTGTGCTGCCGATAGTGAGGTTGGATTTACGGACCAGTCAGACTATCCATATTTCTCCCCAGTGAGACAGGACTTGCAGACCTGTAGACTGGGTGAGTGCCTGTGGTGATGGCGGGTTTCGGGTTGCCCTTGTGTTAGCACCTTGTGGTGCCTCGGGTACCTTCATTGCGGTTTTTACAGTTCTGATTCTTGGTTCCGTTAGGGGACCTGTTTTTGTACGGTTGTGGAGGTGATACATTGGTGTCTCAGCGGAGTTCTTTGGAGGTTCCGGAGGAGAGACTGCTCGGGTTAGCATTGGGTGCACCCGTAGCGGAGTGCAGTACCAACCTTGGCCTTTGAGGTTCACAGAAGATTCTGATTTGGTTTCAAAGAGTGACGGAGCTGAGCTTGGTGATATCTTGGAGTGTGTACCCACACCGTTGTTGTGGGACATGGACGATATCTATGGGGCCACCAAGGGTCCTAGACGATATTCTGGTACAGTTGGCACTATTGAGTTGGATGACTTCATCCAGGAGTTTGACTCATGGTGTGATTTACAGCGGATGCGCAACTCTACATTGTTCAGTTCGTTTATGGCTTGGAAGGGATTATTCCAGCATTTTGAGGATCCACCGATGGATGATTATCATGAGTTCCGGTGTGAACACCTTGAGGAGATAGAGTTTTGGAGACAATATTGGTCTCCAAACTACATCTCTATTACTTCGGGTACAGTGTTTGGAGGTGCGAGTTCATCCTCTGTACATGGCATTGATGATACGGTTGAGCTAGTAGAGTTGGGAAGAGTTTAGAGGTTCCAACCTTCAACCCTATTCTGGAGTTCTTTGCACGGTTGAGGAGAGACTACCAAGGGGTGAGAACTGACAAGCTACGAGGCTTGCAGGAGTTTCAACGGAAGACTGGAGAGAGTCTTCGAGAGGCGTATATCCGAATGCGTCGGTTGATCAATGTAACCCATGGGGTGACAGAGGCACAAGCTGTCCAATATTGGTATGGGATATTGGATAGGGAGTTGAGACGTAGAGTGAGAGATGCTACCTTACTACAGGAGACATCACCTACGTTGGCCATTGTGTTTTGTCTTGTTGAGCGTATTGAGCTCAACATGCAAGAAGAGAGGGTAGTGACTGTTGGGTTCAGCAAGGATTCACCATCTTCATCAACGTCTTCACGTTACCAATCTACAACACAAACCCGGAGTGGTTATGGTAGACATGTGGGGCGGTCTCGACCATATGGGCAGAGTGGTGAAGGTGCAAACATCGGACCATTACCATCCTTTTCAGGTCAACAATCAGTTGTTGGGATGGTGTGTTGGACATGTGGTGGACCTCATCACAAGAAGGATTGCCTTCAAGGTCGAAGGATGGATCTTGTTGGAGTAAAATCATGTGAGCATTGTCACAGACATGATCACATGATGGATCGATGTTTTGATCTCCATCTAGAATTACGATCAACAAGAGTTGCCATGGCAGTTCTGTAAGACCCAGGGTTGTACATATAGGATAAAATGAAAGTATATCTAAATTGTGCCTAAGTTTATCTTAGTCATGACTATGTTTAGCTAGTTATGGTTAAGTTGGAGGAAAATATAGAGTAACTTTTGGTGTGGTAGATGAGAACTACTATTTTGTTGTTTAGTATGAGTCAAGGAATAGATTCCATCACATGGGTATCTTGACTTCCCTTGACTTGGACTAGTTTTCATTGGTTGGACTTGGTGAAGACCCTTAAATCTAGGGGCGAGATTGACTTGGTACACTAGAAGTCAATTAGGGAGTAGTTGGGCTTCTAGAAGATCCAAGTGGACCAATTGCATGTTGCCATGTACCCTTTTCATTGGGGTTTGTGATCTCTACCTCGTTTAAACTTGGTAAGAGGAAGTTACATGGTGATTACTTGTAGTTACTAGGGTAAGATTCTAAGTAGTATAAATAGAGAGGTTGAGAAGCACCTCTCAAGTAGTTTTTCAATGGAAGTTAGTTTTGGGAGGAGATAGTGTGGTGATCTTAGTTTTAGGGAGCTTGGTTCTTGGAGATGTCATGTTCGGAGTGGAACCTTGATTCAATGAAGACTTTGATTACCAAAGTATCCCTTTCCTTTTGAGTGATATCTTACTCTTGGTGATAATGTGCATAATAGAGCTTGGACTTTGAGAGTTTGTGTAAGAGTGAGCAATAGGATCATGGGCAAAGGGTGGGACTAAGTCCTTCTAGATTCATGATGAGCTTAAAAAGCCATCGGAGGTCAGTGAGAGTGGGAGGTCAAGTTCTTCTAGGAGTTTAAGGTGGCAGGGGTGGTGGTAGAGGACCAACCCCTACTCAAGTGTTAGCCCATGAGGCTAGTCATGAGGTGAACATGGCATCTCGATTGGGCGATTGGAGCGAGAAGATAGCAAGTATGGCTATAGCCTAACAAAGATCAGATTCTGGAGCTAGTGCCTCTACATCATACGATGGAGATGTTGTGGAGTACATGTGCGCAGTGGCACAACCATGTGCAATTGATGTGACTCGTAGTGCGACACATACTACTGAGTCTAGAGGAGCATCTGTGGAGTTGGATCCACAAAGAGGGGAGGCTAGCCGACAGGTTAGACTTCCTCAGTCTTTCACATTGTCTGAGGCATTGAACACCTCATCCATGGCTCCTACACCACCTATTGGAGAGATGAAGGTGCAAGCCAATGTGGATGTACTTGGAGATGGAGCAAGTACGGACCAGCCATCAACATCGTCTGAGGAAGCATCCAGCGCAATGTTGGGGGCGGCAAGGACTCTTGTTCATTCTCATGTTTTCTTAGCCAAGGATTTATTGGCGTTGGGGGTGTCATCATCCCATATACTACGATTGGCAGCCACACTTTGCGAAAGCAAAGAGGATGTGTTGGTTGCTTCTAGTTGTGTGAGCACTAGTAGAGTTGATCCGGGATCATGGCGGCTACTAGTGGAACTTGGCAAGTTTCTTTGCCGCTCGAATGATGGAGTTATCGGCCAAAGCCCGGCCTCTGAGCATACCAGGGTGTCACCGAGTGCGATGACGTTGGATAACAGAAGTGGTGTGTTCTGTTTGATTGGACCTTCAGGAAAGGTTTATCGACCTCAACGCGTGTTGTTGGATTCTGGTGCACAACCCCTTATGTTGGGTAAGGATGCACTGCTTGGTCTTGGTTTGCGAAAGACCGATGTGGAGAGATGTCCATTCCAGATTCAGACATCTCTTGGAGGTTCTAGTGATGCCCCGGCACCATACATCACCCGGATGGCGTTGACTGTGCAAGTACAACCGGATCATGTCACAAATAGCTCTACAACGCGAGCACGTGTTGTGGTTACACTTGCAGAGTCCTATGATGTATTGGTGGGTGCGGCAGTGTTATACCCGATGGGGTTTAGCATTGATTATTGGGAGGAGACAACCTCTTATCGGCCGGGGTTGGCAACTGGCGAGGGCAGTGAGTCGACACTGCACGATTCATCACGGTTTTAGGCCTTTACCAAGTGGAGGTTTGGCTTATGTTGCAGCCTTCAGTACTTGTGTTACTTGGCCTGGTGATTTGTTGGAGGGTAACATGGATGCTCATGATAGTCATGGTCGAGAGGATGTGACTATCATGCCAAGTCTTAGTGGAGTAGTGTCATCCACGTTGGATGGAACACTAGGTACTTCATGTATGCAACTACAATGGATGGTGATCGGCTCATACATCAAGGCTTGGGTGAGTCTTTTTGCTCCGGAGAGGGAGGAGACGAAGGAAGTTATTCCCACTTCCACTATGTTATCCCCTTTAGATACAACGCCTATTGCTTGGTAGTATCCAGAGGAGGGTATATGTGTGTTGGATCTGTTTGGAGGGATTAGCACAGGTTTGGTTGTTGTTTTGCAATCTGGTATACGAGTACATCGATACTTGTATGTGGAGCGAGATGAGATTGCAAGGCGCGTCTCATTACGCCATGTGGCACAGTTGGTGCGGAGATACCCAGATCTTCTACCAGTGTTGGCAATCCAAGGATATCAACAGGCCTGACGTCAGATATTTTGTTGTTGGGGACGCAAGACCTTGCTCGGCATGGCACCATACATTTGGTTATTGCTGGATGGCCATGTTAGGGACACACACGTGCGTCTTTGGTAATGGTCATGGGTTCTGGATTCACGTTCGGCATGTTTTGGGAGATGTTACGTGTGTTACGTTCTCTCCGGTCTATGAACATATTCTCCGGCATACATTTTGGAGAATGTTCCCTTGTTGGGTGATCCACGTGCATGGGTGATGACGAGTGCACATCACGTGCGGTCATGGATTGGACCAGCTGTATTGTTGGATGCAGCGAGAGTAGGATCTCGTGCACACCGTCCACGTCTATGGTGGACAAACCTTCTTCCAAGGGAGGTTTTATTGCGAGCATATGATGGAGTGGAGAGGCCCTCAGATCTCACAGTGGAGAGTATTTTGGATGTGGGTAGACACTCCCCAAGGGTCTATGCCGACAGTCACCCATGGCGTGGTGAACCTTGTGGGTCGCCCAAGAGTCGCATTACCCACGTTGTTGAGTTACCCGACTTCCCATGCTTATAGAGAGGGAGGACACGGACTTGTATGGGATTTCGCTTGCGGCCGGTTGGTGGAACCCAACGAAGAGAGAGAGCGAGCTATGGGATTTTATACCGGTACTACAAAGACCTACATTGTCGAGGCTTCACGACGTCGGGTGTTGGATCGCTATGGACTGAACTGTTTGACATGGATTGTGAGCCTTGGATTGGCCGAACGAGACGCATGAGATCCACATGTATGTTGCAAGACCATTAGTAAGCTCTTTGCCTACCGAGACGGTGGAGGCAAAAGTGAGGGGCGAGAAGTGCCCAAGATCTCATCCTTGGTCTTATGGGGATGTTAGAGAAGTAGAGGTAGGGTATTCTTCGAGTATCGTTGGAGTTTTTTGCGTGGAGCAGGCGGTGGTTTCCACTTTTGACCTTTGTGATACAACACAAGAGGTTCTGATTTCAAAGCCGACAAGAGTTGTTCACACCGAGATAGTGGAGCACGGTATGAGAGAGAGCAGAAAAAAGCTCTGCGCTCAAGAGGTTGTCATTTAGCAACCATATACTACGTCTTCTATCTCTAGTGTCGATGGAGAGGAGATTTGGGATATTGAGATTGGTCTCAAAGTGACATGAGAAGAAAGACGTAGGGTGTGGAGGTTTCTGAGAAGTTTCAGAAACTGTTTTGCCTTCAGTATGAAGGATTTAGGCTGTTTGAAGGGACCTGGCATACGGATTGACTTGACAACATGCACCGGTCTTCCGTCGTCCCTATCGATCTGATGATATGGAGAGAGATCTGATCCAAAGTAGGTGTCAAGACCTTCTTGAGGCTAGATTAGTGGAGATATCATATGGAGAGTATGCCTCATTTGTGGTGATGCCGGTCAAGAAGGATATACATGGCAATTATACAGATAGACGCATGTGTGGTGACTACCGATCTATCAATCGATAGACAAAATCTGATCGATATGCTATGCCTACACCTGAGGAGATCTTTGATGCAGTTGGGCATGCAAAGGTTTTCAGTATATTGGATTTACGAGCGGGATATCATCGATTCTTGGATTCGAGATGAGGATAAGGCCAAGAAACTGACCTTTTGGGCAATTGATTCGCATGGCAAGGATGTGTTGTATCGGTGGAAGTTCTTACCATTTGGGTTGAAGAATGCACCCTTTGAGTTCCAAAGAGTGATGGATAGGATCCTAGCCGGACTTAATTGTGCCAGAGCCTACATCGATGATATTCTAGTGTATAGTGATACAGTGAGGGAGCATGAGATACATTTGCAAGAGGTATTTGAGCGACTGATTGCTCATGGCCTCAAGTTGCATCCTGGAAAGTGTAAGTTCTTTCAGGAGCAGGTAGAGTACTTGGGTCATACCCTATACCCAGGAGGATTGGGAGTTCAGCAAACCAAGGTGGAGGCAATCTTTCGTATTCCACAACCCTCAGATGTGAGTAGGGTTTGAGCTTTCCTTGGACTTGCAAACTTCTATCGTCGATATGTGTGAGGATTTAGCATTATTGCCAAAGCCTTGACAAAGCTGACAAAGCTAGATCAAGAGTGGAGTTGGGGAGATGAACAGGAGAGAGCTTTTGTTGAGCTCAAGGGAAGGTTGACATCCGCTTTTTGCTTTTGAGGAGACCCGTGAGAGGTCGTTTGTTTCAAGTACATACTGATTGGAGTATGTTGGGTTTGGGAGCAGTGCTTATCCAACATGATGATGAGGGGAAGGAGTTTGTAGTGGCTTATGCAAGTCGTTCCAACAATGCAGCGGAGGCGAAGTATAGTTCTTATGAAGGAGAATGTTTGGCAGATGTTTGAACCTGGCACATTTCAGATGTTATTTGTTTGGAAACTCCTTCACTCTCATCACTGATCATCAACCATTGAAATGGTTGATGGAATCGAACAAGCTTTACAGAAAGCTTGCACGATGGGCTCTTATCCTACAAGAGTATGATTTCACGGTTATTCATAGACCTGGAGTGGTGAACCGTGATGCGGATGGGTTAAGTCGAAACCCATGTACAAGTCAAGTTGACGAAATCGGGGCTCGATGGCACGGTGATATTGATGAGGAGATGGTGTCGGGTTGGCATGCATCTGCCTTTTTGAGTATGTTGGCGCTTGAGAGCTATATGATATCTCTCTTGGGTCAAAGAGCAGATATATTAGCCTTGGACGCTAAGACTCGGGACGGTTTGATCAGAACCGAGACATCCATGATGACATCTTTGGTGTTGGAGTATCTTCGCATCCGGTGCTTTGTTGGACACCTTGAGTGCAAAGGAGCGGGATCGAGTTTTACAGAGAGCTCGACGGTTCAGGTAGGAAGGTAGACACCTTCTTCGAGTATGGGGAGATGGCAGCGTTCGTGTTGTGCCACTTCCATCTCAGAGAGCACACGCTTGGTCGACATGCTCATGAGGAGTTAGGTCATTTTGGAGTAAAGCGGACATATAGCTTACTTCAAAGTCACTATTGGTGGAGAGGTATGCAAACTGAGGTGCAGCAGTTTGTGGCAAGATGTGTGGTATGTGATCGTGTTCGAGCATCATTCAATGCCCCTACACCACAACTACATCCTTTACCGATTATGGGACTTGGTTATCGTTGGAGCTTGGATTTTGCTGGACCTTTGCCATTGACTATACGACATCATCGATATGTGTTGGTCATGGTTGAACATTTCTCCAAGTGGATTGAGTTGGTGGCCTTGCCTGACAAGTCAAGTGAGGGAATAGCTTATGCGTTCTTAGCCGCAGATTGCTTAGCCGATTTGGATTTGGTGGTGAAGTGTTGACCGATCGAGTGCGAGTTTTTGGGCGAGTTTTAGGCTTTGTGTGATCGAGCGTTGATCGATCATCGTACCACCTCAAGAGATCATCCTGAGGCTGATGGTCTAGCGAGAGAGTTGTTCGGGACGGTGAAGAGAGGGCTGCGAAAGTTTGGCTTGGAGAAAGGTCATCCGGGAGGCGGGACATCCGGCTACCATGGTTGGCCATGGGTTATCGATTTAGCCGGCAAGCATCTCTAGCGTCATTCTCACCGTACTTTTTATTATATGGTAGAGATCCAGACTTACCTGTAGCTATCCGTAGAGAGTCATGTGAAGTCTTGGACTTGGATAACCATGATGTTTGGGTTAGGGTGCGTTCTCAAAGGGCAGAACTCTTCCGTAGAGTCATGCCCATGGCATTTGAGAACCTTGCTATTGCTCATCATAGAGATACTTTGCGTTATGCTACCATCCGAGGAGGTGGATATCGACCTTCAATTTGCAGATTTCATGTTGGTGATTACGTTTACTTGCAGTAGAGTGCACCGACCACATTGGATGTTACGGCTGGTCGCACGATTCTACGAGTACGTGAGGTTTTACCTTCTAGAGTTTTGGTATTGGAGGGTCGTGATGGTGTGATTTGGAAGGATCATGTGCGTAATTGTGCGCCATGTCACCTTCCAAACATTGATGGTATTATGGATCCAAGCACGCCGGTTATGCGTGCAGGCTTGAGATGTATGTTATGTGGATCAGCTGGTGGAGCAGCCCATATGTTGATTTGTGATTCTTGTTCGAGAGGATGGCATATGTCATGTTTGACACCTCCTCTCAATGCGGTGCCTTGATGGGACGGTGGAGATGTCCTCGATGCGTTTAGCGAGGCAAGGTGTCCGACCGTTACATGATATGGATTGCAGATAGGCGACTAACGATGGGGCATTGTAGCACCCGGCCTCCTCATCTTAGCCCCACGAAGGGCATATCATGTTATGGACTAGATGGCTACCTGGTGTTAGAGGGACCTAACCGCCGGAGTTAGGGGCGGTGTGGTACACTTGTGTTGATGTATGACGATTTATGTGTTGTGATGTTTGATGTGACAGCGATGTATGTTGTGATGCGATATGTATGTGCACGACAAGATGTATGACATTGACAAATGACTTACTGTATCATGGACGGCATCTATCGTGACATCATCGAACCATGGACCTTCAAATGTGTAACATGAGATTTGGCACGGAGACAAATATTTTTGTCAATTTTATGTGGAGAGGTAGGCTTATTATCAATGAAGGAGACTACGCATATAGCATTTCTAGCTAGTTGGGCACTCTCGGTACTTTGTTATCTTTCCAATTTATTATTGTAGATAGTCTCTTCCTTGAGATGTATGCAAGGGAGGTGGATGGATCTCATTTTTTACAAGTACTACAACGACATACAAGAGATGCTTTACCACATGAGCTCCCATCTTTTTCCTCTTTACCCATCAATTGGATTAGAGTCCTACAATCTTTCTTAATGGATCAATAATTTGAACACACTCTACACTTTCTTTTAGTGGATCTAGCCATTCCTTGTACTATTAAAGCTTTTGCTCCGGCAAGGATGCAAGCTCGTGGATCTTATCTAAATCATGCATCGTGGCTTTTCGACTAATACCAACTATCTTTTCTACAACAATGAGGTTTCGCCTTGGCTTCATCCATCCATCTGCATCTTCATTTCTCATATGTGAGTGTGGTATTACCTTAGATGCAATAGGGATCCATATGACTCGTTGTCCATTCGGAGGGCAGAGGATAGCTACCCATGAAGCTATTAAGGATGTGGTGTTTACTATGGCACAAAAGGGTGGATATGTCACATGAAGAAAGCGTTGGTATGTCCTTGCATCAACTCGGGTTAGGGCAGACCTATACTTGGTTCATGAGGACTATGTTACTTGTGCATACTTTGTGGTTACAAATCTTACACGTGATAATGTTTCGGAAATGATGATTACCAATACCTGAGATGATGATTACCAATACTCGAGTGGAGTGCAGCAGCCAAGGTCTCCAAGTATAGGGGTATGCAGAAAGGTCACGTCTTTGTTCAGCTTTGAATTTATATAGAGCTACGGACACTGACTTTGACATATTCTTGAAAATGTGCGCGAGAGCCTACCATACTAGACGACATGGGCTATTGCATAGCTTTTTTTTTAGGCAAGGTGTATCCATTGCTCTACATAGAACACTAGCGAGTGCAATCCAGAGGAGAGCAATCACATTAGATGCTGATTTTTTGGATTCTACTATAATATGTACACTGTTTGACCTAGATAGTTCGGATATCTTGGGTGCAATATGACAAATTTTTGATTGTGATGCTATTGCAGACTAGCCACATCTTACACCTTTGGTTTCATTCATGTATGATTTGATGGTGTCTTCCCATCCTTTTTGCTATATATTTTTTGTTCCATCTTTGACTTAGGATTTCAGAAGTTTTTATATATGTATTTATTTATTCTCAATTTTTTTACTTTTGGACCAAATGATCTATTACATGCATAAATAAAATTCTCATTCCCATAAAGTTGAACTAATTGAGATTGAAATAAAATATTCATGGATAAATATTTCAATTGATTATGATATAAATTTATTATTCTAAAAATATTTATTAGACGTCTACTAAAGGCAATGTAGGAATAAAAATCATATCAAATTAACACAATATATCCTACATATTTAAAATTTTATAAAAATAATCTAAATATATAAAAAATAAAATATGATAATATAATAAAAATTAATATGTGTGATCATTGTTAATTTTCAGAATTCGAATTAGCTCTTTGTCTCTACTTATTCTTATCCAATGTTACAAGCATCTCCTTGATTCACAATAGAATTATGTGTTATATTTTCATATAATCAAACTTTTGCTTGCTCTGACTACTAAATATAATGACATATATAACAACATACTCCCAAAGATTGGTGATCACATTCTTGATTGTCTAAATTTGATCTTAAAAAAATTATCAATTCATATAAATCATCTTTGATTACTTTCATAAAATCAAAAACTTAAAAATAATTGTATATAATTAATTTATATATAAATAGTATATTATTACCTATACAAATGAAAAATTTAGTTTCAATTGATCTCAAAGACATGATAAATTATTAATTTCAAATCGCTACTAAATACAAATTCTATTTGATGAATTTGCCAAATTATGCAAGTATGTGATATATTAATGACATGTGTTAATAGATTTAATCACAAGATTTTTAAATTTTGACTTAAATATAATTCTCAAATATTTTTTAAAAAAATTAAAAAATTAAATTTATTTAATTAAAAATTAAGCGTTTTCAAAAAATTATAATTATATTATTTGAATTATAAATTTTTTTATTTTATATTAAATCTTATCACATTATATTTTTTGAAAATTTGCAAAATTTGAATATTTTTAATTAATCAATCAATCAGAAAAATATAAATCAGAAAAATATAAATCAGAAAAAAAATTATAAAACTTCATGCACAATTTCAAATTATAATAAAATTATAGATCAAAATTTAATATTTGCATATGTGTCACTCTACAATATTCTAAAAGAAAAGTTTAAAACTTCAAGAACCTAACTTGACCAAGAACAATCTATCACCAATCAAAATATGAAATAACATCTTATATAAAGTATGTTATATGAAGTATCCAAAATTTTCATCCTTCATGTACTTGAATACCCCATCCATGTCAGATTGGTGTATACTTATCTTTGTATTTTTTCCCCCTCTTAAACATGCTTACATATTACAACTTTAACAAGATGACAAGTAATGCAGTTAACTCTCTTGCATGAGAAATGAGAATCATATGTGTAAGGAATTATTTAAACTTTGACCATTAAGTTCTAGTTGAAGGGCTCTTTTATTGAGCTACATTTGTTTTCATTCTACATCATTCATATTAACAACACTCTCATGTTTAGATTTTACTTGACTACACATCATTGTATGATTGAACATGTGAATTTTTTCAAAAATTTTAACATTAAAAAATCATCTTAAAAAATAAATAATAACACATAAAATAATAACAATTTATGTTCAAGGTTTTTATTTTTTATTTTTTTTATGTCTAAATAAATTTTTAAAAAAATTTGAATTTTTTTTTCAAATTGTAAAAAAAAATTCATCAATTGAATGGAGTATAAATTTTTTAGACACAATTATGTTCAGCAAAATTCACATTGCATACAAAACATTCATATGTTTGATACTATAACATGGCACACATATTGCCACATTCAAATGTAAATAAAAATAATTATTAAAATTAAATATATATAAATCAAAATTTTGTAAAAATTTATATTTTATGAAATATATAAAAAAACTAAAAATTAAAAATAAAATTTTTGAATAAATTTAAAACTAAAAAATATTTAAAATAAAAATATATATTGAAATTTTTAAAATATTATTTATAAAAAATTTTAAATTTTTTTAAAAATATAAATAATAAATAATATTATTATATATTATTATATCAAAAAATCAAATTTTATTTTTTAACAAACATTTAAAATTTTTAAAAAATTAGTTTTTTTTTTTTTTATTTTTTATATAAATATTTTAAATCTTCTGTTTAAAATTTATTTTTTATTGGATGCATGGATAAACTGGTTTAACGGCAACTTCTCTCTAATTTTTTGAAAACTACATCTTTGTATAAACCATATACAACATCTACTGATAGTGATTTGTACGCAATCAAATACAATATTATACTCACATGTATCCAAATTAATTAGAGAAAATTTGCAATTGAGATATACTATATATAATTATAACATATCCATTAATAATATGTAGAGTAGTAAAAATACAAATCAAGGTACATTGATTAGTGTAGATTTTTATAAATATATAAAAATAAATATTTATCATATATTTTACTAGTATGTAATACATATCATATTTAAAATATAATAAAGAAGCTATTTGGCAAAGTAGATATAATGTTTGATTCAACTTAAGTGATATGTAATTTTTTATAAATCAAATTTTGTTGACAAAAATTTTCAAAAATTAAAGAACATTTATGAGTATTTTAGATTGCATAATTTTTTATATTAACAAAAAATTTCACCAATGATTTTAAAAGTTGTCTTGCACATACATATCGCATAACAACATACATTGATGTCATATCAAACATCATAATACATAGATCGTCAAAACTCGCCAAAACACCTTCAACGCTCCAAAAACTCATAGTTCTCCTCACAAAATCCAATTTGAGTTTTGTAAGTAATTTTTTCAACTCTCAGAACATTCACAAGTACACTCCGCTCATAACCATAGCATAAAAGAGAGATTACATTTGAGCCAAAATCACTTTGAACTTCTAAGATTCTAGGTTCCAACACTATCTAATTTCTATCATATCCACACTCTCAAAGTCTCAACTTCAAAAACTACACTCTAAGGTGCTCTAATTTGAACTCTATCCTTTGATACCTAGGTGTCCTAATGATGATATCGATCCTAACAACACACCCAATAAGAACGGTGTCAAGGAATTTTTTTCTCTCTAAGAATGTCTTAACGTTTGAATGTAAAAGAGACTTTCTGATCCTAGTGTGAGATGCAATTCTCTTTCTCTCCGCCTCACTAATTCACATTCGAGTTCATTGCGGTCGGTCAAAACTCCCACATAAGAAAATCATTGTATCTCGCAATTAGACTTTTAACTTTTGTTGAAAATTCACAATTAGTTGTTTTACAATCTTTTTGTGCTTTAAAAAATTTCCTTGCATCTTTTACTATTAAATCTCTCAAAATAATTCTCTAAACATACATTATATCATAAGGTGATATACATATCCATGTGTATTAAAATCATCACAAATCTTAATTGTTTACTCCGATTGCCTTCACATTTCACAAAATGATTTGTTATCATCTAAGCTTCAACTTTGAACATTTTTATTGATGAAAATTTCCAAAAGCAAAAGTTATAATCATTGTATTAACTTTGTGATGGTTAGTGCAGAGAGATTGAGATCGCACTTTGTGCTTCATCAACTTCAAGTTTCCGCACTAGTTATTATCCACCATAGCCATACTTTCAAAGGCTCAACTTCAAAAACTGTCCTCCAAGTAGCCCTTACTCTACCCCTTGAGTCTTATGTCTCCTAACGGCAATGTCTTTCTTAATGGTAGTTCCAATGCAAACGGTGTTAACTGCACTATCAGCTCTAACTTTTGTATCCACTCTACATATTCGTATCTACCTAACTAGGGATGCCGTTTTATAAATCGTGACAGTTGTTGTGCACATACATATCGCATCACAACATACATCACTGTCACATCAAACATCACAATACATCAACACAAGTGTACCACAATCGTCCCCCTAATTAACGGTTAGAACCCTCTAACACCAAACAGCCATCTAGTCCATTAAAATGATATGACTTTTGTGGGGCTAAGATCAAGAGGCCGAATGCTACAATGTTCCATCGTTAGTCGCTTGTCTCAATCCATATCATGTAACGATCAAACCAATTTTCTTGCTAATCGCATCAAGGACATCTCCACTGTCCATTGGGCACCACATTGAGAGCATGTGTCAAACATGAAATATGTCATCCTTTCGAATAAAAATAAAAAATCAACATACAAGCTGCTTCACCAGCTAATTCACATAACATACATATCAAGCTTGCCCGCACAATTGCCAAGCTTGGATCCATAATACCATTAATGTTTGAAATGTGACATGGTGCAAAATTACGCCCATGATCCTTCCAAATCACACCATCATGACCCTCTAATACCAAAATTACATAAGGCAAAATCTCACGCACTCATAAAATTGTACAACCAATAATAACATCTAATGTGATAAGTGCACTTTGCTACAAGTAAACGTAATCACCAACATGAAATCTATGAATTGAAGGTCGATATCCAGCTCCTCGGATGGTAGCATAATGCAAAATATTTCTACGCTAAAAAATAGCCAAGTTCTCAAATACAATGGGCATTACCTTGTGAAAGAGTTCTGCCCTATGAAAACACACCTTAACCCAAACATCAGGGTTATTCAAATCCAAGACTTCAAGTGATTCTCGATAAATAGTTGTATGTAAGTCTGGATCTCTACCATATAATAAAAAGTATGATAAAAATGATGATAGAGATATTTTTCGGCTAAATTGATAACCCATGACCAACTATGATAGCTTGATGTTTCAGTCTCCTAGATGACCTTTGTCCAAGCCAAACTTTCTTAGTCCTCTCTTCATCCTCTAAACAACTCTCTCTCTCTCCTAGACCATAAGCCTTAGGATGATCTCTTGAGGTGGTACGATGATTGATCAACGCTTAATCACACAAAGCTTGAAACTCGTCAAAAAACTTAGCACCATGATATGTCAACATCTCCACTAGTGCACCAAATTGGCTTCGCATCAAACTAAGAACGCATTACTTGTTCCCTCACTGAACTTGTCATGCAATGCCATCAACTCAATCCACTTGGACAAATGCTCCATCATGACCAACATATATCGATGATGTTGTATAGTTAATAAAAGAGGTCATGTAAAATACAAACTCCAATGATAACCAAGTCCCATAATCGGTAGAGGATGTACCTATGGTGTAGAAGCATTGAATGATGCTCAAATACGATCACAAATCATACATCTAGCCACAAACCGTTCACCTTAGTTTGCATACCTCTCCTCCAATAATGACTTTGAAGTAAGCCATATGTTCACTTCACTTTAAATTGACCTAACTCCTCATGAGCATGTATGATCAACTATGCTCTCTGAGATGGAAATGGCACAACACAACCATTGTCATCTCCCCATAATCAAACAAGATGTCTACCTTTCCATCTAAACTACCAAGCTTTCTATAAAACTTGATCCCACTCCTTGGAACTCAAAATGTCCCCCAAAGCATCTATACAAAGATACTTTAACACCATCATGTCATCATGGATGTCTCGGCTTACCACTAAACCGTCTTTAGTCTCAACGTCCAAGGATAACACATCCACTCTTTGACCCAAGAGAGATATCACATAGCTGTTAAGCGCCAACATATTCAAAAAAGCATATGCATGTCAAACCGGCATCATCTCCTCATGAATATGACTGTGCCATTGAGCCTCGGTTTTTTCAACTTAACTTGTACATGGATTTTGATTTAACCCATCCACATCACATTTCAACACTCGAGAGTTATGTACAACTGTGAAATTATACTCATGTAGGATAAAAGCCCATCGTGCAAGCTTTCATATAAGCTTGTCTGATTCTATCAATCATTTCAATGGTTGATGATAAGTGATGAGAGTGAAGGAGTTTCCAAACAAATAACATATGAAATATGAAACAGTCCAAACATATATCAAACATTCTACTTCATAAGAACTATACTTTGATTCCGCTACATTGTTGGAGTGACTTGCATACGCTACTACAAACTACTTCCCCTCATCATCATGTTGGGTAAGCATTTCTCCTAAATCCAACATACTCCAATCAATATGTATTTGAGAGGGATGACCTCTCACTAGTCTCCTCAAAATAGGGGCAGATGTCAACCTTTCCTTGAGCGCAACAAAAGCTCTCTCATGTTCATCTCCCCAACACCACTCTTGATCTAATTTTTTCACCTTTGTCGTGGCTTTGGCAATAATGATAAATCCTCTTACATATTGCCGATAAAAGTTTGCAAGTTCAAGGAAGGCTCGCACCCTACTCACATCTGAGGGTTGCGATATACGCAAGATTGCCTCCACCTTGGTTTGCTTTATTCCCAATCCTCCTAGGAATATGGTATGACCCAAGTACTTTATGTGCTCTTGAAAGAACTTACACTTTCAAGGATGCAACTTGAGGTCATGAGCAATCAATCCCTCAAATACCTCTTGCAAATACTCTCATGCTCCACCACTATATCACTATATACTAAAATATCAAAGATGTAGGCTTGGACATAATCAAGGCCGGCAAGGAGTCTATCCATCATTGTTTGACACTCAATAAATGCATTCTTCAACCCAAATGGTAAGAACTTCCATTGATACAACACATCTTTACCATGCGAATAAAATGCCCAAAAGGCTATCTTGGCCTTATCCTCATCTCAAATCCGTAATTAATGATATTTTACTCGTAAATCCAATGTGGTGAAAACCTTTGCATGCCCAATTGCATCAAAGATCTACTCATATATATGCATAGCATATCGATTGGATTTTATCTGTCGATTGATATGATATTTATCATATGATATCTCCACTAATCCAATCTCAAGAAGGTCTTGACACCTACTTTGGATCAAATCTCTCTCGATATCGATGTATGAATATGAACAACAAAAGATTTGTACATTAGTTGTCAAGTCAATCCATATACGAGGTCCCTTCAAACAGCCTAAATCCTTCATACAAAAGGCAAATAGTTTATGAAACTTCTCAAAAATCTCCACACCCTAATAATGATAGAAGATTTGGATATCGTTGCATTAAATGTATCACATGACGTAATAAAACACGCATTGCAATCTCATTTCGCTCCATATACAAGTATCAATGTACTCGTATGCCACATTGCAAAACAATAGTCAACCCTTTGTTGATCCTTTCAAACAAATCCAACACACATATGGCCTCCTGTATATAGTACTAAGCAATATGTGTTGTATCTAAAAGTGACAACATAGTGAAAGTGGGAATAAGTTATGTTGTCTTCTCCATCTCCAAAGCAAAAGCCTCACTCCCAGCCTGATGCATCAGTTGATCTGTCATCAATTGTAGTTGCATACATGAAGTTCTAGTGATTCATCCAACGTGGATGACACTACTCCACTAAGACTTGGCATGATAGTTACATCCTCTAGACAAGAATTATCTTGTGCATCCATGTTTCCCTCCAAAAAATCATCATGCCAAGTAACACAAGTACTAAAGTCTACAACATAAGTCAAACCTACACTTGGTAAAGGGCTAGAACCGATAATGAATTATATCGATAATTGACTCACTCAGCCCTCACCAAATTGCCAATCTGGCCAATAAGAGGTTAACTCCTCCCAATAATCAATGTTAAACCCCATCAAATATAACACTGCATCATCCACCAATAAATCATACGACTTTGCAAGTGTAACTATAACACGTGCTCGCATTGTAGAACTATCATTGACATGATCTAGTTGCACTTGCACAACCAACTCCATATGCATGATGTAGGGTGGCATTATATCACTAGAACCTCCAAGAGATGTCTGAAATTGAAATGGACATCTCTCCATATCAATCTTTTGCAAACCAAGTCCAAGCAATGCATCTTTACCCAAGGGGTTGTGCACAAGAATCCAACAACATCCGTTGAGTTCAATATACAATTCTTGAAGATCCAACCAAACAAAAGGCACCACTCATGTTATGCAACATCACCACACTTGGTAACACCCTTGTACGCTCGTATGCTGACCTCGCTAGTAACTACATCATTTGAAGTACAGTAGGTTGCCAAGTTTCACTAGTATTTTTTCTTATCCCAGTATCAACACTACTAGTGATGTCATTACCAGAAGCAACCAACACATCCTCTTTGCTTTCCCAAATAATAGCTGTCAATCATAATGTATCGGATGATGATACCCCGACTACCAATAAATTCTTGGTTGAAAAAATAGGAGAATGAACAAGAGTCTTTGTCGCCCCCAAGATTGCAATGGATGCTACCTCATATGATGTTGATGGATGGGACCTACTTGCTCCATCTCCAAGTATATCAACATTGGCTTGCATCCTCATTTCTCCAATAGGTCGTTTAGGAGCCATGGATAAGGTATTAAGTGCCTCAAACAATCTAAATGACTCAGGAAGTCTAACTTGTCGGTCAGCCTCACCTTTTGTGGATCCAACTCCATAGACGCTCTTCTAGATTCAATAGTTTGTGTTGCAGTACGAGCCATATAACCTACACATGGTTATGCCGTTGTGCACATGTACTCTACAACATCTCCATCATATGATGTAGAGGCACCAGCTCCAGAATCTAACCTTTGTTGGGCTACATCCATACTTGCTATCTTCTGCTCCGGTCGAGGTGCTATATTCATCTCGTGACTAGCCTCATGGACTAACATTTGACTAGGAGTTGGTCCCCTATCACCACCCTTGCCACCGTGAATTCCTTGTCCTCCTCCAAGGATTGTCATGGCAACACTTACTTATGGATTTAGATGGAGATCAAAACATTGATAATTCATGTGACCATGTTTGTGACAATGTCCACATGATTTTGGTCCAACATGATCCATCCTTTGACCTTGAAGGCAATCCTTCTTGTGATGTGGTCCACCACATGTCCAATACACAATCCGAGAAATGAATTGTTGATATGAAAAGGATGGCAATGGTCTCAATCCGGCACCTTTAGCACTAAGTCCGGATGGTTGAGACTGTACCACATGTCTACCATAATCACTCTCGGTGTGTGTTATACATTGGTAATGTGAAGGAGTTGATGAAGTTGATGAATCCTTGCTAACCCAAGAGTCGCCATTTTCTCCTCCTACATGTTGAGCTCAATACGCTCAACAAGACAAAATGACCAACGTAGGTGATGTTTTTTGTAGTAAGGTGGCATCTCTCACTCTAGGTCTCAATTCCCTATCTAATATCCCATACCAATACTAGACATCTTGTGCCTCTGTCATCCCATGGATAACACTAATCAACCAACGTATTCGGGGTATCTACCTTTTGAAGGCTTTCCTAGTCTTCCATTGGAACTCGGTAGTCTTCACCTCTATGTAGTCTCTCCTCAAATGTGCAAAGAACTCCAAAAAAAGTTTAAAGGTTGGGATTTCTGAACTCTTCCCAACTCAACTAGCTCCAACCGCATCATCAATACCAAGTACAGAGGAGGAACTCACACCACCAAATATTGTTGCTGAAGTAATAGCGTTGTTGTTTGGCAACAAGTAGTATCTCTAGAACTCAATCTCCTTAGGCTATTCACATTGGAACTATGATAATCATCCATCAGCGGATCCTTCACATGCTGAAAGATCTGCTAATGGATCTTTCAGCATTTGAAGGATCAATGTAGAGTTGTACATCCATTGTAAATCACACTATGAGTCAAACTCGTATATGAAGTCATCCAACTCAATGGTACTAATGCATGAGTATCATTGAGTACTCATCCATTGCTGGCTCCATAGATATCGTTCATGTTCCATAACAACGATGTGGGGACACACTTTAAGATGCCACAAAATAACTCTTTCACTCTTTAACATCAAATAAGACTCTTTTGTGAACCTCAAAGGCCAAGATTGGTACCGAACTCTGCTACGGATGCACCCATTGCTTATTCGAGCAGTCTCTCCTTCAGAACCTATAGAAAACTCCATTGTTACACCAATGTATCACTTTTGTAACCGTGCAAACACAAGTCCCTAGGTGGAACCAAAAATGACAACATAAGGTACTTGAGGCACCATAAGGTGCTAACACAAGGGCAACTTGAAACTTGTCATCACCACATGCACTTACCCATTCTACAAGTCCGCAAGTCTTGTCTCACTGAGGAGACACATGGATAGTCTCACTGATTCGTAAATCCAACCTCATTATTGGCAACACACATAAACACTAACATTCCAAATCACAAAGAAACATAACTAACAATAATCTTTCTCAAAAACATCCATCAAATCAACCCAACCCGGACTAACATAGCATGAGAAGGGCATTTAAAAACATTAAAACTTAGTTTTAGAGGCCTTATGCTCTATATATCGATCATTTAACATTGGTAATTTTATTGTATAAGGCGTTGACTTAAGCTAGACTTTTTCAATTTCCTATCTAATTATATTTTTTCCACAAATGGACACCATTTGAAACTTTTACGAGATTTGAAAAATCTTTGACTTTAATTTCGAGCCCCTAAACGTCAAAATTTCACAATTCTAACACTATTTGTATTGGTTTGACATCATTATTCCCTAACGAGATAATTTACATCTGTTATGATCCCATCAAATTTCAGATCAAATGGACACTATATGATAATCCTATAGCCAACCGCTCCTATTTTTGACCTAAAAACTTCCAAACATCAAATCTTGGATTTCGAGCACTTCTGTCCAAAATCTTTTTTGGCCAATCTTGATTCTAGCCCCCAAGATAACTATGAGCATGGACCCACTTTATCAATTTTCAACAACACTTCCGCCCTTCAAAATTTTTGATTCGGATTTAAACAGTAAAAAAAATACATAAATTTGAAGTTGATCACACCAACTTTGAATCTACTCTACTTTTAGATCGCCACCAAGGTCTTCACTCCAAAAATGTCATGCGCACTCTATAACAAAAAGATCAAAGCTACCATCAATCAAAACTTGTCAAAACTCAAGTGCTCCAAGAACTCACAATTCTCACCACAAAATCCAATTTGAGTTTTTGAACTAATTTTTTATACTCTCAAAATGTCCACAAGGGCACTCTACTCACAACCACAACATAAAAGAGAGATTACAATCAAGCCAAACCCACTTTGTGCTTCAAAAACTCTAGTTTCCTACACTATCTACTATCCACCATAGCCACACTCTCAAACACAATTCAAACTCTACCCCTAGAGCCCAAGGTCTCCTCATGGCATTGTCAGTCTTAACGGCTATTCGAGTGCAATGGCTCTAACTGTTGTATATGTTCTACCTTCATGCACCTACATAACTAGGGATGTCGCCACAAAAATCGTGACAAAATTGACCTCTATAGGCATTACAACTTCATATCATTTAATTTTTGAATTTTTATTTAATCAATCAAATTTCAAAATGTAAAAAAAAAAATTGTCATAAATGATGAAAAATCATATTTTAATCTCAATTTGTATATGATGATTGATCTAAAATTTTCATCCCTTCATTAATATATATATACTAGTTAATATTGATTAATGATCCATGTCAATTGAATATATATATTAAATATAGATTTTTTAATTTATTTAAAAGTTGTGTTTAGCTCAATTGAATTTTTTGATGTCTTTATAATATTTTTTTCTTAATTCAATGAGTCAAATAGCTTGATTGATACATTACATACATGAATCTGATTAATTTTCATGTCACATTAGATAATTATTATATTTCAATGATACTTATTAGAATAAAAAATTTGATATATTTATAAATTATTATTATTATTATTATTATTATTATTAATTTATTAATACGTAAAATATATTTTTAAAATAAATTAATTTAATAAAAAATATTATTATTATAAAGTAATATTATTATTAAAAATATAAATATAAATTATAAAGATGCAATACTGAAAGAAAATATTTATACACAATTCAAAAGAAGTTTGAGCAAAACATTGTTTGAAAGATTGATAATTCAATTGTTGCTAAGGTCATTTTATGTATCCAATCTCTACATTAAATACACCAAATATTATTTTGAGAAATTTTGACAATAAGTAACAAAATGCACATCTCATCTTTGGAAGGAGTGAAGAAGAAAATTGATACATGAGATATGAATCCTCACAAGGCTACTTGTACTATGTAATATCCAAATAGTTTAAATTATACAACAAAAAATTGATCAACAAATGGTTGATCACAAAAAATTGATCAACTTTAAAAATTCATTCTAGAATAAATAACAATTGAATGGTGTAGAAGCTTTTAAATCATAATTTTGTTAAGCATATTTAAATGATATACAAAACATTCAAAAGTTTGATAAAATAGTGTGTCAAATATCTAATACAATAAAAAAATTTAACCAAAAAAGATGAAAAAATAATTAGAAATTATTAATATAATAAAAATAATTAATTTTATTAGATTATAAATAAAAAATATTTTAAAGTATAATTTTTTATTAATATATAATAAAATAATGAAATTTATTTCATTTTTATAATATTTTTTATTAAATATTTTACTATTTTAATGATTTTAATGCATATATTTGTAAAAAAAATTGTTTAAAAAAATATGTACGGTCTTATTTTTTTGTTATGTATATCACTAAGTACAACACGTCAAATGTATTCAAAACAACTACATACAATTCCATAATTTATGTACTACAATGACACACATTAAATATAGTTTAAATATTGATCTAATGTACTAGAAGAAATGTATTTATCAAAATATATTAATTATTGTAGATATTTGAATGAAAATATATATTAATCATATTTTTTTAATTAGAGTGTAATATATATGAGTTAAAATATATGTTGAAGGTCTTTGACAAAAAAATTACAATGTGTGATTCAATTTAAATAAATTTTTTTATTAAAATATAATTTATTGGTTAAGAAATAAAAGATCAGTTATGAGTAATTCAGATTATGTTAAATTTTACATTAAAAATATTTTTTACTAATGATCAAAAAATTAAACCCTACATGCATTAAAATCCAAAATCATTTAAGAAATCATAATTTTTTTAATTAATAAAAAAAATATTTACAAATTTTATTTTAGTTTAAAAGGGTAAAAATTTGTCATGAAGCTTAAAGTGATCGAAATCATAATACAATCTCAAAATCTGTTATGTCAATTATCAATAGTATGCAAATCAATGCATAAAAATGTAGAGCTAAAGTAAAATGTTACCACACAATCAAAATAGGGTTTAAGCCAACCATGTTTTTAAAGAGTAGTGATTTAAACCAAAAACCATATGCTCATGACCATAATATAGTTCTTTCCCTACAATACCTAACTCATTATCTTAATTAGTGTATGTGCTCAAATAGCACGGGTAATCAATTAGTGTGGGCCACATTAATTTAGGTAAAATGATTTTTGTAGCCATCTTACTATACTTTAGGATTAGATCTTTTTGGAGAAAAAATCCACATTAATGGGGGGTTGGAGAATATTTTTCAATGCTAAAAAGGAGATGGAGAATAAACAAAGCTTATTTGTCATGAGTATAAGTTAGAACAAGCTTGTATATGAGAGATTCTCAACTTCACCGTTGCTTGTAGCTTTTAGCGCTGTCGCATGGACATTTCTTTGCTCTGAGAATGCCCGAGCTCCTGACTGTAGAAGAACCCTCTAGAACCTCGTGTGAGTCGACAATTTCTTCTTCTTCTCCTCAGCACTCCACATTCGAATTCGTTATAAACCGATAAAACTTTAGTGGAACAAGATTATGATAGCCGATGATTCGACCAATAACTCTCGCTTAAACTTAACAGAAAATTTCTCCACAACCCTTTCAATCTCTTAGAAAAGTTTCAGATATTTTTCTCCTTTAGATCTCTCAAAACAATTGTTGATTTGCACACTGTATCACAAGACGATATGCAGACCCCTGTGTACAAAACCCATCACACATCCCAATCCTTGACTCCAATTACTCCCAGATTTCATAAGAAGGTCACTCATCATCAGAACTTGAACTGTGCAAAGTTTTATTGACAAAACTTTCTAATATCAAAGGATATGATCTCTGTACTAACTTCGTGACAGTCAGTGCAATCCTGCAATTTTGACTGTATACTCAAACTTCAAGCTATCACTCTGTACTCAAAACTCATCCAATTAAGTCGAAACTTCAATTAAAATCCAAGCCTGAGTCGTAAATTGTATTTCAGTTGACTTAGATCTCCCAAAACCCTCATAAGATTCTCAGAAACACTCCAAATACACTCAAAGGTCTAAATATCTCACTCTAACTTTGAATCACCACTTCAGAGTGACAAATCCTTCAAATCCATCCATTCTTGAGCCCACGTCATAGTTCGTCCCGTCAGGTCTCCAACCCAATCCTCAGATCTTTGAATGTCGCCTAGATGTCTCCAAAATCTGTAAAAAAATCGAAAAGTTGTCATAGTGTCCTCATTGGTCAAAACTCCTAGACCAATGGGAATGGAGAATGCTATTTTGATCTCTAGTGTGGCCAAATTAGCTCCATTTTAACTTAGAGCTTTACAACTATCCTAAACACACTACTTAGACACCCTATACACATTATAAGTTGTCACTTATAAGAGTTAAAATGACAACTTGAAACCATCTAAGTATACCCAAAAGCGATCACGATGAAGACACCAGATGTTGATCAGAAATAGACTCGACAATGGTACATCTTGAGGATCATGTTGTCCCCTATACACGTCATACGTCGACTCCACTTCAATCAGATAAGCTCCTTAGTGAGCAAGGTGATGTGTCTAGATCTCCCTAGCTCTTTACAGCCTTACCATGTCATCTGTTACCATAATCTAAAGTATCGCTGTCATGACAATAGCTTTGAAGATGACACATGTCATCATCTTCTCATAGTAGTTGCATCACAACACGACATCGCATAGTGTTATAAGCAAAGGTCTATGGCATTGATCGAGATAGTCATATTTGTGCTTTCATAATGGACAGTCAGGCAATAGCTACAACTACATTAGATTTTGAAGTTTGGATTGAAACTTAGGTAGATAGTGAAAATAAAGATAGGTAAATATTGGTGTTCAATGAGATCGAAGTGGGAAAATTGCAAAAATTCAATTCAAGAATTCTCCATTCAACATGTGTCAATCAAGAAAGATCCAATTTGAATTATGAAATGGATGATTGAAAATATAGACATAGAGGGTGAAAAAAGTTTGATCTCAATGGCAATTCGTGCATTTCCATTAAAATTGTGATGAATTGAGAAGACAAACTATCATAAATGGAGTCAATGGTGGAAGAATATGCAAAAAAAAAGTAAATCAATTAATTTCAACCATATTATGACACTTTGCAATCATCTCTTGAATATTAAAAATGGTCATGGAAGAAATACATGAGATTGGATCATATGGCTGCATGAAAAACTAATAAAAAAATTTGACAAACTTTAAAAAATAGGTATAAAATTTTCACTAAAGGTGATAAAATCCCTTGCTCAACATCTTATAGCAAATTCCATTCACTCATAATTTAGAGTAGATTCAAGGTGGAAGTAATGATGATTTGTGAGAAAATCAACACTCAATGGATACCACAATACATGGCAAAGTACACCATTGTTGACATCAAACATGAAAGTTGAGTGTGAGTCCAAAACGTAGGTGTCAAATTGACAGAGAGATCCTATATTATTTAGGGGTTGTTGATTATGAGTTTCAAAGTGGAGTGTTGAATGAGAATTTTATGAACAATGTTGATGAAACTCATTTTGTGGTGAGTATGGGAACAAAATCTGGAGTTTAATGATAATGATCATGGTTACTTGTTTGGGTGAGAACTCACGTATTGAAACTCCTCTTGTGATTTTTCAAAATGAAATTTGCTCTTATCCTATTTGTAGCATTCCAGATAATGTAAGTGGATTGGTGTATCACACATCAAGAAAAGTCAAGCAGACTATGTGCAACGAGTGGTTGAATGATAACAAATAAATCATTTATTATGATAATTATGAAGTACAGAATGACAATGTTGCTATACATGCGTCATTGAGCAAGTTGAAGGTAGAGATACTCAAATTGTCATCTTGCTCCACCAACAATGTGCAACCATATGATTCTTTTGTGATTTGCAAGATCAAAGACGCATGGATGGAACGATGGGAGGACTAAAAATTCAAAGAAATTTGAAGTGGACTTGGGTTCCATACAAACAATCTTCAAGATGAAAGATGCTCATGAGCTATTAAAAATCAGAGAAAATATCGATTTCTCTAAGCTTGCTGCAAAGTATGTTTAGAAGATGAATAATCATTGAGATAAGGACGGATTGTCATATTCATGAAAAACAATGATTGGGTACGGTCTTTTGTTAGATGTGACAAGATATTGGCATTTGACTCTCAAGTTACAAGAGATTTGTGCACGATACCCTAAGAATTTTAATGGAATTCTACTCAATGTATGGGCAAATATTGAGTAAATGAAAATAAATAAAACTGTATATTCAGAAGATCTTTTTTAAAATGACACCAAATTGGATCTACAATAATGTGCAAGAGTTTTACTCTCTTTTTGACAACCACGAGTACTTTTGTGAAACCCCTACGGCAGTAACAAATTTGGGGCTATCTCACCAAATTGAAAAATCAGAACCAATTTTTTATTCCTAATTAGTGTTAACAAATTTTAAAACCCTTATTTAGTGTGGCCGCACTAACTTAGCACGCACCCTAATTAGTGTGTATCAACGCTCCCTAATTAGTGTAACTTTTTGTCAGTTCTTAATTAGTTTTGCCCATAATAATTACGGTTTTGAGAGTCACATCATAGTTTTGAGAAGATGTCACGAATTGCACATTCATGTCTTTAGGGATAAGTGAGGAGCAGAGTTGGCCAGTGAGATATGAACCCCTCGCTAGGCTACTTTTGCTTTGTTTATTCCAAATACTTCAGACTATGCAGCAAAGAAATGGTCAAAAAATGGTTGGAACCATCAACTACAGCACACTACTCAACCGGTGAGTTCCACAAATGGCTTAGTTAAAACTGTTGCGAAATTATCATCTTTAAAGCATTGAGCGCCCGGTGTAGTCAAATATAAAATAGATTGAAATCTAGAAAGTTGATTGGGATGAACCCTACTCCCATCCTACCCAGTTGGCTTCATCCCTGTATGACTTGATGGGGTCTTCCCATCCTTTTTTTTATATTATTCGGTATTTTACTTTAATTGGCATGAAAAAGGTTCGAGCCTTCGTGAAAGTAGATTGATGGAGTTCAAATCATTGGGTTGGGACCGGGGACGCATGAACGGCGCGCTAAACGGATGTACACTTAGGGGATGTAAAAGCCAACTTTTCCATACCCAAAACGGAACAATTTTCTTTTTGGCAAAAACCCAAAAGAGGAAATGACCTTTCCTTCTCATACGGTACATTTAAGTAAACTATTCTGAAGAATAGCATTTAAGTTAAGAAAGACAAAGTACAATAACAAAAGGGATGGGAAGACCCCATCAAATCCTACAAGGATGGAACCAAACTAGTAACATGGGGCTAGGCCCCAATAGTATCACACTCGGAAATATGTCATACAACACCTAAGATATCTAAACTATCCAAGTCAAAAGGTCTACAAACAACAGGAGCATCCGAAGAAGCATCACCTAACGTGATTGCTCTCCTATGGATTGCACCAGCTAGTGCTCTTTGTAGAGCAATGGAAACACGTTGCCTAAAATAGGCTATACAGTAAGCTAAAGACAATGATACCCCATGTCGCCTAGTATGATAGGCTCTCGCGCACTCCCTCACGAACATGTCGAAGTCGGTGTCCATAGCTCCATATAACTCCAAAGCTATAGGAACAAAGAGGTGACCTCTCTACATACCTTTATACTTGGAGACCTTGGCTGCTGCCGCTCCACTCGTCGCCCATCCTAGAGGATAGGTGATCATCCTTGAAATTGTGTCTCTAGTAGGATCAGTAACCACCACATCAGCCATAGTGACCTGGTCCTCCCGAACCAAGTACAGATCTGCCCTAACCCTAATAGACTGCAAGGCATATCAACGCTCTCTCCATGTGAGGTATCTACCCTCTCGCGCCATAGCAAACACCACATCCCTAATGGCATCATGGGTAGCTATCCTCTACCCTCCGAATGGACAACGAGTTATATGAACACCTGCTGCATCTAAAGTGATATCACACTCACATGTGAGTAATGAAGATATAGATGGATGGACCAAGCCAAGACGGAACCTCATCGCTGTGAAAAAAGTAGTTGGTGCGATTCGGAAAGTCCTGATGCATGGTCGAGCCAAGATCCACGAGCTTGCACCCTTGCCTCAGCAAGAGCGTAGACGAGCTCTAGTAGTACGAGGAATGGCCGGATCCACTAAGAGTGAATGTAGAGCCTCATGAAACTGTCGGTCCATCAAGATAGACTATAGACCCCTAGTCCAATCGGTAGCCAAAGAGAAAAAAGATGGGAACTCATGTCGTACCTCCCTCGATAAAGTGTCTCTCGTATGTCGTAATAATACATGTAAGGGAAATGATCCCGTATCAACGTCCCTCATATATATCTCCAAAATAGGTCTATGTGCGATCACAAATCGAGAAGATAACAAAGGTGCAACGAGCATCCAACTTGCCAAGAATGCCGCAGGTGCTGTCTCCTCCATCGATAATAGGCCTATCCCTCCACACGAAATTGGCAAAGATGTCTGTCTCCTTGCCAAATCTTCAGTCACACCTTCGAATGTCCCTGGTCTGTGACCTCCAGGCTGACTCTCACTCAGGTTTACCTCCGATGGCTTTTTGGAAGCTCATCATGAATCTAGAAGGACTTAGTCCCACCCTATGACCATGACCCTATTGCTCACTCTTACACAAACTCTCAAAGTCCAAGCTCCATTATGCACATTATCACCAAGAGTAAGATATCACTCAAAAGGAAAGGGATACTTTGGTAATCAAAGTCTTCATTGAATCAAGTCTCCACTCCGAACATGACGTCTCCAAGAACCAAGCTCCCCAAAACTAAGATCACCACACTATCTTCTCCCAAAACTAACTTCCATTGAAAAACTACTTGAGAGGTGCTTCTCAACCTCTCTATTTATACTACGTAGAATCTTACCCTAGTAACTACAAGTAATCACCATGTAACTTCCTCTTATCAAGTTTAAACGAGGTAGAGATCACAAACCCCAATGAAAAGGGTACATGACAACATGCAATTGGTCCACTTGGATCTTCTAGAAGCCCAACTACTCCCCAATTGACTTCTAGTGTACCAAATCAATCTCGCCCCTAGATTTAAGGGTCTTCACCAAGTCCAACCAATGAAAACTAGTCCAAGTCAAGGGAAGTCAAGATACCCATGTGATGGAATCTATTCCTTGATTCATACTAAACAACAAAATAGAAGTTCTCATCTACCACACCAAAAGTTACTCTATATTTTCCTCCAACTTAACCATAACTAGCTAAACATAGTCATGACTAAGATAAACTTAGGCACAATTTAGATATACTTTCATTTTATCCTATATGTACAACCCTAGGTCTTACATTTACCCCGGACCAAGATTTCCTCCGTCCTCGGAGTGAAAGAATCGATCGTTGATGAAACGGCTTCAACTTGTCGTGATTCACCCGGTCAAAATATCGTCCTCCCAACTCCTTCAAATCGTAAGTAAAGTTTCCCCACCTTGTGAACTATGAAAGGACCAAAGTACTTTGGAAGAAATTTCTTTCTTGCTCTCTTATATCTAATGGAGTCGTAAAGCATTACCCAATCACCTTCTTTGAAAATCTTCATCTTCTTCGTCCCAAATCGATTATCATGATACTTCTTTCGCAATTGTTGAGCCCGCTCCACACGTCACCATGGCCACGGCTTCGAGCCTCCTCCAACTCCAACGGTTGTTGACATCTTGATTTGATAGCTTCTACTCCATTCGCCCTCTTTAACTTCCGTTGGATAGTTAAGAAGGTCGTCAAATCAAATTGAATTGGAAGCTTTGACTCGACACCATATACAATACGGAAAGGTGAGTACCTTGTTGATGTCTTCCAAGTCGTCCGATACTCCCACAAGATAGCATGCGACCTCTTGTCCCAATTTTGCTTGCCCCGCCCATGTTCCGCATCCTTGGCCAACATCATGCAAAGCGTATAGTTGGTTCGCTCTACCAACCCATTAGCATTTGGTTTGTAGGAAGTAGTCACCCGTGCCTTGATGGAGAAATGACCTAGCATGGCTTGTATAATGCTTCCAACAAACTCACCACCTCTATCAGATACAATTTCTAGAGGGCATCCGAATCTAGTTATTATCCTCTCATATAGAAATCTACCCACTTCTTCCTCACTAGTAGATTTTAGAGGTCTAGCTTCTACCCACTTGGTTAGATAACTGTAGCTACCACAATGAACTTGTTACCCCGAGGAGTAAGATTCAAGGGTCCTACAAAATCTATTCCCCACTTTTCAAAAGGACCTAAAATAGGAACTGATGTCAAAGGAGGGGTTTTCATGGACTTTTTAGCAAAAGCTTGACACACATCACAACTCTTGCAAAATTCCACACAACCTTTGAAAATGCCCTTCCAATGATAGCTTTGCATCTAGGATCTTAAATGCAGTTACCTTTCATGCAAAGTGTCCTCCACATACCGAGCCTTCATGAAACTCCTTCATAAGTTGAATTGACTCCTCCCTTCCAACAACCCTTCTGAGTAGTCCATCTGCTCCTTGATGAAACAACACGCCCTCTATGATGGTATAAGGTTCACATCGCTTCACCAATGCATTCCTCTCACGTGAATGCATGCCTTGGGAAACTCTCCCTCGAGATGAAATCCCATATCCCCTTGTATTCGGCCGGTACCTTTGTTATGGTGTCCATCATCAGCAAATCCTCATCCGGAAATGTATCATCCCTTTGGTTGATCTCCTTCCTCATCGTATGCTCGAGACATCAAATCGGCATTGGCATGTTTCTTACCGGTCGATCCTCAATGATGTAATCAAACTCCAAGAACAACTTCCATCGGGCTATCCTACCCTCAAACATTAGGCTTGTTGAAAATGTACTTCAAAGCCTTGTGATCGAAGAACGATAGTAAACTTCCCTCCCAAAAGATAGTATTGAAACTTCTTGAGTGAGAAGATCACTGACTAAAGCCTCCCTTTCGATCCTTTGAATAGTTTCTCCGAGCCCGCACCATCCGTCTACTAGCATAAGCAATTGGATGATCATGGCTATCTTCATCTAACTGGCTTAGAGTGCATCCTATAGCAATGTTTGATGCATCCGTGTAGAGAATGAAAGGTTTACCCTAATTTGGTTTGGCTAAAATAGGAGCCGTTACCAACGCCTTCTTAAGAAGTTCGAACGCCACTGCTACCTCTCCATCCTTGAGGATTAAATCTTTATCAGTCCATCCTTCATGTCAACCATCAAGGCATAAGCCTTTTTGGGAACGAAAAGATGAACCATCGATAGTATCCCACCATTCAAGGGCGCCTCAACTTGGTCAACGCCTTGGAAAAGGTAAGTCGAGGATGCGTTTCACCTTTTCTCGGATCCACCGCTATCCCATCCTTGGAGATGATGTGCCTAACAACAAACCTTCCTCACATCCAAAAATACATTTTTCTGGATTGAGCGAGGCCTTGGCTTTCTCCAACCGTTGTAGAATTTTGATCAAATGATCAAAATGATCCTCCTTCTTCTCGTAAACACAAAAATCATCAATGAAATCTCGTACAAATTTCCCAAGAAAAGGTTCAAACACCTTATTCATGAACCTCTGAAAAGTTCTTTGGAGCATTGCATAGACCAAAGGGCATTACCCTAAAGGCAAAAGTTCCCCATGGCGTGGTAAAAGTGGTTTTGAGTGATCTTGAAGCAATTTGAATTTGGTTATATCCACTATAACCATCTCCAAAACTATACCACCGATGACCGCCACCTCCTCTAGAATCTCATCAATGAATGGTAAAGGATAGTAGTCCTTCTTTGTGACAACATTCAACTTCTTGTAATCTACGCATACACGTAGCTTACTATTCTTCTTCTTGACTATCACAATAGGAGAAACCCATTCGAATTCTCTACCTCATAGATGAAACCCGCATCCTTTAGCTTGTCGATCTCCTCCTTGACTACCACGGCCGTTGGTGGATTTATCCGACGTTTTCTCGACGTCTTTGGACGAGCCTTCTCCTCTTACTCAATGCGATGAGTTTCTAGAGTGACTTTCTTCAAATCTTTGTAGCTAAAGGCAAAGACATGGATATATTTTTGAAATATATCCAAGAACCTTGATTTCTCCTCCATAGTAACCTTGGGACCAAACTTGAGAGTGGAGAGCCGTTGAGTTATCTCATCTTCACTCATCTTCATCTTGTCGGGATCTTTCACCACCCCTGGCCTAGGAAGTAAATCCATTGCGGCAGAAGAACTTGAACTTGAACATCATCGTCCGAGGTATCTTCAGATGATGTCTCCTCATCGGTCGACATGTTGGTGTCAACCTCTGAAAAACTACCACTTTCTTCACTCTCAGACTCTGAGTAATCACTCGTAGGTCTATCCGAGTCTGAGACCGCTCCTCCGCCACTTGTGAGAGGGATCTTCACTCGATGGTTTTTCGGCCCTATACGAAGGTAACCCTTATGCCAACGATCAGTGGTTCTCACTGCCCTCAACCAAGGTCTTCCTAACAACAAGTCGTAGCTAGCCTCCTCAAGCACTTGAAAGGACAACAAGGTTTGAACTCCCATCACGCTTACCACCACCTTGTCCACCACTCCAATGGGTCGCACCTTTTGCTTGTTGGCCATCCCAACAATGATGTTGGAAGGTCTTGAAAGCTTCATCCCCAACTTCTTCAACAAACGTTCTGACATGGCATTCACCGCAGATCCAACATCCACTAGTACATCCGAAACATCACGTCCATTAATGCGCACTTCAATCTTGGCCTCGAGTGCATACCTCCGAGGCGGCGGCATCCACCACTCCTACTCCAACATTCGCCATGGAAGCTTTCCCTTGGATTGTCGCTTCTTGGTCCTTTTGGACTTAGGCCTCCCTCAACTCCTTTCTTATCGTAGGATTTAGAGCAATCAATTGGCCAACAGTTATATTGGCTTTTTGATTCCCCACATCCTCCACCACGTCGTATTTGAGTTTGGATAGATGAAATGGAGAAATCATCCATTCCCAACTTCTTTCTCGGTGCTCTCGGTTGACTCACACCTTTGGATCGAGTGCTCGGCTTGGTTGATCTTCCATTGAGATGGACTCCTCTCGCAAATCTTGCTCTCTTCTTCTCGTGTGCAAGAATATCAACTCTGGAACTTATAGAGCTCTCTCCTTCTCAAACGTGCACCGATGAGGAAACACATCAATAGACGCTACTCCCTTATCCTTCGATTGACTTGGAGCAGGAGTAGAATTGTTGTGTCTAACTCCATCATGTTGTCGAGGATTAGGACAATTTCGTTGGAAATGAGGGCCTCCACAACTAAAGCATGAAACCGTGAAGTTCCCTTGTGGTGGATTTCCTTTTGGAGGATAATTCCCATACCCTCTAGATCCTCCCCCTACATTCTCGATTCCTCCTCTCCCATAGTTGTACTACGTTAATCTTGAGATCAGCGAGTGTTTTACGTGATAGATTTCAACTCATGGTGCAAGTCTACCTTTGGAGAATTTACTTGGCGCAACAACAACGGTAGGAGTTGCCATTCTAACCACAACGGTGGTGATGCTTCTCTAGCCACCAAGCTAGAATCATCGTCTTCTAGGCTCTCCTCCATTCGAATAGCAATGCGAATAGCCTCAACCTTAGAAGAGGGCTTTTCATATCTCACCTTGCTTGAATCTGAGGCTTCAAACCTCCAATGAAGTTCTTTGTCAACATCGCCACAATCCCCACCATGGTTGGCTCGACCTCATCTCCACTCTTTCTCAACACCACACGAAAGCGTGACTCCAGCTTCTCCGTTCTCTCTACGTATGATCTCACCTTCTCACTCTCTCCTTGCTTCAAAAAGGTGACTTCACACATCGACTTCTCGTAACTTTCATCCGGAAGAAAGTTTTCAACAAGATTCTCCGTCAAACTCTCCCAAGTGTCTTCCTCCACATGCTCCTTCTTGTACTCATTGTACCACTTCAATCTGAGAATCCTCCAAGAAGTCGGGCAAAAGGATAGCCCATTCGGGTTTCCTTCTCTCATTGTTTCCTATGCATGCCCTCTTGAAGTCTCTCACAAAAGATTCTACATCTTCTTTCTCTCTCCCCAGAAGAACACCGAAGCTTCCCCATTTCCAACTCCTTTTGTCGTTGTTGTTGGAAATTTATACGGGACTCCCTAATACAACACAAACAAAACTAGCTCCATTCTAGAGTAATTCATCAATGGCAAAATGAACGGAATTGGTTGGTCCAAGATTGCCATGGCTCTCTCCTCTCCTAAACACACTATGAGCCTTACCCTCATCGACATCTTCTCGATCATTCTGAAAATGATCTCCATCTTGATTAGAACTTGAGCCACCCGGAGATTTCAACTTTTAGGTATTCGCACTCAATTTATCTTCAAAGCCCTCCACTAGTGACTCCAACAGAGCTTTCACGCCACTACACTCGTGTCCTAAGGGAAGTCCTGGTGCGTGACCTCCGGCTGACTCTCACTCGGAGTTTACCTCCGATGGCTTTTGGAAGCTCATCATGAATCTAGAAGGACTTAGTCCCACCCTTTGCCCATGATCCTATTGCTCACTCTTACACAAACTCTCAAAGTCCAAGCTCTATTATGCACATTATCACCAAGAGTAAGATATCACTCAAAAGGAAAGGGATACTTTGGTAATCAAAGTCTTCATTGAATCAAGGTTCCACTCGAACATGACATCTCCAAGAACCAAGCTCCCTAAAACTAAGATCACCACACTATCTCCTCCCAAAACTAACTTCCATTGAAAAACTACTTGAGAGGTGCTTCTCAACCTCTCTATTTATACTACTTAGAATCTTACCCTAGTAACTACAAGTAATCACCATGTAACTTCCTCTTACCAAGTTTAAACGAGGTAGAGATCACAAACCCCAATGAAAAGGGTACATGGCAACATGCAATTGGTCCACTTGGATCTTCTAGAAGCCCAACTACTCCCTAATTGACTTCTAGTGTACCAAGTCAATCTCGCCCCTAGATTTAAGGGTCTTCATTAAAGTCCAACCAATGAAAACTAGTCCAAGTCAAGGGAAGTCAAGATACCCATGTGATGGAATCTATTCCTTGACTCATACTAAACAACAAAATAGTAGTTCTCATCTACCACACCAAAAGTTACTCTATATTTTCCTCCAACTTAACCATAACTAGCTAAACATAGTCATGACTAAGATAAACTTAGGCACAATTTAGATATACTTTCATTTTATCCTATATGTACAACCCTAGGTCTTACATTTACCCCCGGACCAAGATTTCACTCCGTCCTCGGAGTGAAAGAATCTGATCGTTGATGAAACGGCTTCAACTTGTCGTGATTCACCCGGTCAAAATGTCGTCCTCCCAACTCCTTCAAATCGTAAGTAAAGTTTCCCTACACCTTGTGAACTATGAAAGGACCAAAGTACTTTGGAAGAAATTTCTTTCTTGCTCTCTTATATCTAATGGAATCAGAAAGCATTACCCAATCACCTTCTTTGAAAATCTTCATCTTCTTCGTCCCAAATCGATTATCATGATACTTCTTCTGCAATTGTTGAGCCCGCTCCACACGTACCATGGCCACAGCTCGAGCCTCCTCCAACTCCAACAGTTGTCGACATCTTGATTTGATAGCTTCTACTCCATTCTTCCTCTTTAACTTCCGTTGGATAGTTAAGAAGGTCGTCAAATCAAATTGAATTGGAAGCTTTGACTCGACACCATATACCATACGGAAAGGTGAGTACCCTGTTGATGTCTTCCAAGTCGTCCGATACTCCCACAAGATAGCATGCAGCCTTTTTGTCCCAATTTTGCTTGCTCCCGTCCATGTCTGCATCCTTGGCCAACATCATGCAAAGCGTATAGTTGGTTCGCTCTACCAACCCATTAGCATTTGGTTTGTAGGAAGTAGTCACCCGTGCCTTGATGGAGAAATGACCTAGCATGGCTTGTATAATGCTTCCAACAAACTCACCACCTCTATCAGATACAATTTCTAGAGGGCATCCGAATCTAGTTATTATCCTCTCATATAGAAATCTACCCACTTCTTCCTCACTAGTAGATTTTAGAGGTCTTGCTTCTACCCACTTGGTAAGATAATCTGTAGCTACCACAATGAACTTGTTACCCCGAGGAGTAAGATTCAAGGGTCCTACAAAATCTATTCCCCACTTTTCAAAAGGACCTAAAATAGAACCGATGTCAAAGGAGGGGTTTTCATGGACTTTTAGCAAAAAGCTTGACACACATCACAACTCTTGCAAAATTCCACACAACCTTTGAAAATGCCCTTCCAATGATAGCTTGCATCTAGGATCTTAAATGCGATTTACCTTTCATGCAAAGTGTCTCCACATACAGGTCCATCATGAAACTCCTCCATAAGTTGAATTGACTCCTCCCTTCCAACAACCCTTCTGAGTAGTCCATCTGCTCCTTGATGAAACAACACGTCCTCTATGATGGTATAAGGTTCACATCGCTTCACCAATGCATTCCTCTCACGTGAATGCATGCCTTGGGGAAACTCTCCCTCCGAGATGAAATCCCATATCCCCTTGTATTCAGCCGGTACCTTTGTTATGGTGTCCATCATCAGCAAATCCTCATCTGGAAATGTATCATCCACTGGTTGATCTCCTTCCTCATCGTATGCTCGAGACATCAAATCGGCATTGGCATGTTTCTTACCGATTCGATCCTCAATGATGTAATCAAACTCCGCCAAGAACAACTTCCATCGGCTATCCTACCCTCAGCATTAGGCTTGTTGAAAATGTACTTCAAAGCCTTGTGATCAGTAACGATAGTAAACTTCCCTCCCAAAAGATAGTATTGAAACTTCTTGAGTGAGAAGATCACAGCTAAAGCCTCCCTTTCGATCCTTTGAATAGTTTCTCTGAGCCTGCACCATCTGTCTACTAGCATAAGCAATTGGATGATCATGGCTATCTTCATCTAACTGGCTTAGAGTGCATCCTATAGCAATGTTTGATGCATCCGTGTAGAGAATGAAAGGTTTACCCCAATTTGGTTTGGCTAAAATAGGAGCCGTTACCAACGCCTTCTTAAGAAGTTCGAACGCCACAGCTACCTCTCCATCCTTGAGGATTAAATCGTAATCCGTCCCTTCTTCATGTAAACCGTCAAGGCATAAGCTTTGTTGGAGAAGGAAAAGATGAACCGTCGATAGTATCCCACCAATCCAAGGAACCGCCTCAACTTGGTCAACGTCACCGAAAAGGTAAGTCGAGGATGCGTTTCACCTTTTCTCGATCCACCGCTATACCATCTTTGGAGATGATGTGCCCTAACAACAAACCTTCCTCACATCCAAAATGCATTTTTCTGGATTGAGCGAGGCCTTGGCTTTCTCCAACCGTTGTAGAATTTTTGATCAAATGATCAAAGTGATCCTCCTTCTTACCGTATACACAAAAATCATCTATGAAATCTCGCACAAATTTCCCAATAAAAGGTTCAAACACCTTGTTCATGAACCTCTGAAAAGTTCTTTGGAGCATTACATAGACCAAAGGGCATTACCCTAAAGGCAAAAGTTCCCCATGGCGTGGTAAAAGTGGTTTTGTTTGATCTTCAGGAGCAATTTGAATTTGGTTATAACCACTATAACCATCTCCAAAGCTATACCACTCATGACCTGCTACCTCCTCCAAAATCTCGTCGATGAATGGCAAAGGATAATAATCCTTCTTTGTGACAGCATTCAACTTCTTGTAATCTACGCATACACGTAGCTTACCATTCTTCTTCTTGACTATCACAATAGGAAAAACCCATTCAGAATTCTCTACCTCATAGATGAAACCCGCATCCTTTAGCTTGTCGATCTCCTCCTTGACCACCACAGCCGTTGGTGGATTTATCCGACGTTGCTTTTGACGTCTTTGGACGAGCCTTCTCCTCTAACTCAATGCGATGAGTTTCTAAGGTTACTTCCTTCAAATCCTTGTAGCTAAAGGCAAAGACATGGATATATTTTCGAAATATATCCAAGAACCTTGACTTCTCCTCCATAGTAACCTTGGGACCAAACTTGAGAGTGGAGAGTCGTCGAGGTTATCTCATCTTTACTCATCTTCATCTTGTCGGGATCTTTCACCACCCCGCCTAGGAAGTAAATTCATTGCAAAGAAGAACTTGAACTTGAACATCATCGTCCGAGGTATCTTGGATGATGTCTCCTCATCGATCGACATGTTGGTGTCAACCTCTCGAAAAACTACCACTTTCTTCACTCTCGGACTCGAGTAATCACTCGTAGGTCTATCCGAAGTCCAGAGACCGCTCCTCCGCCACTTGTGAGAGGGACCTTCACTCGATGGTTTTTCGGCCCTATACGAAGGTAACCCTTATGCCACCGATCAGTTGTCCTCACAGCCCTCAACCAAGGTCTTGCTAACAACAAGTCGTAGCTAGCCTCCTCAAGCACTTGAAAGGACAACAAGGTTTGAACTCCCATCACACTTACCACCACCTTGTCCACCACTCCAATGGGTCGCACCTTTTGCTTGTTGGCCATCCCAACAATGATGTTGGAAGGTCTTGAAAGCTTCATCCCCAACTTCTTCAACAAACGTTCTGACATGGCATTCACCGCAGATCCAACATCCACTAGTACATCCGAAACATCACGTCCATTAATGCGTACTTCAATCTTCGAAGCCTGAGTGCATACCTCCGAGGCAGCGGCATCCACCACTCCTACTCCAACATTCGCCATGGAAGCTTTCCCCTTGGATTGTCGCTTCTTGGTCCTTTTGGAGCTTAGGCCTCCCCTCAACTCCTTTCTTATCGTAGGATTTAGAGCAATCAATTGGCCAACATTATATTGGCTTTTTGATTCCCCACATCCTCCACCACGTCGTATTTGATTTGGATAGATGAAATGGAGAAATCATCCATTCCCAACTTCTTTCTCGGTGCTCTCGGTTGACTCACACCACCGGATCGAGTGCTCGGCTTGGTTGATCTTCCATTGAGATGGACTCCTCCGCAAATCTTGCTCTCTTCTTCTCGTGTGCAAGAATATCAACTCGGAACTTATAGAGCTCTCTCCCTTCTCAAACGTGCACCGATGAGGAAACACATCAATAGACGCTACTCCCTTATCCTTCGATTGACTTGGAGCAGGAGTAGAATTGTTGTGTCTAACTCCATCATGTTGTCGAGGATTAGGACAATTTCGTTGGAAATGAGGGCCTCCACAACTAAAGCATGAAACCTGTGAAGTTCCCTTGTGGTGGATTTCCTTTTGGAGGATAATTCCCATACCCTCTAGATCCTCCCCTACATTTCGATTCCTCCTCTCCCATAGTTGTACTACGTTAATCTTGAGATCGGCGAGTGTTTACGTGATAGATTTCAACTCATGGTGCAAGTCTACCTTTGGAGAATTTACTCTGGGCGCAACAACAACAAAGTAGGAGTTGCCATTCTAACCACAACAGTGGTGATGCTTCTCTAGCCACCAAGCTAGAATCATCGTCTTCTAGGCTCTCCTCCATTCGAATAGCAATGCGAATAGCCTCAACCTTAGAAGAGGGCTTTTCATATCTCACCTTGCTTCGAATCGAGGGGCTTCAAACCTCCAATGAAGTTCTTTGTCAACATCGCCACAATCCCCACCATGGTTGGGCTCGACCTCATCTCCACTCTTTCTCAACACCACACCGAAAGCGTGACTCCGGCTTCTCCGTTCTTCTACGTATGATCTCACCTTCTCACTCTCTCCTTGCTTCAAAAAAAAGGTGACTTCACACATCAGCTTCGTAACTTTCATCCGGAAGAAAGTTTTCAACAAGATTCTCCGTCAAACTCTCCCCAAGTGTCTTCCTCCACATGCTCCTTCTTGTACTCATTGTACCACTTCAATGAGAATCCTCCAAGAAGTCGGGCAAAAGGATAGCCCATTCGGGTTTCCTTCTCTCATTGTTTCCTATGCATGCCCTCTTGAAGTCTCTCACAAAAGATTCTACATCTTCTTTCTCTCTCCCATAGAACACCTGAAGCTTCCCCATTTCCAACTCCTTTTGTCGTTGTTGTTGGAAATTTATACGGGACTCCCTAATACAACACAAACAAAACTAGCTCCATTCTAGAGTAATTCATCAATGGCAAAATGAACGGAATTGGTTGGTCCAAGATTGCCATGGCTCTCTCCTCTCCTAAACACACTATGAGCCTTACCCTCATCGACATCTTCTCGATCATTCTGAAAATGATCTCCATCTTGATTAGAACTTGAGCCACCCGGAGATTTCAACTTTTCGGTATCTGCACTCAATTTATCTTCAAAGCCCTCCACTAGTGACTCCAACAGAGCTTTCACGCCACTACACTCGTGTCCTAAGGGAAGTCCGGTCACTCCACAATTTTCACAATAGTTTCCACTCTTGGATTCATGGGGAGATGATGGTCCGGATGAAGGTTTAGCTCTCCCACGTTTCGTCTCTCTCTCAACCTCCGATCTTTGGTCCTCAAAGGACAACTCACAAGCTTATGTCCCTCCTCTCCACAATAGAAGCAACTCTCACGTTTCGCTCTCGGGGAACTTTTTAGTGTCCTCTCTTCAAACTCCACTCGAACTCCCTCGTGTTCGAATCATTTGAAACAATCACGTCCAGCCCTTGAGGTATCTTAGATAACCGGATCTTCCAAAGAGGTTGATCTCCCATTTTCCAATGAGTGTCAAGTCATCCTCACTATGCAAAACACTCATGCACTCACTCTCTCGGAATGACCATAAAAAGGAAAAAGTAAATCTGAAAAGTAAAAGCAGTTTTGCTCACTTTTATACCCCCTATACTTCAGGTATCATAACTTTCTCTATAAAAATGATCTCTCAACGAAATTTAAACCCACATGTAGCTTAGCTCTTGATATACAATCGTGCAAAGTTTCAAATCCTGATTCAATTCTTGCACGAATTGATAAGCTCTGTACACTTTTTTCCCGAGAGCTATCTTTCAAAACCCGTCAAGACCCTAGCAAATTCTAAACATCATAACTTTTGATCTAGACATGATATGACTGTTATTTCAAGTGCAAAACGTATCCCATCTACTAATCTAAAATCAATAAAATTATCAGAAAAACTTTGGAAAATAAAGTTTTCCTCCCAAATACATACTATAGCACTCTCGCCTCATCCCAAACAACACTTAAGTAAACAAAATGTACAAAATAACTTCCAGGCTATCATATAACACTACCGGATACACAAATGGTACATTACTATGCATCATGATCTCGGTTCGCTCTTCCCCCACAGTCCTCTCCATATGAGTTCTCATCGTTGCGCTCTCACGGGCAATAAACCGGATTCAAACATCTCTTCTCCTTCTAGACCGAGGTCCCGCAACGGAACCAAAAATGTGACCTCCGGCTGACTCTCACTCAGGTTTACCTCCGATGGCTTTTTGGAAGCTCATCATGAATCTAGAAGGACTTAGTCCCACCCCTTTGCCCATGATCCTATTGCTCACTCTTACACAAACTCTCAAAGTCCAAGCTCTATTATGCACATTATCACCAAGAGTAAGATATCACTCAAAAAGGAAAGGGATACTTTGGTAATCAAAGTCTTCATTGAATCAAGGTTCCACTCGAACATGACATCTCCAAGAACCAAGCTCCCTAAAACTAAGATCACCACACTATCTCCTCCCAAAACTAACTTCCATTGAAAAACTACTTGAGAGGTGCTTCTCAACCTCTCTATTTATACTACTTAGAATCTTACCCCTAGTAACTACAAGTAATCACCATGTAACTTCCTCTTACCAAGTTTAAACGAGGTAGAGATCACAAACCCCAATGAAAAGGGTACATGGCAACATGCAATTGGTCCACTTGGATCTTCTAGAAGCCCAACTACTCCCTAATTGACTTCTAGTGTACCAAGTCAATCTCGCCCCTAGATTTAAGGGTCTTCACCAAGTCCAACCAATGAAAACTAGTCCAAGTCAAGGGAAGTCAAGATACCCATGTGATGGAATCTATTCCTTGACTCATACTAAACAACAAAATAGTAGTTCTCATCTACCACACCAAAAGTTACTCTATATTTTCCTCCAACTTAACCATAACTAGCTAAATATAGTCATGACTAAGATAAACTTAGGCACAATTTAGATATACTTTCATTTTATCCTATATGTACAACCCTGGGTCTTACAGGTCACTCCACAATTTTCACAATAGTTTCCACTCTTGGATTCATGGGGAGATGATGGTCCCAGATGAAGGTTTAGCTCTCCCACGTTTCGTCTCTCTCTCAACCTCCGATCTTTGGTCCTCAAAGGACAACTCACAAGCTTATGTCCCTCCTCTCCACAATAGAAGCAACTCTCACGTTTCGCTCTCGGGGAACTTTTAGTGTCTCTCTTCAAACTCCACTCACGAACTCCCTTGTGTTCGAATCCATTTGAAACAATCACGTCCAGCCCTTGAGGTATCTTAGACAACCGGATCTTCCAAAGAGGTTGATCTCCCATTTTCCAATGAGTGTCAAGTCATCCTCACTATGCAAAACACCCATGCACTAACTCTCTCGAAATGACCATAAACAAGGAAAAAGCAAATCTGAAAAGTAAAGCGGTTTTGCTCATTTTTATACCCCCCTATACTTCAGGTATCATAACTTTCTCTATAAAAATGATCTCTCAACGAAATTTGAACCCACATGTAACTTAGCTCCTAATAAACAATCGTGCAAAGTTTAAAATCCTGATTTAATTCTTGCACGAATTGATGAGCTCTGTACACTTTTTCCCGAGAGCTATCTTTCAAAACCCGTCAAGACCCTAGCAAATTCTAAACATCATAACTTTTGATCTAGACATGATATGACTGTTATTTCAAGTGCAAAACGTATCCCATCTACTAATCTAAAATCAATAAAATTATTGGAAAAACTTTGGAAAATAAAGTTTGCCTCCCAAATACGTATTATAGCACTCTCGCCTCATCCCAAACAACACTTAAGTAAACAAAATGTACAAAATAACTTCCAGGCTATCATATAACACTACCGGATACACAAATGGTACATTACTATGCATCATGATCTCGGTTCGCTCTTCCCCCACAGTCCTCTCCATATGAGTTCTCATCGTTGCGCTCTCACGTGCAATAAACTGGATTCGAAACATCTCTTCTCCTTCTAGACTGAGGTCCCGGCAACGGAACCAAAAATGTGACCTCCGGGCTGACTCTCACTCAGGTTTACCTCCGATGGCTTTTTGGAAGCTCATCATGAATCTAGAAGGACTTAGTCCCACCCTATGACCATGACCCTATTGCTCACTCTTACACAAACTCTCAAAGTCCAAGCTCCATTATGCACATTATCACCAAGAGTAAGATATCACTCAAAAGGAAAGGGATACTTTGGTAATCAAAGTCTTCATTGAATCAAGTCTCCACTCCGAACATGACGTCTCCAAGAACCAAGCTCCCCAAAACTAAGATCACCACACTATCTTCTTCCAAAACTAACTTCCATTGAAAAACTACTTGAGAGGTGCTTCTCAACCTCTCTATTTATACTACGTAGAATCTTACCCTAGTAACTACAAGTAATCACCATGTAACTTCCTCTTATCAAGTTTAAACGAGGTAGAGATCACAAACCCCAATGAAAAGGGTACATGGCAACATGCAATTGGTCCACTTGGATCTTCTAGAAGCCCAACTACTCCCCAATTGACTTCTAGTGTACCAAATCAATCTCGCCCCTAGATTTAAGGGTCTTCACCAAGTCCAACCAATGAAAACTAGTCCAAGTCAAGGGAAGTCAAGATACCCATGTGATGGAATCTATTCCTTGACTCATACTAAACAACAAAATAGTAGTTCTCATCTACCACACCAAAAGTTACTCTATATTTTCCTCCAACTTAACCATAACTAGCTAAACATAGTCATGACTAAGATAAACTTAGGCACAATTTAGATATACTTTCATTTTATCCTATATGTACAACCCTGGGTCTTACAGGTCCGATGATGTCACCAAAGACGCCCATGATCCTCCTATCAAAGGTAATCAAACATGATATGAATGTAGGTGGAGGAGGAACCGTGCGAAGAAGATAGGTGGGTCGACGAGCAATACTAGATGATAGTATATCAAACGCCACCTGCGGATCCCCTAGTAGAGGAAGGTCGTCTACATGCAAAACATCCTCGGCCAATGCAATGTCAAGGTAGTGTGAAATAAAATCCTCAAATCCTATTGGCACTCGTAAAATACGTAAGCCATCTGTCGATATCATACATCCCTCTGGAAGCTGAAGATGAAGCAAAATGCCCAAAGGAGACCAAGCCCTGCACTTTGATACCTTGAGCCTCAAGCCTACAAGATGAAGCTCAATAGTCAAGTAATCAAAGGCTTGCCTAATGCTGTCTACAAGGCCCACAATGTGTGTATCATCCACTAAGGAGGGGAACACACAACCGGACACGGCCAAAGATTAGACAAAAGAGCTCTATAATGAGCCATGACAAATAAAGGTCATCCCAAAGGATCTCCCTGCCGAGTGCCAACATCGGACTGTAGAATAGTGACTCCCTCCTCGAAAAAGCCATGCTTATAAAATAAAGAAGAATGTGAACCGTAGAAACATCGTACGAAAGGAATGAGGCTTGATAGGGGTCCATCAGCCTCTCTAAGCTCTCTAAAAATGGATGCACGTGATACGTTGTTAAAAGCGTTCTCAACGTCCACCTGCAAGATAACCCAATCCGGATGGATATCTAGAAGTGCTCTAATGCCCAAAGATACTGCCTCATAGCCTCCTGGTGTGGCGACTCCAAACTGATGTGGACAAAGATGCTCCTGGAAGTGTGAACGATGCTGCAAGACAACGGTACGGCTGACTAATCGCAATAAGATCTCTCCAATAGCAATCGGTCTGATGCCCCCAGTGTCCTTCTCCATCACGAAACGCCGACTAGCACCCAGAGCCTGACTAACTGACAACGGAATCTCCCCTCTTGCAACTGATGCAGCCACCTGGAACAACCCCGTGAAACCGCTAGAGGGATCATCCGCTGAAAGCAATCTCGAAGATGCTCATATATCATCCCTGACAAACCCCCAGAGGATAAGGATAGAGAATGAGCAAATAATGATCTATCAAGAGATAATGGCTCCTCTGGCTGATACTCCAAGACCTATAATGGTATCTCCTCGCCCATGGGTGGATGTAGAAGGCGTAAAGAGAAAATCGTCTCCCCAGTAGGACTAGCCATGGACAAAGGATGAAGGGCCAGTGCAGCCCTTCTATACTCCCCGGCCTGCCCCAAGATCCTACACCGTCGCAATCGCGCCGAATCAAAAGTATCATGTGATTGAACCCAACTTCTAACCTATGTGGCCCGAACAGACTCCTCCTCCAATGTAGCCCAATCCCCCCTTTCGAGAATCTCGAAATCTACTGTCACTTCTCTATGTGTCAAAGACGTCCCCCTCTAGTATAACGTAGATACCATCGCGGAAGTAATAAAAACAAAAATCATGCTAACTCGTCTATGGGATCGTGCTCCAACCGATCGAGCGGTAAGCAAAAAGTACGTCTAGCCTTGTCATGCAGTGCCCTAGGAAGCCTATGGAATAAACGTGGACATGGAAATCTAGTCTCAAAAAGCCCTAGGATCAAACATGCATGGGAAGCTAACCACTCCCACGACCCCGACGGTGTCGTGTTGTGATGCGGCTACTATGAGAAGATGATGACATGTGTCATCTTCAGAGCTGTTGTCATGACGACGATAGTTTAGGTTAGGATAACCGACGGCGCCTTTGTAAGGTTTGTTAAGAGCCCACCGTTGGATCTACTTTGTAGGGTCAGGATGTTGAAAAGGCTCCAAGAGATATTATCTTGAACCTTATCAGATATAAAGTGCAGTCAGGATGGAAAGGGTATGGGAGAGTGTTAGACACATCACTTTGCTGACTAAGGAGCATATCTGATCGAAGTGAAGCCGACGAGGACATGGATAGAGGACAACATGATCCTCCAGATGTACTGATGCCTAATCCATTTGTGATCAACATCCGGTGTCTTCATCGTGATCATTTTTGGGCGTGGTTAGTGTATCATTTTGGAGATAACTTTCTGCAACAAGTGATAAACTCTCCGGGCCGATTATTCTTCCAAAGAGTTTTCCTACGGCGCGATTTGGGGACGTAATAAATTATGCGTTTTGATTTAGTTTTGACGCTATGGATTTGAACTTACTAGTAGTGGTGGCTTTCAACACATGGGTTCCAATCCATCACTATTGCTTACCGAAAACAAGCCATAGGGAGTTGATTGTTAGGAACTTTGGCGAGGAGTATTATTCTCAAGTTATAAACTCCCGGTTCCGATTGTAGTTCGTTCATACTTAGCCGGTTTCGAGTTGTCATTTTGACTCTTTATTAGTGACAACTCTTATTGTGTATAGGATGGCTAAGTAGTGTGTTTAGGATAGTTGTAAAGCTCTAAGTTAAAATGGAGCTAATTTAGCCACACTAGAGGTCAAAATAACACTCTTCATTCTCATTGGTCTTGGAGTTTGGGCCAATGAGGGCTCTTGGGCAACTTCTTCGAGGTTTTGAGGAGTTTTGGAGACCTTCTAGGGAGACATTCGGAGATCTGAGGATTGGGTTGAGAGGCGACGGGACGAGCTACGACGTGGGCTCAAGAATGGATGGATTTGAAGGATTTGTCACTCCGAAGTGATGATTCAAAGTTAGAGTGAGAAATTTAGACATTTGAGTGTATTTGGGGAATTTATGAAAAACTAACGAGGGTTTTGGAAGATTTGAGTCAACAGAGATATAGTTTTCGACTCAGGCTTGTGTTTTGATTGAAGTTTTGACTCGATTGGACGAGTTTTGAGTACAGAGTGATAGCTTGAAGTTTGTGTATACAGTCAAAATTGCAGGACTGCACTGACTGTCACGAAGTTAGTACAGAGATCATATCTTTTGATATCAGAAATTTCTGTCAATAAAACTTTGCACAGTTCAAGTTCTGATGATGAGTGACCTTCTCATAAAATCTAGGAGCAATTGAAGTCAAGGATTGGGATGTGTGATGGGTTTTATACACAGGGGTCTGCATATCGCCTTGTGTTACAGTGGGTAAACCATCAATTGTTTTGAGAGATCTAGAAAAGAAAAACATCTGAAACTTTTCTGAGTGATAGTAAGGATTGTGGAGCAATTTTCTGTTAAGTTTGAGCGAAAGTTATTAGTTGAATCATCAGATATCATAATCTTCTTCCGCTGAAGTTTTACCGGCTATAATGTGGAGTGCTGAGGAGAAGAAGAAGAGATTGTCAACTCACACGAGGTTCTAGAGGGTTATTCTACAGCCAGGCGCTCGGGCGTTCTCAGAGCAAAGAAATGTCCATGCGACAACGGTATAACCGTAATGCTCAACGAAGGAGTCGATGTAGTCTATGTGTTCCCTGAAGTGACAAAAACCGATGTCGATGTGACCGTCCTCCTCACATGCGCATCCCAAGTGGTCCGAGTACAGACTCCAACACAAGCGCAACCAGTAAAACTGCGACCAAAGGCAGAAGGTTCCTTCAACTTCCTTGAACCTGAAGGGGAAGCATACAAGGTTTGTAAAGGTTGATCGACGTACCCTTCAAAGTGACATCTACGAAATTGATGTGCTTCTTTTCTGACTTATAATGACCATCCACAACGGAAAAGCCGCAAAAAATGAGGCTAAATTTGGCTTTCTCTGCCCCCTCGAAGCTTCCTCCTCCGGCAGTAGTTGGACCATCATCTCTTGTCCCAGACCCGCATGTTCAGACATAGATCTGCCTCTATATAAAGCCGTGGAATGCCGAGATCACTACGCACTCATTCATTCAGTGGGCGAACACTCCAGCAACTACAATTTACAAGTGGAGAATTTTGGATTCACCCTCTCCTAGGTTTGGGCTAGTGAGAATTTGTGCATCTTTCCCACGTGGGTCTTTACCCCTTGGTAAAGGTAAAGAGACAGTGACACACCGGACATGATGTATCACGCACCGCTTTTTGCGGTCCCATGAGAGAAAGTCAAAGCTATAGCTAACACAAAGGGAACGATAAAGAAACCTAGCACTCCATGATATATGTCATCCCACCTGCATAACCACAACCCCCTAACACACCACTTCACATTGGAAAATGCTAACTATGGAAACCCAAAAATCTAAAAATACTCATAACTTTTTATTCAGATCTCCATAATTTTCCAACTAGGTTCCAATAGAACCCATGGAGAGGGGAAAAAAAATATTTAAGTTAACTTTTATGAAAAATACCAAATGAAGAAAGCCTGGCTAATTCTTGCAAACTACATAGGCCCTAGGGTGGATCAGGTGTCGCTCATGCCTTCACTGGCTGGTCTGTGCATTGCCGGTATGCTGGCTTCGGAATTCCTCACTGTTCCCTTTCTGGGGCCGGGCCTCTTCAATCTGACCATCGCCCACATGCTGTACCGTGCCCGTACTCACCAGACTGAAACAAAATAATGGTTTATTATTGTATATAATGGTATATTGTCTCTTTCAAACTTCCGGTTAATCAGCAAAACATAGTTAATTGTGACCTGACCAGCCATTTGAGAAAAACCATAATTTAGAAAGGATTGTTTGATTGAGTTGTATAATGGACTATATTATGAGCACCAGCAAACAAGGAGTATTAAATATAATGCCCCGCAAACCAGGGAAAACATTGCAGAAAATGCAGAAATCCTAATCATTTAAATTTGATGCATGAGGAAGAGATGCATAGCCTCTCCTTCAACGCGGAAACGGCGGCAACCATTTCTTCGGTTGTAATTGTGGGTCCTAGCCTATTATTTATTTATTTATATTTTTCGGTGACTAGGCCATGGTGCTGAAGCCTAAAAGGCCTCACTTCCATGGCCTACTTACCTAAGACCACAATTGCGTTTCAAAATCGAGAGAAAATCCCCATCCGCTGAAAGGTGGTACCAACGCAATAAAAGCCCAAGCCAAAGTATAACTCCTAAAGAAGACACGGTAAAATAACAAAAACGATGGGAAGACCCCATCAAGACGTACATGGATGACACCAAACGGTTAACATGGGGCTAGGACCCAATAGTGCACACCATAAATGAATCTTGCGTATGACTCACCTCTAGAACACACATGAGCCCATCCACGGAGTTAAGGACACAGTAAAATAACAAAAAGGGAATACCCCATCAAGTCGTACATGGATGAAACCAAACCATCCACGGATGAAAAGTAGACTGCAGATTCCACCTGCACACACATTGGACTAGGTTTGAACACTTGGCTTCTTGTAGCAAATAAAACACCAGAAGCCAATCATTAGTCCCATAAGCAAGCAATCACGCCAAAGAAAGTAACATTCTAGTTATATTTCGGATGGCTTCCGCGTGAATAATGAAGAAACGAAAGATATAGCAAATTCCGGAGGGTTTGTTTCCAAGGCAAGGAGGTCACTAAAATAGTGGAAGGGAAGCTTCTTGATCACACTTCTGTTCCGCGGAAGGACATCCGTCCACGAAGCAGTCAGGGAGGCGGTCAGTGGAAGAGAGTGACTCATACATGACAGAAACCTCTGAGAGACCAGCGGGACGAAGACCCAAAGTTTTAATTCAGACACAAATCCGCGGGGTTTGAAATCTCGTGTCAGATCATGAGATCGAAATTAGCAAGCGGATGCAACCGAGTCCCAACGCAGTCGTTTTTTCTCGGCTGATGCAAGATTGGCAGACACGCGCGAGATCTGTTGTCGTCGCGGCGCCATTCAGCGAGAATGCGTAGGGTGTGAGTCTGTGAGAGGAGGCCGGAGAGAGAGGGAGAGGGAAAGAGAGCTTTTCTTCCGGACGCAGAAGCTGATACGTTCTTGTGGGGGGTCGTCTGTCGTGGAGAGGGTGAAGGCAAGAGATACAGCTGTACGATCAGTCAGGTTCTAGGCCGAGTTTGATGGACTCGTTCATTTGATGCATGATTGGTAGAATTCGAAAGTGGAGTGATTTGAGAAGTTGAAGCACTCCCACATTTTTGTGGAGACCAGATTGTAGCGGAGTGCTTGGTGGCGGAAGTGGGGTTGATGGGGTGCGGTCTTGGGAATTCTAGATACGCAATCGGCAGTGGAGGGCATGCAGAGAGCATGTCATGACTGAGAGCGAATCACGTGTCCAACTCCAAGTACCGAAAATCTACGTGCATTTCAGACTTCACCAAGTACAAGTGGGCTGATAGTGAATTGCTGGCCAGATGCTCTGCTCTCCTGTCTAAACCCAGCTCGTTGGTTGAGAAAAGCTACAGTATACCGCGATGTCGCCGGTGCGCTTGGTACTCTCATAATGTTCAATGTTGTATTGAGGAGAACGCGGCCGGATTGAGCAGTCTGTGAGACTTTCACCTACATATATTCCACGGATCTAGAGTCGCGTTGCAGGTAGGAAGCTTTACCGTGCCGGAGCTCAAGCCAGCTCTGGATTCTCTGGAGATGGAAGGTTGATGGCATAGGGTTTTGGAAAATGGTTCTTTGCAAGCTCACAGACTTGGCAACGTCAAATATTTGTGATTTGGCGAGGATCGGATCACGGAAATTGGATCTCTGGAAGTATGTTTTGTTTTTAGTGTCTTGTAAAAGAACAAGGCTGCGGGGGTTGCTTTACGTTTTTTTCCATCACGGGTTCTTGAGAATTAGTAATTGAATTGGGTGGAGCTACAGGGGATCCGGTGATCGCTGTCTTGCCCTGCAGGCAACGATTGAGTCTCTACTAGTCGGCCCGGATTTTGTAACATATTTGCATGTTGCATGCTGCATGTTGTTAAGGAGTAATGACTAAGGTTAAGGCTAAGTTAGGGTACTGTCAACGAGAGGGTTTTGAATTGAGAATCTGTGTAACGTAGGATTTGAAATCAAGACCCACTGTTCTAAAGTTCTGTCTTCGAAGCTTGATTTGCAACTTGGTGCTTCTTAGATCATCATGACAGCAGCGTCCGAAGAGGGTACGGAGAACAATGGCTCCGTTGAACCAGGTGCGCATGATGCTGACACTCAGGAGTATTCCGAGGTGGATCTCGCCGCCTTTGCTCATCGCAACAAGCCACATGATAATAATGGAGATCTGAAGTCTCCATGGGCACGCCTAGGTTAGTCCCATGTTCTGTTGGTTACCACACCTTCACCTCGTTCGGTGAACTGGAACATCGTCTGTAGTTTGAACATCGTCTGTGTCAACATTCTTCGTATTCTCGCTGCCAAAAGGTTGAGCTGAACGTAGCCGTTGATTACAATCTTTGGACGTCTTGTGTAGCTGGTCTTTATTAGGACGGTGATTCAGACTAAATGTTAGAGTGTAACGATTATTTATTACTTATACTTGGCAAGGAATCTATGCTTTTGAGATACATAATATAATTCCTTAATGTTGAAGGTTCGTGTTTTTGTTGCCCATAGCTTATTTCTTGCTACTATCATCTTCATATTTTATGTGAAATTCTGGTATTTGTTTTACCTGTTTGAGACCTTCCCTTCGATGACGAGATTCAGTTCACGAGACAGCTCAATCCCTAACTTGTGGGTTGGTTTATGACAGTTTCTGTCGACAAAAACTTTCCAAACATAGAGCTGGCAAACAGTGAGGTCTATGTGGGTCGAGCAGATGTCATAAGTGCAAGTGGTAAAGAAGACTTGCACATTAGCAAAGCTCACTGCAAGATTTGGAGGAGTGGTGAGAATGGATCATGCTACATACAAAACTTAAGGTTGGAGAAATTATTCAGATTACTTGAATCCATAGTGTCTTCCATCATGTCTTTTTCTTTGAAAGATGTGCAACCAATCAATATGCTTGACCCATTTGGATGCATCTTCTCCTGTTGCCTCTCTAGGGTTGCCTTCTACAATGGTCCAATTGAAAGGTTGGCCAGCTAAAGCTGATGACTCACAGTGGGTGCAGTGTCAACGGGACTACCGTGCAAGGAAAGCCCATTGAGAAAGATCTACAGGTAGTTCTTCATCAAGGTGACGAAGTTGCTCTTGGACCTCATCCTTCAGGTATGTTTTCAAACTAAGAAAGTAATCATCTCACTGTAGACGCTTAGACCTCAACCGTTCAATTTTTATCGCAACTTAACAATCACTGAATCAATTCCGTTTTGCAAAACTCAGTATAGAAGGGCCCTAGCTGTGTACCATACAGATTACGATAATCGATCTTCAGTGCTTGCCAGCGTTTATAATGTTCCATGTCCGAGAGTAATAGAGTCAAGCAGACGTTTTGTACATGAGCATCAGGTGGAGTCGGTAAGTCGCCTACAATCTGATTGCCATGTGGCAGGTTGTCCGGTCTTCATCTTTCAGATCATCAATAAAATTCAGCTTGGGCAGCAAAAGAGAGGACTTGAGGTACTTACTGGCTGCTTAACTTGTTGGCATATTCGACCTTTTGACACTGTTTGATGCCATAGAGAGTTCTGAGCTTCTGAGCAGATCAGCAAATTTGAAGCTTCAGTAGATAAGTGATTCTAGATCACGTAGAACGATGGCGTTCAGGTGTTGGAAATACCAGTGTCATGCGTTTATCGGTGGTGATGGTAAGCAAGCGTTATATATGTGATGCATTTGCAGGTTGAAGACACAGCCGCTGTTGATGTAGTTGAGCATGGGGGCGAAACTGCTCCGGGTCCTAAGAGGCCGAAGGTTATACAGATACCTCCCTCAAAGTTTGCAGCTGATTTTTAATTTATGCATGCTTCTTCTTAAAAGAAAAGTTGTTGGTCAAACTGTTGTGAGTGGTTTTCTCTTCGGAATTTAAATTATCACGACAATGAGAAATTACGAAGCTCTTGTCCTTATCACCATTGTCAGTCTGGTCTGCTTGTAGACTTTTTGTGAACTGAATTCAGATTTTTCGCTTTCCTACAGATGATGGAGAATCTTGAAACATTCAAGTGCAGCATTTGTCTGAATGTATGGCACGACGTAGTATCTCTTACACCCTGTCTCCATAGTTTCTGGTATGATTCTTTACCCCGATTGCGTTCTGAAATTACAGTATCCAGCCACGTTTGTTGGCTTACATTTTTTGACCAGCAATCATTGAGAGATTTATTATTTCTCTTATCATGGCCCCCGTACGTATCACTTGCGTCAATCACGAGCACAGATTGAAAGATTGTTAAGGAATATTGAAAAGAAAGATACCTTTTCGATGTGAACGTTAATAACCATCATATTGTCATTTAAGTAGTTCAGCTCATGCTCTTATATTCAAGTCTGTCTCATCTTGGAGTGAGTTTTTTCTCTTTAGCATCATTATAAAGGAGAGCACTGCATCCATTGTACACGGTCTTTGCGTATACTGTGACAAAGATCCAGTCCATATTTAGCCTCGCTATCCGTCTCCGAAGCTGTACAGAAGTTGCAACCAAAGGATTTCACTTGTTTGACGTTAATGCGTTCTTTTGATGAAACAGCAACTCATGCTTTTCTGATTGGTATCGACGATCTCGCAAAACTGGAACTGAGTGCAAGTGTCCACAGTGTCGTGGCACTGTCACATCTGCAAGTCGGAATCATACTCTTAGAGGCCTCGTGGAGGTATAGTTCTTCATCGTGAACCACATGCAAATGTGCCACGTAAGGTTGACATACTTGGGTTGAAAGTCTGTATGTGTGTTGTTCTTGATCCCTACACTCTCAAGCTTTTGTTCTGACTATAGGTCTGATTTTAGGATCGGATGGCTCGAAATAAATGAACCCCTCCACCCGAAGACACGAAGTTTTATATGTTAGCTGTAATTGTCTTCTCCTAAGCGGAGGGTCTGGAACTATCAAAATTTGAGGATCAGTTTATGTCAGTTGCAAACTTCAGGTGCAACAGCGGACTTTCACGTAACATCCTTTTGCGCTTTTTTTCATTGCAACTTGGCAGGATATATTGAAGGAAGATCCAGATCTTTGTCCTTCACCCAAGCATATCCTGGAAATGGAGAAGAAAGCTCTATTCAAAGCTGGTGCCGAGTCACAGGTATTCAAATTAAATTTCGTCTCGTTTGAAACGGAATTGTCAAACAGTGACGATCACTACTAGAAAAGTTAAGCGCTTCACATAACGGGCAAGCACAAAAAGTGGTTTGGAGGAATATTGCTTGAGCTGGGAGAACATATTGATTGTTAGGTAAGGTTGGTTGTTGCTATAGTCCAGCTAACCTACCTGTTGATAATGTTTTCAAGAATTGCACATCGTTCACTTTGGCTGTTTCAGTTTGGAATTTGTGAGTCTTGTCTGTAACCCCGATATATAGTCCCCCACAAAAAATGAAAGTGTTCCTAAACTCGTGGTCTTAATAAATATTACCGTTATGGCTAACATGTAGGCGGTGCAGATTTACTTCAATGATTCCCCTTCAAGGTGTACATCCCATGTCGCATCTATACAGATTAACAGCAAAACATTTCACTTCAACTAGACATTGATGGTGTGTACAGGTGTATGTATAATAGCACGAAATCTCTAGTTTAAGTGGAATGATTTGCGGTTAACAGTCGAAGGCCACTCTTTGCTATCAAATGAAAGTGTCGTAATTGTCGAGAACTGGGAGGGAGTGCTTTCTGTTGTTGAAGTTCTAAGATGAATGACACTGAAAGTATCATGAGTAGGACAAGTTGCCTGCGTACTCCGTAATTTCTTGTAAATGAATTCAGTCAAAGTATCTAATTGCATACGGAACTTCAAGGTTCAAAACACCCAAAAGGAGAAGCAGGTGGAAGTTTAAGATATAGGCTGGATTAGATTGTTCACAATATTGGACTAGATTCAATGCCCATGTCGTCGCAGGGGCAGTGATATTTCACGTTGTAGCAACCAGGCATAGGACGTTTCATCTCTGTTTTGATTAGCTGACTTATTAATAAGTCAGCTAATCAAACAAGGATACATGGGCTCTCTGAACTTTTATGGGATATTGTGGTCACCATCTTGAAACGTTTAGTAGACACAATATTATAACGCTGCTTAGAATTCTGGAATTCTGATCGTGAGATCTATGGATTGAGATTAAAATTTTCTTACGCTATCATCGGTGACATGTAGTTCAAGTTCGGAAAAGACCGTTGGGCTGATGATGATATGCAAGAATCGACGGTACTAAGTTCAGATGATGAAGAGGATGATGAAGAAGACGAGGAGGAAGAGTACGGTGGATGCTTTCAATGTTCACTGCATGGAGGTATACATGAAATAATAAGTTGAACGTCCTTACACCTCATGCTGTAATTAAGATCGTTATTTATGTCTGTTTCGATGCCTTTTCCTATCTTTGGAATGCTTGTAGTTTGTAGGTAAAAATAATTGTTAACACACATTGCACGTCTTTTGAGGCTGAACGACTGTCCGAATCACTATTTTGTATCTTATTCTTACCTGATTATGAGTAGCACCGCCCAGCCATTGCGCTGGTCTTTGGTCTCCATACATTTCATACCAAAAACCCGCCATGACTGAAATATAAACGAGCATAGTTCATTTGAAGTCTGAGGTGGTTACTATACTATGATATGCAGAAGGAGATGATGTCGGGGCGTTTCAGTGTGCTCCGGACCAAGCTCACCTGACATGTTTTGGCTGTACTGGTGCATATCCAGAAAGACACGATCTTGAAAATGTCGCACAGAAGTGTAAGTTTCAGAAACTAGAGAAACTTCAAGTTACAAGTATCAAAATGCACGAAGTCAATTTACAGATTCGGAGGCAAATCCGTTCGTTCCTGCTATCAAATCGGAAAATATTGCAGAGCGTTCTTTCTTACTTACTCCAATTTGTGACTTACTACCGGAATTCCATTTGACAGGTCAAGTGTGTACGAAGGCATACTGCAGAAGTTACTGGGAGTCACAGAACCTTGTACATGCGATTCTTAATCTACCTGTAACTTGTCTCAAGATACAGCCGGTAATGTTTTTTTTCTCCTTTTGATACCTTTGTCCATGAGCACCGCTCAACCCGGGGTCTATGGTCTTCATCTGTGAGAGGCCACCAATGGTTGCATTTGGTTATGAACCTGGTGGATACTGTGATCTCACCTACTTGGATTCCATGTATGGAACTCCGGTTCCATGTCATTTTTCTCTTCCTACGATTTTGTTGCCACTGCTCACCGAGCATGGTTGATTATCATACCGTTTTTTACATATGGTTACCAAATCAGAGTCTGCATCTCATAGATACAGTTTCTGAGCAAGAAAATCTATCTCTTGGAGCATTTGTTTGCATTTTAATGTTGTAACAAATGCAGATACAAATAAATATCTAATAGATGGAAAGCTCAATGTTATTCTGCAGATTGCATCTAGAGAGTATCTTGAGATGCCGAGACGGACGTACATGGGCAATACTTATGAGCAAGAGGTGATTTGAGTAGAACTAATGGTTATTGATTTATTGTTCAGATGTGGAAGGTGTTCATTTAGTGAGTGATATCACATTGGTTGTAGCATGGTGACCGATGCTTGCAGTTGGGAAGCACCTAATCGCATGTTCGAGCTTCTTAGAGTCAATAGCGAAACATCTGTGATCAAATAACTAGTTGGGAGGTTGATATTAGAAAAATGATCCCATGGCCCGGTTGGGTCCCCTGGATGTTGAGTTTCCTTTTCTTTCCGCAATCAGTTTTCTGCTGTTAAACAGCCATCTTAGTAGATACGTGCTTTCTTGTCCAGGTCACAAGACAGTACATGGCAGAACAAGGCCTCACTTTGCAAGCAGTAATGAGAGACTGGCTTCCAAGACTTGACACTGGTCAAGCAGGTATTCTTAATGTCAAATACCACTTTTAATCTCGCTTTTACATGCACCAGCAGAATGTCGACAGGTATCAATCGGTTGCTGTTAACTTAAGAAGTGTTTCTATTGATTTTCTCAGATGGTTCTGTTGCAGGTCAGCCTCGAACTGCTATGTTCATGCAACACAGGGTCACCTCATGCTCTGCTGTTTGCGAGTATGATCCAGTTTATTCCTCCGTTGGTTTATGTTTCCACATTCATTGTTTATAATCAATAGTGGCATTAAAATCTGGATGCTGACTGCCATCTTTGTTGTCAGCAACTGCGCAGAAGATGTCATCGCGCACCTTTTATACGAGTTCCGACGATTTGTCCCCAAAACCGTCAGTTTTTACACCCACAGAAAGTCAATTTTTGCGATATGAACCAGTATTGTTCTCTAAGTTGTCATTTACTCTACGAGCATTCTCTGAAGAAGGATCTGGGCAAGGAAAGCCCTATATTCAGTTGCGTTTTGTTTTTCTTCGTGCATTTTTGTTCTTTGTCGTTGCCACCGTCATATTTACCAGGACATGTTGGCATTGTGCAGGAGCTGCCCCCAGATGCTGCGGGTAGGCCCGATTGTTGGCACGGGCACGAATGTCGGACTCAACATCACAAGGAAAGTCATGCCCGTAAACTCAATCACGTTTGCGACCCCACCACTCGCAACTCTCTTGCGCGATAAATGCGAGAGGTCATACATGAGAAGACTGGGCAGTTGTGATTACAACTGCCTCGCCGATGGCAACTTGCAGGGTGGCTCTTCTTCCTAAAGTTATTTTACTCTCCATAGACTATCGGCTAAATGGATGATTCGTAGGTTTTAATTCATACTACAATGTTGGTGCCGGGTTGTAATCTATAGAGGATCAAAGACTAAACATGGGTGTCATTTAGAATGACACCCGTAGGTCCATGAAGTTCTCAAGGGTTTCTCCGGTGCGGGAAGGGCGGTCCTTTAGTTCTGTTTGATATCCAATCAGGCGCTGGATGGTGCCTGAGTTATGCAGGCAGGTCTTAGGCTGGTGATGTCTTAAGAGTCACCAGCCTTTTAGGGTTATGTCTATTAACAGGGTCTAATTTCACTTCTTTGGAGTAAATTAACATGGAAGAGTTTTGAAGCGCAGACGGCATTCTTGAACGAACTGACCTAGAAACAGAGAAACTGGTGATCTATCAAATGTTCTCAAATGAGATTGTAAACAAATGAAGGTTCTCATTTGAGGTTTCCTATTGCTAAGCTTTTTCAACACGCAGGACTTGATCAGTACGTTCAAGGCAGATCAGCTTTCAGTTGTTGATGTAAGCGCAATAAACAATGTTACAACCTTTTTAAGCGTCATGGTTTTCATAACCTGATGTATGTATGCATGGTGAAAACCCTCCGATGAGTTTTACGACATCGGGCCTGTCAGTCACCAATATGTTTCAGAATGCAGTGTTTCCAGATTGGTGCAAACCTATTAGAATGGCATAATGTGTGCAGAAAATGCAGAATGTGACACAGCAGACTACATTGTAGAAGTAGAAAGCCTCCAGTCATTTTCTTCTTGTAATGGTGTAGTTCCTCCATATTTTACTCGGGTAGTAGTCTACTACCCAAGTCAAATACCCCACTCCTGGTAGTCATTGTCTGAAACGTCGAACGCGTGTGAAGGATTGATGTACGTCATCGGGAGAGGTGTTTTTCAAGAAGCCATTCAGTTCATCTTTTTTCGTAAACCATCCTCAACTTCAGAAATTTCGTGAGAATGGATTTGGCCTCCCTCAGTGAACTTACGAGGAGGATTGAAAATCATTCGGTGTTCAAATGTCACGACGATATTCGCAGATTCATGGAAACATGTTGAAGGATTTCAATATGTTTACACCCTTAGGTTTTCGGGGCATTGGATTCTCACCAATGTTTGCGATACTGAAGCCGCTTTCTTCTATATTTTTTCTTTATCCATGGCCTAGTGATTGTATGACTTCAAGGGTTGGCGGATATGATGGAATTATGGGAATGCTCTACCATCTGAGCTACGCGGGCCCGGCAAGTGCTTTTATTACTCAAAATAGTACTGTAATTTACGCGTTCCGGAGCAATCTAGGACGATCTAAGTTTGTTTGCAAATTTGGATCATCCCTGGGTTGGAGTCCTTATCCCAATATCTTCCATTGTGCGGAGTGAGCGTTTATGACGTTATATATTTTCACTTGTCATTGTGGGTTTGAAAATGATGTCATGGCCCCATTGTGCAGAGAGAGAAGACAAATCTAGTCGATTCGCTATTTATATTTTTTGGCCTTTCATTTTGAGATTCATGTTGGCTGCTACAACAATCTGCCTAGTAGCAAAAATCAAATGATGGACATTGTTTTTTTCTCTCAAAGTAACCTTATATTGACTTGGTTTGATTAATTGGACTTGACTAGAAAAGGATATGACTTGTCATTTCACGGTAAACTAGTGATTACTAATTTGAAGAACTAAATGAACTAATCATATGGAATCATGTATACATCCTTCATTATTGGTCACTTTATTTTGATTTGACTATGTAACAAAAATTTATATGAGAATTATTGTAAGTAAAATTTCAGTAAAAGTGAATAGAAATAACTCTGTGTTATCACAATGATTAGTGGGATGACATGCAAATTTGGACCGTAAAAATGTATGGATAATATGCATGCTGATGCTATTTTACTTGGTTGGACTTGGCTAGAGAAGGTTCCGACTTGTTATTTCAAAGTCTACTATTGATTCTTAATTTGCAAAATCTAAATGAACTGATAGTATGCCATCATGTATAATCTTTAAGACCCACGGATCTACATACAATGAAAATAGAGTGTTGATTTTATTGACAACTATTTGGATGGTACACACATTTGTAATACACAGTCTATTGAGATAGATACAATCTAAACAGAGTTACACATAATCCCCACAATCCATAGATGATGAAGATCTTCTCAACATCGAAGATGCACTCTTTGTCATGGTGTCCAATATTCAGCTACTCTAATTAAGGCGAAAGCTAGTTCAGTACGAGATTTAATGAGTGCTTATCGTTAGAACCGATGGAAATGGCAGAAAGGTGTGAAAGGACGCTCGACGTACAAAGTTTATGATGAAGAGAGATGAAGAGTTGTGAAGGAACGACATCGGGGAATAAAATACCTTCATTGGAAGGTTTACAGCATTACTTTTTAGTGCATCGAAGGAACGCCACGAAACGCCATCGGAGGTAGCGAAGTGCTCCATCTCCGAGAAGCATGGCACGGACACAACTGGAGTACTGGAGCAGCAGGTTGTCACTCGGCTAGATTTCCAGGCCTTGCATATCTAACTCGATGCACTGTGGACAGTGGACACCGGGCTCTTGCGAATGAACTCCACTAAAGAAGAGGGAACCAATCGACAGCCGTGGACCTGTTCGGATTCCGGAACTTCGGATCATGCAGCGGTTCAAATGAGACTTTTCCACGCATAAATTGTCAATCATTTCGCTAGCAGGTCGCTTAGATTCTCCACAATTCCCTAACGGTTCAAATAATGCACCAATCATGAACACAGACCCTTTCGAAGATTCGTCCTAGATCTCCGAAATCTAGTTCCAGCATCTGCAACTCGTACCCAGGGGGCACAATATAAACCCTTTTCTATGCAAGAATTGGTTCTTAAATCCCCTCTTTTTGTATGCCTCAATTCTCAAAGCAACCGACGCTGACCTTCACTGGTACAGCTTCGAGCCAAGTCTAACTCAATGCGAGCAACAATGCAAATAGAAAAAGCCCCTCAAATTAGCACCATGAATTCAGAAGCAGGAAGGGTTTTCCTCATCCTCGATACCAATGGAGGTAGTATTATATTACAGGGTACAGTCTCACATGGACTATTTGAACACTTGAAAATGTTTCGTCTTCCAGCTCGTACAAGAAACATGGTCAGAGATCGTAACAGGGATGGGGTGACACACCAGTCCTCTTAGTACATCTCCTTTCCGCCGAGCTTTCGGAAACTCCTTGCACTCTCTCCTTATCTGTAATTCTGATGATTTATTGGTCCCATCTTTTCAGGTCCACGATTGTCTCGGAAAGCACTTACTGGTCAATTCGAGTCAAAGCTTTTCTGAATGGCAGTCAAAGCTGCAATCTGTCTTCGTCTCAGATCCACTGCATCGAACGCGCTTCAGCCAACAAAAACGACCTGTCTGCACCTGGTATATGCATAACATACGAGGGGCTCAACGAAAGTCCAGGGGGTACACGTTTCATACTCATTTGATTACTTGCGAGTAATCAGAATGTGCAGATTCCACAACGCGAACCGTGCAGCTGTGGAGGTCGACTGTGTCCGCGTGTCCGGGCAACAACTTTGCGTGGAGGCACGTTGATGAGAAAGGAACTGATTCATGGGAGAGAAGAGAAGAAAACAAAAAGGAGGATGGGAAATCCCCGTCAATGATGGTCCTCTTCGAATCGCGATTCCACGGCAGTTGTGAGTTGGCAGCCCCAGGATCTCCCGGAATTTTGAAGTGGCCAAGCAACCAACGAACCACGTTGTGGTTACCTCTTCCTGCTCTTTTCATTCTTCTAAATCTTCTGATGCTCAGGCTGCCGTCCCTAGCTCACGACCGACCTCATCCACCTAAGCTTCCTCTTCCTTTGCCCAGCTAGTAAGCAACTGAAACACTCTGCTCACAGGACTCTGCCGTGTAGATACCTTTTTTCAGATCACGTAGCCTCCATCTATTTATTCATCATATCTAAGCTTGCAAGGAAGAGATATGATGCTTACTCCTCAGAAAACGTGGTAGTGTAGCTGATTTCCAGCGTAGCAAGACAAGCTCTGGCATCCCTGTAATGGTTTGTTTGTAGTTCAGCTTAAGAGCAGAAAGCAAGGTTTATGTACTGTTGGGTACTTGAAGCGACTATACGTTGAAGCGACAATTTGTCAGAGTCCAATTATTCAGTGCTTGATGATGCCATTGTTGTGCAGAGCAATGCCATGTCGAGCCTCATGTTATCATTAGAACGACCTAGTCGACCAAAGGGCTAAGTGATGCTATTGGGGCCTAGCCCCATGTTACCCGTTTGGTGTCATCCTTGTACGACTTGATGGGTCTTCCCATCCTTTTTGTTATTTTACTGTCTGGTTGACAGTAAACCAAAGGCACTTTAATTTGACAAGTGAAGAGGTCTTTGGAAATGAAGTCTCCATTTCTACAATGATCGAAAGTTGTGACAAAAGGAAGGAAGATTTCAAACTCATTCTCTTGGTCTTCTTTCTATAATCACGTTTATTTGGGACGATCGAGTCCAAAACGCTTTGGTTTTGTTGTTTTGTCACTCACAAGCAGAGAACGAACTATTTCTGAAACCGACGATGAATCCGCCGATCTTCTACTGATTTGCGCGGTCCAGTGTGGTCGAGAGGTTTCCCACTGTTGTCCGAACGCAGGATCAGCCGCTGGCCACAATGATGTATCAAAAATCAGTATTTTCCGGTCAAATATTCCTCTATCCACGAACATCACGCCATCACTATGGACTATCGTTTGATTGCTGCTCAGATTGCCGTACCGGCAGCAGTTTCATCTCCACAGGTGTCTACGATTTCTATGCAACAAAATCCACAATGAAAAATCTTTCTACAAAAGCTCCAGTCCGCCCGTGTCTTACTCTTGTCTGCTAGTGCAGCAGGGTCCCTCTCCCTGTACGTGACCCACTCTCCAGATTCCAGCTCCGATGGACCTGTCTATCACAGATCAAAACTAAATCAATATCAATCAATCAGAAGTCAGCCGCTTTTCTGATTGTAAAAACCGGACGAAGGTCACGTAACCGGCTATGGCTTGTTAGTAGCCCTCTCTCTCTGTCTCCGTCTCTGACTTCCTTCTGCTGCTCAAAAGCAGAAAAGCAGTGGCAGCAAACGTGTACTGCTTGCATCTCAGAGTCTGTACATTGACACTTGCACAGCAAGTTGAAGCTGTCTCTCTGTGCCTTCGCAAATGCTTTTATCCTCGGACCTGACTGTGCACAAACTCTATTCTATGACAGAGTAGTCTGGGCATTAGGCGATTGTTTCGGTCATGATGACTTGGAAGCTACCCTCCCACCTCACACTCTCATTAGATTGTGATAACAGATAATCAAGTCAATCAAGGCTTTCACTTTCAGTTTTCTGGTGAGGAACTTCTACTATTGAGCGTTGTCTGATACTGAGGCGTTGACCTCCTTTTAAGCTTAACGGTCCTTCTGATGATGGTCATCATCAGCTCGTCGAACAGTTTATGATGAACGAACGTTTCGTGCATAGCAGCAGCCTCTCGTCTTGGGAGTTCTCCGACAAGATATTATAAGCTCTAAACGATTTGATTCCGGAGGCTTGATCCAACAGCAGCTGCTGCTGTGCTGAGCCCTGAGATTCCTTCTCTAGTAGCTGATACTTCACAAATTCCAGCTCATCGGACACTGTGAAGTCCACCAAGTATATCAGGAGATTATCTTCTCTAGGAGATGTAAGTTTGGCTGTTTCACCATGGAGCTGGAATCCACTTGCTGTAATCTTGGATTGTGCCAAAAGCTTCATGGGCCCCAACCCGAAGTGACAAACATCTCAACAACGTGAATGGAGGAGGTCGAGGGCTCAGAATTTCAAGATTATATCGATGAGTGACTGCATGAAACCATGAGCGAGATCGGATAGTCAAATGAGTTACCTTCAATGGCATTTCATGCCCACATGGCCATCCACACATGGGCGATAAAATATCATCAGAGGTTTTGGACTATCACTAAGAAGAGCCATTATCATTTGACCATTCTCTATTCGCAACCCCAGGTTTATCCTCGAGTGGCCTATCATGGATGGTGTATGAGCATCTTCGAGATTGTTTTCAGTCGGATGATCCCTCTAGTTGTTTCACGGAGTTGTTCCCAATGGCTGCATCAGTTGCAAGATGGGAGATTATGTTGTCAGTTAGTCAAGTGCTGGATGCTAGTTGGCTTCTTGCGATGGAGAAGTAAACTTGGGACATTAGACCGATTACTATGGGAGGTCTTATTGCGTATAATTAATCGTACCGTGGTCTTGCAACATCGTTCACACTTCCAACAACATCTTTGTCCACACCTGGAGGTTGAGAGTCGGTATCCTTGGGCATTAGAGCACTTCTAGATATTCATACGGATTGGGTTGTCTTGCAGTTGGACGTTGAGAACGCTTTTAATAATGTCTCCCACACATCCATCTTTAGAGAGCTTAGAGAGGATGGTGGACGTTTATCGAGTCTCATTCCTTTCGTACGGTCTTTTAATTCACATTCTTCTCTCTTATATAAGCATGGCTTTTCCAAGGAGTGAGTCACTGTTGTAAAGTCTGCCGCTGGTACTCGACAAGGAGATCCTTTGGGAGGACCCCTATTAGCCATAGCTCATTATAGAGCTCTTTTGTCTACTATTTTGGCCGTGCCAGATTGTGTGTTCTCCTCTTTAGCGGATGATACACACATTGTGGGCCCGTAGATCACATTAGGTAGACCTTTGATTACTTGACTACCGAGCTTCATCTTGTAGGCTTGAGAGTCAAGGTGTCAAAGTGTAGGGCTTGGTCTCCTTTGGGCATGACATCGACAGACGGCTTAAGCATTTTAGGAGTGCGAGTAGGGTCCGAGGATTTTATCGCACGCTACATAGACGCTACATTTGCCAAAGATGTTTTTCATAAATGACCTTCCTCTACTAGGGGATCCGCATGTGGCGTTTGGTAAACTCTCATCTAGTATTTCTCGTCGATCCACCTACCTTCTTTGCATGATTCTTCTTTCATCTACATTCATATCATACTTGACAGGCTTTGATATGAGGATCATGGGTGTCCTTGGTAATATCATCAAACCAGGGACCTTAGAGTGTGTGATAGATGATTTGTTACGCATACAAACATCTTTGTTGATTTTTTGTGGAGGGGTAGGCTTATTATAGATGAAGGAGACTACACCTATTGCATTTTTGGCTAGTTGAACACTTTCAACATCTTTGTTATCTTCTCGATTTGTGATTGCAGATAGGCCCATCCTTGAGATGTATGCGAGGGATGTGGATACAAGATCATTTCTTTTACATGTACTATTATGACATACGATAGATGCTTTACCCTAGAGATATGACATGTGCTCATGTCTTTTTCCTCTTTGTCCACCGATTGGACTAAAGGTCTACATTCTACCTTCATGGATCGATAGTTTCAAAATACTTTATATTCACTATTAGTGGATCCTGTCATTTCTTGAACTACAAGGGCTCGTCTACCCTCTTGCTCTGGCCAGGGTGAATGCTCGTGGATCTTGTTTTGACCATGCATCAGGGCTTTACGACTCACACCAACTACTTTCTCTACAGCGATGAGGTTACATCTTGGCTTGGCCCATCCATCTACATCTTCATTACTCATATGTGACTGTGATATCACTTTAGATGCATCCGATGTTTATATGACTCGTTTTCCATTCGGAGCGCAAAGGATAACTACCTATGACAAAGGATATCTACCCATGATATCATTAGGGATATGGTGTTTGCTATGGCACGAGAGGGTGAATACCTCATATGGAGGGAGCGTTGGTATGCCATGAAGTCGACTAGGATTAGGGCAAACCGATACTTAGTTCAGGAGGAACAACTTACTAAAGCAGACATGATACTTGGTTCAGGAGGATCAGGTTATTGAGGCAGATGTGGTGGTTACCGATGCTACACTTAACAAAGTTTTAGAGACGGTGATCACCCTTCCTCTGGATGGGCGGTGAGTTGAAGGAATGTAATAGATTTATAATCAACAGAAAAATGTTTTGGTCCCAATCAAATAGACTTGTTTATAATAAGTAAGAGTTTAATATTTGTCAAAAAATTATGTGTCAAAGCAAGAATTTTGAAAATGGAAGAAGCAAAATTATTTGGAGTCATAGTTGCTGCCTGTCGAATTATGCAAATAAAAGAGTTCATAGTACTAACTTGACATAGTGTAATGCAACAATAAAAAAAAGGCTCATTTTGGAGATAGCGTTAAAAAAATTGACTGTTTTAGTTAAAATGTTAGATGTATTCATCAAATTTTTTAGAGTTTATCATATAATTATAAATTTAAACAATTTCATGTAAACAAAAATCATATAAAATTCATCAAAAACAATGAAGCAGAAGTCTTCATCTTTCCACAAGCACATTATGTGAAAGCAATAATAACAACTAAAAAAATGATAAAATCAATAAGTCTTTCCTTACATACATGGATAATTATTTAGATCCTTATCCTTTATTGCACTGATGTATAATTTCAGCAGCAACTAAATAAGTTATGTTTGAATCATTTAGTGTTCACCTTTTATACAAAAAGTCTTATCTTGCATGATAACCAAAGCTATATACATGAAAAATGGAATATTCAATTTAACTACAACTACTGTGGATACACATGTTTAAATATATTCATGACCATGATATTGATAGAAAAATTTGATCATTGATTTATAAATTATATACACATGGCAATGGTGGGCACAGAAATTTAAAATTTTCTAAGTGAAATAAATGTGTATGTTGTAATAACCAAGAAGATGAGATTCATTTTTTTATAGATTGCAAATATATAAATTTTATATAGACTAAACTCCACTTTTTTTTCAAAAACCATAAGACTACTTTCTCTACAATCACATGAAAAAAATTCGGATATTGTAAACATATCCCATCTCATCTTAAGTTAATATGAAAATTATTTCATTCAGAGAACTTAAGAACTATTTGGCACTCTCGGATGTCTAAAAGTCTTTGATGGCGTTCACATGCACAAAAATATATATGGGCCCTTGTACGGTTCAGAGTTTCTGGACTACTAAAAATAAATTGTAACAAGCTTATGTTACAACATGGAAAACTCTCCCAAATAATGTATTGACTGAAAATGCTACAAACCAAATTAAATTAACCGATTAAACGGTTCTTCTCCTTTTATTTTAATTCTATTTTCGTCTCCAATTGCAAGGGGGTGGCTAGGTGAAATGCCTAGGCTTTTTTGGTGTGGTAATAACCCTAGTTGTTTTGGGTTTCGTATCCTATCTTGTAGGGGCTACCCGTCCTGCCTGCGCGCAAAACAACAACAACAAAATATGGAATTACAGTTAAATTACATGTTTGCGTGCTCGACTTTCCATCTATCTATCAACCTTCAGCAGAGTGTTCATTAGAGGCCCCTTGATATGATCATTTTGACTCACTTTGTAAAAGCTTGCAAAAGTGGTTCTCAAGGGAGTGCAACGTGGTCAAAGGCTACAAGAAGAAGAAGAAAAGGTATAAACACGGATGAGCAACATGAGAACTTTATACCCAATGAAAGAGACTGGCGAAATGGAAATTAGTGGTGCAAGACACTGCAGCCACTCCTGATACTATTGTCCTCATTAGGCAGTCAGTACCGCGTTCTAAATCCAAAACATTTAAGTACTTTGGAATTTGGAAACTGGCGGATCTGAATCGGAAAACTCCAAGCAGGTCCACGACTGATGCCGCATCGATGCACACAAATCCGAGGAAAATCAAATATACAATATATCCACATGTTTTTGACGTTTTGATGTGGAAGCGGCCAAAGGGATGCAGTGATACAAGATCAGATGAAATCCTCGTGTGAGAGTGTGTGTAGTACTTAGATGACTGCTATAGTTTTTTTTGGTTTGTAGATTATCAGTAGGATCCCTTTCTTTCCATCCCAGGTAGATGAAAGGGAGCTCGACGGTTTTTCGATTCCCGTATTTCACGCGAGTGATTCCACACTGAAGTCGATCAGCTCATACGCGCTATGTGTTGGAAGCACGTCAAGAGAAGGACTTGCAAGCAGTTGCGTGTAGGAAGGAGGCTTGCTACCGTTGCCAGGCGAGAGCGAATGGGCCAAAACCTGTTTCCATCATATGATGGTTAGGGGAAGGGGGAGATTCGGAAGTGTGATGTATTACCTATCACACAAATAGTTTGTCGATGCCCCTCGAGACAAAGGAAGCACTCAGTCCAAAAGAGGAACTATTTCAGTCCTACTTCCCAGCATCAGGGCACGGAAAGGAGCTGCAAGGAAAGCAAGGTTTTGAGAGTGAAGTTATGCCTCCCTCCCCGTAGGACCCGTACGTGTGTCTCTCTCATCTGTCAGAACTGAATTAACCGAATGGATCTGAGCTCATGATGGCAAGAATGTCCACGAGCCCTGCCTGCTGCTAAGTTAACAATCTCACTGGAACAAAAAAGAAGAAGATGGGCGAATATGCATATACTAGAGGTTCAAACTGAGCTAACTCCTGGTTGAACTTCGAGAGTGATGTTGATGACGATCGACTTGTGGCAAGGTCAGACTTCACACGTCTGTGTACATCTGTACACAGACGTGTGAAGATCGTACACTGGAACCAAGCGCCTTGTCTAAATGGATCAGAAACTTGTCCATTCTTTCTTCCTTTATCTCGTTGCAACGATGTCCGTGAGTGAACTTTGCTCTGCGCAGTTGATCGCAGATGGCGTTAAAAGTGAGACATAAATCGTATCTTCGCGTATTACTCGATAGTATGATGACCTGTGAGATCCACTTTTCTCTTTTAAAGTACTTGGACTTACTGATACTTTATGGTGTACTAAGAAACTGTGTTCTATGGATCAAGATTCAAGGGCTAGAACTCGTACCCACAGTCTGGAACATAGCTACTGTGCCTTTTTCTTCAATTCAATTCAATTGAGTTCAAGTTGATACATCAGAATTGAGGCCTTGTGAAGAAAACTCCCGTTGCAATACAGATGCTGAGTTGTATGCATGGGAACGGTTGATATATGTCAATCAACATTTTGTCCTGACTTCAGTATGCTCATTGAATCCGACTCGTAATGCGTGCAATGGATCTCTCCATCCCAATTTCCTTCGGCCTGAAGTTTAGCAACTGTATCCTACGCTATGGCCAGCCAGCAGGTTTCTTAAGGCTGAAGAATGTGCTGCAAGGATAAAAGCAATAGTGATGATCCCAAGAATCTTGCTATGGAGGCTCGTGCATACGGTCACGAGGATCTGAAAGGGTTGAGTACTGAATTCACCTGAAGATAGCTTCCTCCAAGGAACGGAGAACGAAAGGTGGATACACAAGATTCTTTGCTTTGCTGCAAGTTGACCTCTGGGGCCAAAGAGTGTAAAAAGCAACTCATTCCCAGCTAAGTGACCGAGATGTTTCTTCAGGGGTCGATCTCTGCGCCGAAAAGCAAGTTATCCACCAAACTCCTTTAGGAACATCATCGATGGTTGAGACACTCTTCTACTCCGCGTCCTCGTCTATAACATGATGGTTTCGTTTCATAAGCGCTTTCTCTTTCTGTACTTTGTACTTCAGCTCAGAATCAGAGTACAACTAGGCTTACGACACTGATTCTAAGCTGAAAGTGCAACATCGTATGCCCAGAATCCAGTTTCGACACGACCCATCAGCTACCTTACATTGTCAACTAGCAGTGCGGTACAGTGGAGCAGCAGTGGCCCGAGCGACAGCAAGTCTGGAGCAATAGTCGTTAGAAACAAGGCATAGGAAGGATTCAGGGCAAGCGAAAACTCTGAGAAGGACAAGCCACTAGTTACTAACTCTAGTAAACCGAGCTACATTTTCCAAAATCTATCCTAGAGGCGTGAATCTCAGTAACAGACACTTGCAGTGTCTGTTACTCTCCGTCCAAGAGCTTAGTGCTGCAAGTCTTCGTTGCAGCGCGTGTGCTCTGGAGCATAAACTGTATAACAATCTCTCTCTTTTGGAGGGAGCCAGTCCATCCTTCTGCATCCTCCGTATCCATTCAAGTTAAAATTTGCAGACATTTAATGAAATGCAAGATTGGTGACGGATCTGGTGAGGAATCATAAGGGCAGTTTGGTACATCAACCAGTCCCGCCAGTGGCGAGACAGGGCCAGATGTAAACGTTATCTGCCAAAACTTCACAGGCTGCGTCGTTATAGCTATCTCAACTTACAAGAACTCACTCTGCTTTTTGTGAGCAGTATTTTGAATGGGTAGCATCAAGGTGCGGATGCTGTACTTCGAGTTTCTGTGATTGCTGGAGCTGTCTCTCTGTATTACACTCGGATCCAGAGGTTCCAGGGTTCCTGTGCTGCTTTGGATGAAACAGTAAGGATGTCTTCGGAATAGTTACGCAACAACAACAACGCGGATGAACAATCTTTGAGTCACGTTTTTGTCATGGCGAGGGGATTATGTTTACCCGGAGCTGTGCAATGAAGTACGCCAAAGTAAGTCAACTCATGCAATAGGGAAGAGAGCACAACTGGGAGCATCGGATGCAAAGTTGTGGGCTAAAGCCTTAGGTCGCAAGTATGAGAAAGACAAAGATAGTGTCGATTGGGAAGGATCGGTAATGCACATGTCGTTTACCTTTGATGAGATGAAATGGTTTAATCCCCGAGATAGGAAAGGGACGAATGGATACAAAATTGACTTGATCAAGTTCGTGTTTTGAAAGAAGGTTGCATTCACCTTGAATCAATTGTTATTGCCACATATGTGCACCTACTTATGTCAATATATGCATAAGGTGCGGATTGTGGAGGGTTTCGTAGGAGGAACTATTCGGGTTAACTAGAGAGAAATCTTTGTAAAGAATGTGCAGGCAATGGCTACCAAGTTGAGAGAGGACGACAAAAGCGTAGTATACATTTTCTCTTTCTTGGTGCATTTGTATTCAAAGATAAAATGGTTAACTCTGAGAGCGACAGCTATATCAGTTGGAGTCTTGGAGGAAATAATAAAAAAATAAAATGTAGTGGATCTTGATATTCAGAAATGATGATATGTAAAGTGCCTCGATGGAATCACATAATGCGCAGAGCCCACTGTCAGCTGTGCAACTCGTCAATCAGCAACGTCGGCCCCAGCCTGATTTGTCCTTTTCTCAGAAACGAGTGGTTATAGTTCGCATATCCTTTCAAGTCAGGTCACTTGATCTCACAACAGATGCAATGTGCACTCGTCTCGTCAGTGCTTCCGGAATTCTTCAAGTTTGTGGTCTCATGCGCAGCAGCAACGCTCCACAAGTTGAGTAGGTAGATAGCAACTTGAACTCGACTCAGCTAATAACAAACATTTGGTATCCCCAAGATTGTGGGAGTCAGTCAGGCTGGCAAATCCATGGCAGGCTATTTCCATCCCTCTCTATATCTTGCTACTCATCTTCACCCGTAGACAGAAAGTAGTAGAGCTCAGATACGTTACACTGGAGTTCATCAGTGTACTGCTGGCGGATGCACCGACCAATAATGTTACCCATCTATCAGTCGTCGGTCAGATGGATGTCAGGCGGGAAAGATCATTCATATTGTAAGTAGCATTTGAATATGATCAGAAAATCTTGGAACATTCAGAAAAGGCCTAAGCACTCGTGAGTAGAGAGTCGAGACCAGCATCAGAGCCCTGACTCCATGTACGGTGTCCATGCCATGCCTTGCCAACCCACACGCTGGCATGGACACCGTACATGGAGTCAGGGGGTTTGTACGCTCGCTTTTGCTGGACGATGATCTGTCCAATTCTGAACTCTTCAAGAATCATGCGGTTACGTTCATCATTGGACATGATTTGATATTCAGGTGGAGGCAGGAGATTGATTGTATCTATACAGGAGAACATAAACCGTGAACCTAAAGGACTGTGTTTGTGTCACAGTTCAGTGTGGCAAGGCAAGGTAAGAAGAGGGAAGGAACTTTCTGACGAAGATTTGGTCTTGAACAGTCCAGGAAACACAGTCAATAACAAAGGAGTTACAGAGAGTGGTTGTAATTGGGTCATGGTGGTGAATATACTATATCGTCTACAGCTTCTTATGCCCCCTTTCGTCCGGAAGGGAACTCCTGCATGTTGTAAAACAAATCCATTTAGCATATTGCATTAAACTCTTCTCGCTCTGAGATTGTACTCATCAGCTCAATCGAGATTCAGGACGCAACGAGTTGCATCAGAAAATCCAACGCATACGTGCACCAACAGATCTTTGGCTGTGTGTCAGCTGGTGTTCACGGTATTGTTACCCTACGGACTTCGAGGCATCATCTGCGATTCTTTGTTGACGAGATGGGCTCGTTATTGCACTTCTTGAATTCGGTGGCACCTCGAATCCAGGACCACATTTGATAACTCACATCCGGGATTGGATGAGCACCATCTAAAGAAAGGATGACTTTGCCTGACCAAACAGTCCGGTCATGGAGCCCGGAACTTCTTGGTGGAGAATCTTACGTTCCACAGGTTGAGAAGAAGAAATCAACGATCATTTGCAACCGCGGATTCAACCTACGAGTTTGAGAAGGTCATGGGACAAACCTACCGTCTCACAACGGACAGATAAAAGTCACGGAGCGAATTCTTGAATCTTGAATTTGCTCGGTGACTTTTGCCATAGACAAAGGCAAAGGAAGAAAATGTGCACAGAAAAATGATTTGTTCATGATTATACCCAACGAGGTTGTGGGGTGGTCGTCGTCGCCCCCGAGCCAGCTCGATTCCCAGTCACAGTGCTCGTTGACACTTTTCTGCCATGTGGACTGAACGTGGAGGAACACCTACTCCTCAATATCTCTCTCTCTTTCTCTCTATCTCTCAATAGTGAACCCTGACTGCTGCTGCTGGTACTTTCCTGGCTCTTTGACTTAGATTTTGATTACAGAGCCTAATCCAGGCCGAAGCACATCGTCATCACTACTGGAAGCTGTATGTTTCCTTTCCTGCATGGAGATGACCATAATAACCATGACCAAATTCCATGGCTTCCCATGGACAGGATTGGGATACTTGTTTCTGAGCGCCATTTAAAGTGGTCGGGTGCAGCAGAAAAGGCTATGGCCTTTTCGTCCATCTCGGTCGACGGAAGAAACGTCTACTTTTTCAAGGTCTCGACGCGGTGGTAGCTGTGGAAAAAGCTAAGCCTGGATGAAAATCGGCCTACCGTGAGGTGTAATGTAAGAAAGGGCCATAGGGAGGGCGAGGGAGAAGCCCGCCATCTCCACTCACGAGAAAAGAGGAGGAGTAAGATAGCAAAAGGATGGGAAGACCCAGTCAAGTCCTCCTTGGATTAAACCAAGGGGGAAGGGTGGTGCTAGCCCCAATTGCATCACAATGTGAAATATGTGCTATGTCACCTAATATATCATAACTAAATAGATCAAACATAGTACCCAAGCATCCTAAGAATCATCACCTAAATGTGATTGTTTTCTATAAGCCAATCGATACACATTACCTAATATATGTTATAATATGATAAAGAAATTTATACCCGTGTCGTCTAGTATGGTAGGCTCTTGCGCATGCTCTCATGAACTTATCAAAGTCGGATTCCATAGCTCCTTATAACTCCAAGCCTAAAAAAGAACAAAGAGATGACCTTTGAATACCTCTATACTTAAAGATCTTGGTTGTTGCCGCCCCACTTGTGACCCATGAGTATGGGTAATCAACCACTCCAAAACTATACATGTGTATGATATGTAACCATAATGTCTCCAATAGTAACCTAGTCCTCCTGAACCTAGTATAAGTATCCGAGTCTACTGCAAGTCATACAAATCATCATGTGAGGTATCCATCCTCTTATGCCATACTAAACATCACATCTCTAATGGCATCATGGGTGGCTATCATTTGTGCTATGAATGGGCCCCTATGCTTCTAAGGTAGTCACACACTCATAGGGTGAATAATGAAGATGCATATGGGTGGACCAAACCAAGGCAGAACCTCATCAATTTAGAGAAGATAGCTTGTGCGAGTAGGAAAGCACTGATGCATGGTGGAGCCAATATTTATGAGCATGCACACTTGTAGGTAGAAAAGCTCTATTTTGCCAAAGTAGTATATAGAAAATCTCTATTATGAACCATGATAAATAGGGTTCCTTCCAAAGGATCTGATTGTGGAATACTAAAGGCAGATTGTAAAACAATGACTCTCTCTTGTGAAAAGCTATACTGATAGAAGAAGGTGAACCATAGAATAACTATAAGAAATGAATGATGCTCACCAAATGTCCACCAACCGAACTAACTTATCTACAGATATATGGATATAATATATGATTACAAGTATTCTCAACATCCAATTGCAAGACAACCAAACAGGAATGAATATCTAACAATGCTCTAATACTTAACGATAAACTCTTCATAACCTTGTTAATGCTCTAATACTTAACGATAAACTCTTCATAACCTTGTTGCGTGACAACTCCAAAAGAGTTTGTTACAATTACTACTTCTAAAAGTAACCAAGAAAGGAATGTTTAGGCAGGAATGTCTTTTGACTTTTCGCATTCATATTCTCCATAGAGGGTTGGCTGGAAACTTTAGAGAACACAGTAATGACTAGCTTTTGGGAGCACCAGGCCTAAGGATCTTGTCTAGCCTGAAGAATCAACTTCTGCTTCCGCTGATGCTTCTTCTTCTCTGCTCCCCGCGACGGCCTCATTATTTCTTACAGAGTTCCGCTCTTGACATCAGATTGGGTTCCATTGCGTGTGCACACCGACTGAACCGAGTCATCCATCAGCAGTGCTACTTGGTGTGACTCATTGCAAGGGGCGATGAGTAATGTGCGCTATTTGTTGCTTTCTCTTAGAGCTGCTCCACTGGAAGCTGGCCGTTGACTTGTGAATTAAAGTTCAACCGGATTTCCTGGGCAGGCCTGGCCCGGGCATGGGCTTGCTTTTGGCCTCGGCCGCTTCGGATTTGTCATGTGACTTCGGCTGCTGCAACTCGCATCTCTACATCCCGGTTCAGATCTGGAAGATGGATGTTGGTCAGGCAGCCTGGACGACTGGTGGACTCCTTCAGTCTGGTGACTGTATTAGTGAGGAGGGGAGCGAGCGAGCAGAGGAGTTTTTACAAAGCGGAGTCGGATCTGTTGAGCAATCACCGGCACAGTGCTGCTCTAGAAGTGGGCCCTGGGATTTCCCAGCTGCTGGCTGTACCGGCAGTGAATGTCCAAAGCCGGGTCTGTTCAGCAGCAGCATCATCATCTTTGCTTCCTTTCCTTCCTCCCTTCCCTCCCATCCCCTCTCCTCCTCCCTCCATTCTTTCGTTCTTTCTTGATTCTATCTATCCATGTGTTGCTGTCTGTCGGGGGCCGAGGGGCGACGACCGATTCTTCAAACCCAGGTCGCCCAACCATTTTCCCTCCTTCTGCTTCGTTTGTCTTGTTGACAAAAGCCCACACGGTCGAGGAGCAGAGGGAGGACTCCGTCGTCGTGAACAACAGGGAACGGAAAGAGGGAAAAAAAACGGCAAGGGACGGGGAGGGGAAAGGGAAGGAGAGCAGAGCGTAGAGAGCAGCGAAAGGAAGGAAGAGAAGAAGAGAGAAGCGAATAGATTTGATTGGTAGCACCCGCGGATGCTGCACTATTTTATAAGAGCTCGTGGAGCGTGGGCTGGAATCTTAGCTATTAGAACGCCAGAAGACTTTTCTTCTTCTCCTCATGTCCTCCTCTGCGAGCAACAAGCAAGCGGGAGCGAGCGAGCGGAAGACATGACGTACACATGTGGGACCTGCAAGTTCATATCCAGATCGCCATCAGCAGCACATCACCACCATCGAACGCAGGAGAAGCAGCAGAAGGCACCGGCAGCAGCAGTTCTGTGGTTAGTTTTAGAAAAGAGCAGCAGATCCATCTGAAATTCTTTGCTTGCTCGCTTGCTTCTCCTCTCATTTTCTCTCCTCTCCTCCCCTCACCTCTTCACTCCACTCCACTCCCACTGCCTTCCAGTCACTAGCATGGGAGTGAGTGCGGGAGTGAGCGAGCGAGTAAGAGGTGGTGAGATAGGTTTCTCGGGCGAGAGAGGGATCGCGAGGAGTTATTAGAGATTTGAGACGAGGCGGGACGAGTCACACGGTGGGTGAAGTTCATGAGTCATCGATTCGGTCGGTAGAAGTGCGGGTGCTGGTGCTGGGGCTGGTGGTGGGTATGTGAGAGTGGTAGGAGCAGCGTGGGACCATAGCCATCGCATCGCGCTCGCTCTCGGTCGACTTAAACCGAGAGCGAGAAGGCCAGCACTCGTGCTGCTACTTATACTCTACCACCTGCTTACCTGCCTGATTCGTTGATTGATTCGGTCGACCGAACCACGAACACATTATCAACGTCCATCCTCCCTGGTGGAGGTGGTGATTGCTATTCTGGGTGCGCTGTTTCTAAATTCTGACATAAATCAAATCAGGGCCCGGGGAGGAAAAATCTCTTCCCCGACTGAAGCAGGCCAGGAAATACAGAAGAGAGTAGCAAATTTTCAAGAAGTAGAGGGAGTAGGAATAATGGACGTGAGTGTGGCTCGCACGGCGCTGGTGGTGCCGGCGAAACCGATTAGGGAACACTGGCTACCTCTGTCCAATTTAGATCGAGTAGTGATGCCGACATATGTCAGAGTGCTGCTGGTTTATGGCATTTCCGGAGCAACGAAACGCAGTTACGCCGATGTGTTACAAACGCTCAAGTACTCGCTGGCCAGGGTGCTGGTCGATTTCTACCCCATGGCTGGTCGATTAGGGGTTCAAGACGATGGGCTCGTCAACCTTCACTGCAACGGGGCCGGTGCCATTTTCTCCGAAGCCTGCTCCAACCAGCCTCTGAATAATGTGGAATTGGCCAGTCACATGAGCGCTCTATCGGGCATGGACGTCGCAGATGTCGGACCAGGGCCCCTTTATGTCCCTTCCAGGGAAATGCAAATTCCTGCGCTCGTTATTCAGGTACATACACCCCCTCACTCTTCTTGCTGTCTCGTCTGTCCTCTTTCAAAGAGTGCGCCAAGGAGTTGTCAGTGGGTAATTCCTTGATTCAGGATAGTGAGGGGCAGGGGCTTGGGCATGATTCCTCCCTCCATCCTGCTTCAGGTCGACGCAATTCTCCTGAAAAAGGTGTAGATTATATTCAGAAATTCTGTTGAGAGTCCTTCATTCTCGTCTGGCCAGCGAATTTTGGTCGTGGTGGTGGTGGGGATCAGGTCAATTCTTCCTCGTGAAATTATTCTTCGGAGATGAATCGGTCTTGTTTTCCTATCTCCCACATCCGTCATTTCCGTTCCCACCCTTATCCACACTCGAACCACGAGCGCACTCGTACTCATTTGATCCTTCATTCAGCACCCGGATATGGGACACCTCCCGGTCGGTAAATCGACCGATCTCGGCCGAGTTGGGTCCGGTCGTCGACAGATTTGACCACGTCAAAGTTCAAAGTGTCTCCTCGATCAAGCATCGGGAGATCATCTCCTATGTTCCGTTGTGTTTGGCGTGCTTGATTGATGTAGTCCTACGGTGTACTCGGGAGAGTACACCGTCAAACGAGTGGGGTCCAGATGCAGAATCACGGGCACCTGCTCTGCTCGCATACAAGAACGGCTATCGATGCAACTTCTTGTCCGCTTCTCGAACCGAGAAGACACATGCTTTTGGCACTTTTGCTGCTTCCATTCTTTGTCGCGTTTCGAGGCCGCGGGCTCGAGATGTTTGGCTTAAGTGACAGCGACTGTCAGACAAACCTTCAGAGTTCAGGCAGAGGATGAGAATGGGTCAAAGGCTCGAGGGAAACTGAAAGGAAAGGTAAAAATTGTGAACTGGTGATAAACCGAGTTGAACGGACCCTGCGCAGGTGACGCACTTCACGTGCGACAATGTGGTGATCGCCGTGAACTGGCACCACACGGTGGCGGACATATACTCGGGCTGCCACTTCCTCAAGAGCTGGGCCGAGCTCGCGAGCGGGAGGACGCAGCCTTCGCTGCGCCCCGTTCACAGCCGCCACTTGGTGCAACCGCGCAACGAGCTGGACATCTCGCTCGCGGAGCGGTGGGCCAGGCTGGCGAGGGTGGCGCGCGCGGCCACTGAGCTGGTGGAGGATCCGCCCGCGGTCCTGCGCGCCTTCGACCTGTCGTACGAGCGCGCGGTGGAGCTGCAGGAGAAGATCGACCAGGAACTCGAGGGCCGCTGCGTCGAGCTCTCGCTGAACCTCTCCATCGCCGCGTCGGACAGCAGCATCCTGGCGCAGCTGTGGCGCCTGCTGGCGAAGGCGCGACGCGCCGAGGAGCCCGAGGATCTTGATAACGCCAGCAGGCTGTTCATGTTTGTCGAGGGGCGCAGCTTCTTGAACCTGCCCGCGGGATACTTTGGCAACGTTGTAGGGTGCGCGTGCGCGCGCAGCACCGAAGAGCATCTTATGGGCGGAACCCTAGCGAGCATCGCGCAGCTAATCCAGAGCGCGCTCGCCGAGATCAGCTGCTACGAGTTTTTCCAGTCCCTGATCGACTGGGTGGAGGCGCAGCGCCTGTCGTCCGCGCGCCACGAGCAGGGCCTGTCCATGGAGCACTACGTGGCCGCCACGCTCTGGACCTTCGCACCCCTCTACGGGCTCGACTTCGGCTGGGGCAAGCCCAGCTACGCGCTCACCAACCCCGCGCCCCGCCGCCTCTTTGACGGGCTCGTCATCCTCCCTGGCCCCCATCACGAGGCCAACAAGACCGCGCTCATCCAAATCCGCGCCTCCTGCCTGAACCGGCTCAAGGACGATCCCGAGTTCCTCACCCTCTGCTCGCCCGTGCGATTCATCCAGACCGAGTCCCAACCTCCCAATCACTCCTCGCTCTAGCTATCAACCCATCCTTTCATCGAGCGATCGATCGGTCTGTCAGTCAGTCCCTCGCTCGATTAGTAATCACGATCACTCACTCGATTCTATCCACTAACTCGCCCGTCCATTTGGATCGCCCACGCAGTCATATACTCGATTCCTTCACTCACTCACTCACTCACTTACTCGATTTACTCATTTAATCAGTCAGTCATCCATTCGGTCGGTCAGTCGGTCGTTCCATCCCTTGCTTCTTGACCTTGTTTTGTGTATTGAGAGCAACGCCTTCTCTGTGAGTCTGCCGGGAGGTGTCTTGTCCCTGCTACTAGGAGTCGGGGGATCATTCACACATTCAAACAATCAATCATTCAAATAGTCAAGCGAAGAGAAGAAGCAATGTCGAACGAGGTCTTCTCTCTTGTGGATAACGGGCGAGTGGTATGGAGGAGCTTGGAAGAAAAAGGGAAAGCCGTAGCTTGCTCCATTATCAAAACTAAAAATTGATTAGGCTCAAAGCTCGGACCCATCGTTTCATGGCCCGGCACGGCACCGTTGGTAGTGGTGGAGGTGGTGGTGGCGATGGTCGGAGAGCATGGAGCCCGTGGTCATGGTGATGATGATATGATGATTCCAGCCAATATTTTCGAAGGAGGAACAATGCTTCCATCGAAGGAGGAGGAGTCCTTTGTCGGAAAACAAACAGGACTTCGAACGGAATTCGAAAGTAGGACGAAGACGAAGAAGAAGCGACAAGGTTTGCACACTTCTGCGAATATGTGCACAACAGATCTGTAAATAGAAATTTACTGGTCCGAATCATTTGTTCCGTGTAGCTACATCCGTAAGGATCTGTTCTACCTCATCTCAGAGATAAAGTTGATATTCTTGCCAATTACAAGATTACGCTTGGGTTACACTCGAGTCAATTTCTATTGCCTCGCCTGGTCTCAGTTCGTGGACATCTCTCCAACTGTATGTATGGCTTTTGCTCGATAGCTGGAGAACAATGAGTGCATGGAACGGCCGGTGCGTCGGTTGGCCGTGTTGTGCATATTCTTAGAACATGGACTAGTATATGTCATGATCGAGGCACAGGGCAATTGTGGTCCTAGGATCGAATGTGAATTACGATTATGAGCATCATCTGCTGGAGGAAATAGGCTGCGTAGATTAGATTGCTCCATCGAGGCATCATCGAGGCCGAAGCACAGGCTGTGATGATGGGCCGAGAGTCTCGGTCATTTATCACATGTTCGAGAGGTGGGACGGTACACCTCAGACTTGCTGCAATGTCGTTAGGATATCGTCCTGCAAGCTATTTCGTTTAGCGACACGGAATCTTCTTTGTGTACGGCATAGTTATGTCCAGTTGGCAAGGCGTAAGCTCAACATGCACGCGCAGCAGCTAGGCCATCTTTCCACCCGTTGCCGTTTCACAACAAATTTATAAAAGTTGGCTGGCTTTCTCACCCAGTCACGCCATCTCCTCTATGTCACAAAACAAACGTGCATGGCCCAGCCTGAAGGTGCCAGCCGTCACGTCTTGTAATTCAACCATGACGATTTGTAGAGAGAATATGAGATGTTTCGCCAAGTGCACGGAGGGCCAGAAGGTGCATGCATGCATCATGAACTCGGCCACAAAAGAAATTAACAATTAGTGGAAAACATAGAACAGGATTCTTCTGTTACCCAATAATGACGATCCAGCCATGAAAACATGAGTCTGCAAGATCGATCGCTTGCTCACATCTCATTTGATTATATTTAAGAAAAAAAGACTGATTTTGAATTCTGGATCATTATAATAATTCTTCAAAGGGACGAATATCTACCAAGGGAACTTCAATTTCCCTACATTTTGAATACTAGAAAGCAAGTATAGCGATATTGATTCATCCAATTCTTCAGTTGGAAACTCAGAACAACATACTATTGAAACTAAACCAGAGCCAAAAAGTGCATGCAGCAGAATACGAGATTAGCGGCCCAAATCCATGGATTTTGAACTCCATTTCTTCCTTGATTCGACGACATTCATCACTTATAGCCCCAAAACGTTTACATTGCAAATCTTGAGATTTAAGTGTCCTTCTGAATGAGGGTAGAAAAACGGCAACGATCAGCATCTGTGTGTCGAGTGTCGATCAACATGCCGCCATGGAGGTGGGTGGAAATCACAATGAGTGACGACACGAGTTCTGGCTCGACGATCCAGAAAGCTCATGCGGACAGAATTCTACATGCAGTGCCCTCCCACTTCGCACACTAATTTGGCCTTTGCCCAGCTGACTGAGCAAGAAGAGAAGCGAAAAGCAGACAACGGAGGACCAGGCAACGATCCGGAGATGCACTTCAATCACACTTGCAAGTACAATGCCAGAGCTCTAGCTACGGTAGTCATGGTGGTGGTGAGTGTCAGCTGTCTACATCTTCCGAATGCATGCTTGACGATGAAATCACTTGGCACGAAGATCACAGTTGACATCCTGGAGGGTCCCGGGTCAAGGCAGACAGATAGATGCTCGAGAAGAGGCGAAACAAAGTCCGCTATGCGACAGCCCATCCATCTACAGCCATGCCGCTGCTGCTGCTTCGTGGTGCCCCTGATCAATCAAAGTCAGCAAAAGAACTTCATCTTTTCGAAATCGGTGCCGAATTCGCACCTGCTTTGTCCTCCTCCTCCTATGGCTTTTTGAAGATGGAAAAGTTCCGTCGATCTAAAGCATTTGGACAAAGGACCACCGAGCTATTCGCATTGCCAGCATCGGCATCCACCAGCTTTGGGATCATTAATGTCATTGTCCTGACTCGGTCCGGGGCATTTGATCCACTTATATACTTTTTGCTTCTTTTTTTCTTCCTTTCAGAAAACAGTACCGTTCATTCAAGATCCAATTTTCCTTCGGAAATGATCACGCAACAGCTGTTGTGGCGGCTGGGCACCAGGGGTTGACTTTCGCATAACTATATGGTCAGCATCGGCCACGGCAGTATTCAAATCCCATTTTGAAAAGCCGATTTAGTATCTTGCACCGGTCCCGGATGTTGCTGCACCATTTGCAAATCTAATTTTGCAATTGGTGCTGCAGTATTCTATATAATCTTCAGAATTTTAGAATCTGCACTCATAGCGAGCGAGAGCTAGCTACCTCATAGGGCCCTGGGACCGCTGTATGAGCAGCAATCATCATCGTATTGAGAATGTTTCGCAGGAAAGCTTTGTCAGCTGCAGCATGACCTGTCCAATTGCCGAGTTCGTTGTCCGGTACGGCAATCGATCATGGCAGCTTTGATCGATGCGGAAGCAGAATATGGAACAATTTGCATTTGGGGATGATGATCAAGGCTGCAATTTTCACAGTCCCGGTTGGACCGGGTGCCCCGAGATTATGTCTTCCGTCCCACGTCTATTGAGACATGTCTTTATGCCAAGTGCCAACTGGGGTTTTTTTACTGCTGCCAGCAGGATTTTTATTTTTTGTAGTTCAAGAGAACTCTCTTATTGATTCCATCTTCTAGAGGGATCTCAACATTGTAAAGAATATTTGCTCCTACGTGAGGCACTGTGTGATGATGATCCTCACATGTATTTCTGCTACTAAATCAGCTCAGCATTTGAACATCATATGCAGCAGATGTGGTCCATGGAATTTAACCTTTCTCTTTCTCATCCATCAGGAAGAGGTGTCTAAAAACGCTAGCAAACTTGTCATTATCAATTTGGAACAAGGGAGAAAGTAAGAGATGGGGTTCTTTATGGTGAATCTATGGACAAAGATTAATTGCTCTTGTTAGTATAGACAATAACTGGTATCAATATGGGAAGAAGGAAGAAAGTAAGAGATATTATGCATGGCGAGAGTTCTTCATGGTGGATCGGGGAACAAAGAGAAGGTGATACAATGAATATCCTCGCTTGAAATTGACGGATGAATCACGAGTTGCCATTTCTTGTAAATGATTGTAACAAAGTTACCTTCTCATTATCATGAATCTCGTTTACATGATTTTAATTCTCCAAACTCATCAAGACAACAAGCGCACATGGTTTGTTGTAATGTTTGGGAGAAGAGCGACTTCCCATATGAACCACGCGAAAGAAACAATGAGAGAAACATTTTAAAATATATTTTAACATTTGTTGATATAAACGGTGATAATTACGTTTTGCTCGGAGTATGGGAGCATGCTGAATTCAGTTTACAAATGTGAAGTTTCGAGGAATGAGTTGCACCGCATAGGACGATGGCAATGTCATTGATGTTTGATTGTCTCAATATGCAAGGTCAAAGTAGGTGAACATGTGGAGTCTTGTCAATTCTGCAGTCAACATTTTGGGAATGGAAGTTGCATTTTAGGTTTTGATATCTAAATGATGATCTGCTTGGATTCTACTTTGAACCTAAGAATGCGAGACTCCAATGTTTTTCATGCTTGAACGATTGGACCGGAATCGGAAGGTATCTGACAAAATTTCAATTGTTAATTTGGGCTCTAAACCCTTGTGTCATATGCATAATTTTTCCAGCTCCCTTGGTTGAGTTAACATGAAAGTAGCATGGAGTTTTGCATAATAGTAAGTGTTGACAAAATACCAATCAGCTCATTTGGACAAAGGAATTGTTGTCCAAAAAGGTAACCTAATTAGAAGTTCAAGACATCAATCATGAGAAGTTGTGAAGATCTAATAGAAGCAATTGTTTTTTTTTTAACAAAACTTGTGAAGAGTTGGAAAAAAATATGAGACCATTCAAGGGGAGACCTTTGATTTGCATCTAAATGTTAAATAATAGACATGCTTTGAGAAAATCATGCAAAGATGTGTTGAATGGAAGATAACTTTATTTACATGGAAGAATTTACAAGGTCCATGACTGCACTACGGACCGTGGAGTTGTCCAAAAAATTCCTTAGCTTGTTTAAACTCAACATGTTCTTGAATGTTGTGCATCAGAGCAACTCAATCATCCGTCACTAAAGGAATCTCATCATGGCCAGCCTAGGGAGTATCTTTGAAATGTTCATCCTTTGGAAAAGGAGAAGATGCTACACTTTGTGGAAGTGGTAAAGTAGAGTTGGGATGACGAGATTTGTTTGATTCTTGCTAGGATGTTACAGATTATCGACTTGGTCGGAAAATGTTTTTGCGTGTTGACTAGTTGGGACCTGCTTTCCCCAAACTCCTCAAAAATATCCTCGAGGTCCTTCTGAGAGATGGTCCTCTTCATTATCGGGAAAAAGTATACAGAGCTCATCAATTCGTGCAAGAGTGAACTTTGCACGAGTATTAATCAAGAGCTAAGCTACATGTGGGTTCAAATTTTGTTGAGATATCATTTTTAGAGAGAAAGTTATGATACCTGAAGTATTGGGGGTATAAAAGTGAGCAAAACCACTTTACTTTTCAGATTTGTTTTTTACTTGTTTATGGTCATTTGGAGAGAGTTAGTGCATGAGTGTTTTGCATAGTGAGTATGACTTGAAACTCATTGGAAAATGGGAGATCAACCTCTTTGGAAGATCCGGTTGTCTAAGATATCTCAAGGGCTAGACATGATTGTTTCAGCGGATTCGAACACAAGGGAGTTTAGAGTGGAGTTGGAAGAGAGTACACTAAAAAGTTCCCCAAGAGCAAAACGTGAGAGTTGCTTCTATTGTGGAAAAGAGGGACATAAGCTTGTGAGTTGTCCTTTAAGGACCAAACATCGGAGGTTGAAAGAAAGAAGAAACATGGAAGAGCTAAACCTTCATCTGGGACCATCGTCTCCCCATGAATCCAAGAGTGGAACCTATTGCAAAAATTGTGGAGTGACAGGACTTCCCTTAGGACACAAGTGTAGTGGTGTGAAAGCTCTGTTGGAGTCACTAGTGGAGGGCTTTGAAGATAAATTGAGTGCAGATACCGAAAAGTTGAAATCTCCATGTGGCTCAAGTACTAACTGAAGATGGAGATCAATTTCAGAATGATTGAGAAGATGTTGATGAGGGTAAGGCTCATCCTATGTCTATGAGAAAATAGAACCATGGCAATCTTAGACCAACCAATTCCATTCATTTTGCCATTGATGAATTACTCTAGAATGGAGCTAGTTTTGTTTGTGTTGTATTAGGGAGTCCCATATAAATTTCCAACAACAACAACAAAGAAGTTGTAAATGGGAAAACTTCCGGTGTTTTATGGAAGAGAGAAAGAGGATGTAGAAGCTTTTGTGAGGGACTTCAAGATAGCATGTATAGGAAACAATAAGAGAAGGAAACTCGAATGGATTATCCTTTTGCCCGAATTCTTGGAGAATTCCGCATTGAAGTGGTACAATGAGTACAAGAAGCAGCATGTGGAGGAAGACACTTGGAAGAGTTTGACAGAGAATCTTGTTGAAAACTTTCTTCCGGATGAAAATTACAAGAAGCTGATGTGTGAAGTCACCTTTTTGAAGCAAGGAGAGACTAAGAAGGTGAGATCATACGTGGAAAGAACAGAGAAGCTGGAGTCACGTTTTCATGTGGTGTTGAGAAAGAGTGGAGATGAGGTGGAGCCAACCATCGTGGGAATTGTGGCAATGTTGACAGAGAACTTCATTGAAGGTTTAAAGCCTCAGATTCGAAGCAAGGTGAGATATGAAAAGTCCTCTTCTAAGGTTGAGGCTATTCGCATTGCTATTCTAGCTTGGTGACTAGAGAAGCATCACCACTTATTGTGGTAAGAATGGCAAATCCTATTGTTGTTGCTTTGCCAGTAGTAAATACTCCAGTGGTAGACTTGCACCATGAGTTGAAATCTATCACGGAAACACTCGTTGATATCAAGATTAACGTAGTACAATTATGGGAGATGAGGAATCAGAATGTAGGGGGAGGATCTAGAGGGTATGGAAATTATCCTCCAAAATGAAATCCACCGCAAGGGAACTTCACAATTTCATGCTTTAGTTGTGGAGGCCCTCATTTCCAGCGGAATTGTCCTAATCCTCGACAACATGATGGAGTTAGACACAACAATCCTAGTCCTACTCCAAGTCAATCGAAGGATAAGGGAGTAGCGTCTATTGATGTGTTTCCTCATCAGTGCACGTTTGAGAAGGGAGAGAGCTCTATAAGTTTGAAAGTAGATATTCTTGTACATGAGAAGAAGAGAGCAAGATTTGCAGAGGAGTCCATCTCAAGGGAAGATCAACCAAGCCGGAGCACTCGATCCAGTGGTGTGAGTCAACCAAGAGCATTGAGGAAGAAGTTGGGAATAGCTGATTTCTCCATTTCATCTACACAACTCAAATACGATGTGGTGGAGACTATGGGGAATGTCGGAACGTTTGTTGAAGAAGTTGTGGATGAAGCCTTCAAGACCTTCCAACATCATTGTTGGGATGACCAACAAGCAAAAGGTGCAATCCATTGGAGTGATAGACAAGGTGGTAGTAAGTATGATGGGAGTTCAAACCTTGTTGTCATTTCAAGTGCTTGAGGAGGCTAGCTACGACTTGTTGTTAGGAAGACCTTGGTTGAGGGCGATGAGGACTACTGATCGATAGCATAAGGATTACCTTCGTATAGGGCCGAAAAATCATCCAATGAAGGTCCCTCTCACAAGTAACGGAGGAGCAATCTTAGACTTGGATAGGCCTACGAGTGATTACTCGCAACTTGAAAGTGAAAAAAGTGGTAGCTTTTCAGAGGTTGACACCAACATGTCGACCGATGAGGAGACATCATCTGAAGACACCTCGGATGATGATGTTCAAGTTCTTACTGTAATGGATCTACTTCCTAGGCCAGGGGTGGTGAAAGATCCCGACAAGATGAAGATGAGTGAAGATGAGATAACTCGACGGCTCTCCACTCTCAAGTTTTGTCCCAAGGTTACTATGGAGAAGAAGTCAAGGTTCTTGGATATATTTCGTAAATATATCCATGTCTTTGCCTTTAGCTACAAGGATTTGAAGGAAGTAAACTTAGAAACTCATCGCATTGAGTTAGAGGAGAAGGCTCATCCAGTACGTCAGAAGCAACATCGGATAAATCCACCAACGGCTGTGGTGGTGAAAGAGGAGATCGACAAGCTAAAGGATGTCGGTTTCATCTATGAGGTAGAGAATTCTGAATGGGTTTCTCCTATTGTGATAGTCAAGAAGAAGAATGGTAAGCTACATGTATGCGTAGATTACAAGAAGTTGAATGATATCACAAAGAAGGATTATTATCCTTTGCCATTCATCGATGAGATTTTGGAGGAGGTAGTAGGCCATGAGTGGTATAGTTTTGGAGATGGTTATAATGGTTATAACCAAATTCAAATTGTTCTTGAAGATCAGCTCAAAACCACTTTTACCACGCCATGGGGAACTTTTGTCTTTAGGGTAATGCCCTTTGGTCTATGTAATGCTCCAGCAACTTTTCAGAGGTTCATGAACAAGGTGTTAGAACCTTTTATTGGGAAGTTTGTGCAAGATTTCATAGATGATTTTTGTGTATACGGGAAGAAGGAGGATCACTTTGATCATTTGATCAAAATTCTACAACATTTGGAGAAAGCTAAGGCCTTGCTCAATCCAGAAATATGCATTTTTGGATGTGAGGAAGGTTTATAGTTAGGGCACATCATCTCCAAGGATGGTTTAGCGGTGGATCTAGAAAAGGTGAAATGTGTGCTCAACTTACCTTTTCCGGTGACGTTGACCAAGTTGAGCCAGTTCCTTGGTATGGTGGGATACTATCGACGGTCATCTTTTCCTTCTCCAACAAAGCTTATACCTTGATGGTTTACATGAAGAAGGGGACGGATTACAATTTAATCTTCAAGGATGGAGAGGCAGCGGTTGCATTCAAATTTCTTAAGAAGGCGTTGGTAACGGCTCCTATTTAAGCCAAACCAAATTGGGATAAACATTTCATTCTCTACACGGATGCATCAAACATTGCTATAGGATGCACTCTAAGTCAATGAGATGATGATAATCATGATCATCCAATTGTTTATGCTAGTAGATAGATGGTGCAAGCTGAGAGAAATTATTCAGTGATAGAAAGGGAGGCTTTAGCTGTGATCTTCTCACTCAAGAAGTTTCGACACTATCTGTTGAGAGGGAAATTTACTATCGTTACTGACCACAAGGCTTTGAAGTACATTTTCAACAAGCCTAATGTTGAGGGTATGATAGCCGGATGGAAGTTGTTACTGATGGAGTTTGATTACATCATTGAGGATCGACCCGGTAAGAAGCATGTCAATGTTGATTTGATGTCTCGGGCATACGATGAGGAAGTAGATCAACCAGTGGATGATATTTCCAGATGAGGATTTGCTGATGATGGATGCCATAACAAAGCTACCGGAGGAATACAAAGAGATATGGGATTTCATCTCGAAAGGAGAGTTTTCCCAAGGTATGCATTCACGGGAGAGGAATGCATTAGTGAAGCGATGTGAACCTTATACCATCATAGAGGACGTGTTGTTTCATCAAGGAGCAGATGGATTACTTAGAAGGGCTGTTGGAAGGGAGGAGTCAATTCAACTTATGAAAGAGTTTCACGAAGGCTCGGTATATGGAGGACACTTTGCAAGAAAGATAACTGCATTTAAGATCCTAGATGCATGCTATCATTGGAAGGGCATTTTCAAAGATTGTGTGGAATTTTGCAAGAGTTGTGATGTGTGTCTAGCTTTTGTTAAAAAGTCCATGAAAACCCCTCCTTTGACATCAGTTCCTATTTTAGGTCCTTTCTAGAAATGGGAAATAGACTTTGTATGTCCCTTGAATCTTACTCCTTGGGATAACAAGTTCATTGTGGTAGCTACAGATTATCTAACCAAGTTGGTAGAAGCTAGACCTCTAAAATCTACTAATGAGGAAGAAGCAGATAGATTTCTCTATGAAAGAATAATAACTAGATTTGGATGCCCTCTAGAAATTGTATCAGATAAAGGTGGTGAGTTTTTTGGAAGCATTATACAAGCCATGTTAGAACATTTCTCCATCAAGGCAAGGGTGACTACTTCCTACAAACCCAATACTAACAAGTTGGCAGAACGAACCAACTATACGCTTTGCATGATGTTGGCCAAGGATGCAGACATGGACGGGAGCAAGCAAAATTGGAACAAGAGGCTGCATGCTATTTTGTGGGAGTATCGGATGACTTGGAAGACATCAACAGGGTACTCACCTTTCTGTATGGTATATGTTGTCGAGTCAAAACTTCCAATTCTATTTGATTTGACGACCTTCTTAACTATCCAATGGTAGTTAAAGAGGACGAATGGAGCAGAAGCTATCAAATCAAGATGTCAACAATTGCTGGAGTTGGAGGAGGCTCGAGCTGTGGCCATGGTACGTGTGGAGTGGGCTCAACAATTGCATAAGAAGCATTACGATAATCAACTTTGGATGAAAAAGATGAAGGCTTTCAAAGAAGGTGATTGGGTAATGCTTTACGACTCCATTAGATATAAGAGAGCAAGAAAGAAATTTCTTCCAAAGTACTTTGGTCCTTTCATAGTTCACAAAGTGTGGGGAAACTTTACTTACGATTTGAATGAGTTGGGAGGACGACATTTTGACCGGGTGAATCACGACAAGTTGAAGCCGTTTCATCGGCGATCAGATTCTTTCACTCCAAGGACGGAGTAAAATCTTGGTCCATGGATAAATGTAAGATCGAGGGTTGTACATATAAGATGAAATGTAAGTATATCTAAATTGTGACTAAATTTATCTTAGTCATGACTATGTTTAGCTAGTTATGGTTAAGTTGGAGAAAAATATAGAGTAATGTTTGGTGTGATAGATGAGAACAACTATTTTGTTGTTTAGTAGGAATCAAGGAACAGATTTCATCACATGGGTATCTTGACTTTCCTTGACTTGGACTAGCTTTCATTGGTTGGACATGGTGAAGACCCTTAAATCTAGGGGCGAGATTGACTTGGTACACTAAAGTCAATTAGAGAGTAGTTGGGCTTCTAGAAGATCCAAGTGGACCAACTGCATGTTGCCATGTACCCTTTTCATTGGGATTTGTGATCTCTACCTCATTTAAATTTGGTAAGAGAAAGTTACATGGTGATTACTTATAGTTACTATGGTAAGATTTTAAGTAGTATAAATAGAGAGGTTGAGAAGCAACTCTCAAGTTAGTTTTGGAAAAATTTAGTTTTGTGATCTTAGTTTTGGAGAGACCTTGTTTTTGGAAGCTTGGTTCTTAGAGAAGTCATGTTTGGGGTGGAACCTTGATTCAATGAAGACTTTGATCACCAAAGTATCCCTTCCTTTTGAGTGATATCTTACTCTTCGTGAGAATTTGCATCATGGAGTTTGGACTTTGAGAGTTTGTGTAAGAGTGTGCATTAGCTTCATGCAACAATTCACAGGATGCTCATAGAGGGAAGAGTTTCAAGAATAATATTATACCAGTTGCTATCGTATGGATTAGTTGAACTTGAAATGGAGAAAAAGTTGAGCAATGGAAGAGCAAGTTGCAAGGGAATGAGGAAATGATAGATAAGTCACTATTCTGAAGTGTGCACAATCAAAATGTCCGGCATCATGAGTAACGCACACAAAGAAAGTGGTGGCCGAACCACACAAAGGAGTGAGTAATTCACATGCGCTCGCTCAAAGCTCATACGTCGAATTGTGCACCACATGAGTAGCATCCATCATCGTCAGGAGTTCAAAGTTGGCCATAATGTGTTGTAGAGTGGACAAAGCTGAGATAATGACATCAAAGCATTACAGTTTTTCTGTATTGGAATGGTGTGGTGGCTATGTTTTTTGGCTGCTTCCAATACTGATGGGGGAGGTGATACATGAGGTCTTGGGTAGTGAACACGTTGAATTTTTCAGGCTGGATTGCCACAATGTGAAACAAAGTTTGGATTTGGTTGTAGTGTTGTGCTAAGTAGATCCAAATCTGAGCTGATTACAAGTGAAGGTTTTTTGAGTCCATAAGAACTTTGGATGCACCTTAAACAACGAGAGATTCACATTCAATCAAGCCTCTAGAGGGATGTGACTCATGTGAGGGAGGAAGTGGGGAGTTCCGGGAATAGCTTTCTATCTTACAGCAGATTCCAACTGCATCTTTTTTGAGATTGCACCAAAAATATGTCATCTTCTCCCTTTACGTTTATAGTGGACCCAAGAGAAAGGATGTGTTACCACATAAGATGACTCCAAATTGGAGGTGACTGAGATAAAGTCAATGAAAGAGTGCTCTACATTGACTTAGCATATTTTCAGTATTTTCATCTTTCATTTCTTGGATTTGTTTGCTATTCACATGCATCATGACCTCCTCATAAAAACCAAGGCCAGCTCAAAATATTGTTTATCAATAGCCCCGTCTTGTTAGGGATACCCCATGTATGTATTAGGGTATGTTATATATTGAATGGAGTATGACCAAACATATGGATGCAACACATCCACGTCACTTTCAAGCAGCTCCAGTAGGGACTACTTTCTCTACACATTCAGTTTTGTTAGTATCAGCTTTGCAATCATCAATGCAGTATCGTAGTTCCATACCATTAGCTTCGAGCTCAATCTACCCATATATTAGATCTATATCATATTCGATTTGTGTGTCCATGTTTTTACCATTAGATTCCACTAGCTTTGGTGGACAAAGTTAAATAGATGTTTTGTTTACCTCTTCATCAAATTGCTTTAGATCCAATGGATGACCTAGCATGGTTCATACTCCTTTTGTTATCATGTTGATGTTTGGATCATACTCGGGGCATTCAGCCAAGTCAGAAAGATATGTCTACACATCTTAGCAGATTTCATCATTGTGTTGGACAGCTTTATAAAAAAGAGTCATCACGCTCATCGTCTATCTTTTCCTTTCACCGTTTGCTCAATGATTCATCCACTGTTGATCTCCGACATTGTAAGATGTTAGATAGAGCCAAAAAGTATGGCAAAGCTGTAAGAACGCTACATCTTTGACATATGTTGCTCCTTCTGAAAATACTATTTTGACTTTACGTCAGTTGCATCCTCAGCCCTTAGATTGTATGTCTCCACGGATTTGTGGATATTAGTCCAAGCACACCTGATCTTGGAAATATCTCTCTTTATCCAAGCTCTAGTCACATCTCCTTATCTCTCCTAAGGTGGTTTTCGGGCCTAGTGTATGTGCATCTAAGAGCGTGTTTTATCCCACATGATCCTTCATTAGGTACCAAGTTATTTCATACGGCTGCAGCAAATTCCTAATTTGGTAGCTCAAGTGCTAATAGATTATTGATGATGACCAAGGACACATGAGGACTTTGATCTATTCCTATTGGGGATGTATTTTTGTGCTTGGATAGTTGTGCCATCATTCTTTAGCTTCACATACCCTTCCAAGAGCACATTTCTCCTCATTAGTTTGGAGTTTCGACACTTGGAGATTGACACTCCGTCACTTTTTGGATTAAAGCTCTTCTTGATTTGCACCTAGACTGGGTAGTCATATAGGTGGACATTGAAAATATGTTCAATAGTGTTTCACGTTCAACCATTTTTAGGGAGTTACATGACGCATGAGGACCACTTATAAGTTAGGTTCATTAAACCAGACTATTTTATGGAGCCTACATTTCTTTCTATTATCAGGACTGTAAGACCCAGGGTTGTACATATAGGATAAAATGAAAGTATATCTAAATTGTGCCTAAGTTTATCTTAGTCATGACTATGTTTAGCTAGTTATGGTTAAGTTGGAGGAAAATATAGAGTAACTTTTGGTGTGGTAGATGAGAACTTCTATTTTGTTGTTTAGTATAAGTCAAGGAATAGATTCCATCACATGGGTATCTTGACTTCCCTTGACTTGGACTAGTTTTCATTGGTTGGACTTGGTGAAGACCCTTAAATCTAGAAATGAGATTGACTTGGTACACTGAAAGTCAATTAGGGAGTAGTTGGGCTTCTAGAAGATCCAAGTGGACCAATTGCATGTTGCCATGTACCCTTTTCATTGGGGTTTGTGATCTCTACCTCGTTTAAACTTGGTAAGAGGAAGTTACATGGTGATTACTTGTAGTTACTAGGTCAAGATTCTAAGTAGTATAAATAGAGAGGTTGAGAAGCACCTCTCAAGTAGTTTTTCAATGGAAGTTAGTTTTGGGAGAAGATAGTGTGGTGATCTTAGTTTTGGGGAGCTTGGTTCTTGGAGACGTCATGTTCGGAGTGGAGCCTTGATTCAATGAAGACTTTGATTACCAAAGTATCCCTTTCCTTTTTGCGTGATATCTTACTCTTGGTGATAATGTGCATAATGGAGCTTGGACTTTGAGAGTTTGTGTAAGAGTGAGCAATAGGGTCATGGTCATAGGGTGGGACTAAGTCCTTCTAGATTCATGATGAGCTTCCAAAAAGCCATCGGAGGTAAACCTGAGTGAGAGTCAGCCCGGAGTTCACATTTTGGTTCCGTTGCCGGAACCTCAATCTAGAAGGAGCAGAGATGTTTCGAATCCAGTTTCTTGCCCGTGAGAGCGCAACGATGAGAACTCATATGGAGAGGACGTGGGGAAGAGCGAACCGAGATCATGATGCATAGTAATGTACCATTTGTGTATCCGGTAGTGTTATATGATAGCATGGAAGTTATTTTGTACATTTTGTTTACTTAAGTGTTGTCTGGGATGAGGCGAGAGTGCTATAGTACGTATTTGGAGGGAACACTTTATTTTCCAAAGTTTTTCCGAGAATTTTAGTGATTTTAGAGTACTAGATAGGATACGTTTTGCACTTAAAATAACAGTCATATCATGTCTAGATCAAAAGTTACGATGTTTAGAATTTGCTAGGGTCCTGACGGGTTTTGAAAGATAGCTCTCCGGAAAAAGTGTACAGAGCTTATCAATTCGTGCAAGAATTGAATCAGGATTTGAAACTTTACACGATTGTTTATCAGGAGCTAAGCTACATGTGGGTCTAAATTTCGTTGAGAGATCATTTCTATAGAGAAAGTTATGATATCCGAAGTATAAGGGGGTATAAAAGTGAGCAAAACCGCTTTACTTTTCAGATTTGCTTTTTCCTTGTTTATGGTCATTTCGAGAGAGTTAGTGCATGGGTGTTTGCATCGTGAGGATGACTTGACACTCATTGGAAAATGGGAGATCAACATCTTTGGAAGATCCGGTTGTCTAAGAAACCTCAAATTTGGACGTGATTGTTTCAGCGGATTCGAACACGAGGGAGTTCAGAGTGGAGTTTGAAGAGAGGACACTAAAAAGTTCCCCGAGAGCAAAACGTGAGAGTTGCTTCTATTGTGGAGAGGAGGGACATAAGCTTGTGAGTTGTCCTTTGAGGACCAAAGATCGGAGGTTGAGAGAGAGACGAAACGTGGGAGAGCTAAACCTTCATTCGGGGACCATCATCTCCCCATGAATCCAAGAGCGGAACCTATTGTGAAAATTGTGGAGTGACCGGACTTCCTTTAGGACACGAGTGTAGTGGCGTGAAAGCTCTGTTGGAGTCACTAGTGGAGGGCTTTGAAGATAAATTGAGTGCAGATACCGAAAAGTTGAAATCTCCGGGTGGCTCAAGTTCTAACGAAGATGGAGATCATTTTCAGAATGATCGAGAAGATGTCGATGAGGGTAAGGCTCATAGTGTGTTTAGGAGAAGAGAGAGCCATGGCAATCTTGGACCAACCAATTCTGTTCATTTTGCCATTGATGAATTACTCTAGAATGGAGCTAGTTTTGTTTGTGTTGTATTAGGGAGTCTCGTATATAAATTTCCAACAACAACGACAAAAGGAGTTGGAAATGGGGAAGCTTCCGGTGTTCTATGGGGAGAGAAAGAAGATGTAGAATCTTTTGTGAGAGACTTCAAGCGGGCATGTATAGGAAACAATGAGAGAAGGAAACCCAAATGGGCTATCCTTTTACCCGACTTCTTGGAGGATTTCGCATTGAAGTGGTACAATGAGTACAAGAAGGAGCATGTGGAGGAAGATACTTGGGAGAGTTTGACGGAGAATCTTGTTGAAAACTTTCTTCCGGATGAAAGTTACGAGAAGTCGATGTGTGAAGTCACCTTTTTGAAGCAAGGAGAGAATGAGAAGGTGAGATCGTACGTGGAGAGAACGGAGAAGCTGGAGTCACGTTTTCGTGTGGGGTTGAGAAAGAGTGGAGACGCGAGGTCGAGCCAACCATGGTGGGGATTGTGGCGATGTTGACAAAGAACTTCATTGGAGGTTTGAAGCCTCGGATTCGAAGCAAGGTGAGATATGAAAAGCCCTCTTCTAAGGTTGAGGCTATTCGCATTGCTATTCGAATGGAGGAGAGCCTAGAAGACGATGATTCTAGCTTGGTGGCTAGAGAAGCATCACCATTGTTGTGGTTAGAAGGGCAACTCCTACCGTTGTTGTTCTTTGCACCAAAAGTAAATTCTCCGGTGGTAGACTTGCACCATGAGTTGAAATCTATCACAGAAACACTCGTTGATCTCAAGATTAACGTAGTACAACTATGGGAGAGGAGGAATCAGAATGTAGGGGGAGGATCTAGAGGGTGTGGGAATTATCCTCCAAAAGGAAATCCACCACAAGGGAACTTCACAATTTCATGCTTTAGTTGTGGAGGCTCTCATTTCCAACGGAATTGTCCTAATCCTCGACAACATGATGGAGTTAGACACAACAATTCTACTCCTGCTCCAAGTCAATCGAAGGATAAGGGAGTAGCGTCTATTGATGTGTTTCCTCATCGGGCACGTTTGAGAAGGGGAGAGAGCTCTATAAGTTCGAGTTGATATTCTTGCACACGAGAAGAAGAGAGCAAGATTTGCAGAGGAGTCCATCTCAATGGAAGATCAACCAAGCCGGAGCACTCGATCCAGTGGTGTGAGTCAACCAAGAGCACCGAGGAAGAAGTTGGGAATGGATGATTTCTCCATTTCATCTACCCAGCTCAAATATGACGTGGTGGAGGATGTGGGGAATCAAAAAGCCAATATAACTATTGGCCAATTGATTGCTCTAAATCCTACGAGAAGAAAGGAGTTGAGGGGAGGCCTAAGCTCCAAAAGGACCAAGAAGCGACGATCCAAGGGGAAAGCTTCCATGGCAAATGTTGGAGTAGGAGTGGTGGATGCCGCTGCCTCGGAGGTATGCACTCAGGCTTCGAAGATTGAAGTACGCATTAATGGACGTGATGTTTCGGATGTATTAGTGGATGGTGGATCTGCAGTGAATGCTATGTCAGAACGTTTGTTGAAGAAGTTGGGGATGAAGCTTTCAAGACCTTCCAACATCATTGTTGGGATGGCCAACAAGCAAAAGGTGCGACCCATTGGAGTGGTGGACAAGGTGGTGGTAAGCGTGATGGGAGTTCAAACCTTGTTGTCCTTTCAAGTGCTTGAGGAGGCTAGCTACGACTTGTTGTTAGCAAGACCTTGGTTGAGGGCTGTGAGGACAACTGATCGGTGGCATAAGGGTTACCTTCGTATAGGGCCGAAAAACCAACGAGTGAAGGTCCCTCTCACAAGTGGTGGAGGAGCAGTCTCAGACTCGGATAGACCTACGAGTGATTACTCGTAGTCCGAGAGTGAAGAAAGTGGCAGTTTTTCAGAGGTTGACACCAACATGTCGACCGATGAGGAGACATCATCTGAAGATACCTCGGACGATGATATTCAAGTTCAAGTTCTTGCTGCAATGGATTTACTTCCTAGGCCAGGGGTGGTGAAAGATCCCGACAAGATGAAGATGAGATAACTCGACGGCTCTCCACTCTCAAGTTTGGTCCCAGGGTTACTATGGAGGAGAAGTCAAGGTTCTTGGATATATTTCGAAAATATATCCATGTCTTTGCCTTTAGCTACAAGGATTTGAAGGAAGTAACCTTAGAAACTCATCGCATTGAGTTAGAGGAGAAGGCTCGTCGAAGACGTCGAAACAACGTCGGATAAATCCACCAACAATTTGTGGTGGTCAAGGAGGAGATCGACAAGCTAAAGGATGCGGGTTTCATCTATGAGGTAGAGAATTTGAATGGGTTTCTCCTATTGTGATAGTCAAGAAGAAGAATGGTAAGCTACGTGTATGCGTAGATTACAAGAAGTTGAATGTTGTCACAAAGAAGGATTACTATCCTTTACCTTTCATAGATGAGATTCTAGAGGAGGTGGTGTGGGGCATGAATGGTATAGTTTTGGACATGGTTATAGTGGTTATAACCAAATTCAAATTGCTCCTGAAGATCAGCTCAAAACCACTTTTACCACGCCATGGGGAACTTTTGCCTTTAGGGTAATGCCCTTTGGTCTATGTAATGCTCCATCAACTTTTCAGAGGTTCATGAACAAGGTGTTTGAACCTTTTATTGGGAAATTTGTGCGAGATTTCATAGATGATTTTTGTGTTTACGGGAAGAAGGTAGATCATTTTGATCATTTGATCAAAATTCTACAATGGTTGGAGAAAGCCAAGGCCTCGCTCAATCCAGAAAAATGCATTTTTGGATGTGAGGAAGGTTTGTTGTTAGGGCACATCATCTCCAAGGATGGGATAGCGGTGGATCCAGAAAAGGTGAAACGCATCCTCGACTAACCTTTTCCGGTGACGTTGACCAAGTTGAGTGAGTTCCTTGGAATGGTGGGATACTATCGACGGTTCATCTTTTCCTTCTCCAACAAAGCTTATGCCTTGACGGTTTACATGAAGAAGGGGACGGATTATGATTTAATCCTCAAGGATGGAGAGGCAGCTGTGGCGTTCGAACTTCTTAAGAAGGCGTTGGTAACAGCTCCTATTTTAGCCAAATCAAATTGGGATAAACCTTTCATTCTCTACACGGATGCATCAAACATTGCTATAGGATGCACTCTAAGCCAGTTAGATGAAGATAGCCATGATCATCCAATTGCTTATGCTAGTAGATAGATGGTGCAGGCTGAGAGAAACTATTCAGTGACTGAAAGGGAGGCTTTAGCTGTGATCTTCTCACTCAAGAAGTTTCGACACTATCTTTTGGGAGGGAAGTTTACTATCGTTATCGACCACAAGGCTTTGAAGTACATTTTCAACAAGCCTAATGTTGAGGGTAGGATAGCCAGATGGAAGTTGTTACTAGAGGAGTTTGATTACATCATTGGGGATCGACCCGGTAAGAAACATGCCAATGCTGATTTGATGTCTCGAGCATACGACGAGGAAGGAGATCAACCAGGTGGATGATACATTTCGGATGAGGATTTCTTGATGATGGACACCATAACAAAAGGTACCGGCTGAATACAAGGGGATATGGGATTTCATCTCGGAGGGAGAGTTTCCCCAAGGCATGCATTCACGGGAGAGGAATGCATTGGTGAAGCGATGTGAACCTTATACCATCATAGAGGACGTGTTGTTTCATCAAGGAGCAGATGGACTACTCGGAAGGGTTGTTGGAAGGAGGAGCCAATTCAACTTATGAAGGAGTTTCATGAAGGCTCGGTATGTGGAGGACACTTTGCGGGGAAAGGTAAGCGCATTCAAGATCCTAGATGCAAGGCTATCATTGGAAGGGCATTTTCAAAGATTGTGTGGAATTTTGCAAGAGTTGTGATGTGTGTCAAGCTTTTGCTAAAAAGTCCATGAAAACCCCTCCTTTGACATCAGTTCCTATTTTAGATCCTTTTGAAAAATGGGGAATAGATTTTGTAGGACCCTTGAATCTTACTCCTCGGGGTAACAAGTTCATTGTGGTAGCTACAGATTATCTAACCAAGTGGGTAGAAGCTAGACCTCTAAAATCTACTAGTGAGGAAGAAGTGGGTAGATTTTCGTATGAGAGGATAATAACTAGATTCGGATGCCCTCTAGAAATTGTATCGATAGAGGTGGTGAGTTTGTTGGAAGCATTATACAAGCCATGCTAGGTCATTTCTCCATCAAGGCACGGGTGACTACTTCCTACAAACCAAATGCTAATGGGTTGGCAGAGCGAACCAACTATACGCTTTGCATGATGTTGGCCAAGGATGCGGACATGGATTTGGAGCAAGCAAAATTGGGACAAGAGGCTGCATGCTATCTTGTGGGAGTATCGGACGACTTGGAAGACATCAACGTGGTACTCACCTTCCGTATGGTATATGGTGTCGAGTCAAAGCTTCCAATTCAATTTGATTTGACGACCTTCTTAACTATCCAACGGAAGTTAAAGAGGAAGAATGGAGTATAAGCTATCAAATCAAGGCGTCAACAATGTTGGATTTGGAGGAGGCTCGAGTCAGGGCCATGGTACGTGTGGGCGGGCTCAACAATTGCAGAAGAAGTATCATGATAATCGATTTGGGGACGAAGAAGATGAAGATTTTCAAAGAAGGTGATTGGGTAATGCTTTACGACTCCATTAGATATAAGAGAGCAAGAAAGAAATTTCTTCCAAAGTACTTTGGTCCTTTCATAGTTCACAAGGTGTGGGAAACTTTACTTACGATTTGAAGGAGTTGGGAGGACGACATTTTGACCGGGTGAATCACGACAAGTTCAAGCCGTTTCATCGACGATCAGATTCTTTCACTCCCGAGGACCGAGTGAAATCTTGGTCCGGGGTAAATGTAAGACCTGGGGTTGTACATATAGGATAAAATGAAAGTATATCTAAATTGTGCCTAAGTTTATCTTAGTCATGACTATGTTTAGCTAGTTATGGTTAAGTTGGAGGAAAATATAGAGTAACTTTTTGGTGTGGTAGATGAGAACTTCTATTTTGTTGTTTAGTATGAGTCAAGGAATAGATTCCATCACATGGGTATCTTGACTTCCCTTGACTTGGACTAGTTTTCATTGGTTGGACTTGGTGAAGACCCTTAAATCTAGGGGCGAGATTAACTTGGTACACTAGAAGTCAATTAGGGAGTAGTTGGGCTTCTAGAAGATCCAAGTGGACCAATTGCATGTTGCCATGTACCCTTTTCATTGGGGTTTGTGATCTCTACCTCGTTTAAACTTGGTAAGAGGAAGTTACATGGTGATTACTTGTAGTTACTAGGTCAAGATTCTAAGTAGTATAAATAGAGAGGTTGAGAAGCACCTCTCAAGTAGTTTTTCAATGGAAGTTAGTTTTGGGAGAAGATAGTGTGGTGATCTTAGTTTTGGGGAGCTTGGTTCTTGGAGACGTCATGTTCGGAGTGGAGCCTTGATTCAATGAAGACTTTGATTACCAAAGTATCCCTTTCCTTTTGCGTGATATCTTACTCTTGGTGATAATGTGCATAATGGAGCTTGGACTTTGAGAGTTTGTGTAAGAGTGAGCAATAGGGTCATGGTCATAGGGTGGGACTAAGTCCTTCTAGATTCATGATGAGCTTCCAAAAAGCCATCGGAGGTAAACGAGAGTGAGAGTCACTGAGTTCTGGGACTAGCACATTGTTGAGGGAGTTATTATTCTGATTGAGCAACCAACACAAGTCATGGAGATCTTAGAAGGACCGTTATTTGATATGGTGCATTATGGGGCTCATTAGAGCATCCGATTGTGTTTTTCCATCTTTGGCATATGACAGACATATTGTCATACCTTTGATTAACATTGTGGTTGCTTTTGATCACCTTGTAACCAAACTTGCTCTTGTTGGGCTTAGGCTCAAATACCAAATTGTTGTTGGTCTGAATCATGAATACACAAAGAGAACATGCAATCAAGAGACGACATAGGAAATACGTGGTTCACCTCACTAAGGCTACGTCCACGGAACACATAGAGTCATTTTACTGAATAACCCTAATTGTGTCACAGAGAGCTTCTGCCAGTCCTCTTATATAGTAGTACTAGCCCTCGCCCTAGTCTAACTAAATATAGTCAAACAAACCAGAGTTACTCAAGACCTGAGTTAACTCCTCACAATCTTCCCCCTTGACTCATGTCTTGGGGTCTCTAACTCTTGTTATCCATATACATACTCCGCGGAAAGTCCTAGAAGGAAACCTGAAGCATAGGCCCTCATGTAAACAAGGATTAACTAGAACTAAGCCGTAACCTGATTAGGAAGGAGTAAAGCATATACAAGAATCAAACAATTGTTAGAGTAACTCTACTAGTGTTCCTTGTGCAAAACCTGCATAGTAGCACAATGCCTCTTGAAATTCTCTAAAGAAATAACTTTGGTCAAAGCATATACAAGAATCAAACAATTGTTAGAGTAACTCTACTAGTGTTCCTTGTGCAAAACCTGCATAGTAGCACAATGCCTCTTGAAATTCTCTAAAGAAATAACTTTGGGCAAAGCATCAGCTGGATTGAATTTACCGTCAATCTTGACTAGCTCAACCTTCCTATCAAAAACTACATGTCTAATAAAATGATATATGATGTGGATGTGCTTCACCCTACTATCCATCACTTGATTTGTTGCAAGATATAAGACACTCTGACTATCACAATGGAGATTTACAACAACATGTTTCAATCCCATCTCAGTGATAAGTCTACTCAACCAAATAGCCTCCTTTGTTGCTTCCGTTGCTGCTACATATTCGGCTTCAATAGTTGACTGAGCTATGCACTTATGCAAGGTAGATTTCCAACTAACGCATCCATCTCCAAGTGTAAACACATACCCAGTTGTAGACTTCCTCTTGTCCAGATCTTGTCCATAGTCATCATCAACATAACCCAATAAGGATTTGGCATTGTCCAATAAATCATCAAACAAAAGACCAAAATCCTTAGTACTCTTGAGGTACTTGAGAATCCACTTCACAGCTTCCCAATGCACCTTTCTTGGATTTGACATGTACTTGCTCACCTTGCCCATAGCTACAGAAATATCAGGTCTAGCGCACATCATCAAATACATCAGGCTGTCCACTGCCTTGTCATAGGAAATTGATGACATCTTTCCTCTCTCAGTTGCATCAATTGGACATTGAACTGCTGAGAGCTTAAAATGTGCCGCTAAAGGAGTCCACACTCTTTTAGAGTCTGTCATGTTAAACCTGTCAAGCACACGCTGAATGTACTTGCCCTCACTTAACCATAGCTTCCTCTTCTTCAAATCCCTGTGAACATCCATACCTAAAATCCTCTTGGACTTACCCAAATCCTTCATCTTCAATGTAGATTTCAGTTGCCTCTTGTCGGATTGTTCCTTTGCCAAAATGAGCATGTCATCCACATAGAGCACTAAAATAATGAGTCTAAAGATCTCATTATTCACCTTCTTTATGTAGACACATGGATCAAACACACTCCGTGAAAATCCTTGTGCTTTCATCAACTCATCAAACCTTGCATTCCATTGCCTAAGAGCTTGCTTCAATCCATATAGAGATTTGAGCAATCTACAAACTAACTTCTCCTGACCTTTCTTCTCATGGCCAGTAGGTTGTCTCATGTAGATTTCTTCCTCCAAAGATCCAAATAGAAAAGCCGTGACAACATCCATCTGATCCATAACTAGTCCAAATATCACAGCAAGTGCACATACCATACGAATTGTAGCATACTTTGCTACAGGTGAGAAGACTTCGTTGTAGTCCACAACTTTCTCTTGTGTGAAGCCCTTAGACTCCAACCTGGCTTTGAAGATCCTCTTCTCTTCATCCGTTGGATTATCCTTCAACTTGTACACCCACTTGCTATCAACCAAAGGTTGACCCTTTGGAAGCTCCACCAGCTCCCAAGTCTTGTTCTCAACAAGCGATTGCATCTCACGATCCATAGCAATATCCCACTCAGGTTTATTGATAGAGGCTTGAGCTTCTCTATATAAACAAGGTTCTCCTTCTTCCAAGATCAACGCATTTCCATCATCATTCTCAAATTCAATATCATGACCCTCAAGAATAGATGAATCATCCCATGTTCCATACCTTTCGGGAGCTCTACTAATCCGATTTGATGATCTCCTAGTAGATGATCCTAGTTGATCTCCATCGTTTCGTGATGTGTCTTGAGACTCAGCAACGACAACTTGCTCCTCCAATTTCTGTTGTTCAGGAATTTGCTCCATATGTTCTGGAGCTTCTCCTTGTGGCACATCATTAAACCCATAATGATCAATCTCCCCCTCAACAAAATCTGTGAGAGGAGATTTTCCCTTGTCTGTACGGAGAGCCTGAGATATCTTCCCCTCTTTCAATGATCTGGGCTCATCGAAAGAAACATCCCTACTGACAATCACCTTACAAGCAATAGGATCCCATAGCCTATAACCTTTCACACCACTTGCATATCCAAGAAAATGACACTTCTTGAATGTAGGATCCAACTTGGTCCTATTCTCCTTAGGTATGAGAGGATAAGCCGTACAACCAAAAATTCTCAAACGACTATAATCAGCCCTCCGTTTGTGCCTCAATTCAAACGGTGTCAAGAAATTGATTGCACTTGAAGGAGACAGATTTACCAAATACACTGCAGTATTTACAACTTGAGCCCAGAATTCATATGGTAAATCAAATTGGCTCAACATACTACACACCTTCTCCAATACTATTCGGTTGAGCCTCTCAGAAACAGATTTTGTTGCAGAGTATAAACCGTGGTGAGATGACGAGAGATCCCCTCCTCTTTGCAGTAATTTCTAAACTCCTCAGAAGTATACTCCCCTCCATTATCCGAACATAGATATCTCATCTTGTGACCAGTCTAAGTCTCAACTTGGGCTCTCCAACTTTTGAAAGTTGCAAAGATTTCATACTTTTGTATGAGAAAATAGACCCACACAAATCTTGAGTAATCATCAATAAACGATACATAGTACCACACAATCACGTTAGGTGATGCTTCTTCGGATGCTCCTGTTGTTTGTAGACCTTTTGACTTGGATAGTTCAGATATCCTAGGTGTTGTAGGACATATTTCCCAGTGTGATACTATTGGGGCCTAGCCCCATGTTACCGGTTTGGTTCCTTCCTTGTACGATTTGATGGGGTCTTCCCATCCCTTTTGATATTTTACTTCGTCTTTAAGATCATAGTACCACTTCCCAGAATGTGAGTCTTTAGGAGAGGATCCCCACACGTCACTATGTACATACTCAAGTAACTCTTTGGAACTATGAGTTCCAACACCAAAGGCTTTTCTATGTTGCTTCCCCATAACACAATGCTCACAAAATTTCATGTCAACTTTACCTAAACCAGGTAACAAGCCCCTATCACGAAGGAAGATCAAGTACCTGTTACTCATGTGTCCCATTCTAGAATGCCAAACATGAGCCATCTCATGCCGAGATCTTGTAAGATTGACTTCACCACAAATGATATTGCCCTTTAGCACATACAGATTTCTATGCTTGTGTACTCTTAAGATAATCTTATCACCTATTCTCACCTCAAGTACTCCTTGTTTAGAACTCCACTCAAGGCCTTTTGAACCTAACATTCCAAGAGAGATAACATTCTTTCTCATTTCAGGTATAAACCTGACGTGGGTCAACGTACGTTTGACTCCATCAAACATGTGAATCTAGACAGATCCAACACCTTCAATTCTACAAGGTTGATCATTTCCCATAAGAACTAAACCGTTTGATACTGAGAAAGTATGGAAAAACTCTCTAATATAACAAATGTGATAAGAACAAGCATCATCCAAAATCCATACATCACCAACGCACTTTGGTGAGTTGCATAGGGCATACCTCTAGCTTCATAGTCCATCTTCAAGCAAGTCATCCTCCTCATCAAAATCTTGAGCCACATTGGCCAAAGGAGGATCATTAGCCTTGGTCTTCACACGACAGTCCTTCTTAAAGTGACCACTCTTGCCATATTTCCAACAGACCACCGTCTTTGTCTTCGGATTTACCCCTAGACATGGATCTACCTCTAGATTCAACCTTCTTCCCATCCTTCTCATTCCTTGATTGTGACCGTCCACGGGTCACATTCAATGCCGTACCAGATGAAGAGGATGGAGTAGAGGGCATCATCATCTTCTGATGTAGGTCATCAGTCAATAGGGCACTTACAACATCATTGTAAGTGATCGTTTTTCTATCACGATGGAACAACACTCGTGACAGTGATTGATATGAAGCAGGTAATGAATTTAACAGATGAAGGGTCTTCCTCTCATCAATTATCTCCTCTCCTAGACTCTGAAGATCAATAACAAGATCACTAAAGGCATCAATGTGATCTTGTATCTTCGTAGATACAAGATCACATTGTACGAAGATACAAGATCACATTGATACCTTTGGTGATCTTGTATCTTCGTACCTGAATCTTTCATCTTGAAGCTCATTAGCTTCAAGGAGGTGTACAACTTGTTTGATAACTCTTTGCGATGAAACCGTCACTGAAGAGCCTCAAACAATGAAGTACAATTGTCATACTCATCAACTTGCTTCAAAACTAAAGGTTGTAGATAGAGTATAACAATGCTCACTACTTGCTCATGAAGGTCCTTCCAATCTTCATCATTGAATATAGAGGGTTTAGGCCTCAATGACTTGCCCAAACCGGAAGCCTTCAACTTGCCTTTGCATTTACAAGTTTCTTCACTACGATTTGCACATTTGTAATTTCCATCTTTCTTTGCTACGTGACGAGACATGAAAATTTATTGTACATGCAAATAGCTGGATTCCATGGAGTTTGAGCTGGCTTTTTGGTCGTAGTGAAGCAGATTTTTCCTGATTATGAAATTAACGCCCGACAGGTTATCATGCTACGTGCGAAGTGGCTACCTAGCTTCTTGGTGCTAATTGTGCTCGTGGCCAGCTTTTTCCTAGAAAATCCCATTGTTTACGTTCCTTTCATTGTTTTTGGGACTTACATAAGTGGGATTATCTTCGATTTTTCCAAAGGAGGTCGGAGGCCGATTTCAAGGGGATTGCGAGATTGAGTTCTTCGTGTGTGCACCGGCAAGGTTTATTGTCTTATGAAACAACTTGCTTCTATTCTCTGGATAAGCTTTTCAACCAACATTGATTGCCAATAGATTGAGGACATAGGCAAATATTCAGAGAGAGAGAGAGAGAGGAGGAAATGCTATAAGACAACAGTTAGCAACTCCTAGCATCAAGCATTTCTAGTGGTTTAGGGATATTTTGACCCATGGTAAATTTCCTTTATTCTCATATGAGTGGAAAGAAGTCAAGTTTGGAGATTCCATTTGACAATCGAACAACACAAGGGACGAGTTCAGGGGCTAGACGAAGCGAGATGGCAGTCATAAAGACAGGAAGAGCCAAATTTGATATTGTCAAATATGATGGGCATGGTGACTAACTTATGTGGGAGAGGCAAGTCTTCACAAACTCCTTTGATCTCCACACAAGTTCCAACAACTGTCCATAATACAATACTCCCGCGATGCTGACAATTAAGCCGATGAACGTATGTTCAAAGTATCCCACAGTGACTAGATTCCAAGTAAACGGGATTGTCTTTCCAAAAACGAGTGCCAAATAGTCAATGGTGAACGGCAAAGCTTTGGCAACCACGAAATCTGCCTATCTACCGCCGAGGAAGCCTTTCCTGAAACCCGCACAATTCCCTGCTCTTCACAACCGTGATTTCCAACGCAATTATGCAGTCTACTAGTGATGCATGTCAAACGTCCATCTCTAAAATGCTCCCTCACCGTCTTTCACAACCTCTGCCTCACCTCGACTCCGTCCTCCGCGTTTGACCTACAAAACGTACAGATGCTCGTGCTCTCAAAACGCTCCCATTTTTTCATTCGGTGCACGAAACGGTCGATTCCAACAAGCGCAGAGCGAGGTCCTCGATACAAAACGCCGATCGCTGGCTCCGCTGGCTTGTCAAATATTCCTCAGATCCAAGATGGAGGTTTCCAATTCCTCCCTCCCCATGTGCTCTTTCTCCGATAACAAGTGGCACAGCACAAATCGATCGCCTCCTCGACCCCTTGTACTCCTCGCATGTCAGCCATCGCTCACGCGAAGCGAGAAAATTTGCATCACGACATCGGTGCTGAAATCAACATTTGATGGATCGGTGGGTGCAACGCGGTTGGAATCATTAGCTTGGGTCTATCTCACTTACGACGAGCCCAGCCGATCGATCCATCGTTTCTACCATTCCACATCAAAAGAAGGTGATATCCGAAGATCCTGGATCTGCACAAGTTCACAAAATCTGCGAGCGCTCCCGTCTCCTCGGTGGCCTTGATTTGGAGCTTGTTCTCGGCTTGATCTGCTCCTCGCTCATAGCCAAACAAAAAAATGAGTGCAAACAGCAACGCTCGAATGGACGATAGCTAGACTGGTCAACTCCAAGCGCTCTGAAACGAATTGTTGGTCTGAATCATGAATACACGAAAAGAACATGCAATAAAGAGACGACACATGAAATATGTGGTTCACCTCACTGAGGCTATGTCCACGGAACACACAGAGTCATTTTACTGAATAACCCTAATTGTGTCACAGAGATCTTCTGCCAGCCCATTTATATAGTAGTACCAGCCCTAGCCCTAGTCTAACTAAATATAGTCAAACTTATCACAATTACTCAAGACCTGAGTTAACTCCTAACAATTGCAAGATTTGGTTTACATCGTAACTTTTTCCTCATTTTTAAATTTTCCAATGCTTTTTCGTTACTCTAGACGGACTTAGGATTTTGGCAGTGTTATTGGATATTTAGGATTTTGTGACACGTTATCTTGATAAAACTCTATTGTAGGATCTTTTACAAATGGATGACCTATCACACTTGGGAGAAGCTCATGTGGCATGGGGCATCTTATCCATGTGTATCTCACGATGCCCATCATATCTCACCCATATGGTACCATCTACTTCTTTTTTCATGGCTCAACTTGTTGATTTTGATAGAAAATTCCTCACGTTTGTAGTAATATCATGGGTTCTTGCACTTGAGAGTCATATGAGGGTACTTTAGCTACCCATCATGCTCAATTTTCCATTACTTTTGGAGGCTTGGATCTACTTGTCATGGAGGATTGTGCACCATCATAGGTTTTGGGTAGTTGGTACTTTGTGGTTCCCATATTGTGTTCATGTTTTTGTATCCGTGATAGATTCCTCCTATATGAGTATGTTTCATGATTCGAGTGTGATCCTTATCCTCTCTAGTCTTATCTAGTCCAATCTTGCGTGCAATGGTTTGTCATCTTTGGCTAGACAAGAGCACCCATCTTTTGAGAGTCTAGCATTCATTACGACACCCTCATGAGGCACACCATGAGACTACATTCTTGACCATGCATGACAACTCTCTCCCTCTATGTGGCATCTAGAACTCCCATTTGTTCTTGCTATGGAAAGGGCTTAGGCTTATGGTTGATTATGCAACCCTTTATAAGATCTTTTCGCATCACACATTCCGCATTTATCATAGTGATGCGCTTTTGATTGGGTTTGATATGGCCTTCATCCTCTAGCTTGCTCACATGCTAGTGTTGTTGAGATCTAGATGCATATGGGACTCATTTGGCACAATGTCCTTTTGGAGATTAGAGGATTGCTACTCACAACCCCATTCTTGATACAACTCACATGGCACACCACCTTGGACCACCATATGCCACTCACTATGCCATTGCTGAGGAGTGGTCATGGTAAGTGGAGAGAGTGTTGGTACACCCTCACATGGCACACCACCTTGGACCACCATATGTGCAGACCTTTACATGTATGAGAATCAAGTCGCAATGGCTAATGTTGTGGTTATTGATCCAACTCAACACACCATTGCCACATATGTTATAAAACGACACGCTTGAGGAGATGGTGAAGTTAGCACTGCTGCTAAGATCCACAAGTATCAAGGATGGTGTGAATCACATATCTTCGTTCCATTTTCTTTGGATATCTTTGGAGATGCATGGAGCGCCCATACTAGATATGAATAATTTTAATAAAGAGTTTGTTAGGGTTTACCATGATATATGTATAGGTATTGGTGCATATTTATACAGGAATCACCGAGAGGTCGTGAAATGCTTTACACGAACAATCGATGATTTTAGGAAGCAGTTAAGGAACGGGGGTTCAGTGACGATGTTGCGGAGAACATGGAAGTAGGTATCATCCAGATTCCAGTCAGAGAATGCTTTTGGGAGTCTGTAGAGGAGGAACGAGGGTTTCCGGAGGGCTTCTATGAGGCTGTGATCGTAAGAATTCGAATTACCACTGAACCTAGAACTTGAATGAGGTTTGCCCTAGCACCAGCTCCATACTTCTCAGTATATTTCTACTTTTTCTCCCTCTTTCTCTCTCTCTCTCTACTTTTCTTGTAGCTGCGTCTCTCATAATTCGCAGGTCTTGTAATGTTGCAGACCAGTTGCGTTTCTGCACCTAATTGAGCCTGAAATGCATGGAATTTACATCTCAAAGTCAGTCTCCCGAGCACTTTTGACTTCTCTGATTAAGCTTCCGAAGATGGTCCTCCCTCTGAATTTTTGAACTAGCTTCAGTTGTTTCTTTAGTTCTGACATTGGCGTCAGATGATGTGGAGTACAACAAAGAGTGGGTACAACTTAAAGTAAATACTCCGATGGCTTTGTGGCGTACAGTAGCTGAGGAATTCGCATGGAAGTGATCGGCGATTGTTGCTGCTGAAGAAACGGTCAGAAACCATCAGCGGTTGTAGTTTTGGGTCAGGCAGAATGGTGGAAGAATTGGCGCAGAGGGTTGGCACCAAAGGAGGATCGATGGTGCTGATCAAGGACTGTGTGGCTTGTAAAGGATGCTTCATGTTGCACTATCTGCTGAAAAGACTTCTGACGTCCACCAACGCACGCGTTGTGATGCTCGGACTCTCGGAACCTTTCTCTCATTACTCTCGAATTGCTCGGAAACAGGTAGATATGCAATCATGCACGGTGCAGGAGTCATAAAATGTTTCGGCACGTCACCTATCATCCATAAGCAAGCAATTTGGTTGAACTGCAATCGAAATTTGTGATCTGAGATAAATATTGATTGCCGATTGTGTGTGACACATATCAGGGCTGCAATTTGCAGAGCATGCGAGACAATGGCCGATTTGTTCTTGTTGATCAACCACTGTTGCTGAGTGCACAAGGAACTGGATCAGGTCATCTATCATCCATAAGCTATTACACATTCTCTATATTCGTCTCATTGTTGCAATAGAGGTGAGTTTCCCTTGGAAGGTGGAAAGATGTCAAAGGACTAAAACCTTTTGTGTTCCCCCTCTTCTTGCAGATGCTGGTGCAAGCGCTACTCCCTTTTCGGACAATCCATTAGCAGCCATTTATTTGAAAATCAGAGAGGCAGCCAGAGGAGGAAAGGTCTCGGATCCTGCCGGTGACGGTGTGGGGCAGACGTGCATCATGATCGATGATGCTTCGATACTGGATGTGATTGCTGGCGGATCTCATAATTTTGTATTAGACTTTTTACATTATTGCAGAGCACTCACAGTCGGGAAACAGGTCCGTTTCTCAAATTGTATTTTCGCAGTTTCATCATTTTCCGTGAGCATCGAATTCCTAGTTTCAGTATTACTAACATGTTGTGTCTTTTTTAAACAGAGATGCTCTTTGATCATTCTCACGCATCAAGATGTTTATGAGGAGCCTCCTGCTTCATACATGAGTCCACAATTGGAACATGCTGCTGATACAGTTATTACCGTGGAGCCTTTGAGCACTGGACTTGCAGCCGATGTCCATGGTCAGGTATACCTGGTTCCCCTGCATGAACGAGTTTGTATTATGGCATGTTGAACATGATAGCAAGTTTGGCCAGTTGAGGGCGGTCTGCTGATATAAATCAACGTCATGGTATGACAGGTTACAGTGCAGCACAGAACAGATCAACTTGAGGATGTTTGTTTGCAAGTGAGACCAAGAGCCAGGCTCCAAAAGCATCAATTTCGAATTCTGGAGGGAACAGTTCAATTTTTCTTGCCAGGGCAAGTATGACAACTGAGGGCATACAGCTTCTTGCTTGACTTCTGAGGTAAACAATTTTATAGCAGTCTCAACCGCATGAAGGTTCTAATCATGGTCAGGCTTTTTGAGTTAGAAGGTCTTGATTTCTGTGTCAAATCTTTAAAAAGCAGATGTTCGAGGTTTCATTTGTATACGATGATCATTCATCAAGTCACATGATGGTCTTGCTATTTAATAGTTTAATTGAGTTTCCACTTTGAGCAATATGGAGAATCCTTTGTCGAGTGGGATATCGAACTTGAGCGTTCATTCATCAATATCTCTTGTGTTTTGCACCTGAGTAGACTTCAAATTTACATTGCATGTGTGTTATGTGTGTGAGCACTGGCATATACCCACCTAGCCCTATGGCTGAAAGAACTCATTGGTTCCGGCACTTTTATCCTTGTACAACAAATAGGCTTGGAGGCCATTTGCTTTGCAGCTAATGTAGTAACGTGTGGTCGTCTTGCAAAGTACTCTTTAGAGTTGCTCTGTTACCATGAGATCATTCTAGAAATTGTAGATGTTTGAAATGACGTGAGAAGGCATATCGATAGCATGGTTAGGCCACAATCCTAAAGATGTTATGTTTGGTGCCAGTTTCAAACCTGCCCAGATTCTGTCGGATTGTTGGCGGATCAGCCCCATATGCAACTCAGTGCTGCTAGTTCTTCAGGTAGAGGGACCTTGTCCAGACTTCGTTCTTACTAGGGAGGTGCTTCGTTCTTTTGTTCTTACGTTAGGACGTTTTGCAAGAATCAGGAAAGGCCACTCGCAGTCTCAACACATATTTCTAAATTTTGGAAAAATGGTCCTCCGTTTGTAGCAGATTTGAAGACTTTGTTGTTCGGGAGAACTTTGGACTGGCTCTTTGCAGATAATGGGACTTTAATCGTCATGTTGGCCAACTCTGTACAAGATATTTCAGGGAGAAGTAACCTTCTTGTGCGTTGTAGATAAGAGTGTATCCACTATTTATTCATTCTCTCGGTTCAGTACATTTTCACGATGGTCTGATTTCACAAGGAAAAACCACTGTGCATGTTATTTACTTTTGAACTCTAATTCAGTTGGAGTAGGCTCAATTATTGACAGACTACTTTGCAAAATGTATTGATTGTTTTTAAGTACTCAGTGTCATCAAATTTGTACCCTTGACCTAGAAACAAGATTCAACCTCGAGTGGGGCAAATGTGATTGAGCTGCTGTTCAGGTCACACCAAAAAAACATACTGAAAAGAATACGATCATGACATGTCTCCTATTACTTGGACAGAAGTTTGCTCTTTGCCAAATGCAATTCGGTACGGAGCTTGATGCCCAACGTGGCTTCATTTCGCAGTATCGAAAGCAAGACATGTAAACGATCGCCAAAAAATCACTGCTTGGCAGAAGACTTCCTCCTTGATGTACAACAATGTATACGAAGGTAAAATGACAGATTCCACATTCAAGTGAGCTCAATTCCTTCCTGAAACCGTTACTTCAAAGTACATATCTGCCAGGTTCTTAAGGAGCCTCTGTGCCCTCCTTCGGTAATCTCCTGAAGTTAATAAATGGAGCCAACAACAGCAACCTGAGCAACCAAGGAAGACTTCGTCAGTTTTTCTGTGCTGGTCGGTCGCCTGAACCCCAGGCTTGGGACAAACTTTTGTACATCAAATCTTTCTATGAGGTACAACATCAATAGTTGCACTGTTTGATGCCAAGACAGTTCTTTATCGCTATCTGATTGCCAAATAAGTTTTGCATGAGAATCCATGGATCAAAACTTAGAACTACGTAGTTGGGAAGTGAGTGTTTACCCAGGGAAGAAGACAAAGACCAACATAAATTGAAAGTAAGTCTCAAGTGCGCTCCTTTTGTACCAACGGAGGCGCAGGTAATTGTAAATGATTGCCTGAAGTAACACGACGCAGTGATCAGTCAGCAGCTATGACATCCGGGCTTCCGACTGTCTGGTTCGGTGACAAAAGCGACTGAATGTACAATGTGAAGATAACCGACGAAGATAGCAAGCCCCGTTCGATAATTTACGACTGAGAGTCATAATTAGCAGGGTTGGGCATATCTCATGGCATTTAGAGCTGTTGTGCAGACGTTCCCTGCAATTGCGCCACACAGACTTGGTAGCAAAATATCATGGGAAGCAAAGATTACCGGGATGACCAGCAGATAGATGATCCCGCAAGCTCCGCTTGTTAGCAAGACCTCCCACCAGTATTGACTATCATCCACCATCTCCACCGGAGCCGCCTCTGCAAGGGCAGGGCCTGCAACCTGAGGAAAAGCACAGACACACATGAAGTTAGTCAGTTGGCCTCATGCAATCCAGTAACGTCAAAGAATGGTTTAGGAGGACCTGCAAAATAAGAAACCTGGGCCACATCTTGAAGTTACAAAGAAACTGTACTCCCTAATATTTGCCTGCCACAGAGGCGCCTTGGCTGAGCGGTGCTGGTAGTAATGGACGAGTGAGAGGAAAACTAGAGATAACTATTTTAGTTCGAACAGACTGAAGAAGTTGGAAGCCTACATCCAATCAATGATCTCGGCACACTCCAACAAGACAATACGATTCCTCCGTTCTTAAAGATGATGAGCTCTCGCCATCGGATATTAGAGACTACAAACGTAAATGCTCTGGGGATATTCAGAGATTCACAAGCTACCGATTCCTAAGAGCATAATCAAAATATAAGTAGAAGCGAATGAAAGATGTTTGACTTACACCAATTGTTAGAATGCTAAGGCCGACGAAGGCAGCAGTAAACAAGAAGCTGAGAACTGTGTTAGCCGCGATTTCCCCTCCTTGACCTGACGCATCGACCACAATCTCTTCGGCTACGGCTGCTGCTGTCCAGAATGTGATACCTCCACTCCCCAACAAAGCCAAACTTTTGCCAACGTTCCATGTGCTTTCAGAGTTTTCGCTTGGTTTGATAATTTGAATCCCCCAATCTACTTTCTCTGCACAGTCAGAGGATTGGCATTGGCGCACTACTGGTGTTCTATATCTCGACGGTCTCAAACTGAAGCCTGGAGACCTTTGCCGGCCAGAAACTAACTGAATCCTTCGTCCTTCGGAACACAAGAGAGCACTAGGTAAGGGACCGAATTGGTAGGCATCCGAACGACAAAGGGGTGAGGTGCAGACCACATTCCCTATGGCAGCCTGCATATTTGCCAGACTTCACCAACCCGCTAAGATTCTGCAAGTATCCGAAGTTTTGAGACCTGGACCAGCTGCTGCTTTATCTATCACCTGTACAAGGGAGGAACGTCAGGTCTAAGACGATGAAGCATAGCTTATGGGTGCAAATCCACGTTCCCAAGTTGTAACAACGCTGTCTCAACCACCCACTGTTCAAGTAAAGCTTCTTATACTGGAACTAACTTCCAACTTAATTTAACAACACGAGTGCTCGTTTTCTCTGTCCGAGATAATCCAGCCTCCAGTTGAGACTAGATGTTTCCGAAATAATTCAAGACTCAAACGTAGGATCAAACAACAACATCCATCGCTGCATACCATGCCACAAATCTACCCCAAGTCTCAAGACTGAAAGGGATATCAAATAATGTTCTGAAGACAAATACACCGTAAAGTGCTGCTTGACATTACCAGAAGGACAGAAAGGAATGGATAGAGAGCTTTCAGAAAATTCCCACACACACGAGTCCTACACTTCTCCGCTAAATACCAACACTCACACGTAATGATAAAAGTTTCGAAGTCTTTCGTCCCGTTTACAGCTCACCAACAGAAAAAGGAAGCTTAGTGTCTGCCAGTACAAACTCAAACTCTGCTCGATTCCGAAGAGACTGGATCTTCAAGGATTGTAACAAAAGCTCATGATGTGCATTTTACGTCCAGTCATGTGAGAGGATCACTAATATAGTGCCAAACCTCTCAAACTCTCGGTCCGCATTTGACTGGACGGTATACCGGCAGTGTCGTCAGCTAAACGATTCTAGATATTGTAGACCGATTTGAGGACCTAATTTTTATTTCGCTTCCCCCACGAGGTATGATATTAAATGCTAACCTCACGTGAAAGCTTAGATATCTGGTACTCATCCCGGTGGACTGGAAACGCGCGAAGAGCATGTGCAAAGCAGGTAGTAAGCACATCCTTCATGAATGTAGGAAGCGAGTAATCGTCTCTAGCAACTATTCATACTGTGTACGAAGCATCGGCTGATTGCTATAAGAGATGTTGAAGAAAAGAACTCTGCCAACGAACTCTACTCATCCATTCCACTTCTTTAGAATTTGATGTGTCTAAGTATTCCGGCAGAATAAGTTCAAATTCGCCTTCAGGAAATATTTCACGATTATCTCTGCTTTGCGGGGGGTTACATACTCCTTATTTTTTCGCAAAGCCAGTTAAATTTGTCTTTCAGACGGATTGGAGGAGTCAAAGTGAAAACAAGAGAGCTACAAAGCGTGATGTTCTCTCGAATCAGAGAATGGCGAATACGGGACCTCATTTCTGGACCGGGGCAGAACTCAGTAAGAAAGCATATAATGACACCGAACATATAAAATGCCCGTTAGATTCTAATCAGACACCGTGTTCAACAGCCCAATTTCCATGTGGGAGAATTCACACGAACATTTCCGGTCGCGCAAAGTATCGTGACATTGTAGGATGAACGAATTGAACGAGAATCGCCCGTACCATGCATTCTATTTCAACTCACGAATCCCACGATCTTACGATATCAAAAAAACTTTGAATTCAAAACTCATATGCAGCACCAGCATTCAGCCTCCACGGCAGACACCACAGGCAGCAGTGAAACAATCGACGGCATGACTCTCGACAAGCACACGACAGCTAATACCAGGCTTCAGAAATTCAAAACCATACCTCTCTGTCTCGAAGCTCAACGCGCAGCGCAATTATCGAACAGCGCCTTGAAGCTCGATGGCCGAGCGAGCCCAACGAGCAAGATTCGACCGCGGAGTCCGGACAAACAGACCCACGTGGACGTGGACGGGAAAGCTCCCACGCACAGTCAGTGCTGGCGGCAACGCGAGGGCGCGCGGACACTCAGAGATTACCCTATCCTAGCAAGAACACAGCGCACAAGTGTACACTTGGCATCGGCCTTCTGCTGAATTGTTATCCACAATTTGACCAGCCGTAGGTCGTCGTCCTCCCCTTCCTTTCTCTCTGTGATTTTACACTGGACCGACCGGGCCTTTCACTCGGGGAAACAATTTATAGAAGCACTCTTGCCATTGCGCAAATCAATAATGCCCTCTAAACTGCAAACAGCCAAAATGGACATAAAAATCCCAAACTGACGAAGTCACAAAAAGAAGAAATTCCGTGTTTCATCCTTAATGTCTGCAATTGAATTAAGCATATCTCTGGGAATAACTTATAACATGGTAATTCGAAGCATGTAGTTAGTGCGCATTGTAGTATGCAATGATCTCTCCAGATTAATTTGCATTGATTCCATTCTGCTTTTTTGTTTTGATTCCCTTTTTTTGGTAAACAGTATGCCAATGTTAAATTAGTAATCCTTGGAACTGGATGATGAATGCGGATAGTAATTAGTAGAGATAAAAGATCTTGTTAACAGATTCGCGGTAATCGTCTTTTTCATGAGAGTTATGCACGTATCATGAAGTTTTTCTTCCTTCATGTTTCATGTAAAGAATCAGCAACTTGAATAATTATAACATCAGCTTCATTCCTCATTTACCTTCTAGCATAGAGGAAAGAAATTATGAGGAAAAAAATGTCATTCAAGACAAAAGAAGAGTTAATCAAAACATCATGTGGAATAAAAGATTAGAAATCAAGCATGGAGAGATGGGGAAAAATCCCCATCAAGCCAAAGAGGACGAAAAAGCCAGCAAGAACCCAGAGGAAAAAATAAAATTAAAAAAAAAAAAAAATCTAATAAAATTTCTAACTTCACGTGAATGAGTTCTGGTAGGATCTAAAGGAGCTCCATTAGTTTATCCTAAACAAGAAATAAAAAATATAAGAAACACAGGAGTGAAGGGAAATCAAACCATATCAATCTTTCTGAAATTGAAAGAACCTGCGCATAATATGACGGATATCATAAGCAATCCTATGGAAACATTTGAGCGTCATATGGACTTTTTCCCCAAAAATATATAAGTTAATCAATTACAAATGGCTCCCTATATAGAACTAAAGTAATAAACAAGAAATATGTAGCTAAAAGGATGGGAAGAACCCATCAAGCCGTAAGAAATAAAGTTAAACATCGTGAAAATTGTGTACATCTCAATATTCAAATGATTATAATTATGATAAATCATATCATTTCCCAAAAAAATGCTTAGATGCAAAATTCCTTGTTTTGGATACACCGCACTTGACATTCACATCATTGCATATATATTCTTTTCTTTTAAGATGTCTGCTCATTGTTTTGAAGCATCTAGAATTTCATAAAAGATCATAGAACAAAACCAGAGGTGTCCACACAACAACTCCCATTATAGAGATAAATCATTCGACAGACATGCCCATTCTCGAGTTTTCTCCAGTCTCATTTACCCGCTTGAAGTGCAGGTGCACGACGTAGAGTTCACAACCATAGAAAGAGCAAGAGGAAGTGGTAGAGAGGTCAAAGAAGTGGTTTGTTGTCTCTTCTGGTCCCTTATCTGGCCGGAGTCACCGGACCCGAAAGGCGAAAGGCCTGCCATCCATCCATCCATCCATCGCTCGTTTTGTTCGCCAGGATTTGAAAAGGAAGTCCGAGAACGATCTGCGGCCAGTGGCCATGGCTGCCCGCTGCCTTTGCTGACTCATCACAGCAGATAAAAAGAGCCATTCGTTCGCGCACGGTCATGGCGCCTCTTTCAACATTCTGACTACACGACACCGACAGCAAGTTCCTGTTCGCTGCTGCTCTCGGCGAGGTGAAGCGGAGGATGTTAAGTGAGATAGAATAACCTGGATCCAGAGGGAGTTCTGGCGCTGGTGGTCGGACCTCAATTTCAGCAGAAAATTGAAGCAAGTTCGCAATTTCAGTTCTGCTTAGGTAAGTGGATGCGATGTGGTCGGACCTCAGTTTCAGCAAAGAATTGAAGCAGGGTCGCAATTTCAGTTCTGCGGAGGCAAGTGGATGCGATGAGGTGGAAATGGCAGTGAGCTAGGATGTTTATGGCGCTTCTGGATATTCTGGGATGGCACTGAGATTGCTAAGTAAGGTCTGGAATTTGGGTGCTAGAGTGCGAGAGCGCTGCGACATCTTGGGCTGGATGTCTTTCTTCTAAGTTGATTGCTATCCATTTTCAATGAGGAAAATGAAGGTAGTGCAGCCTTGCAGGTCCATTTCCCCGTCGATCCGAACCGAGGCAAGTTAAAAGAAAACCTCGCCTCCTAAACTTTTGAGGTCCAAGCGATTATGATTTATCACCTCGTGCACATAACGTGTGAGACGTTTTTGAGTAAAGGATTCTGGAAAGAAATTCAAGAATTTTTGGAATGTCGTAAATGAACTGCATTTCGATGATGCCGGGTGGGTTCCTGGGGTTGATCAAATATATTGCGTTCCTGGTTCATGATCGAAAGTTTGTAGTAATTGTATGTCACCGCTGGACTAGAGCCGGGGTTTCTAACAATGTCACACCCTATCTACTGTTTGTGTAGCACCGATGACAAAGAGAATGGTGCTGAGGCTGTCATCGGTGCTTGAGCTTTCCCCATCGCCGACTCTCCGACACTCCTGATTCTTTACATGAAACATGAAGGAAGAAAAACTTCATGATACGTGCATAACTCTCATGAAAAAGACGATTACCGCGAATCTGTTAACAAGATCTTTTATCTCTACTAATTACTATCCGCATTCATCATCCAGTTCCAAGGATTACTAATTTAACATTGGCATACTGTTTACCAAAAAAAGGGAATCAAAACAAAAAAGCAGAATGGAATCAATGCAAATTAATCTGGAGAGATCATTGCATACTACAATGCGCACTAACTACATGCTTCGAATTACCATGTTATAAGTTATTCCCAGAGATATGCTTAATTCAATTGCAGACATTAAGGATGAAACACGGAATTTCTTCTTTTGTGACTTCGTCAGTTTGGGATTTTTATGTCCATTTTGGCTGTTTGCAGTTTAGAGGGCATTATTGATTTGCGCAATGGCAAGAGTGCTTCTATAAATTGTTTCCCCGAGTGAAAGGCCCGGTCGGTCCAGTGTAAAATCACAGAGAGAAAGGAAGGGGAGGACGACGACCTACGGCTGGTCAAATTGTGGATAACAATTCAGCAGAAGGCCGATGCCAAGTGTACACTTGTGCGCTGTGTTCTTGCTAGGATAGGGTAATCTCTGAGTGTCCGCGCGCCCTCGCGTTGCCGCCAGCACTGACTGTGCGTGGGAGCTTTCCCGTCCACGTCCACGTGGGTCTGTTTGTCCGGACTCCGCGGTCGAATCTTGCTCGTTGGGCTCGCTCGGCCATCGAGCTTCAAGGCGCTGTTCGATAATTGCGCTGCGCGTTGAGCTTCGAGACAGAGAGGTATGGTTTTGAATTTCTGAAGCCTGGTATTAGCTGTCGTGTGCTTGTCGAGAGTCATGCCGTCGATTGTTTCACTGCTGCCTGTGGTGTCTGCCGTGGAGGCTGAATGCTGGTGCTGCATATGAGTTTTGAATTCAAAGTTTTTTTGATATCGTAAGATCGTGGGATTCGTGAGTTGAAATAGAATGCATGGTACGGGCGATTCTCGTTCAATTCGTTCATCCTACAATGTCACGATACTTTGCGCGACCGGAAATGTTCGTGTGAATTCTCCCACATGGAAATTGGGCTGTTGAACACGGTGTCTGATTAGAATCTAACGGGCATTTTATATGTTCGGTGTCATTATATGTTCGATGTTCCGTTCTCTGATTCGAGAGAACATCACGCTTTTTAGCTCTCTTATTTTCACTTTGACTCCTCCAATCCGTCTGAAAGACAAATTTAACTGGCTTTGCGAAAAATTAAGGAGTATGTAACCCCCCGCAAAGCAGAGATAATCGTGAAATATTTCCCGAAGACGAAATTTCCGATCCCAGGTTGAGACAAATTGTTTGCAGAAAACAACATCCTGCGTGCTCAGTCACGAATATGTCTGCGGCTAATGAAGAACTTCTTGCTTGGGTTGTCATAGAGGTGTTTTCCAACCTGAAACATGAAATTGAACTTATTCTGCCGGAATACTTAGACACATCTAATTCTTAAGAAGTGGAATGGATGAGTAAAGTTCGTTGGCAGAGTTCTTTTCTCCAACATCTCTTATAGCAATCAGCCAGTGCTTCGTACACAGTATGAATAGTTGCTAGAGACGATAACTTGCTTCCTACATTCATGAAGGATGTGCTTACTACCTGCTCTGCACATGCTCTTCGCGCGTTTCCAGTCCACCGGGATGAGTACCAGATATCTAAGCTTTCACGGGAGTTTAGCATTTTAATATCATACCTCGTGGGGGAAGCGAAATCAAATTTAGGTCATCAAATCGGTCTACAACATCTAGAATCGTTTAGCTCACGACACTGCCGGTATACCGTCCAGTCAAATGCGGACCGAGAGTTTGACAGGTTTGGCACCTCTATTAGTGATCCTCTCACATGACTGGACGTAAAATGCACATCATGAGCTTTTGTTACAATCCTTGAAGATCCAGTCTCTTCGGAATCGAGCAGAGTTTGATATTGTACTGGCAGACACTAAGCTTCCTTTTTCTGTTGGTGAGCTGTAAACGGGACGAAAGACTTCGAAACTTTTATCATTACGTGTGAGTGTTGGTATTTAGCGGAGAAGTGAAGGACTCGTGTGTGTGGGAATTTTCTGAAAGCTCTCTATGCATTCCTTTCTGTCCTTCTGGTAATGTCAAGCAGCACTTTACGGTGTATTTGTCTTTAGAACATTATTTGATATCCCCTTCAGTCTTAAGACTTAGGGTAGATTTGTGGCATGGTATGCAGCGATGGATGTTGTTGTTTGATCCTACGTTTGAGTCTTGAATTATTTCGGAAACAACTAGTCTCAACTAGAGGCTGGATTATCTCGGACAGAGAAAACGAGCACTCGTGTTGTTAAATTAAGTTGGAAGTTAGTTCCAATATAAGAAGCTTTACCTGAACAGTGGGTGGTTGAGACAGCGTTGTTACAACTTGGGAACGTGGATTTGCACCCATAAGCTATGCTTCATCGTCTTAGACCTGACGTTCCTCCCTTGTGCAGGTGATAGATAAAGCAGCAGCTGGTCCAGGTCTCAAAACTTCGGATACTTGCAGAATCTTAGCGGGTTGGTGAAATCTGGCAAATATGCAGGCTGCCATAGGGAATGTGGTCTGCACATCACCACTTTGTCGTTCGGATGCCTACCAATTCGGTCCCTTACCTAATGCTCGCTTGTGTTCCGAAGGACGAAGGATTCAGTCAGTTTCTGGCCGGCAAAGCTCGCCAGGCTTAAGTTTGAGACCGTCATGCCAATCCTCTGACTGTGCAGAGAAAGTGGATTGGGGGATTCAAATTATCAAACCAAGCGAAAACTCTGAAAGCACATGGAACGTTGGCAAAAATTTGGCTTTGTTGGGGAGTGGAGGTATCACATTCTGGACAGCAGCAGCCGTAGCCGAAGAGATTGTGGTCGATGCGTCAGGTCAAGGAGGGGAAGTCGCGGCTGACACAGTTCTCAGCTTCTTGTTCACTGCTGCCTTCGTCGGCCTTAGCATTCTAACAATTGGTGTAAGTCAAACATCTTTCATTCGCTTCTACTTATATTTTGATTATGCTCTTAGGAATCGGTAGCTTGTGAATCTCTGAATATCCCCAGAGCATTTACGTTTGTAGTCTCTAATATCCGATGGCGAGAGCTCTTCATCTTTAAAAACGGAGGAATTGTTTTGTCGTGTTGGAGTGTGCCGAGATCATTGATTGGATAGACTTGGAAACGCTTGCAGAAATGTAGTTTCTTCAAAAAAACGTGGGAGATACACTTTTAGTCCAAAGGGAGAAGTGTCAAAACAAGAGATTTAGTGGATTTTATGTGCAACAAGTCGCATCATCACAAGATAGATCGTCCAGCTTTAGGTTGACACGAAAGAGGCCACACACCACTGGTCTCTTTCTTTGTCTACCTACTTAGATACATCGCACGACTGAGGGTTCTGACAGATGAGCACTCTTTCTGTTGGATTTTTCTTATATGGAAACAGGTGATTTATCTCTCCGTGTCAGACTTCCTAGAGAAGAGAGAAAGGGATGCTATGGCCAAAACAGCTGGATCGGATAAAGAAAAATTGGGTGCACCCGTGACGCAGAAAGGAGACCGTCTTATGCCGAAGGGGTTCGGCAAGAAGGTCGAGAAGGTTGAGAAGGAAAAGAAGGTGGAGCAAAAGAGTTAAGAAGACATATTTTTAATGGAGAAAGTTTACCCACCAAATCCCAGTTCTCTGATCTTCTCACTTCCCATATCCTTGATCTTAAGCTTGTAGACAGAATTTTGTAAGGAGTCGTTCAGTTTGAAGCATCTACTGTCAGTGCCTACTCTCTTAAGGACCGATAGCTCTCAGATAGATTTATATGCACTAAAGTTTGTAACTTCTAGAGGTCTAGCGCAGGATTGGAGTTTTTGCGGACTCTCTTGCGATGTGCCTGCAACTGTAAGGCACAACCTACGAGCAGTGATATGCTACTGCACGTGTTTTGTGGTTTATAGTTCTTCCATGCTTGTTCATGGGCTGCATTTGAGGAGAATAGCTTCTCAGATTTCGACTTGCACAATTACTTCCAGATCAGGCGCCTGGGTTTGTGATCAAGAATTTTTCTTAAGAAGACAGGCATTCAGTCCATCTCTAAGTCCAACAGATCTGACGGGTCCACACTGCCACCGAGTCTGACGGTGTGTCGAACATGTGTCAATTCATCGATATAATAATGCTCTTGTTTTTGCATTTTCTCTGATCACAACAGAACCAAAGCACAGAGTACGTTAGATCGCTTATACTTTCCCAATAAACGTCGAAAGAACAGAACAGTCAGAAGAACGACATCATTTCATCATTTCATTGGAGCAAGCACGTCAACAACGAGAGCACACACCAAACAGAGGAACGTCTCGATCCAGACGTTGTAGAGCATGTTACACATATGGAGTCTAGAATCTGACTGATTTACACTGTGTCCACGATTGACTTGGTCGGTTGGGTTCCCCATGTCTGCAGTACACCCAGCCGGCAATTCACATTCCGCAATCAACTGAATCCACTGTCTTGTATGGGTGAGTTACGAGACGAAAGATCAAGTCTTCCTTATTGTTAAATTCGTGTTACCTTGGAACCCTGAGAAGGAAAGGACGCTTGTTACTAACATAAAGGAACGGACTGCAAGTGAACGATACGTGCATGCGGAGAAATCGGAGGTCTTGGACGTGCGACACCCATGACTTCTCTTTTCTTCGTTCTCGAAGACCGAATTGTTTGCACCAACCACAACACAAAAAATGAAAGCTGGAAAAATCTCGGACATTATGGCACCATGCGAGTATTGTCAGAAGTTTACTTGGCGAAGTTTGCTTGTCAGTACCTTGATATTCAACTTTTATTTGGCACAATGAACGAGCTAGCAATGCCGTGCACCGGCCATGTGTCACTGAACAGAAAGAAATCACCAAATATAAGAGTTCTCTCCAAAATATGAACCTCACTGTAAGAATCTTCGGAACGATGACAAGCAAACTTCGCCCATTGCAGCCATAAAAGTGACTTTAGTTGCTGATTTTAGCCAATGTCACTCTTATGTAAACTCTTTGTTCTCAATCATATGTTTGATCCTTATATCCATCCATTTGCTCTGAACCATGCTGCACGCTTTTATTTCCATGTGCTATAGTCATGGCTGTGCTAGCTAAAAGAGCTAACAAGGAAGCATGCAATCCATCTATATAAGACAAGCAGGCGAGAAAAAAAAAACGAAAACAACTTAAATTTACATTTTTTTTCTGAGCGCGGGACATAGCTCACATCACCTCCGAAGCTCACTCTTAATGTCCTAGTTCAGACCAGATGTCCAGTTGGTCATTGAAGTCCCGCTTTCTTGGAATTCATCTCCCGCGTTCCCTTCAGTCTCCTGACGATTACTCCCATCACCATCGCTAAGTTCCTACCAAACCCTCTTCTATGGTATCTTCTGTGGTGGCTTGCAACCAAGTGACATTACACTGGATACTGTAACGCATCAGAACATGACCAATACCTGAGCGCTCACAGTCTCTACAGGTCCAGTTCCATGCCATGGGTCCCAAGTGCGGGTCCCAAGTAGAGCATGTACAGTACTGAGTTCTGCATATTACTAGAAATGTGCATAGGTTCAAAGTTGTACAGCATGACCTCGGAGAATTCCACTCTCTCAACTCGGAAAACTTTATGCGGTTCTTCTTGCATGTCACGAAAGATACATTCAGCATGACGCTCACTTCTAATTGCATCTTTCTTGGAGGCGCAGAGAGGGTTAAAAAAGTTTTTATTTTTATTATATAAATCTTTATTCATTATATTGAAGGAAGCGGGCATTTGGTCTAGTGGTATGATTCTTGCTGTGGGTGCAAGAGGCCGCGATTTCGATTCTCGCAATGCCCCCACAAGGTTCAGAACTAGTTTACATGGGTTTTCATTCTGCTTTGGAGAAAGCTGGAAACATTATGATATGTATCTTTTATCTTTGGGTCAGTGAGAAGGCAAAGGTGTAAATCTACTATCTCCGATCGAGGAGATACGTCCGTATGCTTGCAAGATGTTTGATATTTTCGCCGCCTGGGTCTCTTGCAAGATGTTAGTCAAGGAGCAGCAACGGAACAAGAAGACGCTGAGTTTCTAATAGGCACAGTCCTCCAGATGGGATATGTATTGGGACCGACTTCGATGTAAAATGAAGGCGCAGAAATTTCATGCTTCGTGACAAAATGAGAACCATGAAATATCCGTCCATACATCGCACTATTGCTGGCCAAACGTGTTGCTTTCTTCAAGGAGTAAAAGCACCGCAGTTTCGACAAATGCATGAAATCTCCGCCAGGGGAATGCTTCGTGGTAATGGTAGATTGGCCTACACCCGCTGCACGACATTGACTACCTGCGTCTCACAGCGTAGAGCGTCTTATAACAATCGCTTTTGGTTTTACTTTTCGTAACTGCAACAGCACTACACTTTTAAGTTACTACCGTACTGGAGAATATTTAAGCCATCCTTCGGCCGTAAGACATCATACTCAGTTCCGAGAACAGAGTGCAATGGGCTCGTGTAATATTTTATTGACCTGTGGCATTACACTTTGCATCCTGATTGCAGTTATTGAAGCTGATGACAGCTGCGACAGTGCGCTGCCTTTCACTCCTAACTTCGACACGGATGGCTTCAAGTGTCAAGTTACATGGACCGACTACAATGTCATTCTACGAGTAAGTTTCATATTATCTTTTGCTTTGCCAAAATGAATGAAATGTCAGATGTTCACTCTTCGCATACCGGGCTCTTCTCTTTTAAACTGCATTATGTCGAAGCCCACAACAGTCGTCAAAGTATCTGCTGTACCGTCTGCAGGCTCTCGAGGTGGTTTACTCATTCCACGAAAAGATGATGTCCAATTTCGCGATCACTCTGCATTTAAAACAGTATTTTAGTAACCTATCGTATGCTTGTACTCCTTCCTTAACTGAAGAAACTGTTTCATGCTTACGGTCGGCAGTTGTGTTAAGCCCTTGTCGCCCGTCATTGTGCAGTCATTGTTGAACGACAGCGCCAACATTTTAAGTGTTGTGGTTTCAGCCAAGCAGAACAACCAGTGGGTGGGTATGGGATTCTCTGAAGATGGAATGATGGTTGGCGCCACAGCTATGGTCGCCTGGAAAAGTCCGACTGGAGGAGCTCCCTTGGTTTTTGAGTATCACCTGGAGGACGCCAGTCCTGAAGGTGTGGTTAAGAGTAATCACACCTTACACCTTCTCAAGAATCCCATGGCGGCTTTGGATGGGGACGGTACCTTATTTATGGCGTTCCAAGCCGACTTGTCAAAATCTTCCGCAAAAAGCGCATATACGCTTTACGCGATTGGCCCATATAATGATTTGCCGAGTGCCGATGGTGTGCTAGAACAACACGATGCTACTCAGTCGATGCCCAGCAGTTTCTGACGATGATAAGCCTGCAAGATTCCAACTTGATAACCGCCAGAATTCTCAAATCAATATAACTCGCGCATGCGAGATAATTGATACAAGGACACCGGATACATACGCTGCTATGGTTCTCGCAACGTCCCGGACGTATTCCTTTGAGAAATTGTCGTATCAATATCAGAGAAAGCAGTTCTACAGCCCAGCACTTGAGAGTCTTGGGTACCTGATGTTTTGACAACCTGCCTTCTACGTGTTCCACGACGCAAGTGTTGAGATGGCCCCTCGTGACAGAACAAACTGCCTAAGCCTCTGAGGTGCACACTTAATACCTGCAATGAAGGGAAAATCGGATGTGAATGTAGAGGGATAAACAAACTAGAAATATTTTAGGGAATTACAACATGCATGAACACATACCCTGTACTGTGCTCCCAAAATTGAAAATAAGCAACATACTGCATAGGGTAAAACGTACCAAGAACCAGTTCAAATATAATGAGTCAATAGAGTCTTTATTTACAGAGTGACATTCTTGTACAAAAGGGTATCATCTTTCCCATGTAATCCGCATCTAACTAGAGGCAGAGGGCAGTCGCGTTTGTGTAACTGGCGCTTGTTACAGTTTGACCCTCAATCCTTCAGGGCACGAGATGTGCTTATCCTCTTAACAAATACTACTCAGTAACGAGAGCCTTGGGCCAAGCTAGCACCGGAAACGTATGAAAAAGACTTGGAATCTGCGGATTTAAATGTGAATCAGCTTTCCAATCCGACACGTCCAAAGAAATTCGGCTCCCCACCTCCCGATCTCTTTGCCGCTCAGTGGGAATATTCAAGCCCCACTGGTAATTACGCGCGTTCGCCACGGATTCGCCGGGCGAGCTGAATATCCTTGGGCATGATGGTGACCCTCTTCGCGTGGATGGCACAAAGATTGGTATCCTCGAAGAGCCCCACCAAGTAGGCCTCAGCTGCTTCTTGAAGAGCAAGTACAGCACTACTTTGGAATCGCAGGTCGGTCTTGAAGTCCTGAGCAATCTCCCTGACCAGCCTTTGGAACGGAAGCTTACGGATCAAAAGTTCAGTAGATTTCTGGTACTTACGAATCTCCCTCAAAGCAACTGTCCCGGGCCTGTACCTGTGAGGCTTCTTCACACCCCCTGTAGCTGGGGCAGACTTCCTGGCAGCCTTGGTAGCCAGCTGCTTACGAGGCGCCTTACCTCCCGTAGACTTCCTCGCAGTCTGCTTGGTACGTGCCATCGTATGAAAATTCTGAACAAACAACAATTAAGTTTAAGAAACCGTGCTCCCCAGCCGCTCAGATGCAGAGAGCACTTGATTTCGAGTTACACAGTTCCAACCAAAAAGCTCAAACAGAGAATCGAAGCAATGTGGGACAACTACTCTATTGAACGAGGTCGACCTTCCATACTAATTCGACTCGGCAATCTAAGCTACATGCAAGTACTAACTTCTAGGATCGACATGTGAAGCTCAGCCGTTGCTGGCCTTTGGAGACTACACTTACCGCGGGAGGGAGGAGGGTAGAGAAAGTGGAGGAAGCGGGAGCTGAGTCTTCAAAGACAGCAATGGCCTGAGATGGAAAGACGAGCCGGGAATTTATAGGTCCAGAACGGTATTTCGCTCTGGACGTCGAGACCGCCTTGCGCGAGCGTGATGACGAGGGTCATGGGTGTTCGAATTTCGAACTCCAGTAGCAGAAAAAAGGGCGCGGCTGTCTCTCGAGCTCGAAAGATTCTCGATCGCTGATCGAACGGTAGAGACAAGCGATCTGTGTGCTCTTTCATCATTGGTTTGAACTCTCCAACTTAATTTCCCTCATTTGAGCATTCGCAATTCACGGCGTCATTCGTCCTTCAGTTAGTAGTACTGAGTACGTACAACGGAATTCATCGTTGCCTAGTACTCATCTTTCTTCACTCCCTTTGTACACCTTCTCAGTAACACAGACAAAAGCAACTCATGGGATTTTGACTTAAAAAGAAGAGTAGGATGTATAAAAAAGAATCAGGATTGTTTAAGGAGGAAGTGGACATTGAGAAGGTGAGCAGCGGGTCCACCAAAAATTTTCCAAGATTCACAAGAGGAGATTTAGTTTCACAAAAAATGGAGGAAAAGTTCATGTCAATGCCCTCCAAAGAGTTGACCAGTGTAATGCAAGACATAGAGGAAGATGTATTTGACGAAGATGGCTTAGTGAGGTCTTCAGTAAAAAGCATCCGAAGTGATAGCGTGAAGATAGTGGAGGAAGCAGAAGATGACAAGAAAGACAACAAGCCTAGTGTTAAAGGCATCGAGATCAAAAATAAATACGATAAGGAATCAACCATTGTGGAGTCTTATCGTCAGCGCTTCAACTTGTTGGGAAGTTGGAGAATATCGTGATGCATGTGTTGATAGAGTTGATTGAAATGACTTCCGATTATATCAAGGGATGAGATATGCAGGAGAAGGGATACATAAAGGTAATTTAGGTAATCAATCGAGCAACAACATGTAGTCAAAACCAAATCCAACCATTACTTGGCTAACAAAGAGTGTGAATTGCATGACAAAGGAGAAGTAGGAGAATTAGAAAGAGATGAAGATCACATACAATGAGATATGTGGGATCAAGGGAGGAGAGACAAAATTTGTTGAGCAACAAAATGAACAACTACAACTTAGATGTGAAATCTGAAGCGACATCTTAACCCTGTGGACGTGGTGAGACTTGTCTTATTGGAATCAATGACGAGCATGTGTGCTAAGTTCTGCCTTGTCTATTGCAATGAGGTAGAGACACATCGTTTGTAGAAGTAGTTTGAGTGAATGTAGAACCTGAGTGACTCCAAAAAGAAGAAAAAAGAAATGTATAAGGCAATAGGTCGAGAAAGCAAGGAGTAGATTTGACCACATTGGAGGGAGATTGCGGTCATCTAGTAGATGCAAGTCATAATCCATGTCTTCATCAAAGAGATTAAGACATGATCAAAATCTCAAATTACTCACCGAACGCATAGGAGGGAGATTGAGATCTACATTGACAATATGCAAGTTGGAATCCATGTCTTCATTTGAGAGATTGACGCACAATCAAAAGCTCCAATAACTCACAGAATTTGTAGGAGGGAGCAATATATTTAGGCAATGATTAGAATAATTAAAATTATGATTAATATATAAGTAGAATAAGTGTAGATAGAGTGTCATTCATCAAGGATATTAAGACATGATCAAAATCTCAAATTACTCACCGAGCACATAGGAGGGAGATTGCGGTCTACATCTATAATATGCAAGTTGGAATACATGTCTTCATCCAAAAGATTGACTCACAATCAAAAACTCCAATAACTCACCAAATTTGTATGAGGGAGCAATATGTGTAGGCAATGATTAGAGTAATTAGAAGTATGACTAGTATATAAGGAGCCTTAGCATAGGTAGAGGGTCATGTTCTTCGATTGTTATTAAAAAAACATGTTTGTGTAATGAGGGTAGAATAATTTTTTTTATGGAAATGGTGATGTGACAAGATTTGGTGCAAATTTTTGTAAAATTATTCAAGAATTCAACCTACATGAATTGCAATTTACTCCACCTCTACAAGAATTTTGTAAAAAATTACATGTCAATCCCATTGAGTCATGTAAATGGAGATCCGTTGTATCAATAAAGAAACACATGTAAATAATTAATATGTACATTTGGAATTTTGATTGATGAAATTGAGTGAGTTTGAATATGCGAATTTATCTTTGAATCTATTAAGAAGAACATGACATTCACACCGTTTTTTGGAATTCAATGTTTAGAGTGTGTTAATGGAAATTAAAATCAAAAAATACGTTTCAACCTGATTTGTTTGGTACCTCATTCCCTTAGAAACAAATTCTAATTGCCACAATGTATACTTTATATTGTAATTTATGCATGACATATTTAGTAAAAATAAATAGCTTAAATTAATAAAATTAGATTTCACTCACCCTAAATGTATAGATTAGCTCATTGGATTTGACATGAAATTCTTTGGATCCCCACATATTGATTTTTTAATATTGAGTGCGGATAAGACCTAAATTCAATTCTATGGTCCCGGTTGCATTTGATTCAATAGGTAAAATTTGCACTTATTGAGGTTCGAATCACTAGCTAGATTTGACAAGTCTCAAGTGGGTTTAGAGTTGTGCAACACTAACATTACTTGATCTTGAAGGTATTGCATGGTTGAAGCCAAGTTGAATTGGAGGTTTTTCTATGACCTCAAGATCCTAAGTTCCATATGAAAGGACCCCAAGGACTAATTTAAGAATTTCTTGATTTCAAAACATTCAAACGAGAAAAGTTTCTCCTCTCACATTCGAATTTGTTTTTTTATTGTGCTTTCATTTACTTTATTGATTGCTATTGTAGTGCATTACTAAGAGTTTTGAGTATGGAGTGATATACAAGGATAGTAAATCATTGAAAATATCTCTTCTTATCTAATTCGAGAGACATAAGGTTGGAAGTATGTAATGAAATTACTATTGATGAGTTAAAGATAAGCCAATAAATCTCAAAGGGCTTGAAAAATACTACTTGGAACTAGTGAAAACGTGCCAACACCCCCTTAAATTAGCTTAACATCAAGTAATATAATTTATGGATATTTCCTCATAAATCATTCTTATCATGAAATAAATAAAAGTTAATTTGCTTCCTCATTGATAAGTATGTATCCATTACAATAATCAAACTTGTAAATAAAAACTTAAATTATGAAATTTTTTTATAAGTTACAAAGACTTGTTAGTATAAACTTGGTATTTTAATTAAGTCAAATATTTTGGATTCAAGTTCAATCATATATTACATCTAAATAAATCATCATTTCAAGTTTTAGTTACTCACACTCCTAGAGGTGTCCAACTCTTATATTGTAAAAGTTTGACAATGATAGGAATTTTACCTCACAAAGTTGTTGGATTCAGATTGTTGACATCAATTTTAGAGGACAAACAATTGTGGGAATGATGTATTGAACATGTGGTCTTCACACTACAAAAAATATTGACTTTAAGCTAAAAGAATGGATCATATTGGATCAAAATTAACTGAACATAAGACATATGATGGATTGATATTTTGATTTTCATATAGAGTTGAGATTAACTAGAATTGCCATTGCCATTCATGAAAGAGGGCAAGAAATTGAAGGAGTCATGGATCATGGTGGGAGAAGATCAATCCCCAATCGAGTAGTAGTCCATGAGTTTAGTCATAAGATGGACATGAAATCTCGATTAGTTGCAGCAAAAGATAACTAGTATGACTATATCATATAAACTATTAGATTCTAAAACTATGATTTATACTTCTCATGATGGAGATGTCTAGATCATGTTTGGAGCAACACAACCTTGTGCAATTGTTATGATTCTTAGTACGACACAAACTGTTAAATCAAGAGAATTATCATTGGAGTTGGATTTATAACAAGGAGATCTTAATCAATATGTTAGATTTTCATAGTCTCTCACACTATGTGAGAGATTAAGTATTTCATGACTCTCTGTTAAACGAGATGAGTATGAAAGGCTATTGTAACACTAGAGAAGTGAGGAGAGACCACTCGAATAGCTCAAGGAATTCTTAAGTTGAGAAATACCTCAATGGTCTCTCTTTCTCCATATATAGTCCTAAAAAAGGTACAAACTAGATAAGGTTACACAACCACCATCCACTCAATTTCTTGTGGATTGATGACATGGCAGACATCCCTATGAGCACACGGATTGCTGACGTGTATTCCAACTAACACACTAACTAACACACAAGAAACACAATCTAAAGAGCATACGGATTGCTGACGTGACACCTTTAGATACTACACTAATAGTCAACTCAAGACCATCTATCTCCTCCTTGCATAACCTCTACTTTAGTTCTCACTAACTAAAGATGGTTACAAATCTCCCTCCTTTTAAGATGCAACGTCCCGATTTCATTAACGCTCAAACTCTTGAACAATCAAAGGTGCATTGGCTAAGTTCTTCGCCGGTTCCCAAGTTGATTCGTATGATGGATATCCCTTCCATTGAACCAAATACTCCGTTTTTGGATATCTGTGACCCCGAATCCGTTTTTTGAGAATTCTGCCTGATCTGCTACCATAGTAGGTAAAGGAGGAGGGGTTGATGGATTTGTGAATTGCTTGGGACGTGGTCCATGTTTTTGCAATTGTGACACATGAAATACGGGATGTATTTTCATATGCAACGGGATCTCTAACTTGTAAGACACCTCGCCAATATGTTTCAACATCACAAAAGGAGCGATGAATCGAGGGTTAAATTTTGGTGTTCCTACAAGTGACAAATTGGTCGTGGATAGCCAAACTTGATCTCCTTCCTGAAAATTCACCTCCATGCGATGAGCATCTGCATATTGCTTTTGTCAATTTTGAGCAATTACCAACTTCTACTTTGCTTGATGCAGTCCTTTGTGTATGTGTTCCACAAAATCATTCATTGCTGCAACTTTGGTTGAAAACTCATGCCCCTTAGGAATCCTCAACAAACAGGAAGGTGTCAAAGTATGAGCACCATACATCAGATAAAATGAAGAGTATCCCACTCTTGTTCCTCCCAAGTGAATGCTCGCAGCATATTCTCTATTGTTCTATTGGCCCTCTCTGTTTGACCATCCGTTTGAGGATGATAGGCTGTAGATATTGCTAGCTTTGTTTTGAATAAACCAAACAAGGTTTTCCAAAACAAACTAGTAAAATGAGTTACTCCTTCTGTGATTAAGACTTTGCTTAATATGTGATTCACAAAAACTGCATCTAGGTACAGATGAGCAAGTTGTGGTACCATCACTGTCTTTGTGGTAGGTCGGATGTGTATCATCTTACTCAATTTATCCACAAAGACCACAATTGAATCATGTCCTAAAGAGGTTTTTGGTAACTCACATACTAGATCCATAGTAACATGTTCCCATCGTTGTTCAGGAATGGGAAGAGGTTGTAATAAACTTGTTGGTTTTTGATTCCCCGCCTTATTTTGTTGACATGCGATACAACTTCAAACATATGCCTCCACATCTTCCTGAATCCTTGGCCAATAGTACACTCGTTGTATGCTCTCCAAAGTCTTTTCAGCTCCCACATGCCCCGCAATGGATGTATCGTGACCTTCTGACAATATCATTGTGCATAAATTTGGATCTTGTGGGATCCATATACGATGCTCCTGAAATGCTAGACCTTGAACCTTCCTTGCCGTCTGTGCCTGAAGTGCTTTCATGATCTCCTCATGCTCCTTTGTTGCAGCCATCATTTGAGACCATCAGTCAACTTGGATTTTAAACTATGTGATGTTGTTGAGACACGGCATCCGCGTGAGAGCATCTGCAAGTTGTTTTTTGCCCTCCACATACACTATCTTCATGTTGAATTGTTGATGCCATTCTGACCATCGAAGTTGTCGTTTGGAGAGATCTTTCTGAGTTTCCAAATACACCAATGGTTTGTGATCGGTTTCTACTACAAACCCCTTGTCTCCCAAGTAATGTTTCTTGGCCAGAACAATGACTAACTCCTCTCGTTCAATTGTGTGATAGTTTTGCTCAACTGCCACCAACTTTCGGGAGAAAAAGATAACTGGATGTCAACCATCCTCCCACTCATGTTGAAGAATTCCACCCACTGTTGTACCTGATGCATCAGTAGCCAACTTGATTGGTCGATTAGGATCATACCACTTGAGAATAGGTGCATGCAAAAGAGCACCTTTCAATGCTTGAAAGGCTAACTCTTGTGCCGTTCCCCATCTCCATTTTTTACCCTTTCCTATCATAGATGTCAAGGCTTGGGCAAGGCGTGCAAAAGCTTTAACAAATCTACGATAAAATCCTGTAAGACCTAAAAAACTCTTTAGTTGAGTTTGATCCTCTGGTGTTGTCCATTTCTGCATGGCTTCTATCTTCTCACTCATCACTTGGATTCCCTCCTCTGTGATTTGATGGCCTAAATAATCTACTTCTAATTTGCCAAATTCACATTTTGAAGCTTTGGCATATAACTCATTCTCTCGTAAAACCTGAAGTACCTCTCGTAAATGTCGTCTATGATCTTCTTAGGTTGTACTATATACCAAAATATCATCCAAAAAGACAATAACAGATTTGTCTCAATAAGAACGAAAAATATCATTCATTAATCCCATGAATGTGGGAGGTGCGTTGGTGAGACCAAAAGGCATCACTAGATACTCAAAGTGACCATACCTAGTACGAAAAGTTGTCTTATGAACATCTTCATCAGCAATTCGAATCTGGTTGTACCCGCTCCTCAAATCCAATTTGGTGAAGTACTTCGCTCCTTGAAGTTGGTCAAACAAATCATCCATTCAAGGCAATGGATACTTGTTTTTCACCGTTTGTTGATTCAACCCATGATAGTCAATGCACAATCTCATACTCCCATCCTTCTTCTTCACAAACAGCACAGGGGCTCCATAAGGTGAAATGCTTGGTTGTATGAATCCCTTTCTCAACATCTCCTCCACTTGAGCTTTACATCCCTCCAACTCATTTGGAGCCAAATGGTATGGAGCTTACGTTGGAGTGCTTCCGGGTATCACCTCAATCTTGTGATCTACACGCCTCTTAGGTAGCAACCTTGCAGGTAGATCATATGGAAAGACATCGTGATACTCTGTAATAATATCGCTCAATGATTCTGGAATGTATAGATTGTCCTTAGAACCAGCAACATCTCTTATAAGTCCCAAGAAACATACATCACCTCTAGAAATGGCAGTCTTACCAATCACAAAGAGAGATAAGCTTCTATTCTCATATCTGCTTCTATCTCCGTAAATCTTCCATCCACTACTTTTTACTACTTTCTTTCTCCAATCTACCTCTGAATTGTATTGCTCCATCCACGTCATTCCTATGATGACATCATATTGAGCTAATCGGATTACTCTCCATTCAATCTCTTCTAGGTACCCGCATATGGTTAGTTGTACACTCCGTGCTAATATCTCAATTGGTTCAGTTTGGCCATTTGGCAACTCCACTTCCTCACTCACATCCTTCATCAAACTCAATCCTAATTTCATTGCAACAGATCGTGATAGAAAATTTTCTGTTGCTCCAGGATCAATAAGGACTCTCACCTCACCTTGTGTCCTTCCATCATCCCATCTGTGACAATCAATCGTGCTTTTTTATTGCTCCCTCCATGAGCTTCCAATCGTTGTCTTCTTCCAACTCCGCCTTTTCTTCGTTTAGAGGAACTAGTAAGGCCGCGAGGCAAGTTTACTGGTGATCTTCGTTTCCCTGCAAGATCTCATCTTCATTGTTGTACTCCCTTCCTTCCATATTGTTGAAAGGCCTTCGCAACATAGGTCTTCCTCCGGGTAGTCCTGATCGAGTTCTACAGAACTTGGCAATGTGACCTATACTCCCACATGTATAGCATTGACGATTGTCACGAACCCCCATTCCTCCTCGATTAACTGTTCCATTATTTGCAGGAAGATCCGGCAAATTTGGAATAAATGGTCGACGATTATCACCTCCATACCTAGGCGGTGGTTCTTGTGGTGGTGCATATCCTTCCCTACGTCGAAGGTTTCCCAACTCCATGGGTGTTGGGCCAAGTGGTTCTCGAACATTGCTTGATGGTTCATCGTGTGTGATCCCATAAGCACCCGAAATCAGTTGAGCAATTGCGATTGCTTCATTCAATGTGGATGGAGTACTCACCATCACCTCCTTTTGCACTCTCTCCTTCAGATCTTGTTTGAAGACATCTAAGGCTTCTGCTCCACTCATATCCATAATGGATACTTGAAGATCATGAAATTCTTCAATGTATTCATGTATGCCTCCTTTCTGCTTCAAATCCCACAACTTCATTCTCGCAGTTTGAAGGGAATCCACCGCTTGAAAGTTCTGAAGAAGTCCCTCTTGCATCCCACTCCATGAAATAGAAGCACCTCGTTCTGAAAGCATTCGTTCCCATGTTTTGTACCATGTAAGAGCCTTATCCATGAGGTAAGACCGCATGAACATTCCTTTAGTAAAATCAGAAACATGAAAATGTGATAGATGTATATTCATCCTCATGATCCATCCCTCCAAAACTCCCATGGCCCTACTGCCCTTGTAGGCTTCCACCTTACATGACTTTCCCATCCGAAGTAAGAGATTGGCTTGATCTTCCATCTCTTGAAGTCGTCTTCTATTTGCCTATTCGTTGGCAATAGCATTCGCTTGCGGTTGGGATTGAGTCTCTTGTATCGGAGTTTCCACTTCCATCTAACCAACTCTCTTTCTCTCTTCTCTCTCTCTAATGCCGAGATCTTGTCCTCCATGGCTTGTTGCTTTGTATGTCCATCTACAATAGCTTTTCTTAACTCTTTCATTTCTATCATGATTGAGTTCAAAACTTCACTCATAGAAACTGACGCTTCCATGCTTCTCCACCACTCAAACTAATACATTGTAATAACAATCCAATCTCTCAAAATAGGGATCACAAAAGGCCGAGTTGATCCTATTACAGCTCTATAGTACTCTTCACCATAATTCCTAACAATAAAGTCCATCCATACTCTCTTCTGTTGGTAAATTGTTCTAATTTCTACATACGTGTTGAACGGAACCGGTGTGGGTGGTTCACGATTCAAATCCATCCAACATTCAGTATAGAATGTAAATGGTACAATCCCACGTTTCTCCATAACTAACAATCGGAAGTATCATTGGTATTAGTGATGCCATCACTCGAGCCATAAAATCTGCACCCCAATTCGTCACAAGGTTCACTATGAAAACATCATTCTCCATGAATCGAATATGGATGTTGAATAGATTGGGAAATGGAAAGTTTGGTACGGGATTTCCCTCAAGCACATCCATACTTACAACCCACAGCTTTTCCTTTCCCCCTTACCCTACATGCATATCAATGACCTCTGCCAGTCTCTATAAAACTCTCAAGAACTTAAAGTTATCATCATGATCTTGCTATTCCAAGAGGGGTAATCCACACTCAAGGAAAGAGCAAGTCCACTCTGATACCATTGTAACACTAGGGAAGTGAGGAGAGATCACTCGAATAGCTCAAGGAATTCTGAAGTTGAGAGATACCTCAATGGTCTCTCTTTCTCCATATATAGTCCTCAAAAAGGTACAAACTAGATAAGGTTACACAACTACCATCCACTCAATTCCTCGTGGATTGATGATGTGGCGGACATCCCTATGAGCACACGGATTGCTGACATGTACTCCAACTAACACACCAACTAACATACTAACTAAGACACAAGAAACACAACCTAAAGAGCACACGGATTGCTGACGTGGCACCTTTAGATACTCCACTAATAGTCAACTCAAGACCATCTATCTCCTCCTTGTGTAACCTCTACTTTAGTTCTCACTAACTAAAGATGGTTACAGCTATGTTGATATATTTGGAGATGGCACAAGGAAAATCCAACTAAAATTATTATCTTTTCTAGGATTTTGCATAATGTTTAGGTGGCACAAATGTTTTTTCATTCTTAAATTTTTTTTGCCAATGATTTATTCACATTGATGAAGGAAGAACAAAGTAAAATAACAAAAAGGACGGGAAGACATCATCAAGTCGTACATGGAAAAAACCAAATGGATAGCATGGGGCTAAGTCCCAATAGCATCACAATGGGGAATATGTCATAGTGCACCTAAGATATCCGAACTATCTAGCTCATGAAGGAAGAAAAACTTCAACAAATAGCTCAAACAGTCTACATACAACATGGACATCACATGATGTGATTGATCTCCCATGGATTGCATTAGCTAGTGCTATTTGTAGAGCAATGGAAACATGTTGTCTAAAATAGGCTATACAATAAGCTAAAGAGAATGATATCCTTGGTTGCATAGTATGGTAGGCTTTCACCCACTCTCTCATGAACATGTCGAAGTCGGTATCCATAGCTCTGTAAATTGTTTGGTACATTGGCTCACTTTTGCTTGCTACTATTGAGTAAAGCACTATAGTTTTTCCCCTCTCGTGTTATCTTGTGAGCAAATGGTTGCACCAAGATCACGCAAAGTCATTCGACGTAGATAGCAGTTGTCATAGTAACAGCGAGTGACATGCACTTCCTCATTGGCTCAAGAAGGGAGGAGGTGAAATTTGGGCAGTTTGTGGACGAGGTCTTGCGGAGTGGAGTCATAGAGAGCACACATTTAATCTCTTATGCTATTTGCATTTAAAAACCGGTCATGATCCACGTCTTTCTAGAGTACCTTAGAATGATGTAGAATTTGATTGGAGTAGCGGACAACGGGGCCGATGAGTTGGTGGTGCATTAGTCCTCCGAGGGAAGTGACTAGGATCTATTATTTTGCTTTACATTCAATGACAGCTTCTTGCGTTATGGCTGTCATAACTTTTGATTTCCATAATGTTGACTTGAAATAGCGGCATGACTGCTCTTCTTACGTGATCTCGAGAGGAAGGACATGTGTGCACACAAGTGTCGAAGGGAATTGTTGTTTGTGGCAGTAGCAACAACAAGCAGAGTAGCGGTATCTCTTGTGGTTTAGTGATTTTTACCTAGGCTAAAATTCCTTTTTTCTCATATGAGTGGGAAGAAGTCAAGTTTGGAGGTTCCATTTGATGACCAAACGACACAAAGGACGAGTTCAAGGGCTAGACAGAACGAGATGGCAATCATGAAGACAGGAGGAGCCAGATTTGACATTGTCAAATATGATGGGCGTGGTGACTATCTTCTATGGGAGAGGCAAGTTGAAGGCTTTTGGTTTGGTCAAGTCATTGAGGCCTTAACCCTCTACATCCAATGATGAAGACTAGAAGGAACTTCAAGAGCAAGCTGCGAGTATTGTTATACTACATTTACAACCTTTAGTTTTGAAGCAAGTTGATGAGTATGACAATTGTACTTTATTGTTTGAGGCTCTTTAGCGACGGTTTCATTGCAAAGAGTTATCAAACAGGTTGTACACCTCCTTGAAGCTGATGAGCTTCAAGATGAAAGATTCAGATACGAAGATACAAGATCACATTGATGCCTTTGGTGATCTTGTTTTTGATCTTTAGAATCTTGGAGAGGAGATAACTGATGAAAGGAAGGCCCTTCATTTGTTAAGTTCATTATCTGCTTCATATCAATCTTTGTCACGAGTGTTGCTTCATCGTGATAGGCAAACAATCACTTACAATAAGGTGATAAGTGCTTTATTGATTGATGACCTACAACAAAAGATGATGATGCCATCTACTCCATCCTCTTCATATGGTACTGCACTGAATGTGCTTCGTGGACGGTCACAATCATGGAATGACAAGGATGGGAAGAAGTTTGGATCTAGAGGTAGATCCATGTCTAGGATAAATCCCAAGACAGGAAGACAGTAGTCTGTTGAAAATGTGGCAAGAGTGCTCACTTTAAGAAGGACTGTCGTGTGAAGACCAATGCTATTGATCCTCCTTTGGCCAATGTGGCTCAAGATTTTGAGGAGGAGGATGACTTGCTCGAAGATGGACTATGAAGCCAAAGGTATGCCCTATGCAACTCACCAAAGGGCGTTGGTGATGTATGGATTCTAGATAGTGCTTGTTCTTATCACATTTGTTACATTAGAGAGTTTTTTCATACTTTCTCAATATAAAACGGTTTAGTTCTTATGGGAAATGATCAACCATTTAGGATTGAAGAGGGATAAGATTCTTTCTCATTTCAGGTATAAACCTGACGTGAGCCAATGTACGTTTGACTCCATCAAACATGTGAATCTGGACTGATCTAACATATTCAATCCTAACTGGATTAGAGTTCTAAACAAGGAGTACTTGAGGTGAGAGTAGGTGATAAGATTATCTTAAGAGGACACAAGCATAGAAATCTGTATGTGCTAGAGGGCAATACCATTTGTGATGAAGTCAATCTTACCAAATCTCCGCCTGGGATGGCTCATGTTTGGCATTCTAGAATGGGACACATGAGTAACAGGTACTTGACCTTCCTTCGTGATAGGGGCTTGTTACCTGATTTAGGTAAAGTTAACATGGAATTTTGTGAGCATTGTGTTATGGGCAAGCAACATAGAAAAGACTTTGCTGTTGGAACTCATAGTTCCAAAGAGTTACTTGAGTATGTACATAGTGACGTGTGGGGATCCTCTCCTAAAGCTCATATTCTGGGAAGTGGTACTATGTATTGTATATTGATGATTACTCAAGATTTGTGTGGGTCTATTTTCTCACACAAAAGTCTGAAGTCTTTGCAACTTTCAAAAGTTGGAGAGCCCAAGTTGAGACTCTGACTAGTCACAAGGTGAGATATTTACGTTCGGATAATGGTTGGTAGTTTAGTTCTAAGGAGTTTAGAAGTTATTGCAAAGATAAGTGGATCACTTGTCATCTCACCACGGTTTATACTCTGCAGTAAAATGTTATTTATGAGAGGTTCAACCAAATAGTATTGGATTAGGTACGTAGTATGTTGAGCCAATATGGTTTACCATATGAATTATAGGTTGAAGCTGTTAATACCGCAGTGTATTTGGTAAATCCATCTCTTTCAAGTGCAATCAATTTCTTGACACCGTTTGAATTGAGGCACAAACGGAGGGCTGATTATAGTCGATTGAGAATTTTTGGTTGTACGGCTTATCCTCTCATACCTGAGGAGAATAGGACCAAGTTGGATTCTACATCCTAGAAGTGTCGTTTTCTTGGATATGCAAGTGGTGTAAAAGGTATGAGAGGATAAGCCTACAACCAAAAATTCTCATCTTTAGCCTCATTATTCTAGTACTCTATGTGGATGACATGCTCATTTTGGCAAAGGAACAATCCGACGTCGATAGATGCAAGAGTCAACTGAAATCTGCATTCAAGATGAAGGATTTGGATAAGTCCAAGAGAATATTGGGTATGGATGTTCACATGAATTTCAAGACGAGGAAGCTAGCGTTAAGTCAAGGTAAGTACATTCAGCGTGTGCTTGACAGATTTAACATAGCAGATTCTAAAGGAGTGTGGACTCCTTTGGCATCATATTTTAAGCTCTGAGAAGCTCAATGTCCAATTGATGCAATTGAGAGAGGAAATATGTCGTCAATTCCCTATGACAAGGCAGTGAGCAACCTCATGTATTTGATGGTGTGCACTAGACATGATATTGCTCTAGCTATGGGCAAGGTGAGCAGGTACATGTCAAATCTAGAGAAGGTGCATTGGGAAGCTGTGAAGTGGATTCTCAAGTACCTCAAGAGTACTAAGGATTATGGTCTTTTGTTTGATGGTTTATTGGACAATGCCAAATCCTTGTTGGGTTACGTTGATGCTGACTATGGACAAGATCTGGAAAAGAAGAAGTCTACAACTGGGTATAGGTTTACACTTGTAGATGGATGCGTTAGTTGGAGATCAACCTTGCGGAAGTGCATAGCTCAGTCAACTATGGAAGCCAAATATATAGCAGCATCGGAAGCATCAAAGGAGCCTATTTGGTTGAATAGACTTATCACTGAGATGGAATTAAAACATGATGTTGTAAATCTCCATTGTGATAGTCAAAGTGATTTACATCTTGCAGCAAATCAAATGATGGATAGTAGGATGAAGCACATCGACATCAAATATCACTTTATCAGAGATGCAGTTTCTGATAAGAAGGTTGAGATAGTCAAGATTGACGGTAAACTCAACCTAGCTGATGCATTGACCAAAGTTATTCCTTTAGAGAGTTTCAGGAGGCACTGTTCTACTATGCAGGTTTTACACAACGAACATTAGTAGAGTTACTCTAGCAATTGTTTGATTGTTGTATATGCTTTACTCCTTCCTAGTTAGGCTATGGCTTAGTTCTAGTTAATCGTTGTTTATAGGAGGGCATATGCTTTAGATTTCCTTCAAGGACTTCCCGCAAAGTATGTATATGGATAACAAGAGTTAGAGACCCCAAGACATGAGTCAAGGGGGAGATTGTTAGGAGTTAACTCAGGTCTTGAGTCACTCTGGTTAGTTTGACTATAGTTAGTTAGACTAGGGCTGTTACTATTATATAAGAGGGCTGGTAGAAGGTATATGTGACTCAATTAGGGTTATTTTTTTAAGATCTTTTTAACACTACCTTAAGTTCCTTAAACGTATGTTGTGAGCCCAAATTGTTGCTTTCGGATCCAACACTTAGAAATTTTCTAGGCTACTCTCTTAGGTCAAAAGATGCTATCAAGTATAGCACATCGCTCATAGCTACATTGCTTGCACTTAAAAATTCATTGAAAGCTTCTTGTTGAGAGCTATCTAACCAATCTTTAAACATTGCAAACTGAGTTTGGAGCAACCAAAGCTCACCTCACATTTAGGTGAGCTTTCAAACTCCAAATGTATGAGATTCAAGATTGCCCTTTAGGTCTGATTGGTGCTAACTTAAGCTCAAGTTGTAATCCACAAGCATTCTTTGTGCTTTTAGTCTCATCAAGAATTTGGAGTAAAAATCTTGAGTCAAAAGTAGAGAGGTTACTCACAAGTAAAGCAAAAATTATGGGGAGTGGTTACAACAAATCTTAATCATTCCAAACATTCATTGAATGCTTTGTTATTACCTGAAAACGTGTATACTTAGCCAATTTTCAGGCAACTGCTTTAAGTTTCAGCCACTTGATTCACTATCAAGTGTAAGATGCTAGAGTCCTTAGACATTGTCAAAGTGTCTTAGATTTTGTCACGAGTGAGGTCACAACAGACAGATTATAGATTTATCATATTGTGTCATGAAAGTTGATGGGATCATAAAAGATATAAAGTGATCACGTAAGGGTAGAGATGTCAAACATAGTATTAATAATGTCAAAATTACAAAATTTTGACATTTATGGGTCCGAAGTTAGAGCCAAAGATTTTTGAAATCCCATGAAAGTTACAAACGGTGTTAGTTTGTTCCTTTTATAGTTGGATTTTCAACATCATATTATCCATTCAGAGATCAAAAGCCCTCCAAAACTAAGTTTTAGTGTTTTTCATTACCCTCCAAAGGCTATGTTGATCAAGGTTGGGTTGGTTTGATGGATGTTTTTGAAGTGGATTGTTATTTATGTTTTTTTATTTTGAAATATCTACATGTGTTGATGCTTTTGTTTGGAGCGTTAGTGCTATGGTGTGTGATGATAGTGAGGTTGGATTTGTGGACCAGTCAGACTATCTTTGTTTCTCCTAAGTATGATATGACTTGTAGATATGTAGATTGGGTGATTGCTTGTGGTGATGTAGGTTTTAGGTTGCCATGGTGCTAACACCATGCTAACACCGCATGGTGTTAGCACCATGCGGTGGATTGGGTTCCTTTTGTTATGGTTTTTGGTTCAGCTAGAGTTATGTTGATGATATAGTTATGGATGTGATACATTGGTGTCACTATGGGGTTCTCTAAATGTAGACGGGGCAAGGGACTTGGACACAAGTAGATCTACCTCACGGTATTTTTTTGTACTATATGGAGGAGTGGTCATCTTGCAGTCAAAATCACAGAATATCTTGTATCAAAACCGAATATGTCTCTCTAAGTGTTTGTTCTCAAGAAGCCAAGTGGTTATGAGCCTTGTTACAAGGATGGGATAAGGAAGACCGACACCCAATTCAACAACCGTTGAATTGGGTGACAACAAAAATGTTTTGGCACTAGTAACTACAACAAAGTTTCATGACTGTTGGAAACACTCGATATCATTTTCTGAAGGAGTTGGCAGTAGGTAATGTTATTATTTGTGAATACTGCTCAATAGCTGATTTGGTTGGAGATAATTAACTAAAAGTCTTACTGGTCCAAGAATAGTAAAATTCTTACACTAAAATTCTCATATGCTTCTATAAATTCTTAAATTCTCATATGCTTAAGTAACTAGATAGTTGAGTGGAGGATTGTAGGAATTAAGTGTGAAAGCACCTATCTACCTACCAATAAGGTTACCTATCTACTGCCTATAAAGTCAGGTGATGCTTCTTGATATGTTTTTTTAGATTGTTAACCTAGATAGTTAGTATATCTTAGGATATATTTCCATTGTGATGCTATTGGGGGTTAACCTCCCATGTTACCTATTCGTTTCATCCACTTATTACTTTATGTCATCTTCCCATCCTACCAATAGGAACTAACCTTCCTCCAGGTTCCTTAGATGACCTTCCTGAGTCATGTGTATCATTCATTAGTACTAATGTATCCATCAGTCTTCAAATCGAATGTTGTAAGACATGATTGATGTGTGTGTGTGCACACATTCTCATCCGGTTCATACCGAGGTTTTAGCTCTGTATCCTTTTGATGCAGAGGTTAAACCTAGAACAGGGGAACATCCAAATTTGCATTATGCAAGCGGCACTTCAGCATAAATTTAACGAGTTGAAAATAATCAAAATAGGTATTATGAATATTGAGTTTCGTTGAAAATCAAATTTGATCAGGTCCATCGATTTGAGCATTTGGAGTCGATAATTTGACGAGGAAGAAGGGATCGTTTGAACCTCCTCCGTTTTGAACATCTTTTACTCTGGACCGCAACAATCATCAATTCATTTCTTGCAGTACTCCCCGGTATAGTTCGGGTGCTGTATGCCATTTCCGGGAGCCCTGAAACTCATGATTGGAATTTTTTTTTGTTCACTTTGATTGTTGCTTGGATCAGGATCCAAGAAGTTGAGAACCTGATGCCACAAATGCTAATAAAAAGTTTGGAAGATTTGAGCATGCCAATCACATTAAGTTGGAACAGTCGCACAACTCTTCCTAACTTAATGCCATTTGACGAGTAGATGATGACGATTTTTTTCTGGTGAGTTGGTTCGCTGATTCCTTGATTTCAGAATGTCAAAGGCCTGGAGTCAATTACCAAAGAATACTGATGTCATCGAGCTCGCCAACTTCGATTTGAGGGAGTTACCTCAACAGCTACTCGCCTAGGTACTAGTGAGCATGGACATCGTTGCCGACTCCCAGATCTTTAATCTCGCAGCTCTTGAAACAGCTCAGATTTCAGGAATATACATCTGAACAATGTGGACTTACACTCGGAAACAAAACCGAGCAAATCAGGTTCACGCAGTCGATTTGATAAGTTCAGTGATCAGATTAGATCTACTCATTAAGAGCCAAATTTGAATCCCATTACTGCACAGAAGGTGCACATCCCGAGCTAGGTTTTGTCCACACTTTTCTGGAGTACGGTAACAATCGAGTACCTCAGATAGGTGCTCAATGCGAATATGTGACTCCACCCCCAACCGATGAACTTCAGGTTGGAATCAAGTCAAGTAAAACAACTTCATCCAGATGTACAGCTAAATTGAATAGCATATCTGGCGAGCACAAATTCAACTTTGTCAACCGCACAGAAATTGCAATGCTGAAGTCTGAACTGGAGCGGTTGAAGAATTGCAACGTTTGAAATCTTGAACGAGAGCGCACACTCGTGGGTGTGCAGACTCAGAGTCGTTCAGTCTGAACGCCTCCACACAACCACGCTTCTCAATGCAACAGCCACCTCACATGGGCGACGTTGCTCGGTCTGCTGAGCTAGATATCCTCTGCTTATAATGTGGAAGTGAGACCCGCCAATAAGCTTTTCCACACTTGAGCATATGACTCATGGAGGAGAAAAATCGGTGAATGTACGTAGACGACCCGGCCCATGGACCTCTCTGACCACCGCATTTGATTGCTTGTCTGCTCGGGGGTTCAAAACAAGGTAGAAAAGACATCGTCAGGCGATGAGTACTGATGTTACAAGAGTGACTAAGTATCAGCAGATCGTGAAAGTTCGCCACGTTTGGCAATTTAGCTGAAGGCAAGACATGTCCTTAAAGCTGCAACAGTTAATACATCAGGCGTTGGGTGAAAAGGTTTACATTTAATATTCTGAGTTTGCTGGTGAATGCGCTGGAGAGAAGGACCTAGTAAGCGAGAAGGAGCTGCTTTGCCGTTGGTAAATGGAAGAGTGCAAGGCGAAGTATATACTGATTCGGATACTGACCATAGTTTCGGTCAAGATCTTCTGCCGCCTAGGCCTCGAGAAGATGGGAAGTGCGAGTTCAAGGCTGAGATCAAAAGAGCACAGACGTCTTGGAAGATGCAGAACCATTAGTCAAGAGCAACAACGAGCGTCAGGACATCATCGTTGCATTCTGGCTTATGAGACAATGGAACTGATATTCTCCAGCAAGCGGCTGGAGCAGTTTCTTCTACAACATAACTGGAAGCCAGCGTTGACACGCAAAGGGTGGGGAGAATACCACTATCACAAACCGGAAACAGAGAACATACTTTTGAAGAGAATAAGAGTGCCAGAGCTCATCGAAGACGCTACCAAAAAAGACATACTGAAACTTGTGAGGATAGTGAATAGAATGGCCAACAAGAACATTCTTTGTGCTTGGGTTCACAGAGGATCACTGACTTCCTCCCAATAGTTGGCCTGCTGTGATGGGTCTAGTGGCTGCAATACCAGCTGCAGCGCTCAGGCCACATGAAAGAGAATCAAGATTTCGATTACTCCATTCCCACCTTAGTGGATGTGATACCCTAGAGCTGTATATGGACACTAATCCAATCAAAGGTTTACAATAGTCGTGCTTAGAATTGTACGTCTCTTTGAGGCTAGAGGTCCATGTACAGAATGATTTGAGGTGGAGTCTGAATTGCTTTTGATTTCGTCTCCAGAGCCTTTGCTCACATGTGTTACTAATTTGTGTGACAATACTTATAGCTTCATGATCAAGCTCATCGTCGTTTTTATCACAGGTAACGATGCCACCTGAAAGAATGTGCTGTCAGTGCTGGTTGAGACTGTGTCTGCAGTTCATGTGCTTGATCATATTCCTTCAAGTAATTTCTGTGGATACTTTGCTCTTGCGCTCACATGAAATCGGCTGGACTGTATTGTACTAGGTCAACTCTGACCTTCATGTTGGCATGTCGGTTCTTTTCGGAGCCCAGCTCGATCGTCGCTCGTTGGTTATGTTCGTGCATACTAAAACGGGTTTATTGGAGGATTTGACTTTGAGAAAAGTTTACAAAGAAGAACCACTATTATGTATCCGATATTCCAGATTTTCAGACAATTATATCGTTATTCAAGTTGGATTGGAGTATGGTCACCTGGTTTATAGATTCTGGGTAGGCTGACACTGACATGTCTGTGCTTGTCCTGGGGGCAAACTAGTATTTTCCTCATGTTCTGAATAAAATACGAAGGATCGAAAAGTAACCAAAATGAAGACTTGTACAGTCTGTCTAAATGTTTTACTTTCGGGAGTAAAGAAATTTAAACATCTGTAAGTTTGCAAGACTAAAAAGAATTGTATTCAGACATATATCTGTTCTACAAGACAAGAACTAAATCTGTAGGAATTTATGAACAAGAGTCAATTGGTGTCTGATTTCCACTGCCCCGAATACTGTGAATCGAAATGATTAAGTTGAAGATGTCCATTTCGAAAGATTAGTGTGCAGTGTTAGAGTAAACAGTTGAAGTTAAAGTTCAAAAGCTTTATGCCTTCAAACGCAAGGCCACAAATGATGGACCTTGGTGATAAATTTTAAATATACCTGAGATATCAACTCAGTACTATAATAATTATTAAAGGTCTAATATATAAATCTAGCCTTTCACCATCCATCTGAATCTCAGCTAAATATTTACAGAGGGAGAATATGAAAGAAGTGAAGTAAACTGTATGAAGGTTTAAACTTTAGATAATTTACTAATAAATCGTGTTTTTTATTGTTATAGGAAAGTCCACCAGATTCTAATCACGATTCTAATCAGATGGCGACACGTGCCTCTAGCTGCGATCGACTGAATTCATTTTATTGAGAAATATAGATGAATTCAGTCGATCGCAGCTAGAGTCAAATGTTTTTGGGACCTCGAAGTTATAATTAGTTTAGTGGTTGGAAACTATCTAGTCACAAGAAAGGTTGGGGTATAATTTTTAAGGATTGTGTGTTCGGTGTACGTAGCCTCAGTGAGGCGAATTACCTAATTACCGTCCGCCAATTTCCCTTCTAAGAAATGAGGAGCCGAATTAGTCATAGGACAGATCGATGAAGTAAAAATGGCTACATACAACAAGGCCACGAGCAAGCTGCGGACCTTGATGGTCCAAAGCCTGGACAGAGCACAAGGAAACTAACAGATGGTGAGCAGCTTGATGATCAGTCCCCTGTGGAGCAAGTGGCCCTGACCGTGCCCACGACCGATGTTCCTGATGTTCTAGTATGGACGTTCAGAGAGTGGTGCATCGGTATACTGTCCACTGCGACACTTGCATCCTGAACCAGTTCTTCGAGTTCCACACGGAGCCCCTGTTAATCACGTCACTTAGAGTCCAGGTTGCTGCTTTGACCGTTGGGCATCTAATGGCCGCATGGCTGGCGGAGAAAAGATTCAGAGTTCCGCTCACCGCGTGGACGTTCACTCTGAACCCGGGGAGATTCAACATGAAGGAGCACGTGCTCATTACCATGTTTGCCGGTGCAGGAGCTTACGTTGCTGGTGGTCAGTCTGCTACAGCTGTCCATTGTGGCACTCATTAAGGTTATTTATCGCCGGTTATTTATCCTTTTTCTCAGTGTTCTTACTCGTCTTTTGTACGCAGGTGAGCAGATTCAGATGCCACTATATGTAGAGGACGTGTTGGATTTTGAGTTTTCTGCCCTAATGTAGTTTGTTCATGTCCTTGCTTTAGGAAATGAAATTCTCTCATCGAAATGCTCATTATGAGTTTTTCTGTCGAACCGGACTTTGTTCAACTTGATGATACAGATGATAGGTTCTGGATGGGCAGGGATGCTACGAAAGTACCTGGTGGAACCTACACACATGTGGTTGCCTTCCAACCTTCCGCAAGTTCATGTTTTCCAGACAAGACCATCTTCATATCTTGAGGGTGCCTTGCTCTATGGTACAGAAGTTACCCGCTGAAGCTGCTGCATCTGTCCAAAGTCTTTATAAATGTCCAGATAGTATGGGAAAATTAGTGGGCAAAAGTCGGTCATGTGTTCGTTACTGGGCTTGAATTTGGACATAGGACTTTGAGCAGTAATACTAGATAAAAAATAACTACTTTGTTGATGGTTTTATGGAAGTAATTTATGCAGAGCTTTGCACGAGAGAGATAAGTTCAAGGGATTGACTCGAACAGCTTTCTTCATTGCTCTCGCGGGATCCTTTGTGTGGGCAACATTTCCTGGTTACCTCATACCAAATCTGGCTTCTTTGTCGGCAGCATGTCTCATCTGGCCCAGTTATGTGACTGCCCAGCGAATTGGACCTAGTGTGATTGGTCTCGGAATCTTGACAAATAACACAATCTTCACAAATAACATAAGATAAGATATCTCAACCCTATAATAAAAATATAAAGTGAAAATGATGTTAAAGATGAGTTTGCTAAATTGATAGCCCATGGCCAACCATGGTAAATGCATATTTTAGTCTCCAAAATGGCTTTTCCCCAAACTTTCTTAGTCTTCTCTTCACCATTTAGACAAATCTCTATGTTAAACCATCAGCCTTAAGGTGATACAATGATCAATCGACGCTTGATCACACATAGTTTGAAACTTGCCCAAAAAATCAATGCCGGTAACAGTAAATATCTCACATGGTGCACTAAAATCACTAAACATGGAAATTTAAAAGATCATAAATTGTTTCTCACTTGATTTTTCAAAACATGTCACTTTTTCAATCCATTTGAAAAATGCTCTACCATGACTAACACACATTGATGATGTCATAGAATCAATGACAAAGGTCTAGCAAAATCCCATCTATAACAATAATCAAGCCACATAATTGATAGGGGGATGTAACTATGGTATAGTGGCATTGAATGATACATGTACACAATCACATTTCATACATCTAGCCACAAAGTGCAACATCTTGGTGCATACCTCTCTACCAATAGTGACTTTGAAGTAAATTGTATGTACGATTACTTCCAAAATGATCTAGCTCATTAGTTTGTTTGGCCAAATGTTTTCTTTGATATGGAAGTGACATAACATGAATGATGTCATCTCCCTATACAAATTTTTTTTTTAAACTTTCTATGTGAATCTTAAAGTTCTATTGTACAACTTAATCTCTCTTCTTGACACTCAAAATACTAATACAAAGATACTCTAACACCATCATGTCATTATGGATGTCTTGGATTCCATACTAATCAATTTCAATCTCAATATTTGACGATAAAATATCTATTTTTTGACCCAAGAGTGATAACATATCCATTTTTTGATCCAAGAGTGATATGTTATTGTCTAACACTCTCAAAAGCCAACATACTAAAAAAGTCAAATGCATGTCAACTCAACACCATCTCCTCATCATTATCATCATGACCAATTTTGTTAATCTAACTTGTATCATAATTCACCATTCCTTGTTTGTGTACAATTGTACAATCATACTTTTGTAAGATAAAAGCAAAACATCAATGTAAGCTTGTTTGATTTCATCAACCACTTCAATGGTTGATAACCAATTATGAGAGTGAAAGAGATTCCAATCAAGTAACACATGAAATGTGATAAAATCCAACTAACTACCAAACATTTTACTTTGTAAAACTATACTTTTTCTTAGTAGAATTTTTTGAGTGACATGCATATTAATGAAAACTCTTGCAAATTATATTCAGTCATCCAATCCACATTATATGAGGAGATTACACAATTATCACCATAATCTATCTTTTGAATCATGGTTGTGTATGTAACAATTATTTACCCTTGACATTGACTTTATACCTTCACTATCTACCAAAAGCATCTTAGAATCCTTGTGAATTTTTCCACTAAAGAAAATTCTGAAGTTTTCATTAGACTCCTTGTTATCAAGACAAAAGTTAATAACAAAGATTACTTGAAATTCATCAACTTATGATCAACTATCAAAAGGCATGCCCAAAGTCCAAACCAATGTTAATCATTAAGTTGATTTCAGATCATTTATTGATTGCACATGTGATAAGTCTCCTTACTTTTTCTATTGTGCCAAGGGTCAACCCTTTGTTCAAAGACTTACATGAGATACAATGGCTACATTACTATAAAGGGCTAGGCTTCAGGAAAATAATTTTTGCTATAGGCTCCCCTCTGGATGATGATCTTCTCCTCAAGAGATTTCTTCTGTCCAACTCCTTGAATATGGCAACAAGTGCCACATATCCTATTGCCACCATAAAACATAGATGGAAGTATGTTGCATATACTGCACTTCCATGCTTCGCGCAAATGGGAGTCTGCTGCATATATTGCACTTTCATGCTTCACGCTTTGTATATGTAGGGGTGAGCTGGATGGAAGTGTAGGACTCAATGTCTCTCATGATAGAGGTGACATAATTATTTCTATTTCAATTATGAAGTTCTCTTGGAGTGAAGCTATCATGCACGTTTGTGTGATGTTCAGCAAGGCCATAGATGTTGTACAAATGTATGGTACACCCAAAATCAACATGCCATATCCCTTAAGCTCTATCCTTGTTGGAAGAATAGATGGGCTAGAGTTTGAAGCAAAAAATCAATTAATTTCATGTCAATGTGGGGAATTATGATCAAAATTGATGGGGTTAAAATTTCATATATTGCAACATTTATGCTGATTCCAAGCAAAATAAAATTACATGCAAGTTGATTGTTGGGTCAAAATTTGATTGACATGTTGATAGTTAATGTCTTAAATTTTAATTAATTATGATTTTTTTAGATAAGAGATGCTCAAGGCTCGGAAAAATTGATAGTTGAACTAATTGTAAGGTAAATACATTTTGGATAATTTGATATTGAAACAAAAAATGATATTCCTCGACTTATGGAAGCTTATTTTTAACTGTATGAGATAGTTTGATAAAGTTTGATTTGAGACTTCTTCAATTAAAAAAAACCACGATATGTTGAAAACGTGAATAGGGCTTTGTCTACTTGCAAATACTCCATCCAAAGTTTGGGCAATTACATATGAATCTTGAATCAAAAACATATTTTTTTAGTTCTAAATCAAATAATTAAAAATTAAAAATATTTTAAGTTACAAAAATACAATTAGATAATTCTTTTCCAAAATTCACTTCTTTGAAATAAATTCATGAAAATTATTCTTGTCTAAAAAATAAATTTTGGTAATATTCTGTCAAAGACTGACAACCAAGATTTACAGCTGATGTGCAATTAACAAGACGAACTCCAGTATATTTATATCTGTGTGGAGTATGAAGAAATTAGAAGATGATGTACTCTACAGGGCAGAATATGGACTTAACATGTGAACCAAGTGGGGATCGCTTGTTGGAGAACTTTTCCCTTTCTTCTTTGCTATCCTTAAAAGGCTACTGCCCATGGCTGCTGCAACAACCGAAAGCACTTTGTGGTAGTGTTTGTCATAACCATAAACAATTATTCAGTTAAGGAGGTGATCTCCTGTTCAGCATGTCTTCTCAATCCTTCCCATTTAGCTCAAACACCGAATATCTGCTCGGTATCACTATTCAATGTACAACATACAGCCCGACATGGACCACCATGGTGTTGAGCTGACCTTATGTATACAAACAATCGCAAGCCAAGGCTAAACCTAAACCCTGATGAGAAAAGAAACCATTGAAAGAAACAAGATTGGTAGTTACTGTCGTAGTTACAAAGAATTAGTTTTGCATCCATGTTAATCTACAAAATTACAGATACAGTCACAACTGAGTTCATGAAAACTCGTGATGCCAGAAATAAAAAAGCGCCGCAAATACATTCACTTGTGGATTGTTGAGTATATTTCAAACGAGGAAGTGCTTCCTGGTGGCAAAGCGACACCTGCGTGTAGCTTCTCGCTAAAACGGCGTACCTTGCTTGGACATAAAACTGCTACAGAATGTCAAAGAAATACTCAAGACCTTGACCAATTTCCCATATAGAGATGCCGACACCCCACCTTCTGGCTTCTCCAAGTCTGGTGGACAAGGACTGCAACGATGGATAATACACCTTGTGATCAGTTTTTTTGTTCTTTATCATACTCTCTTCTTTGGAATACGTGAAATAATGTTCACTGCTTGCCTCCTCCCATGTAAGAATTGGCTTATGTTGCGCTAACAGTGAGATATACTCATGTCCTACAATCGCCCCTCCACCTGCTCCATTCACACCAGTCGATCAGAAATATGAACTATCCAATTTTAAGCCAAGTTAGTATTCAAAGTAATCTAAGAACTGAACTCACGACTGTAGTATGTGCCTGTCATAGCCTGAAGACCACAGACCCATCATCCTGGCTGAGCGGTGCTAAAATGGAGAGATTCGGTGCTTGTCCAAGATGGCAGTAGAAGTAGATGGGAAACGAGAAGACTACTTCGTGGTGAAGAGGGTCTTTTTTGTAGTGGGGTTTCATTCCCATGAAAAAGATTGGTTTGGAGACCAGGCATCAACCATGAAACCCTTTACTTTCTCATCTCGTTACAGAATTCCTAGTAGCTTTGACTCAAAAGTGCGGCTGCATTGGGCTTTAGATCAACGTTGAAATGATGCAAACACAACAAATTTGATGCAAAACTCCAAAATCGATGTGATCAACTGATCAGGAATGTTTACTTATCTTCGTTACTGGAAATGAAGCTGCATCATCGGGCTATACTTATTATTTAACGACCATAGTTTCTCTGTACATATTTCTTCTAATTAGCAATCCTTCGTGACATGAACTTCTCATCAATACGTGTTGTCTAATAAGAACTAATGGTGCTTCAAATTTCTGAGGAAGTTGGTGTTCATGAGGGTGGTTGTTGGATTAATAAGACGTAGAACTTCAATCAAGCATTAAATTTGCGGGGAGTAAAAGGACAGGTTATTATTGCAGATTTTGTGACAACTCTGGAAATCTACAATTCTTGTCTAGAAAAGCTCATAGTTTTATCCAGTGTCGATTTTGAAGGTTTGCATCACCCATTTTTTACTATCTTAAGGGACAATTATAAGATCCTATTATTGTGCTTTGTGCCTTTTGAAATATAACATCCGGGTCATAGAACCGACGACTTCTCACCAACTACCCATAATAACCTACACTTCGTATTACCCAAGCATTACAATGCATGACTACTGCTTCAGCCTTTTGAACCAAGATAAACAAGAGTTGCTCGTGGTTCAAGCTGCTAGCCAAGGAGAAAGGGTCTGAGTAAAGAAGTGGTAGATACCTTGTGGCATTGAGTAATCGTTTCCGTAAAAGTTGAGACCCATCAAAGTTTTGCTCGCCATCTCTGGATCTCTTGATGCTATGTCGTAGCTCTGTAGATCCTTTCTGGCGTCCGGTCTCTCACCTTCCTTCCCTTTGCCCTTCGGCAATAACACAGCTAAGCATTGCCGCATCCAAGCAAGAGGGGCATTGGGTCCTGGTGCATACGCATTGGAATAGTCGTATGTCATCAGAGAAAACCCATCTACTGAATCACGCAGGTAGATCATATCACTGGTTGTGAAGGAATTGGGGTCCTGAGGAGTTCCTGTGGGAGGCGGAATGACCAGAATGAGCTGAAACAAATCTCCGCTTTTGCGCTTAGATGCTTTCATTGTATGCAACTCCATTCCGAGCAACTTGATGAATTCCAATGCCTGCAATCAGATGAGCTCACAGCATCATTCCTAATTGCGAAGGATATCTTATGGGGATAAAATGTACTCATTAGCATCTGCTTGAATAGCCTCGAGACTCTTCTGGAGATAACTATACCTAGAAATCCTTTGTTCTCGCATAAATGTCGTTTGACGTCGAACGAAACGACGAGCGGAGGCATTGCAAAGCTGATATGTTCCACCGGATAAAAAGAGTGGATAATTTACCATACGAGTACCACACATTTGACACATATTTCATTCCTGGTGTTGAACTTTATGCGAAGATTGAGTCACTGGGTAACTATCAGTGTAACTTCAACGGTAACATGCTAAAAAACCTTTTAAAAAGAACATGCACACATGTTATCTTGATGAAAAGCTCCTACCTTTTGACGAAGGTTTGAGTCCTGCAAAAGACGATAACCCCGCCAGAGGGACCAGGCCTCTAATACAATACCGTCCAACTGCATCTTTCTGTGAAGATTCATTGCTCCAAGAAATCAGAAAATAGTCAAGCTCTTACAACTGATACGATTTGTCCTGAGTTTCAGACCGGATGATCCATGATACTGACTATAACTATTCTCCCTTCCAGATACAAGCAAATTTGCCCATGGCAGCTCATGTTTCCTACTTTGGAGAGGCAAGGTTTGATTAAGTGTCTTGACATAAGATCAGCGTTGATGGACGAGAGTCTTTACGTGACTTCAGAAGTAATAGCGTCGATTGCTTCCTCTCGTTCCTCTTCTTTCGTCAACATGTCGGTAGGATATCCTTCTAACACAACACGGGGCACGATCTGCTCCAACAAATCCACTGGAGACACACTTGAATAAAGACCAAGAAACAAGACAAAAGTTGCGAGCAGCAGATGAATGGATTCATGTTAAAAAGAACATAAGTAACGCGTCACAAAAAACTCTTCAGATGTGAATATGTACTCTGTAAAATTTGTTATAGGAAGAGAATACCGTTGAGAATTTACCTATCGATATGTGGTGAACTTAGAATATGTTAGATTTTGGTCAATGATCATAGCACATTCTTCATCAGCTTTGCAGACGAACTTTGCAACTGTCATATTCAGCACTCAGTTCTAATCTTACTTACAAACATACCTTCGGAGACCCTCCTTGACGAACATCGCTAATCCACTTTTGGTCAACATCATGCCGTCCGTGCAAGTGCAAGCCACTGTTGTCTCTGAAAGTAGGAAGCAGGCAGGCATCATCATCATTCTCTTGGCCATACGAAGCTCACAACAAGAAGTACCAATAAATAAAATTCACCTTTTCAACTGGTACCAGACAGGTGACACGTGTGTAAACTTGGAGCGAAATAGTTTGGCCATGTCATAACCTTTTCCATTCCTGTGCAGATGAACATAACAGACAGTGTGGACTATTCAAATACTCCTCACGCATATTTAACTTTTTTAGAAGAAATACACAAAAGTATCTACATCTGCAGCTGAAGCAAGATGTATTATGAGTCACTATGTTATCTCCGAAAATCAAGTACAAATTGAATGCAGTAAACTGAATTTATGCTGTAAAGCTCATATATAATCCACTTTATAAGGTGTGTTCCTTTCAAATTCAGATGCCTTGGACTGACATCTCTCCATAATTCCTACTATCTACCGGATAGAAAATCACATTGTATGCTCATCCAATGGTTCTAGTGATGGAGAAAACGATGCGGATAATTTACCATGGAGTGACATATGCCAAGACTGAACCCCTGAAGTGACGGTGGGAAGTGTTGGTCCAGTAGCGAGGATGATCCTGCGGCACATAAGCAGGAATTTAAAAACTTTCAATTCTCACCGACTGGTCAGACTGGTCATGTTCTAACTTTGCGAGAGATACAAAATGCATATCCTACTCGAAAGCAGAACAGTAGAACGCTGTGATTACAGGGCCAAAATATAACGCGACCAGTATGAAACTTATGCTGAAAATGCAACATTAACAAAAGAAGCGTTATCATAACGTCTAACAACCACCTGCTGTCATTAAATACATTTTTCTTTGTTTGAAAAAATCATGTGTCTACTGTCTTCACGTCTAGGTCTTTCACCTTCTCATCTATAAGAAACTAAGCGTTCGAAATGGAGAAGGATGAGAGAGAAGGTGGTGGTGTTTACATACACCCCCACCTTTCCAAGGACTTTCTCTAGTAACGTTAAGGAAGCACAGTGACCTCTTGTGGCTGAAATCGAAGAAAGCCGGGAAAGTCTACTGAGCACGATTGCACTGACGTGACGAACCTTGAGCACAGCTTCATAAGAAAGATCTGCAGCTTTCACGAGTCCACGGTCGTAAACAGACGATGTGGCAGTGACGTTGAAGAGCTGATTCACAGACGGTGACGTTACGAATGCATCCGGTCTCCTGGTGAGAAGCCAAACTCCCCACAACATGGCAAGCATCACGCACACGGCAGCAACGCTCAGAAAAACGCTGACAGAAAGTTTCTTCTTGGCAGATTCTTGCGATTGTTGCTCAAAATTCCTCCCACCTCGAGCATTTCTGGCGGGTGGTCGAGGAGGTTTGGCTGCCGCCCTCCTCCTCTGCCCTCCACCCTGGCTAGGCATTCTTTCCACCTCCCCTGGTCTCTACAACAACAGCAAGAACATGGACCCCAATGAATACCCAAGCCCTTCAATCAATGAATCTACCGATCGCATGCTCTCCCTACGATACACCCACTGCTTTTAGAAGCGAAGCAACTTCTGAGTGTCTCGCACACACGGCCGAGTCTTGATCATTTTGAATTAATTCCTCATTCAATTCCTCTCGAATCGCTTCGGCATCTCCTGAGTTTGATCCTTCTACACCTCGATTTGTCAACAAGGCATCTCGACGTGAGGTCCAGTCGGCTCTCCGATCAAAAACCCTCACCAAACCAACCTCCATGATTGACCAGACATTTTATAACCAGAGCCTGGCAAAAACAGAACATCTCTTAGCGCAGATTCTGTTCGCTTTGTTTGTTCCACCCTTCCAACATTATCTACCAGTTTGTGCCCTGAAAGATTCTGCTGCAGGTCCATGTGGCCTACTCCCTCCACCTTTTCGGGTACGAATGACGTCAACTCCAATAAACAAACAAGGGCGGCCTGTCCTTTCTGTAGTCAATGCCTAACTTGTCAGCCTCGTAACCGCGATCAAACCTCTGGTTTGGTCGGACATAGCTAGCTCTCTTGTTATTCCATGATTTGAGGATGGATTTTTGCACCTCCACGGCCGCTTACATTTTCTATACAATTTAACGGGTAAAACGGGGAAAGGGATGGTATCGCTAGAAGTGCATTGTTATTGGCGTGATCTCCTGCCGTGAAAGATCAACAACGTTATACCTGCAGTATATACTCTTATTAATGTTGTGGTGATGGGGGAAAAGTTAGTAGATTCATTCAAACATCGGAGGTTCAATATATGGACATGGTTTTAAGCTGTTTCTAATTATAGTAAATGGGGTTCCAAGATAGACCCATAAATTCATGGACGGGAATGGAGAAACTCCCACAAAACCAACTCCCCGTTCCCATAAGTTTTTGACTCTTGAATTGAACAGTTTCATAATTTATTTCATGGATAAATCCAGAAAATTTTTTATGAAACTTTCCTACTCCAAAACTGGAGAAAAAATTATTTTCTCATGGTCCCGTAATTCTTACTCCCTAAACCCACAAAACATTTAACGGGATTTCCGTAGTATGGTAAAGTATGGTCTACATCTTGCGGGGTTATGGACATGACCTGAAGTATATTGAGTGACAGTTTAAGAGCCAATATGAAACGATCTTTACCCGAAATCCTGATTTACACTAGTTTTCATTATATCCATTAGTTTTCTTGGAGATATCTAGCATGAGATGCTTGCTCACAAACCTTACATACGTATTCCAGTAAATAATTGTTCACATATAAAGTGCTTCAGTTGGAACACACATGACTCGTTTGCTGTTATTGCACTCTTCACTTTGAACACGGAATGTAGGTAGCAAGGATTATGTTCCTTCTAGAAGCTTACGTCGTCATGCTCTGGACCCTGAAAAAGAGAGTAGATATGCAGCCACATATTGATTCTAGGAGCAATGCTCAATCTCCTACGGGCAAAAGATCACAGTGCAATGCTCGTGTTAGCAATCAAAGCGTCAAGCTGTCCTCCAACGAGTTGGAAAAACATGTTATGAAATATATGTATATTTCAGAACGTATATATGACATATACACTAAATCGATGTAATAGGTGTAGATAAGGAAGCACAACTGCTAGACAATCTGTACCCCCTGCACCATTGCAGTTGACTTGTGAGGAACCGTATTCGACATCTACGTAGTCGCCTTCAAACGGAATATTAGGTTTCAAGGAATTCGGCAACGGAGGGAGTGAGGGGTGCAAACCTACGACAAGTCTTCATGTAAAAGCCGAGAGTGCAAAGAGTGAGAACAAAAAAAACATTCTTAGCACAAGAATCCTTGGAATCATGCCAATCATGGACATTCATGGGGGAGAGGGATAGATGTGTGTATGGGTTGAAAGTTACACTTTGGGAAGGCAATTAATTTTGAATATCTGAAGGCCAAATTATCGCCGGAGCCGACCGGTCACATGCAATGGAATGCAATGCAATAATGTGTCGTGTGGAAACATCCTAACGGAACACAGAAGTTGACGTGCATATATGACGTCAAGCGATGGAAATGTTAGTCTTTGAGATCAAGATTTGACCTCCTGGGGCTGGCAGATAGAGGAGAGGCGATAGAGATAGAGATAGTGATGAAGATGATGCTGGCGGATGTTGCTGTTGTTGTCCTGAGCAGGAGGAGCAGAGGGAAGGAGAAGGAGGAGGAGAAGCAGAAGCAACAGCAACAGGAGACAAAGTACTCACCATCGGAAACATTTCACAATCGGTGAATCTGGTATTGTTCGGCTGGTAGATGTCAGGGGAACGGGACCCACAGTTGACTGTTGGGAGAAGGTGCTTGCCAGGTATAGGACAGACAAAGTCCTAGACATGGACAGTCGATGCAACAGAAGTTTGAATGTGGAGGGCAGAGGAAAGGTGAGACAGTATGGGTGGAAGGCGGAAGGACAGAAGAGAAAGTTGCAGGAGGTCTGGAGGATGTTGACAGGTCTGTTGTTGTTGATGTTGTTGTTGTGGGTTTGAAGGAAGAATCCGAGGGAGAATCGACTCAGAGAAGGACTTCTGCTTGATTGTCGTTGACTGTCACCATCGAGGATGACATTCGAGGTTTTCCGAAACATCTGCAAGTTTCGCAGAGCCTGCAGTGTCCAGCAGCATCACTACCACAGTCGAAGGGTTGAGGAGCAGCAGAAGGAGAGCTAGCGATTGGCACTAAATCCGATTTCAGCACTCGGTTGGCGAGCTGCGGCTGATCGGTGCACAGACCGATCATGGCAGCTGCTCTGAAGAGACCCGAATCTCCTGCCTCGGACATTTTTTCGACAGTGGTGTTCAAATCCGAGGAGGACACTCCCTATGGCACTGTGGTGCACAAGACCGGTGATACTTACGATACGGTGGTGCATAGGGTTGGTGGCGGGGGGAGTGCAAATGAGAAATTCAATGGAGGAGCAGGGGGCAGTGGGACGGTCAAGATGACGGCCATTGCAAAACCGCAGATAGCGACAGGTGCAGCCAAGTATGAGCCCAGAGAACGAACTCGAACACGGAGCATGAGAAGCCCGGTTCATGAGAAAGTGATGCAGGAAGATCCTTCAGTGAAATATGATCTTTTGAATGAGCTAGGTATGTTCCAGATTGCCTGCCCTTTCAAGCACCCCCTGAAAATTTGTCTAAGAACGATTGTACCTTCAGATTTGAAGGGGACAACATTTGGCGTTGGAGCTTAGCTGTACACAAACTGGCCTGAAGATTACAGCAGCTACTAGAACTGAACCAGAGGGAAATTTTGTATCGGAGTAGTCTTGGTAGTTAGATTTGAGATATCAACAGCAAAATTCGGTCTGGGTTTGTCAGTTAATAATTTTCAAATGAGCAATAGGCAGTTGACAAATTTGGCTCTATGTTGCGGGCTGATTGTTATGTTACCGTAAGTTTTTCATGAATTCTGGTTAAATGTTACATTTATAAAATTTACAGTAATATTAATTACTGAAAATACCATCTTTCCAAGAAGTTTGCAGATAAGAACTTAGAACACCTGTAAACATTTGGAAGATGAGATGCGGAAATGAAACATGAAATCATGTTTCATTTCCGCATGATTTCATGCGTGAAAGTTTTTAATTGTAACATTGGCCGCCCTCTGCAGAGTTCTTTCTTTTTTCTTCCCTTTCGCCACGAATCCAAAGTATGTCAGAGGAAAACTTATATTGCTTTGGACATTACAACCTTTTCTTGCAGGTAAGGGATCCTATGGTGCCGTCTATAAGGCAAGGGACCTGAGGACGTCAGAACTGGTGGCTATCAAAGTCATATCTCTATGTGAAGGGGTAAGTATGCTGAAAATTAATCACATCATCTCTAGGATTTCTCCTAATTTCCATGAGCATAATAGCTCTTCGAATGCTGAATTATTAGGATTTTTTTTTTTTGGTTTGGAATGAACACTGAAAGTATAGAAATTGTCATCATATATCGGTTAGGTGTACGTTGTTCGTGAACCCCATCGAAGCGAAGATATATAACGATTCAATTTATCTTCATTTTTTCCTGTCATTTCTATTGGTGCGGATTTCTTATACATATGGCGAGGTGCAAAACAGTTGTATCACTTTGAAAATACTCAAAAAGGTTTTGCTTTATCTGGTTCCCTTGTTAATAGCGGTCACATGGTCATTGACCTCAGGAAGAGGGCTACGAGGAGATTCGTGGAGAGATTGAAATGCTACAGCAGTGTAATCATCCAAATGTAGTGCGATATCTTGGCAGCTATCAAGGAGAAGACTACCTCTGGGTACACTGTTACTTGCATCAACTTATGACTAAATTGAAAATTTCATTTAGGCAATGATTTCCTTTGTTCTGAATTAAGTGATAAGGTCGATTGTTCACCTTTGTTATTGAATGATACAAGGTTGTTCCCAGTCTATTGCCGTTTCATTGCTCTCTGTGAAACGATTGTGGATTTTGTTCGATTGAGTCATGGAGGTTCTGTAGTAAATCGCATGAGGCGGTTCTAACCGTTCCTATATATGAATCGTCTTTGTTTGCAGATTGTAATGGAGTATTGTGGGGGTGGCAGTGTGGCCGACCTGATGAGCATAACTGACGAAGCTCTTGAAGAGCATCAAATTGCTTATATATGCAAGGAGTCTTTGAAGGTAGATGTCACTGAAGTTTAATCTCCACCACGTAATTTATATGGCCAAATGTTAGATTTCATTCCCAATGAAGTGGAACTTAATGTCTGCAGCATTGTTTGGCAGTAAATGGTTCATAAACACTATTGACATGTCAGAGGCCTAAGACAGGTGTGTGTTCATCAGAGAATACTCCTCACGTGAAGTTGCTTTCATCATACAATAATAATTCAACTCACTGTTTGAACATGCATATATTTTCTGAAACCTCCTCAAATCCGTCTAAGACTTGATCAACCTTTCAAATCGCTCAATGTAATGTACATATGCTCACCAAGAGGTGATGATGTATTAACAGGGTTTAGCCTATCTCCATTCAATTTTTAAAGTTCATAGGGACATCAAGGGCGGCAACATTCTGCTCACGGAACAAGGAGAAGTGAAACTTGGTAAGTTCTATGATAGATTGACATATTTTAAATATTTGAGTTTTCGTTCTAAATATTCCCTCATTGTAGACTAGGCTAGACCGACATGTTGTACCGTTTTCATAAGATTGAAAGAAGTCAAGGAGTTGTTATTACAGTGAGAAGGTTATGAATGATTCTGGGGCTGAAGGACATACTTTATTGTGTTGGTGATGAGGGAGGAATTAACAAAAGCAAAGTTGTACACCATTAAGTACTACTTGTGATATGGTATATCTATTATACTTCTGCTTACGGTGTTTACAATCTTGGTTTCTTGTGGTATGGACCAGGTGATTTTGGCGTGGCTGCACAACTCACAAGGACCATGTCAAAACGAAATACTGTAAGTCAGTCATATTCTTCCTTAGTTTAGTATTGCTACAATGCCCCGTCAGTGGTATTTATCAATTTATTGTGACAGAATTTTCATGTCTGGCTCAATCATCCATGTAGCACTTTTCGACCAGAAAAGACTAGGCACAGGAGTTGATTGGTGAGATCCTAATTGTTTTTTTTTCCCCTTTCCGTGCAGTTTATTGGAACGCCTCATTGGATGGCACCTGAAGTTATCCAAGAAAGTCGTTACGACGGCAAGGTATGCATCTGATAGATTGGATGTACATTCTTAATTTTGGATTGCCCTCGTTGGCAATCCAAACATCATGTTTATTAGAATAGAAAAGGCCTGATACTTTCAACCTGAACGCTTTTCGCTGACCAACTTTTGATCTCATGATGGCCTCAGGTGGATGTATGGGCACTGGGAGTATCTGCAATAGAAATGGCTGAGGTAAGAAAATCATGCGATGGATTTCCTTCGGTTTTAGTTTTTTTGTCAACGTTGTTCTCAGTATCTCCATGTGTTGCAGTTGTATTGATGCATAAATAGGGAAACTCAGGTTTGAAAACAGGCCATGATATTCATAGTTGTGTAGCTGATTGTGTGTGGAGCCATATTTTGTAGGTTGTTTCCACTTCAAGGAAAGCGCAACCATATTCATTAGATTGAACTACATGAAATCTAAGGCTAAATTACTGCTAAACTTTCATGATGTATGATCCATACTTCATCTTTAAATGGAAAGATTTTTTTTGAGATCAAATGATGTAATGTCTATTAACGAACAAATTGCTAGAGCATATGATTTAAATGTGGAAAAATCTCGTGAGCAGACTCTTATGGTCTGTCGTGCTCCCCATCAGCGTTTGGTTTTTCATTTGTGTCAGAATAGTGACTTGTAGGGTCATGTCAAACTGATTTCTGAGAAACACAGTATACTTTGTATTTGTTATGCAGGGACTTCCGCCGCGGTCAAATGTTCATCCCATGAGGGTAGGTTTCATGATAATATCTTATGTAAAGGCTCAGTTTTCTCAGGAAAGATGGATTTATTTTGTTTTTGTTTTTTAAATTTTTATCTTCATTACAATGATCTATGTATTGCTGCACAGTTGTAGTATGAGAATTTTAGCCCGTTTGGTGGGGGCTCATGAGCGTCAATGTGCAACGTTGTGTAGGTACTTTTTATGATATCCAGAGAACCCGCACCTATGTTGGAGGATAAAGAAAAGTGGTTCGTATACATCCTGATTGCTTCTAGAACTCAGTTATTGTCAGTCGAGACTTTATCTGCTCAAGATAGAGTCCCATTTTCTGCTCAAGATAATGTTATTTTTGTTGTGATATGTAAATTTTTTATATACTTCTCATATGATGATATCTTTGTGACTAGAAGATCTGTCACAACAGTGGCTTATAACCATAGAAAGCTTTCAAGCTTATGTAACCTGTATTGTATGTTGGAGCGTGAATTAACGACGAGAGTATCTATTTATATAGGTCACTAGTGTTTCACGACTTTGTCGCGAAATGTCTCACCAAAGAGCCTAGGCTGCGGCCTACAGCGACCGCGATGCTCCAAGTAAGATACCCTGTACTCTGCAGGAAGTGAGAAGTTTTTTTATTTAAAAGACTGCAAGAGATTTCTTTGAGATAATTGTTAAAAGGAGAATGTGAGTCATCATAACGTCAAGATGTTGATACATGCAGCACAAGTTTATAGAAAAGTGCAAGGGTACAGCAATGTCAATGCTGCCAAGAATTGAAAGAGCGCGAGCTATTAAAGTGGAGATGGCAGCTCAACAACTAGCCTACAACCAAGAACAAGGAACTGCATCTTCAGGTGGAGGGGTAAGTTCCTCCTGGGCTGAATTTTTAGAAATGGTGTGTAGGGACTCTGGGATCCAAATGCACGTATTTTTGGTCACCAAAATGTTGAGACTAAGACCAAAAAATGCTGCTGTCAACTGAATATCCCAGGGGGTGAATCACTTCTCTCCCACGTCATTTGAACAGTTTTAAACATATCATTATGTGTTTCAGTATTTCAGAAACATCTCGGGAAATCTGTATCTCACTTCTGTATTGATTGTGTTGAATTCACTTTCTCCAACTGGAAGAATTTAAGATTTAACCGTTTAGTACTTTAATTCTCGTCACTCCTGGCAAATATGTTTTTTGCAGCAATGGTCTTGGGAGAAAGGACAAACAGTTAAAATGAATGAGTCCTTTGGTGGGACAATGCTCATCAGGCATGATGCTGATACTCTCCAAAAGGGTGCATCGCTCGACTCCGAACAAGAAGGTATTATAGCCCTTATATTTCCTTCTACTTTGCAGGACCGTCATCAAACCTAATATGTTCTTTTGGATCTCAAGGTTCCGGAGTAAATACCCTATCTATTAGTGTTGTACTTCACCTTTGTCCAATCACCAGCTCATTTTTTTTTCGAGAACAATCGTAATGATTTTACTGGTATTTGAAGAGATTCAATTGTTCGCTTTGCGTAGATGGCGACTTTGGAACTATAGTAGTACATGGAACTAGTAAAAAGCACGATTCCGCCTCTGGTACACCAGTCACTGCAGAGGATGGACAAGAACCAAACAGTGAGAATGGCAGTCCTCTTCTCTCACCAGTCCAGACTCCTGATATAAGGTGTTTATTCAAAGAACCATACATCTGTTTACTTCAAATGACTATCTATTTTGTTGAGCTGCCTTAGTTTGTCCATGTATTTTGGAAAGTTGGAAGGTAATCTTACCAGGCTATAAAGTGTTTCAAGAGTTCTAACTTCAGTTCTGGGTCACAGTTCCGAAGTCGGATCTACAGTAAGAGGGAGGAATTTGAATGTGCCTCCAATCGTGCCACCATCCCGTTCACCTTCTACATCTCCAGTTTGTTCTCCAAAACAACCAGCCCTTGATGGGGTTCTAGGATCCACACTAAGACGAATTGCAGGGGATGGACTAGCAACTGCTACAGGAACACCAAAGGGAACCCCTACCGTCAATAGACAGGGCTTTGCTTTGCAAGACAAGGTATGATTTCATAATAGTTTTGATCAGTTTTAGGGATTATATTGGAGCAACTTGGTTGCGATCTTCAACTTTTTAGTCCAGAAGGAAAGGAAGAAAATCGTTCTTACAACGATTTTTTTTCTTCTTAAAGAATTGGGGTTCATCAGGATTTGGGTTTTGCAGAGTTTACAAAAACAAGCTTGAAGGTGATTTCTCGATTCAAGCTGACTTGACTCGTACTCTGTAGCATTCTCAGACAGTCTTCTTCAGGCTATAAGCAAATACTAATGACTGCCGTCTTTGACAAACTTTAGGTCAAGTATACATTTCAGGTTTATCTTAAGATATTTGTACTATCAATCAGTGTGAGCTATTTTGATATCTCACCTTGTTCAAAATGGGATTGACGTTTAATTCGATTGTCGTTTAATTGACAGAAGCATCATCCTGCTTAGACAAACAGATAATTTTATGGGTGGTTTAATAAGCGTTGTCGTGTAGAGCAGATGAATGTATCCTGACATTAGACATGCACATTGACTTGTTTTACTGTTGTCAGTTGTTGTCTGTGTATGCTGCAGGAAATACAGTTCCCATACCATTCCTGAAGGCTACCGATATTTCACCAATCGCATTGATTTCTGATAATATATCTGGTAGTGGCCAACCTGATCATAGTGGGGTCGTTGCTTTAGAAGCTATTCAAGAACTTTATAATGGTGGTGGTTTAGGAGATGGTCAGCAACGAAGGGGGCGGAAGCCACTTGGCAATGAGGTATCAGACATGTGAACGTCCTTCATGTCTTTTTTTCTGTTTCTGCCCTCCAAACTCAAGCGTGGTATTTTTGTTGGATGTGAACACATGTCTATTCTTACTTTTGACACAGTAGTCACTTTATGAACCAGATGCCGCTTCCTCCAAGTGTTTACCAACGGCTGGCGACAAGCACAACACTACCAAATTTGGCTCGTGCATTAGCATACCATAAGTTGTAAGTGAATTTGAGAAACAATCAGAATGTGCCTCTTGTTGTATGTGGACTACAAGAGTTAGTGCTTGCATTTTTCGGTAATTTTAAGGACTTATTTACCGAGGTTAGAATGTCAGACTGCAAATAATTCAGCATAAACCTAATCAACCTTGAATGGAATTTCATTGTTCACTTGTCTGAAAAATTTGTGACTAAACAGCGCATTTCTTATTGTGTAATGCAGATGTTATGAAGAAGTACCATTGCAAGGATGGCAGGTGGCACAAGAACAACAAACCATACACAATCTATCTGACACACTACGAACTATTCTTCGATTGTAAAATAGATTCAGTGCACTGCTTGTTCACATCCAAAAGTTTCCACTGCAGATTTTGAGGCATCAGATCCATTGGCCGACGTAAAGGGACGAGCTGTAAGTGAATGCTTCAGCCCTTTGGATGTGGTTCAAATGTATATTGGACAAAAGCCATGTACAAAAATTGAGATCGCTTTTGTCAATGAGTTCATTTTTTGAGATTTTATAGGTAACTTTCATATATTCCATGGTTACTTTGGGTACCTGTATTTACTCCCGCTTCATAATTGGTTTCTTCTTTTCCCAGCCCATAGGTTTCAATTTATCAGAATCCCCAGCTGATCTGGTGTGGTTTGTTGAAAGTTTTGAAAGTATCAATAAAGGAGAGGGTACACTTGAAGTGAATTGTACGACGATGTTCTTCACTATGAATGGATTTCTTTCAAAAGGAGTTGTCCCACCTGCAATTATTGTATCCCTTATGATTCTCACCCCTCATGCATTATGTTATCCCTCATATTTCATCTCACGAGAGCTTTATTTTTGAAGATAGATAGATGGAATGGCTTCCTACCTAAATTTACATGTCTTTGGTATCCAATGTAATTAGAACTGAAGAGTACAGCGTTTTGGGTCGACTATGGAGAGAATGACCACAACTTCCTTTCTTACTAAATACAATGCTCTTTCAGAGTGCTTGAGCAACATCAAGGCTCAATATATCAACGTCTGTAATACGGTTGCTAAGACTTACTGCTCTAAATATCTGGCTTGTGCATAGTTTTTGTTTGACTGTGCCCAAAGGTCTCACGTTTGATACTGTACTCGCAGAATTTCTCTATCTTTTCCTTATGAGAGCAAAGAATTGAAGTCGGAGCTAGTAGAACAGTTCCAAATTGTAGGTACTGACTTTCGCGAACTATTCCACTGTACACTAGATATCACATTTTACTAAGTTCGTCTCAATTTACTCTCATCTAGCAGTAGTGCATGATAACTTTGCAAATCAGTTTTCTTGCATGTTTACCCTATCATGTGCTGAACACCCTGAATAAAAAATCCCGCACTATGTTAGCCAAGTAATGATGTTCCCCTGACATTTATAGCAGCTCAGACAGATATCATATGACGGTTGACATGTCAGTCATGGCTCGCGTACATTACTGCACTACTCAGTAAAACTCGCGCATAGAAAATCCATTCTTGAGAGGAATGTTCGTCGGCAAGAAGACTATCGCCATCTTTCAAGTCGGATACACTCCCGATATGGAAGTTGACTTATGATTCAAGACTTTGAGTGAATCATAAGTCAACTTCCTTTCAAGGGTCAGATTCTGACAGAAGGAAAGAGAGCTAGTCGGTGACAGAACCGAATGCTCGTGATTCCTACGAGCTTTTGATTTCTCTACATGAACTAGGAAGGATCGTTAGATTCAAGTTCATGGGCCGTCACCATCATGTAAGACTTGAGAGAGTACGTCGGCGATTGTTGATGTCAGTGACAAGAAGCATGTACCAACAAAACTTAATAAGAACGTGCTGATTGAACCTGACATGAGTTGTAAACAGGTACTGTAGCCTCCAGAGGAAGGAGGTGGACATGAAGCGGAAGTTACAGACAAAATGCACATTCGTTGTGCACTCGATAACGCAACAAATGCATAAAAAATGCCTTCTTGCTTTGCGTGTATGATGGGAGCGTGAATTCTTATATTTCCTGGCAAATGGACAAGATGATTTCGGAGGTGCGAAAATGGTGCCATCATGACCCACGTAAAAGTGCACCTTCTGAAGCCGGACATTTTGAACTCCTTTTTGACATAATGGAGTTGACAGAATACGGAGTGTTCCTTGGAACTGACATAAGTCTCATGTGGATGACGAAACATTTACTGCGCTCTGATGTATATTTCCAGCTTATTTGACTTTGTTAAATATGGATTGACATGTGAATGACAATATTTTCATGTTTTTCCCTTGTATTATATTTCTTTTGATTGTCTCACTAGTTAGTTGCAATACATCTCAAATTGGATTCCATCTTTCCATCTTGATATATGAAAGTATACACATATCAATCTTTTGAAAGTATAGCATCATAGATAGAGAAAAAAATCTACTATGTATTTAATCCTTCTTTTCCTGGTCTTTGATTGTAAGCTACTGACGAAAACTTGAATGTACAATTCATATCATCAAGAGATATGTGATAGTGATGCAATCGACATAGTTTTTTTTTCGAAATTCAGTTCTTGCATAACAAGCCATTACCTCTTTAAGATTAGTTAGACATATCTACCCTCATACGTTACAACTAAAATCATTTTAGACCTTGAAAGATTCAGTAATTGAAATGAAACTACTTCTCCATGAGAATTATTCTCTTTGTCATTATGATGCTATCGGTTCCCCACTATCATCCACCATCGATGACATAATGATGTCTCATCCCTTGAGGTTTGCCCCGTCTGACATAACACCCACCGCATTGCATGAAGATAACATGCATACTGTACATCCATCATCGGACTACTCTTGACCTTTGTCCTCATTAAATACCCGACCTTTGTCTTTCATTGTCATCGGGAAATGAAAAGAAGAATACCGTTCTATTCATCATAAAATGCTTTTTTCCACAGGGGCGACCATGCATTTGAATCATAGTCATTCCAGCTGTATAATGAATATTACATTTCTACAAGAGAGATATTTATTTCTGGAGTAATCAAAAAATTTATTGACTGACCCTATCTATCTTCAATATGAGGCCCCTGGATTGACCATGCATAGATTACCTCTATTTGTGTGGTCTGTTTTAGTAACAGCTTTCCTACTTTTATTATTATACTAGTAAGCTATTAGTCGTTAGCAATTGGAGAGAAGGGACTTCGCTTTGTTGACATATGATCCATGCAGTTATGGATATACCAGAAAGTTACTATTGGACCATATTCCTCATGTACAAACGATAACAATTCAACGAGAAAAACAGAAACTTGAAAGACTCCAAGTAAACATTTCACACCTGGTGCAACAATCATACGTGCAGCTTCTGTGAAGGAATGTTTCCAATCTTGCTCCTCCAAAAGCAAGACTACAACGAGAAGATTTTGTCCTACCATACGTAAAACAGATATGGTGGATGCTGACCATATCAGCACGGTCATCTTTGGTTGGATTAGTGAGTATCTGGTCAGTACATATCTTGTTTACGAGGCAGAGGGCAAAAAGGGCGACGCATGGAAAAAAACATAGTATCTTGTCGCACAAACTCACAACAAAGGAGACCAGATTTGCAATGGCGCGAGTGACTATGAGGCAATTTCTTTTCAAATGGTCAAGCAGGGCCAAAATTCTCTATCCGTGAAATATATGGAGTCATCTCCTCAGCAGACTGATGTATTATTCTTTTCCCTTGAGGTTCTCAAATTTGACTTGATGCCTTACAACTATGTCTTATCTTCTCCATATATGGTCTTGCATGTGACAATACTTTGACGTGTACCGAACTATTCTTGTGACATTACTATTATTATTTTAATGGAGAGTGCGCCTTTTGACTTCTTTACCTATGTTTCAAAGAGTTTCATACTAAATAGAAATGATATATTCAGATTTTATTTAGTATAAATCCATTAAACCTTAATAAAAATGATACTCCCGGCTGAAGAAATATAAGCCAAATCTTTAGTTGAGGGAAATAGCTTGAACCATATATCAGTAACAAATAATGCTAGGTAAGCATTATTACGAGACTTGAGACAACCTGAATTTCTTTTATCTCAATAATTTCAAATTACACTTTCGTCAGAGATTTCTGTATGTATGTAGTTTGGAAATTTGTTCAGTCACCTTGAAAAGAATTTATTCAGCAGACAATATGAAATCATTGGAAAAAGACGGGCAAACCGAATCCTCTATAGATACAGGACATCCGTCTACGTCCGAAGATGTACAGTACGAAATACCTTCATATCGAAAGTCAAAAGTTATCTCGTGCTATGTGGACGTACTTACTCAATGTCCGAAAGCACTTGGAGTAGATATCCAAAGAGGAATAATCTCCCGCCAATGTCTATTGAAACAAGATAGTATCACATTCCCACATTCCATTGCAGCGCTCGTATGCGAAAACATGACACAGTTTGTGGGAGTAGCAACATCTCCCGCGAAAGAAGTCTGAATCACAGCTGTCTCCTCCGTCAGACTTCCCCGAAGTAGCTGCAAAAGGCATCGTCAGATCCCAATCGACGGTTCATATCACAGATTGGTGATCTCTGAGTGTCTGACGCGCACGGTCTTTCTCCAACAAGAAGTGCTCGTCCGATGTAGGATCGGACAGTGTACAATAGGAAGACCATCCCCAGCCAAGTATGGAGTGTGCAGGTTAGTAGACTAGGTCTCCCCGTAGTTTTAAGAACTGGATAACTCTCAAGTACCACAAAGGAGAAAGGGAGATGATGTATGAATACTTGCAGAGATACAGTACCTTTTCCGCGTGACTGTTCTCTAAACAGTGGGGTCTCAATAAGTGTTGTTCCTGACACTTCGAGCAGAATCTTTTCGTGAAGTTATGCAGTTTGTCAACGTGAAATTTCCGGTTATGATCTTTCATTTTGCAACCCAGATCCCAGCGTAAGAATAAATGAACGATGATGTTTGTAGGGCACATGAGATTTTGATAAGCTGAGTACCAGGATTTGAACGCTAAAGCAGACAAGATTGTCATCCTGACAAATTATAAATTTTACACATTAAAAAACTTCTACTTTTTTCCCTTCTATTTTGCGAGTTTTTAATGTCGATGGACCAACGTTATTTAAAAAGCAATCAATCATTGCCATGAAGCATGGACTTAAGATGGAACCTTAACATATTAGCAGATTCACATATTGCGTTACAACAGATCCCAGTTCTGATGGGCACATGTACTAACACATTCACTGCGTTCATATACTGGACTTTTGTATGAGGTCATTCATGACTCCTTTTCCTCCTTACTTTCCAAGTAATGTTTCAGAAGAGATGGAATGGTACTATCCCAATATAGATATTCTCTCGAAAGGGCATACGTGGATAATAATCAAGTGGACAAGGAAGCATAATGACTGAGAAATCCAATACTTGTTGTGATTTCTACAACCATTTAGTAGGAGAAGTGCATCCGATCGAATACGTCGTTATTTATCAACACTCAAAACTGAAGCAGTATACTTCTTTGTCACCGCCAACCAGTTGGAAGTACTCCTCACTATGATGCATGAAGCTGATTCTGTCTAATGGAACATATTATATTGTTATGTCCTTGCTCACAAGGCAATGTAGCCAAAAGGCTAGGACGAGGATCAAATCCAACGAGGACTTTATTTTGTTAGAGCGTTACCGGATTATCGATCAAATAATTTAGATATAAGATATATTCTAAAAGCAACTCCTTACCCTTCCCAAAAAGCAGAGCTGAAGATCAAACTGAACATCCCAAATTCCGAGTGCATAGCACTCATATCAAAACTTAGATGAAAAGAGGTCTGCCGTTTCTAAACCCTTCCTAACTATCTATGAAGTCTCCTATTTCTAAAACATATGATAACATTAATTCCTTAACTTGTCAAAAAATCAGATTTCAATCTAACACCCCAAAGTCCGAGTATCACACATCTCAAAGTCCGGATATAAATGTACCCCATGATTCCCAAAACGTCATCATCAAGTCGCGGACATCACAAACTACTAAAGGACCAGAAGACGAGTTTGTTTGTGTTCGGACCGAGGAAGAGCACATATGAAATAAAACGAACGGGGCCGCGAAGACCGTGTTAGGTGATGCGCAAGACGGGGAAAGATCCCTAATATCATTAAGCCGTGTCGAGAGTGGGTGAACTAAAATCAACTCCCGTGGCCTCCGCCACTGCTAACCTTTGACGAGAGTCAACGAACTCCACTTCCATCCAATCAGACTCTACACGAGCCGATACGGTCCATGCCCTCCTTCTGCTTCTGTACATACAGTACAAGTACATATGACTGAGTAAGAAGAGTACCGAGACAGATCCCGACCTTTTCCGGCCGCCGGAAGATACGATTACGCCGTAACATGAAATGAAGTACGTAAACTTGGACTCAGTACGGCCACCTTGGATACGCCCCTGCAGCGTTGGACCAGCCGCATTTGGCGCGAACGCAGGACCCGCGAACAACGACGTCAAAGTAGGGTAATGTAGTGAAGCGAAGGGCCGGCCCTCCCGCTAAAATTGGAAAGTTATATAGGCTGCCAGGGTTAAGGGAGTTGTTTAGTGCGGTTATAAGACGTTAGACTACTCATGACATTTGAGGAGGAAAATGCATAGTGACAGGGCAGAATGTGACGGATTTGCTCACTTTGAAGCTTAATTAAGGAGTGGGAAGTGGAGTGGGGAGTGTGGTGAATTTGGAGTCGCTGTCGAGGGAGTCATTGCTTGGTCGGAATTTCGGAAGGTCCCACAAGTCCTTTCCTGTCGCTGCCGCCTCGTGAGCAGAGACAGAATGAGAGAGAGAGGGCACTTCGACCCCACCGGGCTTCTACCATCACTCTGCCATGAATCGTACCTGCTGCACCTACGGAGGTACGAGTAGCCAGTAGCTGCTGCCATCGCGCATAGGCAGAGCTTGAGAGAGAGAGAGGGAGAGAGGGGGAGGGAGGGACTTCTTCATGGGATTTCATTTGAGTTCAGCGTGTTGAGCTCGTAAGAGGGACCTCTCCGGTGTTCAGCTTCCAAGCGTTCCTTCTGTCACCAGGAGGGACTATTTGTCATGCCAAGCCTACATCTCGTGCCCCGTTAGCAAGGAGAGCTCTTCGACGAAGTCTCACCTTCTGGAATCACAGATTCCGCTTTGACTCCCTCGAGGGACTGTTCTCTGTCGTTTCCTCGCGGTGCGTAAGCAATCTGGAGGGGTCTAGCTAGAGTCGCCGAACCAGTGCTTCGAGAGTGGCAAAGTCGGTGGAGGTTTTGTGTGTAAAGTCTTCCTGTATGGTCACAGCTTTGAAACACAGTGATTTCACCGGTGGACGTCAGCTCGCGCAGCTCAGTCAGCCGAATGCGAATTGTCACGCTTGCCGATTTTCAGCTCAAATTGAGGTACGATAGGATTCGCAGCAATTCCGCAGCTCGTGTGGAAGCAACCTAATGGACCAGGGGAATCGATTGATACTTCTGAACCGACTGATGACATCCATGTACAACGGAGTTTCAGTACTTCCGCATGACAGCTAGAGCAATGCCAGTGAAAATTCTCAGAGGAGTAATCTACACCAGGTCACACCGTCCTCGGTGAAAATTTGGCAGCACGAGAAGAAGCCGTCAATCTGAGCTGAAGGGCCATCGTTGCACATTGTGCCTGCCATATCCCTCTCCCCGCCGAACAGGTTGCTCCTGCGCGGCAAATGCCAGGAAACCGCATCCTCTGTATGGAGCTGCATGAGCGAAAATAATGTAGCTGCGAATAATCGTCAGATACCTCCGGCGGGTGGGAGGGAGGGGATTTCATGAAGGAATCAGCTTCTTGCCTAGAGCCTCCCACCCGACGATTCCACTGAAAGCACTGCGCGCCATGTGCACAGCTGAGACTTGAGATCCGGGCATACTGTCTGAACCAGGCAGATGTCTTAGAATCAGAAGGAGAACAATGCCTGCAGATTTGAACGAGCTCTGTGGGTTTTCTATACGTTTTCTCACCCCCACTCCGAATCGCTCAGAAGGAGCCTGATTTTGCCCTCTTCCTCGTGCTCCATTGAGCACGAGGACAGCGACAGACAGCTCTCTGCGGTGAGGTCTCGGAGGAGGAAGAGGACAGTGGGACGATTGTCCACTGCTTTGACTTTACATCGAGGACTGACTGACTGACTGACTGACTCATCACGGAGTTGATTTGACGCTGGAACTGTCGACCAGGAGGAAGACGACGACGACGTCTTCTTCATCAGCATCAGCCAATGTTGTCGCACTAGATCTTCTTTGAGAGACCGATAGACAGACATCTTCGCGGCTTGCGCTCCCGCGTGGCTCGATGAGGTGTCGGGGCCACGCCCGTGCGTACGGTCTGGGACAGCATCGCTAACAGACGGATCATTCACTCTCCTTGTTCTTTGTCCCGGAACCTCCGGCTGGTTGGTTTGTTACGGAGGAAGGGCGAATTTTTTCGCTCAACAGTCGGTTAGCTTAAGGCTGTCCGTGTGTCTGTCTGCTTGCCTGCTTGCCTGCCTGCCTGCCTGTCTATCGAGCCGAGCCGAGCTGAGGTCGGGTTGTGTCCTGTCACCAGTGCGTGATTCGTACCAGTAGTAACTCACGGACTGCACGATTGTCGATTGCTTCGGCTCGGGTACCATGTAACGATATCATTGCAGGAATGTGCACATGCTTTCGGAGAGAGGGAGCTCGTACGAGGGGTGAGTGCATTGACAGAGCATGACTGGTGGCGCAATTTGTTCAATATGCAGGCTTGGGAAGAGCTTTTGAGGTAGGAGAGAGGACGAGAGCGGAGCTGCAGTGGCATTTTATCTCGTCGGGGCACCATGACGAGGGAGCTTTCGAGGCTCTCTAGAGCGAGGTGGTGGATACCTGGCATAATCACGCTATCATGCTTGTTCAACCTCGCATTGGCTTATCCGCTGTGTACTTCCATGGGTAAACTTTCAACTCCTGGCGAACAGCATTGTCTGTAATCTACAACAGCAATGTGTATATATGTGCATAGCGTAATGCACAAAATCGAGAGAGATGCTGCTTTTCTTGCGTTTAGCTCTTGGGGCTGTCATTGATTCTTAGACTGGTCGGAGTCTTGAGCGCTGGAATGTTTTCTATTCTCCTGTTGAAGTGGGTTTGGAGCTTCCAGCATCAGGATTCCAGCCTGTTGCAAAGAGTTCTGGGCTTACAGGAAAGTTCCAGCTCGTCTTTCTCAACCTCGCAATTTTATCGGGGAAAGCCAGCTCCATGTCTACCTTGTAAAGAAGTGTGTTCTTCTGACTACAAAGAAGTGTGGTCGTGTGGACTCATTGAAGTGTTTTAATGCGTTGCTGGATTTATTTCATCCAACAGAGGCTCCTGTAAAATATTCGCAAAATCTCGGATTTTGCACTGCGACGGAGTACAAGGATAAGGGTTGCTGCTCACCGAGAGAGGACAACCGAACGAAGAATACCTTCGACTCCATGAACATCAGTGATGCCAACTGCGCTGCCATTGTGAAACAGATTTTGTGTGCGGTAAGTTCGAGAGTTCTCTGCCGGTGAAGTGGAGCTTTTTTTCTAAGGTTAGGCCCATTGCCTTCGCACGATTCTCATGGGAACTTTCTTGCGTGTCTCTCAATCGTCGCTTACAAAGAAGACAAATTTCTTTCTGGTTCGTGTTGCGCAGAAATGTGATGCATTTTCGGCTACTTTGTTCGGACACATGAACCAGGAGAATAGGAAGATCCCATATTTGTGTACAAAAACTTCGAAATCCAACCTCAGCACCTCGACAGGGCAGAGTTACTGTCAAGATGTGTGGGAGGCCTGTGCCAATGTGCCAATGAAGAACTCCATCTTTGCGCCTGTCTTGCTTCCCGGAACATCCCCGGCACCGAGCACCTCGTCCAACCAGAATTTGGCAGCCCAGGATGGATCCCTCGGCAGTGTTTTCAAATCCAAGGACCAATTTTGCGCTGTGATGGGACCATCTGCTTCCGCGGGAGATGAGTTTTGTTTCGACGGAGCTCCCTTCACAGCGCCTCCCGCTCCTTCGAATTTCACCTTTCCTGAAGACATTTGCGTGGAGAAGGTCGGGGAGGACGCTTATCTGAACCTAGTTCCATTTCCTGATGGTTCTAATCGAGCAGCTGTGTCCAATCAAGCCGGAACGGTGTGGCTTGCTACCATTCCAGAGCCCGGGAAGGCCATGGTCTACAACATCAGTGCGCCTTTTCTCGACATCAGCGATAGAGTTACCAATGAGAACGAGCTAGGTTTTCTCGGATTTGCTTTCCATCCCGATTTTAAAAACAATGGCCGCTTCTTCGTTTCCTACAACTGCGACAAGCAGAAGTGGGCTGACTGCGGGGGCACCTGTGCCTGTAACAAAGACACCAGCTGCAATCCATCTGATCTGCGCAGCGGACAGCTGGGAGGAGATGGGGGCACCAACCCTTGCCGGTACTCTAGTATCATTGCCGAGTACACCGTCAACTCGTCGGCCAATCCGAGTGCGTCACCTCTCAAGGTCAGCTTCTGAATTGGACATGGTCTGGTTGAAGGAATGGATTTCCCAGTAGACCGGCCTTCGTCTCGTCGACGATTGATCACGGTGAAGGTGTGGAGGTCTGTTTGTAGGGACGATGGAGGTGTTATTTGTTTCAATTGGCAGCATTTGCCCTCCCTCCCTGCGTGCCTGTCTGCCTGGATGAATGAAATGACAGGAATGTGTGTTGCGTCCTTCCTTTCGTGCTGTGATAGGCGGAAGTGGCCAACCCTCTGGAGGTGAGACGCATTTTCACGATGGCGCTTCCATATACAACCCACCATGCTGGAGGACTTCTTTTTGGTCCGCTCGACAATTACCTATACTACATGATGGGAGATGGAGGGAACACCGGCGACCCCTTCAACTTTGCTCAAAACAAGAAATCCCTGCTCGGGAAAATCATGAGATTGGACGTTGACAATCTTCCCAGTACGTGCCATAGCCCACAGATCAAAAGCTCCTCTCGGCATCAATCTCTCACCATGTCTTTCTGTTCCAAGTTCCTTCGCCATTTTTCTGACGGATAGTTGCCTCGAAACCGTGCAGGCGCTACTCAAATAACGGATCAGGGATTATGGGGAGAATACACTGCTCCCAAAGACAACCCATTCTTCGGTCAAAACGGTTCACGTCCTGAAATTTGGGCTCTAGGTTTACGCAACCCATGGCGCTGCACCTTCGACTCTCAGAACCCAACCTACATGTATTGTGGTGATATCGGACAGGTACTTCCCTACGGAGTGATCATGAAATCTTCCGCACGGACGGGACAAAAATGGCATTGATTGTTGTAGCATTTTACTATCACATGTGTACCACCATATTTGAAGATCGCTGCCAGAAGGTAGGAAGGATGAATGTTTCCTAGGTCTAGGAGGACTGGGATTTCCCTCATGATCCCGTATTTTGTTAGTCTCATCGAGTTGTGTGCTTTGCAGGAAAGAGTGCAAGAAGTTAACTTGATATCCAAAGGAGGTAATTATGGGTGGCGGATATATGAAGGGAATTCTACGTACGTGCCTCCGCTGTCACCGGGAGGAAACACGAGCGCAAAATCTGTGCAGCCCATTTTCCCGATTCTGCAGTACCTTCACGATCAGTCGAATGTCTTTGATGGACCTTTTGCCATCACTGGTGGTTACGTATCGTACTCTCGGGAGGACCCTTGTCTTTATGGAAAGTAAGTACTCCCTATATGAACACTTAGCATCTCCCCTGAATCGCTGAGTGCTCCTGACTTGTGATTGTCAGTCAAGTCCGGACATGTCTGTCTTGTCATCCATCGCCTGGCTTCGGGCCCACTGCTGTGGAGCATATGGGCTGCGATTAGACCTTCGGCGATCGGTTTTATTTAACAATCTGCGAAGTTCGGCTGGCACATGGAATATGGGTGTGGATAGCAATGTGAACATCGAGGAAGAAGTCGTGTTTGCAAGAGCTGTGGCAGTCTGCTCAGGACCTGATTGGTTTGATCGGTTTGCGTGCTTCTTCTGCAGATATGTCTACGCTGATATTTTCGGAACAATGTGGGCGGCATCCGAGGTGCCAAAATTCAGCGGGAATTTCCGGTCTTCACAGATAAATTATCTCTGCTCGGCTACATCACCGCTCAACTGCACGTTCGAGGGCAACAGCACGTCGCCCGTATTTCAAGAGATCTTATCCTTCGGTTTAGACAGGAGCGCCAACTTCTACATTCTGGCATCCAATGGCGTGTACAGAGTAGTGCATCCTCAAAACTGTGGGAGAGTATGCACGGAAGTCTTACCTGCACTACCGCCTATCGGAGCTCCTGCTCCCTCTGGCAGTCCCTGGACCTCCGGTGCTTCATCCCCCGGCCCGGCACCAGCACAAAACAGCGCCTACAGCTCAAGATCTCAAGTTCACATATCTTTTGTGTTCACGGTGGTCCTTGCATCAGTTCTCAGCTCCATTCTATAGACTCGTAGAATGCTCGTACCAGTTGTCGTGGTGGATCTCTAGAGCTCAGATCCGCCTCTCCCTGTTCTCGAATTTTAGGTGACTGGGTTCCATCTCGATTGCCAATTTTCCACAGAAGTGGAAACCTCTGTGCAGGGCGCCAGGTTGGTTTAGCCATGGCCGAAATATGAATAATGGTCAATCGATGCCCGGCGTGTACTTTAGATAGAAGGTGAAGCAGAGGAGGAGAAGAGAAGGTCGAAATTGCGGCGAAAGTGGAAGCTTTCATGTGCGCTGAGTTGCTGGGAAGCGTGGCTTTACCTGAAGGTGAAGCGTAGTTGTCGGCGGCCTTCGTCTCAAGCTGCGATATTTACACCGACCTCTGGTGCCACTCGGGCGTCAGAGGACGTTTGAAAATCTGGAAATAGAGGTTCTTGCCCAATTTTCCCGAGTGTGCATTAGGTTATGTGAGAAAGAGGTATTGTAAGTTACGAGGTTCGCTTCATTAGGGCAGCGAACGGTCCAGGAGAAATTTTGATGTAGCAAGAGCAGTTGCCATGTACATGTTCCTTGATACCGCTGATTCATGTACAGCAATGTCCGTCCCTTTCTAAACACGAAATTAGGGGGCATGAGTTTTCGTCCTCGTGCCCCCTTGCCCCTCCATGGGTTCTCTCCTCCCATGATCTCTCTTCGGATCAACTCCGTCCCATGTGACGAGATGGCGACCGTCTTGCTGGCAATTATGCATCCTGCACTCTCACTCGCTCCATCTTCTTGCGTTCGTTTCTTGGACTCTGCCATGCCGTGTGATCGGATTTACCGAGGAAGAATTTAGCTCGGAGTACCTTGATTTGATGTGTGTCTGAGTGAAATTCCTCGCCTATGTCTCCCGTCCTCGAGAGGACCATCGACGCCGTTGGAGTACATGCCACTTGCCAGAGCGAGTGGCATTCGTGTCATGACCGAGGTCCCGTGTCTTAACAAGATGCCGTCCACGGCCCCGCTCGCCATCGCCGCTCAATGCTCTGTGCCGCTCACCGTCGACGAAAGCAAAGAAAATCCCAATCGTGGAGGAATCCGTACACCAGACTGCGTATCCGAGAAGGAAATGACTGAACTCCAGTGGCCGTGCTCCGCTCCAAAGTGGGTGATCAACTCCCAGCACGCTCGAGATTTGATTCGTCGGACTCGAGAAACTCAAGTGACGTGTCTTCGCCGCACACCACATCGCGAGTCTATCGACGGAGTGCATGCATGTGCAAATCTCAAGACATGGATCGTACACAGCAAGGCATCTCGACGTGAGCGTCGCCGGTCGCTCCTATGACCTCACAGCCGAGCTTCTTGTGAGGTCTGGAGCACGGCGGGTGTCGGAGAACTATCATGGGATAGGGAGGACGGGTGGTGATCGTTCGTCGCTGGATATTCGATGGAGTTACATCCAAGTCCTGTCACCTTTTGAAAAATACACGACGAGCAGGAATGTGGCGCCGGGTTTCGAAGAAGGGTCTCGTTTTGTCTGAAAGCGAGGCAGACCCTGGCGGGTCTTTTACACTCGGGGGCTCGCAACAGCACGGATACCCGTCGGTCCAAGCTGTTTGCTTAGCAGAATTTAGCGTCCATTGGATCGGCGATTCCAATGGAGGTGATTGCAAACATCCCTCTGCAGTCATGTTCCAACTTTGGAATTGCCACTAAAACCTTGAAACCTGCAAACTGTGCTGCAGTGCCCGGGATTGGTTCAGCACTGCAAAGGTTCCGTAATGTGGAGGGAACTAATTCCATAGCATTTCTGAAACCAAGTATTGAGAGGACGAGATGCAAGAGGTTGCTCAGCGTGAACGCAGTAGCTGTGACGGACAGAGCGAGAGTAAGAAATTTGGAAGGTACGTGGTTCCCTTTGCTATGCCCATCGAGGAAAATGCATTCTCCGAACCTGCCATTTTTCCGATACTTTCTTTCTTTCGAAATCGACGGCAACGATCACTTGATTCGGGCGGAAACGTTCCAGCTCACACTCGCTCAAATTGGAAGTCAGAACGCAGTGTCAATCGATATTTCATGAGAGGCAGAAAATTAAAAGGGCCTGGGAGGTTGGTTGGGTTCGCGCTCAGGCCAAAGTGACAACGAGAACCGTATGAGTTCAGTTCTGAATTCACCCATCGTGGACCATCCTGTTTGTAGGTGTAGAAGAGACCGACGTTATCGTCATCGGGAGCGGAATCGGTGGCCTCTGCTGTGGAGGACTGCTTGCACGTCACGGAGACGAGGTGGTAGTGTTGGAGAGCCATACAATCGCCGGAGGAGCTGCGCATTCGTTCGAAATTAAAGGTTTTCACTTCGACTCGGGACCTTCTCTGTTCTCGGGACTCACATCGAAAGGGATCCAGGCGAATCCCCTAGCCCAGGTGGAAGAAGTTTCCAGTTGCACATTTGGAAACCAAACCTTCCGATGCTCGATCAAATGGGATGGTCTTCCTAGTGTAGCTTCACCAATCGTTGTACCAGTCGATAGTGATCGGTATCTGATCGCGAATTGGGCTTCTGACGTTGCCCACAGGTCCTGGACGCCCTGGGTGAGAGCGTCGAGTGCGTGAAGTACGATGGATGGATGGTTTACATTCCCGAGGGGACATTTTTCTCACGCATTGGCCCTTCCGAGTTCTTCAAGGTTTGTTTGTTGATGTTCGAAGCTTGCTGGCACTCCTCATTCAAATGGCTTAAACTGAAGAATTGTCTGGTGAATTGCGTAACCTCCGTCTTACAAGCCTTTTAAGCTGAGGATTTTCATCTGTTATCAGCAAGATAGTCCTTGGATCTCAGAGTCTCCGATCAGTTAGTATGTGTATATTTTTTTCTGGCTTGACATACACTCGAAGGAACACTATATGATCATGCCATCACCGTATGTTTTCTGATCATCTTTGCCACAGGATTTAGAGGCTTTTGGCGGCCCAGGAGCTGTGGAGGAATGGCGAGCTCTCCAAGTGAGTTCGGAAATCTGGAGCAGGAATAGATTGGCCCTATCTAGCGCATCGATTTCGTCGTCCAGTTTAGAGATGGGTTCTTACATGCATACCCAGAATTTCCAAAATCTCCAGTCGTCCTGAACATGAGCATGTCGTTGATCCTCGTAGGAGGTAGTGCAGCCGTTGTCCGGGGCAGCTATGGCCTTACCACCGGCAGCCCTGAGAGGCGACTTGGGGGTGATCATCACAGCATTCGCTCGTTACGCCCCCGGCATCCTCAAATCGTTCCTCGGAGCGGGCCCACTGGGAGGTGCCAACAGGCTGATCGGCCCTTTCTCAGACGTCGTCGAGAAGGTGGGAGTCCGGAATCAGTTCGTTCGGAACTGGGTCGATTTACTGTCATTCATGTTATCAGGACTCAAGGCTGACGCCACGCTCGCTGCTGAAGTGGTGAGCTTGTCCCTTCCATCCCTCCAATCTTCACACGTTAGCAAGCGCTGCGAGCAGTAGGTTTACTCTTTCTGCAGCTCTTGGACGAGTGTGATGCTAGCTAGATATCGGACTCAAATAATTTGTCACCCTCCAGCTATTTAAAATAATAACCGTCGTCTCTATCGTCTTCATACCGTTGAGTTTCCAGATTCAGTGTCCTTGCCTCCTGTTTCGTTTCCTCGTTGGCATGTCCCTACCGTGTCCTGGAGATGAACATCCGGATTTGTTTGCATGATACTACCGCCAATGTTATTATCATATGTCACCGCAGCAATCCAGAGCCTTTGAGAAAATGAAGCGACCTGGAAAATACTGGGTGTCAGGTGTATATGTTTGGAGAGTGGTATAAGCCTGGATGTACGCTGGAGTATCCAGTTGGTGGCTCAGCAGCCATAGTCAATGCTCTTGTGCGAGGTTTGGAAAAGCATGGAGGGAGGCTAGCCCTTGGGTCTCATGTAGACGAAATTGTTGTGGAAGCCGGACGAGCTGTTGGAGTCCGCCTGCGCGGTGGCAAGGTGAGTTCATCCTTCTTTCCCTCCTGGTCCATTGGATAGCATATGTAGGTATATTTCATAATTTGCATAGACATGGGACTCACCATGAAAAAACTGAGGCAAAGATTACTTCTCCAGTGTCAGTTTCAGAACCTCCAATTCAAAGAGCCCAAACTCAAGTTCTGAATTTCGCTAGTCAGCCTCAACTTGTGAAGGTTGATGTACGGACTTTCTTCATTTATTGCTTCTGATCTCTTCATGTCAGATTATTTCGAGAGCTCATGGAGTTCAATGCATGCTGTAGAGGAGAGTCAGTCGATTGATCCTTGAACTTGCGTCGAACAGGTCATCAAGGCACGCAAGGCTGTTGTGACCAACGCTTCGATGTGGAACACTCAGTCCTTGCTGGCCAAGGAGAATATACCAGAAGAACTCCGCAGGCGAGCCGAAGACACACCTCAATGCGATTCTTTCATGCATTTGCATCTTGGTATTGATGCCAAGGTGAGCAGTTCCCTGTTTTATTGAAAACAATGCGGCCTGCGAAGTTGAGGGAACGACAGTCTTGCTAACTACAATTCATCGTTGTTTGTTCAACCTCATGAGACATTTAACGGCATGGTATTCGAACCAAGAACTAAGAATAAAAAACTGCTTTGACTTACTTCTTTTGAGATGGCCGGAATCAGTAACGTACTGTATCCCTTCCAGGACTTGCCTTCAGACTTAGAGGTCCATCACATTGTCGTCAACGACTGGGATTTAGGAGTGGATGCACCACAAAACGTAGTGGCGATCTCGATACCAAGTGTGCTGGATCCGAATCTTGCACCACCAGGGAAGCACTCCTTGCATGCATACACTCCAGGCACAGAACCATACGACCTGTGGAAAGGTCTGGATCGTAACAGTAAAGCGTACAAGGAACTGAAGAACGAAAGATCCGAGGTATGAGCTGCCCTTTTCTCCCAAGTACCCCATATACTTTCTCTTTTTCCGCATGATGTCGAAGATTTCCCGGTAAAACAATTTAGCACACTTCTTATCTACGCGCACAAGTTTTCAACAGGTTGGTAGAGAGGTGTGCCATCATTCACAGACATGGATAATTCTCACAGAGATCACCGGAGGAGCAACATGTCGTGGTTATGAGCTAAGTCGGTCCACGTACAAAATCCAGGCCTAGGAAGATATGAAAAATCTGAACCTCAATATGGCACTAGCTAAAACTGAATGTACTCACTTCTCCATGCTCGGATGTGACCAGGTTCTCTGGAAAGCTGTGGAAAGGGCTCTAGGGCCAGGTTTCAGCCGGGACAGATGTGAGGTGAAACTGGAGGGTACGCCCCTCACACACGAACGCTTCCTGCGCAGAGCTCAGGGTACTTATGGCCCAGCCATTCGAGCAGGGCAGAGCACCTTTCCGGGCCATTCTACTCCAATCAAGGGCCTGTACTGTTGCGGTGATTCTACCTTTCCAGGTATCGGCATACCAGCAGTTGCTGCCAGTGGGCTTGTCGCTGCTAACACCCTCATACCAGTCTGGGAGCACATTAAACTTCTCGACGCCCTCGGACTTTGATGCCGTACTCCTCAGAGTTCGGTCCAACAGTGGTCTTCCGTGAGGTAGAGAATCGGTGAAGGTGCAAAAAGTAAGTGATGGTACGTGTTAGTTACTGTGTCTTTCATGATTGAGCTTTTTGAGTTCGTATTTTGCGATACTCATACGGAGCACCAGGTGCACGAGGATATAATAAAGCGGGCAAAGTTGGAAATGATACAAGCTCTTCGTCGTGTCATTTTCCACGCACGTTTCCTCTTCTCACCCCAATTTTGCCTTCTCATTAGCACCTTCCTTTTACGGAAGTGGGGCTTTGTTGTCGTGAGGCTTTCGCTTGTACTGCCTTGAAACTATGGAGTACAATCTCTCTCGGTATGTGAAGCTATTCAGCACCGATGGTTTTCGTCCGTAGTAGTTGGAGATGTGCACGTAAGACGAACTCCTTCGCTTCTAGAGTTCAGTACGTGTTCACAGAGTGCATCAATTACAGTGTGATGCTTCAAAACTCGCTACTGGTACAAAGAGCGTGGACTCTACCTACGTCGAGCAACTCTTATGCCCGTTGTTGTGCTTGAGGGACAACTCCGACAAGTTTGGTTCTGTGGCAGGTAGGCCACATCTGTTGCACCCATCCATCTATATGATGAGGGATCGTTAGAGAGTTTCACATTTTTCTGGACGGTCATCACAAGTATTCATCGAGAAAAGTCAAAGGTTCTCAATTGCCTGGAGCTTCGATTTTCCGTCGTGATGGATGTGCATAAGTCACGAGGTTCCGCTGTCTCTCAGAATATGGGGGTTTTCTTCTGAGAGACAGATATTTAACTTTCTGCAGCACGCATATTCATCAATATGCATGCTGAAGAGAGTTGCTGAAGTCTTCCAGAAGTCCCTCGTGTATTGGAATTCAATATTCTCTTGGGAGTGGAAGGATTTCAATTGCATGGCCCATGACGTACCGACTACTTACATGAAGGACTCTTCCTTCGCCACCCCTCTGGGTGGCGACAGATCTCTTGATGTGCTTTCCAAAAACTTTGTTCAAGACGTTACCGGAGCAAACGGATGCTTTTAACAGCTTCAAAACCTGAGAGGAGGACGCATTTCCCCACGATCAAACCTCGTATCCTTCTGACCCTCACCTCGCACTCAACCCTGCATCGAGTGGCCGTGTGGGCAATGCAATTTCACAGTGCATCTGGACACGAGGGTCTGGAATTGGCGGGGAACAAAAGAGTAAATCCGTTCAGTCTACTTCAGCATGCAATCGGTCGGCCCCGTTGGTGGCGTATGCTGGCAAGAGAGGCAATGCCACCGTCAATGCCATGGAAGCAACTGATGCTTCGGATGGATCAGCTGCGACTGTCAGGTCGTTCGTCCGTTCGATGGTTCTACCGTGGACACTAGAATGAGGCAATGAATTCAAGCAACCTGCGAAGCATTACGTACTTCAAGATTTTGAATAGTAAAGCTCCGATGTGGACGGAAGACCCTTACCTCTTCAGAGCCGACCTGTACGTCGATGTCGTCCAAATCGCTAATTCGTTCCGACTGTATCATCTTCAAACTCTAAAGGCTTTTGACGGCCGAGCTCGGGTAGATGTCCAGGTTGTTGGTAACCACGAAGTGTGTCCCTGCCTTCATGAAACCTGCAGTGACTCTTGAGTGCAGCCCAGCCTTCAAGTGGCCACCACCGACCCTCGAGTCGCCCTGGCGCTCCTCGAGTGTCCATCTTCCTCTTGTGCCGTGGGCACTTGGCTCCGAAATCCCTACTCACGAAGAGGCACGAAACGCCACAGCAGAAGTAGTTCACCTCCTTCATGTCCTCCTCCAGGGGGGCAAACGGTAGAAGCCTCGCACAGGCAGGAATTTGTGGCCGTGAGTCCGGAAGAACCGATTTTTCCACAAGGAGCATAGAATCTTCCATCTTCACCACGCTGTCGTAGACACTGGATATGCCAGATAGGGGCGCCGCAGTACCCCAGCCTTTGGACGGGTCTCTTGATGCTTCCTTGGCACCATCCTCGCTGCTGAGTCCGAGTCGCTCGGCAGCTGAGATCGACTCTTGGGATCTGAGCAGCGATGCGTCCGATAAAAGTTTGACGATGCAGCCTATGGGCAAGGTGAGTAAACACAACAGCAGGTCGACGAAGTCCTTGCCCGCTTCGAGGGGCAGCACTTGTCTAGTCACTTCGCTGAAGACGAGAGTGACACTGATACACTCCGGTTGCTGGTTCTGCTGCTGCGGCTGCTGATCGACCATAATGTCGCTCATGGAATCTGCTGTGGTCGTCAACATACAGAAGGATTGATTGCTTCCTGTGGGAGTCATTATTGATGCCTGTGACCCTCGAGTTCTTTGATGCCCGCCAAATTGATGGCTCTGGAGCCAGTCAGGGTTTTCAATCCATAAACCCTTCGGCCTCAGCCATCTTCAACGAGATGACAGCTATGCATGAAATTTGCTTTCGGGTTCGCGATCGAGTGCGCGAGTATTTTCAAATCCGAAAATACTCACGCAATTTTGAAATTCTGTTGCATTCGAAAACCCCGCCATCGGCGTCAAGAGAGGCCACTAGGGTTGTCACCCTCGCACTTAATTACTCGCCCTTATGGACGAGAACAGAAGCGCCATCGCCAGATGTCGACATGAGCGCTCCAGTGAACCGTGCGTGGAAGCTCCCTGCCGCCAAATGATCGTCATCGAGGTTGTCATCGATGAGTCAAGATGTTGCAGATAAAGAAGCATGTGGCCCTTATTTTCGAGGTCAGTGTATCTACGTGTGTGGATTCTGGATTCAGGAAGACATGTCCCCACCAGTGAAATTGTACCAAGATTCTGTACATTCCGAAACGTGGAGTATCGGAACACGAGAACTGCGGAGACCATGCCCCCTGTTTCACCACGAAGCGACCTACGGATCGACGGTGCACTGCTGTCGCCGTGGGCGCCACGCTCTGAAGTCAGTGCTAACTGCTATTTTTTCGATATCGCGGCCTCAATTCTTGCTCCGACACCGTTACAGACAAAGGCGTCAAGCACTTACGCCAGGGCTCGAACACAATCTTTGTATCATGAATTCCGGCCAAGAGAAAACGGGGACGCATGGTTTAAAACTTGATGGCATGACGATCCAAACAAGAAGTCTTGATCTGAGAGATTAAAAAAGTCCCGGACGCGGAAACTATGTCCGTTGCTCGAAATGTGAAACCAGGAAACCTCGAACCATTAATCCGTATGCAGAATCCGCCTTATTGGACTCGCTCCTGGTTCCAAGCACGATTTACAACGTATTACGATCTGCTGTAAAATAACACGGAATTCGTTGGACGTATCCCCTCTGGTGGGAAAGCTCGTAAAGGTTTACGTAGCAGAGCCCGAGACAAAGAAACAACAAGCCATACGGATTCGTTCCCCAAGTGAAAGGATTTGTACATGCTGCATCCACTCTTGGATGCAAGCCATACGAATTTCAACCTTATTACTACTCTAAATTTCTGGCATATCGAAAAACTACATATGCAAAACTACATATCGAAATTTCATATGCAAAACTACTCAGTGTCCTCTTGAACTGAGTAGTTTTGCATATGAAACAAGAACGTTTGACGTTTATTTGAGAACTTTCCTGAATATTCCAAATCCCTAGTGACAATTGACGATCTTACGTTTATTTAATCGGTCATTTCATGCTACTCAGACACTCTGTTCCGAGCCACTTCATGAGAGAACTGAACTAGAAACGAAGACCAAGATTCACATTTGAACTGAGATCTTCTTGAACACGACAAGGCATTGCGCATGTTACTGGTTTGGGTACTGCATGTAATAATCATCACGGCCTTTCGCGCTCACGTGAACACGGGGTTTGCAATTGTGTGCCCCACGAACCGACATTTCACCGACAACGAAGCAGAAAGCATGCATCTGTTGGATGCGATCGGAGCCCCAATCGATCGCTGGCTGGCTGGCATGCTTCTTGAATTTAAATCTGTTCATTTCGTAGTTTTCCCTACTTTGGCAGATGGCAGAGCAGAATCAATCAACAACTCGTCAGACTTGTGCGTAAATTGTAGACACAGAATTCTCACCAGCGAGACTTATCACTCGATAGAGTGTCACTGGGGCAACGTAGAGTATGAGACGGAGGCTTCCATGTCATTTGACCGACATCGCCGTGCGCTGATCTTATTCGAATAGGACCTGTCAGTAACACAGGCATTGACAGAAATGCGGCCGTACTATCCTTCTATTCTCACCCACACGCAATCGCCTGAAAGCGGAAAGGTTGTGGAGAAATCATACACCGGCCAAGTTAGTCGCCTGATTAACAGTCAGTGAGATCCGACGATCTGATCATACTTTTGAAATATACACGTTCCCCGAGCCAGTCTGGATTCTGGACTTTGAACCACCACCTTCTAGAAACGGAAGGTTGTACTGCATCTGGCTGCATGTGGTCTCAGCTATATCTAGCTACGATCTGCTCGCTTCTATTCCGTTCTGAAGGAATGTGCGCATTCCCCGATTTCCAGAAGAAGGAAAGAACTTTGGAACGTTCCAGGTGAAAACAGATAAACGCGATGAAACGTTCACCTTCTTTCTTCACGTGGTTCCTCGTGTTCTCTCCCCCAACAAATCTCGATCTTATCATATCGAGCTCATGTACTCTCTAGTGCTGACTACTACTCCGTGATTGTTAACATAAACACCAGTGATTCTTCTTTGTCGGGACTTACTACTATATTGCTTTTTATGAGGCCGACACTCCCATTCCCATACAGTTTTCGTTCTCATAATATTTCTCTTCCTCCACGGAGAACATGTCTTGTGACCTAATCCGAGTGAAAACTCACAACTTGCAATACATCCAAGAACAAGAACACGAACAAGAGAATCCCAACCCCAATTTCCCATCTGTCTCTCGCCAGCTAAGATCCAAACCCTCGGATGGAGCAAAGCTTGTGGTAAGCGTAGGGTTCCCCGTAAGAGCAAGAACATTCCCTCACGGAAAAAAATAGGTCGGAGGTGAGATGAGCAGATGAGCCCTAAGAGAATCACTCCAGTCGGCCGTAACTACATCTGAGGAGGTCAATTGTATTTTTGCCTGAAAAGACCAAAAGGCTTTATCTCCTTCGAATCAGATGAGGAGAATTTTAGCTAATGCCCAACGCTGAATCCTCTTGGGCTCTAATATCAACAGTCTTGATAACAGGATGGCCATCGTCCACTGTCGTAACTAGTGGCCACAGCAGCCCTATTTAGGGATCAGGAGACAAGAAACCAATCATCTCGAGACAAGGCACGGTCTAGGTCGTTCGGAAACAATAGCATGAGACAACGATCTCAAAAACCTGCAGCATTTATAAATGTTGCAGTTTTGGACTCAATTTTTGGAGATGCACTGTGTGGCTCAATATTTGTGAGGGGTATAATCTTGAGGAGGAGAGTCAGGTCAAACTTAGATCCAACGAGATCGGGAGTATCGGATAGAGAGCGGTCACTGTTATACACTTTGTCAACTTCTTTGAAGTTCATTCCTCGACCATGAGGAGTGGGGAGCCGGTTGCCAACAATAGGCCATGGGACCTGGGTCTCCACACTCCTGTGGCGTACCGTGATCACTCACTCGAGCCGTCATGGTCAACCTTATTCCTGGACGAATTCACTTGCCTAAGGCTTTCCACACGTAACTGCCAACCGTCGAGTCCAAGTACATAGCTTCACACCTTGAGTGCTGAATCGTGTGGGTTTGATTGATATAGACTGACCATAAGATCTCTTAACTTCGAACAGATTGTAGTCGTCACTTGAATTCTGATGCTGTAGACAAGCCATTTTATTCGGATGTGCAGCCATTTGGACCCACTAGCTCCATTTCAAACAAATACTTTTATTCCCATTTTCCGCTTCCTGAGAATCATTGAAGTGAGTGTGGATCCGAGTGATCTTTGTTGCGTTTGTTTGTAGATCCGTTTCTCACCACCCTTCATATTTGGCTTGATGCGGTTACATGCCATAATCTCCAACAAGTGTGATCAAAGCGAGCTCGTTCCATTCCCTTGTCAACGTGGATATTATTAGAAAAAGGTTTTACTTAAAATTCCGTGAGTCCCACCTAATCCAGTTGAACAGTGGGAGTATAAAAAGCTCAGTGTTTCTGTTGGGCCCTTCTCTCATTCTACTTGCCCTTGAATATTCCTTGACATTTCTTATATCGGCATTTGCTTGATACTAGGGTAGTGGGTGTAATCCACTCGTCTTGGTCTCAAAGTAAATAATAAACTAAATATTTTTTTGGAATAAAATATATTGTCGTGCATTATAACTTCATCCTATGAACTGAAAAATTAGTCAACGGGTAGGTGGAGAATGTACGATTAGAATTATTGTTTCTTTTGGTCGTCTTCTAACATCAAATCACCGATTTTGACAGAAGAGAACTACATCACTTTCCGTCTTTTAGTTCTTCCGTCGTTTACGGTAGTTGTTATACATCCTTCTCTACTTTTTGCTTTCTGCTGCTGCAGTAGATATCGTACATATTTTACTACTCTATGGTGTCAGAAGAATCAGACTATGTTGTCAAATTCTTAAATTTTTCTCTTACTTTTGGGCGGTCGATACATCGTTCTCCGACTTCTAAATTTCTTTGCAAATAATTGTGATCATTGTTTTAATTCGGTATTTGATGGAGATCCTCATTTTCATATGGTATTGTCCTTTTCGACGTGAGCCACTTCATTGCGCAAATTCAGACTTAAGGGCTGCATTTGTCACCAAATATGAATTTCAGAATACTAAATTAACTGGTGGTGTTCTTATAGAAATGCATATCATACGACATAAGTGGCTTTCCTATACACATATATGTTCTCATGCAACCTTGTTTTCATGATTTGGGCTATTCTTTGCGAGACACTTCATAACAGAATATTAATCATTCTCAAGCTTTGTAAAGGATCAACATTGTGAATATGCATACGAAGTTTATCACGCCGAAGTTATTGCAAGGGGTTATAGCTTCAGACCACAATGATTAATTCCTAATTATTGTAAAAGATTTATGTGTTCTTCAGGAGCACATGATCGCCAACTTAAAACAACTTGCCGGTCTTGTAAATTGCTGAAATGTCGTACGGTACATACTAACGGTAAACAACCATTTGTCACATCGTTTACCAAATCAGAATTTTTCTTGGAGCTTCTGACCTTGAACTACAACAATGAAAACTTTGCTCCTGAAAACACCTGTCGCACTTAATCCTGATTATTTGTACGATGTTTTAGACAAATTCTTGCACATTCCTCGTTGGGTTACATATCTCCTTGTAAGTAGAGAAGCATACGCTGTTATTTGTGCAGCAACAAGCACGACATCTATATTCCAGAAAGTTTTTGCCAAAGTGTTGAGATGTCTTTCACTAGAATATGCTGTCCATTTGTGGATGTACCCAAATGGATTTTGCATCCCACAAAAAGTTACCTGGATCATATCATACATTCACGTGCTTTTTTGGGGCGAGAAGGGATAGAGGAGAGTATTTCATTTCTTATATTTTGCAAAATATGGAAAATAAATATACAATTCTATTAGTTTTTAAATTTGGATTCTATTGGTAACTAAATTAACATAATGAAGAATATTATAAAAATATATTAGTTATTTTATTATTTTAGGGCTTTGAGTGATTTTTCTCAAATCAGACATATGGGTGGGGTCTTTTTTTCTAATCTACATTGGTTCTATTGGGACCTAGTTGGAAAATTATGGAGATCAGAATAAAAAGTTATGAGTGTTTTTAGATTTTAAAGTTTTCATAGTTACCATTTACCCAAGTTAGGTGGGGTATAAGGGGATTGTGGTTTTGCATGTGGGAGGAGATATATGATGGAGTGACATGTGTCATTATCGTTCTCTTTGTGCTAGCTATGACTCCACTTCCCCTCATGGGGCCGCCCAGAGCGATCCTTGATACACCATGTCTCTCGTGTCATCGTCTCTTTATCTCGCAGGGGGTAAAGATCCACGTGGGAAAGATGCACAAGATTATGATTGGACCACATGGGATGCGTACTTGACCAGGCCAATCACATCGATATTTGTTACTTCGAAAAATATGCAAACTACATCGATTCCTTTGTTAATCATTTCGGGTATACCGATCATGTCGTGGGAATGGTTAGCATTCCATGCAATTTTTATTCTAGGGCTTTTCGAGACTAGGTTCCCATGTCCATGTTTATTCCATAGGCTCATTCATGCATTTCATGACGAGGTTAGACTTATTTTTTGCTTACCGTTCGATCGGTTGGCACATGATCCCATGGATGAATTAGCGTGATTTTTGTTTCTCTTACTTCCACAATGGTGTCTATGTTATACTAGGGGGACGTGTTGGACATAAGGAGGTGGTAGCTAGATTTCGGAGATTTTAAGAATAGGATTGGGCTACAATGCATGAGGAGTCTATGATGATCACACAAGTTAGGAATCGGGTTCAGTCACAAGATACTTCGGATTTGGTTCAATTGCGATGATGTAGGATCTTGGGGTAGGCCATAGAGTATAGCAAGGACGCACAGACTCTTTATCCTTTATCTATGGCTAATCCTAATGATGAGACTATTTCCTCTTTACGCTTTTTAAATCCACCCATGGACGAGAAGATATCATTAGAGATTTTGGAACACCGCTAGAGGAGCCATTATGTCTTGATAGATCATTATTTGTCCATTCTCAATACATAGCCCAAAGCTTATCCTCAAGGGGACTTATCTTGGATGGTATATGAACATCTTCGAGATTACTTTCAGGGGGATGATACCTCTAATGGTTTCACTGAGTTATTCTAGGTGGCTACATCAATTGCGAGAGGAGAGATTCCGATGTTAATTAGTCATGTGCTTGATGCTAATCGGCTTTTCACGATGGAGAAGGACACTAGGGGCATTAGACCAATTGTTATCTGGGAGATCTTATTGCATCTAGTTAATCATGCAATGGTCATGCAGAATCGTTCACACTTCCAGCAACATCTTTGTTCACACCAGTTTGGAGTCGTCACATGAGATTGTGAGATGATATCGTTGGGCATTAGAGCACTTCTAGATATCCATCCGGATTTGATTGTCTTGCAGGTGGATGTTGAGAACGTTTTTTCTAATGTCTCACGTGCATACATCTTTAGAGAGGCTAGTGGATCTTTATTGAGTCTCATTCTTTTTGTACCGTCTTTTTATGGTTCACATTCTTCTCTCTTCTATTAGCATGGCTTTTCCCAAGAGGGAGTCACAGTCCGCCACTGATACTCGAGAGGGAGATCCTTTGGCTCATTATAGAGCTCTTTTGTCTATTGATTTGGTCATGTCAGGTTGTGTGTTCTCCTCTTTAGCATATGATACACACATTGTGGGCCTTGTAGACCACATTAGGCAGGCCTTTGATTACTTGACTATTGAGTTTCATCTTGTATACTTGAGAGTCAAGGTGTCAAAGTGTATGGCTTGGTTTCCTTTGGGCATTCCTCCTCATTTCTAGCTTCAAGAGGGATTTATAACATTGACAAATGGCTTACGCATTCTATGAGTGCAAGTAGGGTCCAAGGATTTTGTCTCACAGTACCTATACGCTGCACTTTCCAAGGATATTTTGAATATAGATGACCTTATTGTACTAAGAGATCCGCATGTGGCATTCGGTATACTCTCATCTAGTGTTGCTCCACAACCCATTTACCTTTTTCTCACCTACATTCATCTCACGCTTGACAGTCTTTGTTAGGAGGATCATATACATCTTTGATGACATCATCGGATCAGGGACCTTCGAGTGTGTGACATGAGATTTGACACGGAGACAGACATCTTTACCAATTTTGTGTGGATGGATAGGCTTATTATCGATGGAGGAGACTATACCTATAGCATTTTTTGCTAGTTGTGCACTCTCAACACCTTTGTTATCTTCTCAATTTGTGATTGCATATATGCCATCCTTGAGATGTATGTGAGGGACATAGATACGAGATTATTTCCTTTACATGTACTATTATGACATATGAGAGATGTTTTATCCCTGAAGGTACGACATGAGCTCCTATCTTTTTCCTCTTTGTCCACCAATTGGACCAGAGGTTTACAATCTACCTTGATGGACCGACATTTTCAACATACTCTACATTCACTTTTAGTGGATTTGGCCATTCCTCGTACTACTGGGACTTGTTTACGCTCTTGCTCTTGCTCCTACTCCATCAAGAATGCTTGCTCGTGGATCTTGGCTCGTCCATGCATCATGACTTTCCCACTCGCATAAGCTACTTTTTATACATTGATGAGGTTTCATCTTGGCTTGGTCCATGCATCTACATCTTCATTACTCACATGTGAGTGTGATATCACTTTAGATGCAATAGGTGTTCATATGACTCGTTGTCAATTCAGAGGGCCGAGTATAGCAACCCATGATGACATTATGAATGTGGTGTGGCACGAGAGGGTGGATTACTCACATGGAGGGAGAGTTGGTATGCCTTGCAGTTGACTAAGGTTAGGATAACCTATATTTGGTTCGGGAGGATCAAGTTAATGTGGCATATGTGGTGGTTACCGATACTATATGTGACATAGTTTGAGAGGGGTGATCACCTATCCTCATGGATGGACGGCGAGTGGAGCAGCAACAACCAAGTTCTCCAAGTATATGGGTATGAAGAAATGTCATCTCTTTGTTCCTTTAGCTTTGGAGTTATATGGAGCTATGGACACCGACTTCAACATGTTCGGGAGAGAATATGTGACACCTTACCATACTATACGCAAGGGTATCACTCTCTTTAGTTTATAGTATGGCCTATTTTAGTCATTGTGTTTCCATTGCTCTATAGAGAGCACTAGCTAGTGCAATCCATAGGAGAGCAATGGCTTTAGATGATGCTTCTTAAGATGCTATATTATTTGTAAACTCTTGTAGAAATTTGAATATGTTAGATGCAGTAGACATATTTCCCATTGTGATGCTCTTGGAGCCTAGCCCAAGGTTACCAGGTTGGTTTCATCCATGTAGGGATTGATGGGGTCTTCCCATCCTTTTTGTTATTTTACTGTGTACTTTGCTTTTCCTGTACATACGATATGAAGGTCATCACATCAATGTTGGACCTGTAATCGTTTTGTACCAGAAGGTTGTTTCACACACTTCCTTCTCCGTCGACTGCGTATCAATTTATACCGTAAGCACAACTCGATTCATGCATAAACAGCGGAAGTACCGTTGCTCTAAATAGAAGGGGGAGAAATTTGCGCAGACGTAAACTGTTCGAGCGCAGGTTCTCCGCCGTAAACTTCAAGGGTTCTATCCGTGATTCGATACTCTACCCCTTCAGTTTTGAGCGTTTGGGTCCTGTTTTAGTAAGTGGCTCGATTCAGTCCTCTGGATTTCTCATCTTTTGATATAAACTTTAGCTTTCACCATGAATTCATTTCTTCTTCTTCTTGGGGGGATTACTTATATTTCATCCCAAAATAAGGAACCTTTTTAGTGAGTGATATGATATCCAGGCGATATTTGTTCACTCTTGTAAACCTATCAAGACTAATTTTCAACAGGTGTTATCACCCAATGCCCAAGTATCCTACAATTCATCCGCACGGATATGTAGAGCCAGTGGAAACTAATAGAATGTTCCCTTCCAGCAGCAAAGTGGTTTGAACAAGGGATCCAACTTTGCTTGGTTTGATTTATTTCTTCTGAGATGGATTCTTTCATACGCAAGGATGTCCATATTTATGCTACAACAGCAGATCCAGAAAATGGCTATCTCTTTTGTGTTTATGGGGAATTGCTGGTAGAAAATTGACTTTAGACGCTAAAAGAAGCTCTTGTTGATAGTTTTGTCGGGCACTTGTCACACTTTCACTAGCTTCAGAATCTTACCCACTATGGTTTATCTTCTCCTATACTCTTACTTAATTAGGCCTACCATGGTTTGCATGGTATCGTGATTTGACTTGCAGTCAGCGATTGAATGGGTGACTGAAGATGATCCACTATGGCCTGCATCTTTAGGTCTCTCAATTTAGGCTCAATAATGGAAAGGTCTTCATAAAAGATAACGGCAACGTTGAAATCAAAATACAGCCCGAAATATACTTCCAACCGAAAAGTATTGTGATTGGAACTGAACTAAAAGTGAGTAAGAGAAATATTTTCCTTGGAAAGATTGTGTGAAAAAAAGTGAGATAAAGTTATAAAACTATTGACTTTCAATGGCCAACAACAAGATAAAGCAAAAACAACATACCTCACATAACAAATCCGAGGGTGCATATGATTTGGATAACCATGTAGACTAAGTCTATCGAGCTTTACGCTAGTACGAATAGTGCACTTTTCCTTCGCACTGAAACTCTCCCATTTTTGTTAGATGGCGTCTGTTGCATTTATGGTGATTGTTATAGCTACTGTAGTATCTTAGAACAAGTCATCTGTTAGTACCCTCGTTTGGCCCCGTGTTTATTTTTTCTCTTTCCATGACATTGTAGAACACGGCGGGGTTTCTTCACTCTTATTCAAATGCATAATAGGAAGCACCAAGTGATATTCAGCTAAAATAGAAAATAAAGAGTCCTCGGAAACCCACATCAGCTGCAGATGTCATGTTTCTTGCCAAATGCTGAAAATTGGATTGTTTCAAATAGCTTCACCAAATCAATTTCTTAAATTCTAATTATATGTTGCGTGAAGATAACTCCAAAGAGTGAGAAACTAAACAAAGTCTAAACAAAATATCTATTAGTTTGTGTATTATGATTCTATTAGAAATGTGGTGTTTGGTATGGCGCGAGAGAGTGTAGATAGTTCACATGCAAAGAATGTTAGTATGCATTGCAGTCAATTAGGGTTAGGGCAATTTGGTTTCTATTTTTCTTAAAAAGAACACTAGCTGTTTAATCACAATAACAATAATGTATGGTGATGTTTCTACTAGAGACACAATTTCAGAGGGGGGTGATCACCCATCCTCCAAGATGGACGGCGAGTGGAGCGGCAACAGCCAAGGTCTCCAAGTATAGAGGCATGCATAGAGGTCACCTCTTTGTTCCTCTAGTTTTGGAGTTATATGGAGCTATGCACACCGAGTTCGACATGTTAGTGAGGGAGTATCATTGTCTTTAGCTTAATGTATAGCCTATTTTAGGCAACGTGTTTCCATTGCTCTGCAGAGAGCACTAGCTGTGCAATCCATAGGAGAGCAATCACATTAGGTGATGCTTCTTTGGATGTTGTTTGTGGACATTTTGACTTGGATAGTTCAGATATCTTAGGTGATGTAGGACATATTTCTGAGTGTGATACTATTGGGGCTAGCCCATGTTACCGGTTTGGTTCCATCCTTGTACGATTTGATGGGGTCTTCCCATCCCTTTTCTTATTATACTTTGTCTTCGGAGATAATGTTTCTTATTACACTCATACTATTTGGATATACGAGGTGTTGTAGAGAATCTGAGAAAGTATAATAACAAAAGGGATGGGAAGATCCCATCAAATCGTACAAGGATGGAACCAAATCGGTAACATGGGGATAGGTCCCAATAGTATCACATTGGGAAATATGTCCTACACCACCTAAGATATTTGAACTATCCAAGTCGAAAGATCTACAAACAACATGAGCATCCGAAGAAGCGTCACCTAACGTGATTGCTCTCGTATGGATTGCACCGGCTAGTGGTCTCTGTAGAGCAATGGAAACATGTTGCCTAAAATATACTATACAGTAAACTAAAGAGAATGATATCCCATGTTGCCTAGTATGGTAGGCTCTCGTACACTCACTCACAAACATGTCGAAGTGGGTGTCCATAACTCCAAAGCTAGAGTAACAAAGAGTTGACATCTCGCATACCTCTACAAGGAGGCGTTGTAGGAGAAGCCCATAGGCGTAGTGTGGAAAGGAAGAGCCCGACCCGTCTCAAGAAGTGTTCTTTTGTTCAACAAAATAGTAAGTACAGGTGTCGCTGACTTGCGCATCTTTCCTACGGTGCCACCTGAGGCTCCGGTTCGATGACTCATCGGAGCTGATTGACGCGACCATAGCATGGCATTCGTGCAACCGGAAATGCACGCCGAAAGAGCCACGCGCCGACCAAGAGTATTGCTGGCAATATAGTGGGGCCCAGTTGTACATTTCGGGGAAGAAGCTGTGTTCATGATTGGTGCCGTCCGGAAGACTTGCGACGTCTAGCTTTGCGACGACATCGAAGGTCGCGCGAGGAGATCTGATGCCAGACGATATCCGGACTGGGGAGTCCGGGAGGGACTACGGTGGGGTCAGGTCGAACCGTTGAATGGGATTCGGGATTGTGCTTGGTCGGTAGTACTCGGTACGCTGGCCCGAACGTTACAAAAACCCCACCTTTTCCTTTTCCCTCTTTCCATTTCTCGCCTCCCGCGGGCAGCAGGTGCGTATCCGGAAAGCAGATGAGAATACTCCTCAGAAGAACATCCACTAGAACTTGTAGCGTTCCTGCTCATCCTGGCACCAAGAAGAAAATCTTCACACAAAGTTTCGCCATAAAAGCTCCACGTCGAAACATGACTCAAGAAACAAGCTAATTTTTTTTTTCTTCCATATTCCATCTTCCTCTCCTTCTGTTTTTCTGCACGGCCGCAATGTCAGTGACACCAATCGCCATACTTAATCGAGTGTGCATGGGCTCAATGAAATAACAAAAAGGATGGGAAGAACCTGTAAATTCGTACATGATGAAACCAAACGGGTAACATGGGGCTAGCCCCCAATAGCATATGTCCTACTCAATCAGTATATCATGATCAACGGCATTTTTACTCTGACAGAACTTCCCAACTCCAGAGTTTTGTAACTTTTGTTCTTGTTCCATAAGGCGATGCAGCCCGAGGGAAAAGACGCCATGGAGGATGGGAAATATTTGATAAATGAGGTAAAGGGTGTGAGTTGAAAAGTAAATTAGGTGTTTCACAACAAAACTGTAAGGATGTACATGAGTTCCGCGCAATGTTGCACGGGTCCAGGAAGGGTTTTTTTCTGGTCGCATGAGTGTTACCATGTATCTATAAGGGGCAGACGAATATTATCATAAAATTTTGCATGACATGTGGTTTTCAGTTTTCCGATTTTATATTTTATTCATGGAAATGTTTTTGAGACTAATTCCTCATGGATTTCGTCATAAAATTTGTATGAGGTATTTTTCAGTCGAAGAAAAAAGGTTCCCTGTTTTGTACCAGAGACATGAGACGTTTCTCAACTCATAATAGGGAAAATGTAAAAAAATATAAGAGGGTAAACAGAGAAAAGTATATTTGTTTGACTGAACAAAACGAGAGATATTCATAAATAGGGGCTGCCCCGTCTTCCTTAACAGCCTGGAAGAATTGTTTTGTATTAGTTTCGCCTGAGGAGAGGGAGGTAATTTAACTCTCCTTTGAGGAAGATGAACTTGTCATGCATGCAAGAAACGTTTATCACAGAAGAGAAAACAGGGGGGATGGCCTGTCGCTTTATTAATAAAATATAGAAATTGCCGAGGCGTTCACTCGGCGCTTAAAGAAATCCGATTAGACTCTATTATAAATGCTTATACAAAAGAGCAAGCCTTAGTTCACGATTATTTAAGAAGGATCTATCGGAAATCTTTAAGAAATAACCGTACTCAGTTAAAGGACCCTGGGTTTCGGAGAATGTTTCCTCTTGGATTGGAGCCCCGTACTTATTATCATAGTTATAAACATGATCCTTAATCTTGATTCCCTTTATAAGTGCGAGGGGTGGTAGGAGTTGGGGACTTGGGAAGAACTTGGAAGAACTTGGAAGACATGAAGATGGATGGATGGTGGCTGGAGCGATGACATGACATGGATGAGCTTCGAGGACTTTTCGCGCACACGGGGGCCCCGCCTGACAGTCGATCTCCACGTATTCGGAAGGATCATGATGACGGGGGAGAACAGTTTACGCCGTCGTGAATAACGAGATCACGCTGACCGAGAGAGAGAAAGATGGCGGATTGATGAAACTCAGGCCGCGGGGCGAAAAGAAGCCGCGCCTCAATCGCAATCGCTTCTGAATTTCCTGATTTAGAGGGATCGAGGGACGGGCGAGACTCGAGAGGAAGGACGGTGGAGTGATGGAGTCGACACGAAGGGATTCGAGGGAGTGAAAATTAGACGGGACGAGACGAGAGGTGCTGTAAAGATAATGCGTTGGCGTCGGGGCGGTGTTCTAAGCTTCGATTCCCTTCTTGGTGTACAGCTCAGCCGACGACGACCGAACCGTGGCCCAGAGCGCGAGGGACCTTTCTTGGGATGACGTCAGCAGGTCGTCGTGTGTTCGCGTTTTTTGTACTTGGCACCTTCCCAGAGCTTGTCCGGAATGATGAAGGTCTCTGGGAAACAGTGGAGGCCAAAAGATTACTTGCCGCTTAGTAGCGTAGGCGCCTAAACGTAGCTGCTCAGCCGATTTTCTCGATACCTTTCCAGAGTGATGGGTCGAGTCGGTTGACAACTGCTTGGCCTTCTTGCCTGTTCCGCGATTTTACGCTGGATCCGCTTCCCTTTTGGGCCGTCTCCATCCACGAAGGAAGTCGTTCCGCAGAGTGGCTGGGGGTGGGAAAAGCGGACGCGCTGCCTCGCCATCTCTCACACTTCGAGAAGTCAGAGGAGGTGGACGGGGAGGGGGAGAAGTGAGTGAGAGCGTTGATTGTGATTCGTGGGACTTTGCGAGGAACTTAGTGCCGGAGACGAGGAAGACGTGACGTGGTGAGAGTAGTGCAACGTAGGGATCAGGGGCTGGTTGTAATCGTTGAGAATTTTTTGATGAAGAGACTTGGTGCTCTTTATTATTCCCGTCTTCGATCGGTCTCCTGCGAGTGACTTTTCCCGCACTCCAGCTCTCGCGTGCTCGTTGTGCCGCATTATGACGCGACAACAGCTTGCGAAGCTTTTCTCGCAGCCTCCTCTCGTGAGTCGTGGCAACTGTTGTATGCTGGATTTCAACATCTTGTTCATGTGAGCGCTCGCTCCGAAAAGACCGCAGGCAACTGAAAACATCTGCTCCAGCTTTTCCCATTCTTTCTTCGGACCTGTGTTCGTCTGCAAGTGGCCGACGATCTTCCTCTTCTTCTTCCATTTTGCTCTGTTTTCGCCTTTGCATATGTTCGCGAGTACGACGGAGTTGTGTTCCTTTTCGGGGTAATTTTGACGTTGTTTCCTGGATGAAATTCGAGACAGTGTTATCACGCATCACGCTGTACAACCCAGAGACAAGAAACAGATAGGTAGACAGAGAGATAGATAAACAGGTAGAACTTAGACAGTTGGCAGGAGAACATCGACACCTTTGCGATGTTACGTTCATTCGGTCAGAGTTTGTCGTTCAAGCAGCAGAAAGATCCAGGAGCAGAGAGCGACTATTCCGTGGAGTTCAAGAGTGGCTACTCTGATCCTTATGCATCTAATAACATAATTGACACGTCCGGACCTCTGTGGGGGCCTGGCATACGGGTACAGCAAACGCCTTCATTGACCTCGCAGAATCTAGCGCTTTGGCGAAACTACAGCGAGCAGCCCAAATCCCTGAACGCAGCGGCGGAGCTCGATAAATTGTACGCATCCCTTCCGGATGACAAGTTGGATCTCACTTTGAAGGACTTGGTTGACGCGCGGAAGGTTTCTCCGAAGAGCTCCGTGAGAGTAACACCCGCGAAGGATGGCGACTCCATGACCATAGGGGCAATTTTAGGAAGGAAGGATCCGAAGGAAGTTCTCAAAGGCGCTGCCAGGGAGGACGGGGGGAAGTTCAAACCCAAGAACAAGGTTCACAACAGTCCTTCCTACGCCCTCCCCTTCAAGCTCCCAGCTCTTTCACCAAAGCGAGACAAGTCTTCCCCAGCCGTTCCAAATGTGTCTCCGGGTCGCCAGTCTCTATCCTCACATTTTAAAGAGGAAGAGGATGGACTTTCTCCTAGAAATGTCAATGCGGGATCCTCTCCCTCCTTCTCCGACTTCATTTCGAGCTCGAATACGATTGGAGCCGAAATTGCGAGATCACGCTCTCCCGACGTACAGCTCCGCGATAGCAGAGATGGTCAGTATGCCACTGATCATCTGACCCTTCGGCAGCAACTGTCGCACACAGCCGAAGAGATGAAGAGTTCCAACAATCCTCAATCCGCTTTGCCGCAAGGAAATGATTGCTGCATCTGCTCAGCTTCAAATCTGATCTTCAAAACTCGGTGCATGGTAAATTACATTTTCAAAAGTTCAGTCAGTTGAAGTCTTTCCCTGCTTTCGCTATTACTTTCTGTGTGTAAACGCGCAGCACCTCATATTGTACCATATATTCGTATAACGTCATAAGACTGTGCGGCGACTTTTCTCCGTCGGCAATCGATGTTGATTTCAATTTTCACGCGAATTTTAAATCGGAAGTCTTTGCCTTCAATGCCGGGCTCGCATGAAATGCAGCTCTGCTCACCTGAACTACTATGGTCCGCATCCTTTTCTCATTTTGAAATGATCTATTTCATCGCACGTTCTTCTGCAGTCGCAGAGAGTACGTTTAGATCGCTCTGACCTTACTTCAGGTGCCACTGACTTGTTGAGAGGAACACAACGCTCATCTTTCTTTCCAGTGCTGAGCGTTGTGCATGTGATTGAGCAGGTCTGCGGTAAAACATACTGCTCCAAATGTGTGAAGAAAGGGATGGGTAGCATGCGAGACGGTCGCAAATGCAAGACCACGTGCGTTGGACGTCCAGCCAATCCAAGGTACAAATCTGTTCTTGCACAACGTCTGTAGTTTTTCGTGCTACATTTTTGCCGAGCCGAAGGGGCAAGTCAGTGTCGATGCCCAGAACTTGTTTCCATTTCGGACGCCCGGCTGCGTCCCAAACGTTCTAAAACAAACGATGTTGAAACCACTGCGGGGGCTTTCTGTTGGACTCGAGTAGATATGTGAAGAGCTGTGGGTTTGGAACTGCAATGCCATTATTCCCCAAGCGCGAGCAGTCTTGCTATCGCAGGTTCTTTTGAGGCCGTCACAGTTTCTTAGCGTGTTGGATATACTCCGCAGTACACTGTCCTCGTGTGTCCATGCGGACAGTACTGCGCGCTGGCAATAGTCTATCAGACCAGACTCCATCTCTTTGATATACACAGTAGAGCAGTCACCGGAGTACATTCACACCTGACCTTACTGTCAGGGCCACCTGCGCTTGTCCTTCCTTCCGACACAATGACGTGCAGAAACGGTTGGTTCACATGCGCCAAGGATGCCTACGGGATATTAGTGCCTTGGAAGACCAGCCTCTCGGCCACGGGCCGAAGAGTCAATGGAGGAAGCAAACATACTTTCCACAAATATACGTATCTCTGGACACTCGTATCTTCCAACGAAGTGTGTTACTGTAGAATTGTCCAATCTGACGATATTCTCCCGTTAGGGAGTATATGTTATCGATTGTCATTCTACGCGTACATTAGGTTGGCTTTGTGGACGTCGAAATTGTTCGTAGATTGCTTGCTTTGACGTTTTCGTAATTACCATTTGCGTCGGCTCAACTCGGATGGAATTCTAATTTGTTCCTGGTGACCATCAGATTCGCGAAGAAATCTGGGGTAGGCTGTTGGCCTTTGTTCGGATTCAGCAACAATCACGCCAAGGTTGCAGAGACAACCGCAAAGATGGGTGGAGAGAGGCACGCCGCTCTGCGATTTCAAGGTAGACATTTTCTGCCTTCTGAAATTACTGTCACAGGGTTTAGCTCGCATAAGACGTGTAGCTCGATGCGTCACAGCACATGTTGTTCCAGAATGTTACGAGAGAGTGACTGAATGAAGTCTTGGCCTTGTCGCACAAAATACAAATGTCGGTTTTTGTTTTCATCTACAAGCTTCATCTCAGTCCTGTACAGTTTTTACAGAATCTGACATTCAGAGTGAGATGGGGAGGTAAAATGTTGACTAAGAGTAAATTATAACTATGAATCTTTTGCTTACTATCGCTAAAAATCTTTCCATGGCCTGTTGAGGAACACATTTCTAAATTGAAATTTCGTAAGCATTGTATACATCAACATAAGTCAGGGATAGCGGAGTTTTTACGAGGGAACTTTAGTTCCAAATACACATTGTACTGCGTCTTCTCAGAGGCGGAATCTGGACAGAGATGTAGATTGATCCAAGTTCGGTAGTCCTATTGTACATCTAGCAGTCACTGTTGTCGAAATTGATACAATTCAAGAAATGTTGAGCAAGGTCACCTTTCGTTTTTTTTTTAATTTTTTTAATTGAATGGAGCAGATGGGTATGATGTCACATTGCTTCCCAGAGGGTAATTCAATTCGCAGTGATCCTTTTCGATGACCGTGTATTCTGTCACACGGCACTAATTTGCTCAATACTCCCATAGAGTAAGAATTATGCCAGTAGTCTTCAACTGACGTTCGTCCATTTGGTTGAATTGCAGAATTTGAGATGCAGCGGAAGTCATCATCTTATCCACCTTCAAGACCGAGCACCCATGGCCAACAAGCGTCTCCAAGACTTTCTCCCCGATCATCGCCGAGACAGAGCACGCAAAGAGTATCTCCCAGACCAAGCACTCGTCACCATCCTCATCATTCCTTCCCGACCTCGAACTCCCCATGATCATGATCAGTCCAATCCTGCGGCGATTCGCCCGACCGACCCATGTTTTATGGAGTTCATCACAACATCGACCAATGTCTAATCTGAACCCCGCTACTGCACTTGCGTACATTGCTATGCCTCTCCAGCAATACATTTGTCATGAATATCTGAATTGTGGGCATCGCCAAAGAGCCCAGCGAGCCTGGGCAAATGTAAGTCGTCACATTCATGTTCAAGGATTGCAAGCCTTGAACCCTACTTGCTGGAGCTACTGTTTTTCTGTCGGAGCCGGCGACTTTTAGTGTGAAACTTTGATAGTAAACGACATTTTTGCTCCCGTTCGCTGCAACATTAACATGGACCTGCTGACATCGACTTTACCTCGGAGGTGATAAGCTCAGTTAGCAGTCGAGCTGTAATTTTTGTAAAATTTGGAAAGTAGAATTAGCGAGGTTAAGTTCTGAAGTCTTTATCCTCTAATTTTATCATAATGTCGGGCGTGTTGGTTGATTTATCTTGAATGTAAACAAGGTTTTGAAATACCTTTATTGCAATTTGTTACTACACATCCTTTGTCGCTTTAGTTGTTCCTACCAATGGAGTCCATGGTGAATTTGAGATGTCCTATTTTTTTCATTACAGGTTTGAAGGATAAATAATATGTTTGTATTGAATTAATGATTTTTTAATCATATGAAATTATTATATAAAAAATATAACATTATTTCTGGTATATATTCAAATTAAATATAACAATATTTAATGTGAAAAATTATATATAAAGTAAATTTACTTTAAATTTGTAATAAAATAATAAATGTAAAATTTTTGCAATTCAAATTATAAATTACAAGTTGAGATTATAGTATGAAATGCATATAAAAATAATATTTTTAAATATAAAATTTAACTGAAATATTTTAATTTTAAATACATCATTAATTATATTTGAGTCCTTGTCAAATTGGTTACGTAAGAGAGTTGGCACTAGGTTTAGTATGGAATTTGGATGTTCAAATTTTATATAAGAGTTCACATTAGAACTATGGTCACGGAACATACAAATTTCTTTGTGTAAATGCAAGTTACATGAAAAAATGCACTTTATAATGTTTTAGATTCATTTCCATAGAAATGAAGTGTTAGACAAATAAGAGTAAGACTAATATGCGAGTTTAGTAATCTCTGACATACTCTAGACATCACGATCCGAACAATTAAGTCACACGTCACAGTTCGGGGTAAAGTTAGAATTACTTTACAAATAGAGTTTTCTTTACTAATATGGGGATCTCAAGTACAAGAGTCATTCATGTACTAGATGCAAGCTCGTAGAAGTCCTCCCCAAAAAATCACAATGGCAAAAACTAGGGGGCTGAAATCCTAGTTATCTTCACAAGAATTCCAGCTCTAGTCTAGTAAGACACCGAAATCTCCACTCGGCTTCACGAGATTCCTTTCTATCCTACCTACTTCCTATCATAACTTTGGAGATAACCTTCTAACTATTCTAATCCTATTTGAACACAATCCTAGAATTACTACTCAAATTGCTACCTACACACATCACACCCTACTACTACACACATCCTATGATGTTTGCAACTTCCATGCAAAGGCATTCACACTCATGTGCAATTCTCTTATATCATATGCAATCTCTCTCTGACATTCGTGTCCCATGGCTTTATATACCTCCTTTTGTTTATCCATACGTTCCTTCTTTGATTCTGCCTTCTGCTTATCCATACGTTCCACATTCTCAGTTAACTCCTATATTGTATGGATTTGATCCTTTTGCCAGGTTGCCATCCGGTTCATAACTTGAATCAATTTTATGTAAGAGTTTTCTTGAGGATTCCATCTCTAGATATTACTGGTACCCATCTCGTTCAATTCCATGAGTACTTGCACTACTACCTTCTCCAACTTCTAGCACCGAGGAGAATGATTCATCACCACCGATCTTTGAAGCTTTCACCTGATGCCACGATGCTTTTGGTATAGGACTTCTTGCTCTGGCTATCTTCTTTAGATTCATCTTCTTCGGGATAAGATCCTAAACAATTTCTCCACTAGTACTCTGATCTCTCTTCCTTGAATTTCCTACCGATTCTTCTCACATGAATACGGTTTCCTTTACTCCCACATTACATTGCCTAATTCATCAGAAGACATATCATCTCTATTCACCTCCTTTGTAGGTGACCAAAGATCCTCCACTCCATTGGTCCCTAAGCTCCACGTCGACCCATTACTTGCTCCATCAATATTTGGTTTTTCTCGTGATGCCACTAGATCAAGTTGGTGCTTCATCCATTGCTTCAGAGTCAATCACCCCATTCTTGAATACATATGTATTACGAATGATAGGTAAACTACTCTTTCCTCTCATGTTCGAAGCTTTTCCCCATGACATACATATTTCTCACGAAGATCTCTCCCCTGTTAACCGTGATTGATGCTCCTACAAAACCCTCCACAATTTTCATCTTATGCATACTCACTAAGTAGTTCGATGCAACGAGGAGAGCTTGTTCTAAGTGTGCATGATCTTCCTCCTCAAGTCATTCTTAATTAAGTCAATCTTGAACCCATTGGTTCCTTTTCTTATCTGAAAATCAAACCACTTGATCTCGTCAAAATCAAATACCATATGCAAAGTTGATCCTTCCCAATCAATGCCATCCTTCTCTTTAGTGTAGTCTCTTCCCATCGCCTTTGCCCATAATATTACATCCCACGTATTTATATGCCCCCTTAAGTCCGATTGGATTGTAACTCAAACTTCTTCACACATCTCTAGGCATACCTAATCCCATTGTCATGCTAGGAATGTGCCACCAAATTTCTTCAACCTTAGCAACTCATCCACCATCCAGTCAGGCTTTGGCACTAGATGTCATATCAATCCTAATGGCAATTTCTGCGCTCGTGGCAATCGAATTGCCTTCCATGCATCTGATCGAGTCGACACTCGCTTCTTCATCGTGGTTTTCAAGAATTCTAAGCACATTTGCTTCTTCTACACTTCGATTACAATTCACAACAAGTCTATTCCTACTAAAAAACTTATTCATATTTGACATTCATATTTTCCCCCGAACATGACATACTTTATTCAGAAAAAAAAAATACATATTCAAAATTGCATAATTAAGGTCCTACAGTTCATCATGATTCCAAGAATCCTCATGGATTTATGATGAGATTTTAAAAGCCATGGAAGTTAAATATAAGTGAGAGTTAATCTGGATGCCACACATCATAGAGAACATGGGAGTGTATACTCACATCCAAAATACTTTCCACTATGAGATGTGAGGGTCATTGGAGTCCATCATATGCTCGTAATAAAACTTCTTTAGGAAAAAGGTTTCTATTATAGAAGTGAACAATGTGCACAAGATCCTCCTCTTGCTATATCCAAAAATACTGATGATCCAATCCATTACCGTAGCTAATTTATACTTGTCATCACTCATGTATGTGCATCATCCAATAATAAAAAAATTTCCAAAATATTTAATGATGCATAGATGTATTGTGTTTGGAGAAATCATAACATGTGTAACATCTCCCAAAATATCTTAAAACATGACTCATGTAACCCATGATCATAACCAACTTATGTATATTCATAATATGCTATTTGAACAATAATCAAATAAATGATGACATGTTAAGCAAGATCTTGCATCCCAAACAACAAAATATCAGAAAGCAAGGGACAAAGTATAATAACAAAAGGAATGGGAAGACCCCATCAAAATAACAAAATATCTAATGTCAAGGTTTGTTAATATTCTTGGATTGTTAATAATGGTAAAAAATCTTTGTATCGTTGCACCAATTGTGTCATATGGCATAATGAAACTGGACTCACAATCTCATCTTGCTCCGCATACAAATATCAATGTACGTGTATGCCATACTGCAAAGAATTAATTTAATCTATAATTATCCTTCCAAATAGATCTAGCTCACATATGCCCTCCTTTAGATACTATTGTGGTGACATAGGTAGTATAGTTGAGGTGATTTTTTTTTGTTTTTTGCAAGAGATAGTCATATTTGATGTAGTTGTGATTGCTATGAAGATAGAATTTGACGAATAGGGATGAAATCTCAAGAAGTACAAAAGTACAGACAAAGCCCGTGTGAATGATATGATGCGGAAAGATGTGAATGAGCAAGGACACATTAGCGGTTCTTAGGAAGAACCGTCATTTCTTTCATCAATCCAAGATATAAGCTTTTCAAAGAGAGTGAGTGCATCATCATGTAACCTACCGGGGAGAACGATGAAGAAGAAAGTGCAGACCCAATCAAAGTTGAGACTATTTGAATGACGAGTGATAAGAAGCTGCAACAAGTAAGGCCTTCAATATCAATGCTGGAGTGGATGTCGGAGGCTGTGTTACGATTGAAGAACATGGGAGGTGAGTTGTTGTCATGGCGATGAAACTGTGTGTGCTCTGAGCTATGTGTGGAAGTTCACAAGAGAAAGATAACACATCAGATTGGAACAAGGGGATGACTTGAGTTGTGAGATGTTGCGACATGGATGAAGGTATTAGGAAGAGATTATGCGGTAGAAAAGGATAGACTTGGGAAGGCTCCGACTTATACAAAAGGTTCAGCTTTGACAAAACTAAGTGGTTCGATCCAAGGGAACGCAAGGGCAAAAATGGTTACAAGATCAATTGAATACAAGATGATTTTTGTAAAAAAATCATCTTTACTTTGAATCATTTGTTTTCACCACAGAGGACAACTTATGTTAGTATGCATAAAGTCTGCATTGTGGAAGGATTCGTCGGGGAATCTATTGGGGAGATCTTCGCCCAGAATGTGCACGCAATGAGTAGAGAGACTAAGAGGAGAAGATAAACGAGTTGTGTATCTCTCATCATTCTTGGTGCTTATGTATTCAAGGATGGAATGACTGACCCTCCAAGAGAAGAAAGAGTATCACTTAGAGACTGGATTGTCTAATGAGGATGTGGAGGAAAATAGAAGCAGATCAAGATAGAGTTCGTCAAGGTTGATTCGAGAGGAGGAGTTGGCTCTATCGGCCCAAGAGGATGAAATACCTCGGGAAGAGTTGAATTGAGTGATGAGGAATATTGAAGAGGAAGTATTTGGAGAAGGAGGATGAATAGGGTATATGGGAAAGCGCACCCAAAGTCATAGTGTGAAGCTTCTCTAGGAATTGCCACCAAAGATAAAGAAGCAGAAGATAAGCTGGAAGATGGAAGAGCCACGAGGTCATTCAGCCCAAGATTAGAATGATTAAGGAGGTCGTTAAAGCATAACCTTTGTCCTTAGTGCTCCAGCTCATCCAAAAGTTGGAAAGCATGGTGGTAGTGATGTTGATGGAGTTTGGAGAAATGGCCATAGGGTTACATCCATGGATGGGATCCACAAGAGGATGGCTACATGGAGGTAATTGGCGTGATGAACAGGGTGGCCACCAGGAAGTAGGATTAGTCAAACATGATTGCGCAGCTGATGGACAATGTGAATGGCTTGGTGAAGGAGAAGGAAGAGAAGGAGAAGGAGATAGTAGAGATGAAGACATGGTTTGCTACGATCTTCCGGATCAAGGAAGCAGAGATCACTTTCATGAAAAAGAAGAATGAGCGGCTCAAGTGTGCGAATTGAAGTGTCATTTGAATCAAGTTGATATCAAGAGACTTGAGTGGTTGGAGTCCCTTGCGAGCATATGTGCCCAATATCTCTTTGCCTGATGCGACGAGATGGAGTTACAATGGTTGGAGAAATTGACCCATGCAATGAACAATCCACGTGATTTGAAGGACAAGAGCAAAGAAATGTACAAAGCCCTTGTAAGGGAGTACAAGGAGTCACTACATGTGCATTAGCGAGAGAATACGGTCAAAATTCTAGAGATGCAACTCGGAATTGACGCATTCACTAGGGAGATTGAGACACGATCGGACAATCTGAAGATCAATCAAATTGGAAGGAGCGAGCGATCCGTGTAGGTGATGGTTAAAGAAGTTAGGAGTAGAAGAAGTATAAAAATCATACTAGCAGAAGACTAAGGGTCACATTTTCAAATTGTTTTGGGAAGAACATAATTGTGTTATCATGGTAGGACGAATTCTCTTGAAGCTAATGGCAAGCGCAACATCGATGGAAACAATTGGCTATTGATTCATGAGAAGCTAACCAGGAATTCGGCTTGAAGCTATCACAAGTGATGCCCTTCCCAAGAGAACTTTAGAGACATTCGCCTGGCGAAATCATCGACTCTAAATGAATACCCTCTCTCTCAATAAAACAACAACACCTTTGATTCTATTACATTGACTGATGGGATAGAATTTGAATTTCTAATGATGTATGAGAGTTGTCTTCACGTTGTCAATAACATCTAGAACAACTCTACCACTCTTCGAAGCTCGATGTTCAGATTCCTAAAAAAGTCTAATCTTGATCATTAACTTTCAATTTATACTGTTTAGTACCTCATTCCCTTGGGAATGAATCTAAACTATTGCAATGCACTTGAAAGTAATATGAGTAGTGTATTACTACTGCCAAACAATAGATGTTGTGTCCAAAGGTGACAACATAGCCGAATTAATAATTATTTTTTTCATTAAATATTGATCACTCCTCTAAAATATATTGTTACTCTCAATCCTTTGTGACTGAGGAATTTTGTGACTTACATCTCCTTAGAGTAGATGGCTTGAAATCCTCATCTTAAATGTATGATACTCTATGTTTGAATGTGATTTGTGTTCTATAATTAGTAATAATAATATATTAAAATAAAATTCAATGTTTGAATCCAAACTCTAATTTATGATGGGGAGGTTGACATGTCAATTTCATACAATGTAACCAAGTTAAATTTGTATAATTAATTTGTCATTCAAGTCTTATCCATTTTTATGCATGTTATTGAAGACATATTAATTTACCATGATACTTGTATTTTTTTACATGATAAATTATTATTAATTATATCATTGTCATGTTTTTTAACATGCTATGACTATGCAAGATGTTGTGCACATACATATAGTAACACAACATACATAGATGTCATATCAAACATCACAATACATAGATCGTTATACACCAACACAAGTGTACCACAACAATATTTTATAGTCTCAAAACGTCCACAAGGACATTCCACTCATAATCATAACATAAATGAAAGATTTTAATCGAGCCAAATTCACTTTGAACTTCAAAAACTCCATGTTTCAACACTAGCTAGTATCCACCATAGTCACACTCTCAAAGTCTCAACTTTGAAAACTAGCCTCTAAGAGCACAAATTTGAACTTTACCTCTTGAGCCTTAGGTCTCCTAATGATACTATTGACCTAACCGTACATCCAATGCGAACAGTCTCCACTGCACTACTGACTCTAACTGATGTATATGCTCTTGCTTGCACACACCTACTGAACTATGGATGCTGCTACATAAATCGTGATAAAAAAATTCTCACCATAAACTAATAATATGTGTATTGTTAATCAAATTTACAATTTGCAATTGTGTTTTGTTGAACATCTCTTACATCATATAACAATATTGAAATTTTAAGTTAAATCAGTTGATAAATTTTATCAAATGCGGCTTCATTATTTAGAAAATCTTATATAATCTTTTTAATATTATTAAAGCTATGATTAATTTTTATATATAGCCAAATTTTTTGATTGATGAGTACTTCAAAAAACTAAAGTGTTTGAAATAGAAGTTAAAAAGTTGGTGAGGTATAAAACTAAAACTTATAAAAATTTGATTTTTTTGTTTAATTGAAAACTTTTTATTTCAATATTAGCTAACCAAATGTTAGTACATTTTAGGTAAGATTAAACTTGTATTTTATCAACCATTTGTGAGTTTGCTTGATATTCAGTTTAGTATAAATTATTCATGCCAAGATCCTTATCTTCAAAGTCTTTTGATAATATTCAAGACTTTACATGTTCTTGTCTTTGGCATTAGTCTCTTTAAACTTTTAACCCTATTTCTAAATCTTTAATTTTTTATCAACTTGTTTAATATGATTATGATCAATGTTACAATGCTACAATAGTTTCAAAGTCTACTTCCTTATTTTTCTAATATTTCAAGATGTTAGTGAAGTTTACAACAAAAAAACTTGAAATTTAAATTCTCTACATTCACTTTGTGATATCATTTGTACATATTTCAGCTATTAATAACTTGAATGAGATTTTCCAAACTTGATTATCAAATGGTCCATTCGATTAATTTCCATAATGATTATTATAAATATAATATTTTGGTCATCTATTTCAGAAGCCTTTCCTATTTATGCACAACAAGGTTATGAAAATCCACGAGAAGCTACTGGACGTATTGTATGGGCTAATTGTCATTTAGCTAAAAAATCGGTTGATATTGAAGTTCCCCAATCTGTTATAACTATGTGCTTCATTATGAAAATATAAAATTCAGTGTATTTTATTCATGAACTACATAATAATATATTTTGATTATTGAATATTTATTTAAATTTGTTGATAAAAAAATATTTATTTGTGTGATTTATTGATATGTATTTTATTACAAAAATTCATATATTTAAATCTTAAAATAAAGTAAAATTTTATGAATTTTAAATTTTTTATAGAGATATAAATATAATATAAATTTTTTTATAAAGATATTTTTTAAGATATAAAAAAATATTCATTTATAAATTTTATTAAAACTTTCATGGCTGATTAAAATCAAATATTTTTCTGTAGATTTTATTCACTGAGTTATGACATACTATATATTCACATTTTTTGAGTTTATAATTTCCAAATTCTAATGAGAAAGATAATTATGCTAAAAATTGACTTGAATATAATTCTACAATAATGCTTAAGTTTTTTTCAAACTACAATTGAGTGAAAGAAATGAAATTCTAGATTTGAGAAGAAATTTTGTAAATTTTGTTTAAAAATTATGACCTTGGATATATATCATTGTTGATTATTTTTTTAGGATATTCAAAAATAGATTAAATTTAGTTGATATTTCATATTTCAACTCCAATTAGTAACATTTCTGGAGATCATGGAATGCAAAATCATAAATTGATTTTATATAGTAAAAATCCTTATAGAAGGTATTTGATTCAAAACTTGAACAGAATTAGAAGTTGATGAAGAGTATAAAAGCAAATGCATATAATAACCTTTTACTAGATCACTAAATGTTTGACTTCAGATAGTTTAGTATCAAAGGTTAAATTATTTTTCCAACTTAAATCCAAAAGTTGAAATATATATATTTCAACTTTTGGCATAGCCAATTACAAAGAACATAGAAATAATCTAATATTAATACATTAGATTATTTTCACATATAGTCTAAATTATTAATGATTTGAAATATGCAAGTTCAAGCATTTTTCAAAAGTTTTTATTGCTTTCATAATAATAAAAATTGCATTATAAGTTTTATATCAAACTTGATGCATGATAAGGTAGTATGCTTATCATAAAATATGTCTAAAGTCGTCTAATTAAAAAATTTAATATGTTTATGGTAAATTACATCTCTAATTTATCATTTTTTTAATTATATCATACATAACATCTTTTCATTGCTCAAAGAAGGTAAGAATTCTACACACTGCTGAATCTACCAAGTCATATATCACTACATAAATTGAATCATTTTGTTTTATTTTTATCTTGATGGTATAGTTGTTTGTGAAAGTTAGAACTACCAACATATTTTCTAAATCAAAGGTTGTTACAAATGTGCCAATTTCATAAACTAAAATATATTTTTTGAGCAACGTAAAAATTTTAACAAATCCATTTTTAAAATTTTATCTTTTTAAAAGAATTTTTCTGTAAAATAGTTAATTAAATTGCATATAAAAATTTAAAACTTAACTTGCAAGTAAAGAAATTTAATAAAAATTTCAAAATATTGAAGTAATTTCATCTACTTTAGAAATGTTTAAAAGTTAAAGAAGCTATGAATTTAAATTTTTTCAAAAAAATTGCTCTATGGTGGATTATTTATCTGAACAAAATATTACAGTTTTTTTCAATAAAGTATCAATATCACTAAAAAATTCTTGAAACATACTTCATTTGTTTATAAATATTTGAGAACATAAGGGTGTCTTGTAAAATGTATGTTGTAATTTTTCAACTACCAGAACAGTCAATATATATATAAAAACATATAAAAATAAATAAATGAACATAAAAAGGTTCTAAGTTAGGCTAAAATAAGGGAAATGAGAGAAATTCACTTAAGTCATGAAAGACAACTCAAACCTAAAAACGATATAATGACAAAGCTTGAACATGTTTTGAAATTGAACACATTTCCCTGATTAGGTTAACATGCTTTAAGGTGAGAGATAACCATGGTCACATAGTAACCATGTTTGTTCATCACTGAGGTTAGAGGTTAGGGTACAATTAGTGAAGTATCACACGGGGAGTAGTAGAATTAATGAGTAATAGATTTAAGGAAACGTGTAACAGTACCTAGTTGGACGTAGCCTTCTCTTCGCAGGAATGCTTCTTTTCGACATCTGCAGCCATGTATCTGAAAAAGGCTATAAATTAATAGCAATCACGTGTATTCACTAATATTCCAAGCATGAGCAGCGTTAAGGTGGAATACACTTGCTTTGACAGAAGTGCGCGCAGGATACAATCCTGCGCGTCACGTTTAAAAACCAGACCGATTCAATTTTCCACGGGTGCATATGTTTTGAAGCAGCACATATCGAGACTATTGACATATCAGTGTTGAGAAGTCCAGCTTCGAAATTTACTCGGTCTGTCCACTGCTCTCCGATTATGGCTGCAGTTTCTGATCCCTCTGTTTTGTGTCACAAAGGTCAACGATATACCTCAAAGCTCAGACCAGTGTAGAGCTTGTGTTGGTTATTCAGCCATTAGACTTTTGGATTGAAAGTACTCACGGCAGTTTGAGATTCTTTCATTTAATATTGGAATTAGTCTGGAGATTGAAAATTTCACATAAATTAGAAATTAGAATTTATTGTGTGGAAGGTCAACGACATTCCTAGTTGTTTTAACGAGTATATTCGGAGAAAATTTTGCGATATTACCTGGAGGTTTCAGTTAAGCGCGTCACCTTCTTATCTCAATCTCAAGTTCAACGAGTACTAGGAGCTTCGCTGTCGCTTCCACTCGCGGCCTTCAACTTGTATAGTTCAAGTTTCCACAAGATGTGTACTGCCATCACTTTCGGAGATTCAGTGACATGCTCCTGGCCTTAGTGAAATGCTTCAGATTATGTCAAACTGCCATCAAAGGTAATCACTGGTGTTACCTGCTGGTGTGGAACAGGATATGAATCACATCAAAGACAGTCCTTCTAAGATCTTTGACAAATGTACTGCACATTGCTTCCAAGACTAAGCAGTGCACTTTGAATAGGTCTACATAATAATGTTGAAGGGTTCAAGCTCGAGTCTGAACATGTGAACAGGTCAATTCAAATCTGATTGTCCTTCCCGTCTGATCCGGTGTGACAATGGTGGTTGTGGAAAAGAGAGGTGCTACATCTTTTTTCCACAACCAAGTTCTGTGTCCCTAGTTCTTCTTCTAGCAGTTTGATGTCTGAAAAGTTTGGAGCTCTCAGGTCTATAACTTCTTCTCTCTGTTCTATCCTCTCTTAATAAGCTTCCAAGGTCAAGTCTGTAAGACTTATCTTTCATGTCAGGATAGGAGTAATAAGAAGAAAATGGCCATGAAGATACAGAAATGATAATGAAACCAAAGCAGAGTGGGAGCATTCTAGATGCAAATCACAAAATCGGCAACATCGCGAGGAAAGATGTGAAGATCACAATCAATCACGAGAAATCCAAGACATCGACTGTCATCAATCACACGTTACATACCCTTCTCCGTGAACATTGTAGAACCTAGTCCGAAGAATTGTGGGTAAGCTGGGATGCAAATCTACAGGAAATCATGGAATTTGACGAATATGATGACAGAATTTCATGCAAATATGAAAATAAGAATAATCCTTTGACGCACGAGGGTATCATCCATCTATGCACGGAGCTATAGCTGGTATAAAATAAACGTGAGCTGGATTCCAATTCAAGCCTCGCGTGATTGGAAAGTGGAATGATTGGAAATATTGTAAACTCTGATCTTGATGTCTTAGTTCCTTAATTTCGACTTGATGATACATCCGAGAGCAGAGGATCAAGGCCTAACGTTGACATGCACTGAAGAAGAAGCAGAAACAATGGACCAAATTTTGATGACCTTGTATTGGTAGACATCAAGGCTAAGCAGATACGGATAGAGAAAATATCGACCAAACAGATGACGTGTTAGAGATATAGGCCATATAAAAAATTACACCTGCGACCTAGGCTCAGACGTCGACTTGATACATATTCTGTCGCCGCAGTTGATTGTAGCTACGTGAATAACAGGCAATTACCTAGAAGCCAGCGAACCAGTGACACTGTATTTGCTAAACATATAGATAATCCAGAAACGACCTCCTCACGCGAAAGTCAATCTCATTCAGAACAAGCAACTTGCTTCGCATTGATTGACCATAGAACCAACACGAAAACAATGGTACAGGTGGGCCATGCTTGAGCGAACAGGTTTTCCATTTAGAGTACTTGTTGACTCTCAATGATATTTCCAAGACACAGCTGGAGGGATAATGGCTACATGGAAAGGGCAGTGGTGTCGTACGCAGTGGTCATATGTACCTATAAATTGCTTGCTTGTTCTCCCACATAACAGTTCGCATTACTTCTTAAGCCGGAGCATACATTTCAGACTTTCTACGTCATTCTGCTCATTACAGAACTCCGAGTTTCACGCATCTCCAGTCAGTCGGCAAGGAGCCTTGATCAGCTTTTCCACTGAAACCTTGAATCAGATAGTGGATCATTTTTCGTTCAAACACTTCGCCCATCAGATCTGCTTTGCTGTGAGCAGTTATGGCCAGAATGACGATGCAAGTGCTGACCAGAAAAGCGACGAAGACGAAGTCCAGGCTAACTCCATTGTCAACCAACGTATGATTTCTGAACTGAACTGAAGTCTTAGAAATTTCTGACTCTCAGAGAATTCCACTTTTCAACTGTTTTTAGGAAATTGAGAAACTCGCAAATTACAGTCCGCAATGTGCTGATTTGCATCACATGTTCTCAACATGACCATTATCGTTTGATGTCTGCAGCGTATCGAGCTTAAGGTCCCAATGTGTTGCGAAGGATGCGAGGAAAATGTGAGACATCAACTAACATTACTCGAAGGTGAGACTTCGGTTTCATATCTTGTACATCTTCAGGTCTGATCTGAACAAACTATCTATCATGAGTACCATAGTCGCCCAATCCAGCCACACAGGATGGCTCTAATCGTTTCCAACTCTGATTGATCCTTGCAGGAGTGAAAGAAATCAGCATAGACATGAGCGCTCGGAAGGTAAGTGTTCTGGGTCACTATGATGTCAATCTAGAACCCGACGTTGTCCTCAACGCTGTGAAAAAGGTAAAGCACCGGTCAGAGCTTTGGAGGAATGAGCAAAATACAAAAATGAGCAAAGTTCACAAGATCTGATAGATCAATCACAAACAGGCATCTCATCGGCACCTGCTGATGGGTGCTTTGACATAATCGGGGTCTCCGTATGCACATACAAGAGCTAGATTATTGCACCAATGCAGGCACGTAGAGGAGACGTGCGTCTCACTTTCATAGAAAATAATCCCTGCAGTCAATCACACAGACAGCAGTCTTGATTCGAACATCAGATTCCACATGTACAGAATTCCTGGCGTATTCGTCGTTGAAGTTTTAAAATTTTTTAGCATTCCGTGTCCGCTACCACTTACTGGATACCATTGGTAAATCTGAGAGCTTCCTAACTCCAACCGTGAGTTTTTTCACTGCATTGAGGTCCCTGAAAACCAGTAAATTAATTTATGAGGAAAGTTTCATCTGAAATCAGAAGTCATGGAGTTTGAGGAGCTCCGTCAAGAATGTCTCTCTTGATCCAAAAGTTTTGAACTTGAGAAGAGCAGAAATTTGATCCACATGGCAAATCTTACCGTTACCCGATGAAAGCTTTTCAACTTATTCGCCATGATGTCATTGTACTCGCGTCCAGATAAACGGATCGAGATGCCAAGAGTGCAGATCCCGTAATGCTCACTTGAGGATCAGCACTCATTACGGAAATTGGGGTGTCGTGAGAATGTCCAGTAAATATACAACAGTGGCCTACAGTAAGTCCATATAATTCATAAGGAATACTTGTGCATCTCATTGACCACGATGGAACAAAGTGTGAACTATAGGAAGAACATTGGAAGGTAACCAAGAAGAGGAAATTTGGCAATAAAACGCACCTAATCATTCATGTTCTCAACTATGTCTCACTACCTTACATTGGTCTTACATCGTGGGATTATTTAATGTATTTTACTTTGTCATTGCAAAACCTTTATGTTTTAGTCATTGCAATACTTGTATGTCTTGATGGACGCCCAATGAGTTTCTGAATTTTTGTGATTTAAATTTTAGCATGTTTTATTCTTAGCTTTAGCTTATATAAGAAATCGGTATACCGTGCACCTTTGATGGTGTACCAAGCTCCAAAGGTACTCCCGTTGGACTCGTGATCTTGTCTTATATGTGGAGATTCTATCGTAATTTCGTACCATTGAATTCTTTCCACTCTTGTCTTTGTCTTGTATATAATTCCAGGGCACTATGACCCAAGCAAAATCCCAGTCTATTTTGAAACTATATGAGATTGTTCAGCCCATCTACGACCATGACCATGACCTGTAATTCATGTTAGCTGATCTGAGATACTATTATTGGTGTATGTGAGGTGTTCTATAACACTAGTACCTTACAATCAAAAAGTTCTTACAGCCGTCACCACCATCACAGTGGACAAGGGACTTACATTTAGTTGTTCTCATGCAGCCGTAGTTCCAGGCAACCCCTCCATCCCATAAGACAAACCTAATATCCCTAGTCAGCATCTTCAATGTCACATATGCTACTTCATTCTTGAGTTTGAGATTTGTGATTATTCCTGATGATCATGGTAGAATCCACCACCTCCTTATATAGCAAAATATATTAAAGAAACACGACGCCCTTCTATAATCTTGCTCAAGTTAGTGCCAGAATCTATTCCCCAACCTGAATAGAGTGCTATTTCACCTAGCCACACAAAGTATAGGCCTCTTGGCTGAAGGCACTTACTGATGTATGTTTGCTTCAACACAAGAATGGTACTTTTTTAAAGATGGAATTGGGATAGCAATTCCACCAGATAACGATCTGCAACTCCTAAGGTTGCCTGCAAGAATAGCCAGGGAGATCTCTCTTTATCATATATGTACTAGACACAAGTGCACCATTGTGACAAAACAGAGTATCATAATTACATGATTTTTCTCAACTCAAGAAGTTAAATGACCTATTGACACCACCACAAAGACTCATGTGTTGTAGATGATTTCAGATGGCCATTGGCTTCGTGTTGGCAATGGTCGCTGGCATCCGATCTAGCAGGCTCAGGAATTGCTCAGTATACTCCATGAGCTTCTGGTGCTTCACTCTCCGAATAGCATCCAGTCTTCGCCGGAGTACCTTGTCGTACCCCATCTCCTTGAAGCGGGCCAGAAACCGGCTTTTGAGCCCCTCCCATGTGGCTATTTCTGCCACTTGGTTGTTCATCCATACCCGGGCCCCTTTTTGAAGGAGCCCAGGGAAGATGCGTCTTCGGTCCATGGGGTCTTGTTCCTTATTAGTCGTGGAGATGGCCTCGAAAGTTAGAATGTATGAGTCGGCATCGTCTTCGTTGGTAGTACCCTTGAATTTGGGGTACTGCTGTTTGGTAATAGGGGCCGTCATTCTTGGTGATCTTCTTTCTTGATCTTCGGCTTGAAGGTCTGTGAACCGCGGCTCAAGATTCACCTTGCGTTCGTTCAGCTCTCCCTTGCTGGCAGCAACAAAGGTCGTGGAGCCTTCTTGAAATTCCCACCACCGTTCCCCCTCGTCGGATGCTTCGTCTCCCGATGGTGTTACTGCTCGGATGGAGGTGTCGGTATTGGGGCTCACAGGTCCTTCCGAAGAATTAGAGCTATTGCCGTCTGGTCGAGTCTCCAAACGCCCAGGACTACTGGTTCGACTTCTTCCTCTTGACGTAGACGCTTTGCTCTTCTTGGATGAAGGTGGAATGTGACCCACCATGTTTGTCACCTCGTCAGGATCGGTGGGAGTCTTCTTCCTTTGGCGACCCAAGGGTCGGATCCACCCTTGCTCATGTTCCTTCCGTCTTAGTTCTTGACGTGCAGCAGCACGCTGTCCTTTGGCAGTGAGTTCGGGGGTGTTCTCTTCTTGGTCCGTCGATAGGACATGCACCGATGGAGACTCTTTCTCGAACCGATTAGCGGTAGTACACCTCTCAGTCATGCATGATTGAAGATCTGGTCATAAGGCGATGGACATCTCCCAAAATATCTCAACCCCCCCCCTTTCTTCCCAAGAGGGACTGAGTTCTTTTTAAGAGCAGCGGAAAGGTGGGCTATAGAACAGCAAAATTGTGGTCACAATTGCGACCCAGGGAGTTTTCCTTCCTTACTAGCTGTCAGAAAAATTCATTCCCCGGCAGCGGCGCCAAGAAAAAGTTAGACTTTTATGTAATAGCACGGGTATGTGCTATTCAGTCTGAATTCGTATAGATTGATTCGTTACCAAGGGAATGAGGGATCAAACCACACTAGCAAAGAAGCGAAATAAGCATTTAGACATCTTTCTAACTCTGGACTGGGAAGTCCGAAGAGCATTCAGAAAGAAGGCAATCAAGTCAGTCTCAATTCCTTCACAAACCCATCACATTACCAATTCCACCAACACTAGCAAATAGATTTCAACAGTTTGCTTTACTTCGGGATGGGGATCTCTCTTATTACAAGTTTGCGTCTCGGCGAAAACACCCTCTAGAGTACTTCTGATGTTACAGATAGGCTCAGCTCGTGGATGAATATCCAGGTAACTTCACGGATACCAGCTTCAGTCGTCACCTTGTCAGCCTGCAGACACCAACTCCTCGAGTGCTCGTTCTACCCTGACTGAAATTTGCAATCCAATAGATTGGACACTTGCAAAGATGAAAGATCAACCACTTTATTTCCTATGACTATTTATAATGAATGTTCTAACTGTTACTCCTAACTTCAAAGCTAACCGTCTCCTACACTGATCGTTCTCTCCTCAGTCTTCTACTCTGATCTAAGCCACTCGATCGCACCTCCGCTGCTTGCGTGAATGCGTCGATTCCTAACTGTATTTCCTGTACATCTGCTGCGATCTCCTGTCAATGAAGAGCCATGGCTTCCCAGAAATCTCGACCCAATACCTTGTACATCTCCTTTTGTCGGTCCTTTGAGTCGACGGGATTCTCCATTGCTGCCACCAACTGCTCCAACCGCTGCATCTCAACACGATCACACCGTGTGAACAGATGTTGCGCATATCTGTTAGCAAGGTTCTCCAACTTCGCAGACGCTTCCACATCTACCTGAATCAGTCTCCGCTTCAGGTCTTGCACCGTCTCTCAAAGTTGGGCATTCTCCTTCTCCACAAAATGGATCTCCGCACCCCGAATACGGCAAATCTCTTCGTAGGCCTTCTTCGCCTCCTGGACTTTCTTCTCCATCTCAGTCTTCTCCTGGGACAGCTTGTCCACATTCTCCGTTAGTTCTCTCACTGTGATGGATTGGTCCTCCTTCCCCAATGCCAGATGGTTTATTATCTGAATTAACTCTATATACCCATATGCTTGAGGGTCCCATCCTTGCATATACATCGGTCCCATCTCATTCAACTCCAACAATACCGGGACCACCACAGCTTCCAACTTCCGCGACAGCTGCAGCATTGATGCCATGGGTTCTGCAATCTTCTTCGAGATTTCCGCCATGGCTTCACCGCCATCATCTTTGGACGAAAAGTCTTTGCCGATCCTACTTCTTCCACCTTCTTCTTCCCTACATCTCTTCGAACTGCTAGAGTAGCTGGTGGACTGTCCTCCACCACTCTCTTTCTCTTCCTTGAAGTCCTGATTACTTCAAGGTCTGAGTCTGAATCAGGCTTGCTCTGCACTGCAGGTCTTACTTCTCCCGTTCTCTTCGGCTCAGGCGGAGCACTCGTCCCTAGACTCCTCATCAACCCACTACTATTGCTGTCGATGTCTGCATCCAAAACTGACAGCCCACTCTCCAACCGATATAGCTGCCTCTCCCTAGGCGTCAACCACTCCAGCTTTGCGTACAGATGCACTAAGAAAGACGAGAGATAGACTACACTCTTATCATCTTCTCTTAGCTTCGTCGCCATGACCTGTACATTCCTCGCAAATATCTCTGCCCAGTTCACCCGGATAGTCCCTCCGATGAACCCTTCTACGAACCTCACCTTGTGCATGCTCACATAGGTGGTTCTCTAAGGTGAGAAAGGCTGATTTAAGGTGAGAGCTACCTTCCTCCTGAATACATCCTTAATCAAATAGAGCTTGTAGCCATTTGTCCCCTTACTCTCCCTAGGGTTGAACCACTTCCGCTCGTCGAAGGTAAATGTTGTGTGCATCGCTGATCCCTCCCAATCGACGTCACCTTTCTCCTCTTCGTGGTTGCTCCCGAGAGCCTTCGCCCATAACTTTGCATCCCACTTCTCCGGCTGCGCTTTGCTTCCAATTGCTATCAGCGATTTCCCTCTCCGGACTTCCTCGCACAGCTCCGGGCACACATAGTCCCATCGCCATGACAGAAACGCTCCCCCGAGGTTCTTCAACCTCAACAACTCCGCACTTCTTCCTGCTGGAACTCCTCCGGTTCGACGCTTCGCCATTGCAGCTAGCTTCTCCTGCTCTGGCCGCTCGGCAAGATCTTGGCATCGACTTTCTCTTGAAAATTCTTCAATCCGCCGCCCAAATGCGCACTTAAATTCCCTCGCAATTCACTCGTGTGAACTCCCTAATGGTATTCCTATCTAACAAACATATATTCAGACGAATACCTTCATGAAAACCCGAATATAACTCTTTATTCAAAAAAACAAAAAAAAATCCTACTTATCATAAGAACTACGCTCCTACAAAGGTCCTCATTGGGAGGCCCTGGTTGTACAGCGCCAAAGTCATCACCAACTGGCAATGGAAGACCTTATCCTTTTTCGATCCAAGCGCATCAACCGCCAAAAAGGTAACTATCTCATGGAGTCCTCTGGGGTACCGGGGGAAACATCCTCGGATTCGGGAGTTACTGATCCTAGTGATGACAACACCGATTCGGGATATTCGTCCGAAGATCACTCTAATTACTACACTAACAAGGGTGAAACTAGAGAATGTAGTTGTCCCCGTTGTTATGGAGTTGAACGAGATGGGAACATACTATATTCAGGGGTGGAATTCTCAAGAGGACGGTTACATGGAATTGATTCAGTTAATGAACCGCACCGCAACAAGGAAGAAGGACCAGACATAGACCATTAAGCAATTGATAGAATCAGTGGGACGTCTGGAGAAGGAGAAGGCAGAAGCGCAACGGGAGGTGCTAGCAGCGAAGAAGGCCTATGGGGAGATTTGTAAGATCCGAGGAGCAGAGTTGAAATTTGTGGAAGTCGAGAATGAGCGGCTTTGGAATCAATTGACGGAGGTGAAGCGCCAGTTGCATGAGGTTGATGTGGAGAGACCAGCTAGATTAGAAGTTTTGGCCAGTATATGTGCGAAGTATCTTTTTGCCTGGTGTGATGATGTGGAAGCTGATCGATTGGAGACATTGACAATGGCGATGAACACTCCTCGCGATTCGAAAGAAAAATGAAAGGAGATGTACAAAGCGATGCGTCGTGACTGTCAGGAAGCGATGCGAATTCACCGGAGGGAGATCGCAAAGGACATCAGAGAGTTGCAAATCAACATCGATGCTTTTGTCTAGCGTGAAGAGACATCATCGAAGGGTGCATCACTGGGTTTGGCTCGACTGTAATCTGTCTTTCATGTTATGCTTATGAGCAGAGTGTACTTATGGATGTTGTGAGAGTAAAAAAGATTATTGTGATATACTTGTGTTGGTGTATAATAATATATATATTGTGATGTTTGATGTGACAATAATATATGATATGATGCAATATGTATGTGCACAACATATGGCTCAGTTGCTAAAAAATAAATTCAAATTGCTCGGATGTATTTGATCTCACATTTTCTACTAAAACACTTTATGTCATCCACATAAGACATTTTAGTTTGCAAAAAAACATAAATATCTAGAGATTGTGTGTGATTAAATATGGATTATGGACTTTTCCGTCAAAAATTTGTAAGTTTTCATTAAGCTGTTGTACTGAAATTTGTAGAATGCCAATGTAAATGTTTTAGTCACACCCCAGCCTGCCAAAGAATCATGAAGCGGGTCAGATTCCCCATGCTCATGGAATGAGCTGCATCTCAAAGTCGCGGGGACTTGTGAGTAGAGAAGTGGAAAGGTTTGGGTAAATCAGCAAGTACTCCCTTTTTAAAAACTCTAAGACAAGACAAACGAACTTCATTGTATAGTACGACCTTAATCATTATCCAAGTATCGTGATCAGCACGATAATTGGATAGAGTGCTATACAGTAGAATTGATTAGTTAAAGAATAACTCACAATGGAATACTAGAAGTGCCCTTTTTTTATTATCAATGATAGGAAGCGAAGGGCATAGATACACCATCCATGCGTTTGTTGGCAATATTCTTTCATCCACGATAGAATGATTCTACCATCAACAAAATTAGTTCGTAAAATCGTCTGGAGAAAGCTGAAGAATAAATATGGGACCCGAGTTTCTTCGAACGGCAGGTACGGGAGCAGATCACCGAGAAAAAGCTCGAAGGTGAACAATCCTGCTCTAGTGCTTGGTCACGGACACATGCAGCACTGGGCATGGTCTCCTCCTCCCAAACAGTGATACTGCGCTTCAGCTCCAGCACAGCATGTACAGGCCAGATTGGAGCTGCTATCACAGAAGCTCTGATCATTTCTATTCATGAAGCCTTCTTCTGCACTGACTTGCATCAAGTTTGGCATGACCATATAAGTAGACGCCTTTGACAGCGATCGTTGTTGAGGAGTAATGTCGGAAGCTGGTCGCTGAGTGGAAGGAGCCACCATCATCAACAGGATCAGTGACAAGCACATGGTGGACGGGAGGATTCCTCTTGTGGTCGACATTTTATGGTAGAAAAATCAACTAGAATATTGGACTAACTCTATCAAGTTTAGAGGTTTATAGGTTATAGTGTGAGACTTCAGCGATGAGATATATCAGGTTTAAAAAAGTTTGAAAGATTTCACCGTTCTGTTGTATGAAGTGTGCTCGAAATATGTATAGTAAGTCTGAGTGGAGGTATTTGTAGAGGCTTTGACGTGAGTATACATTATAACGTACCAGATATTCATTTTCCTAATTCTGATTTTACAAGGTAATATGATGCCCACGATGCTTCGGGATAAACTTACGTTGATATTTTTGGGACAATTCACACAAATTTCAACGTCCTGACTTGAATTGGGTAAAACCAAAGCTGTTTCTTTGCATCTTTGTGCTTGGCTTTGTGTAAACAAATTGATTAACGTTCTGAGATTTAGGGGTTTTGTGTCTTCTGAGATTTTACTTGACATGTGGCATAACATAGACATAACCTTCACTTTTTGGTGGATGTGAACCATGATCTTTTGGTTTCATTCCATGTAGCTTAAATTGAATGTTTTTCCAGTAGTAGACAAAAGCTTAGCTTGGAAATAATGTATGTGACAAAGTCCCCTGCCTCAACAGGCACACTACAAGGTATGGTATTACTGAGTCGGTGAAAGATCGTTCCAGATTTAGCAGGAGTATCTCTACGGAATGTATTCCATTGTTCCTCTATTTTCCTGTTTATGACAGTCGTATAGTCTTACCTTCGCCAAGAATTTGTGACTTCTTGTAGTCAACGCGGATCTTTCATTGGATATAACCGTTTTGTCACATATTTGCCCTCAGTTATAGAATCTGACCAAGTTCCTCAAAATGCACCCTCAATTATATGAATCTTCCTTTTTTCTTCTTTCTCCTACAGTACTCTGAACTCATTAGTTTACAATTAATGCTTAAAGTTACCTGTGAACTTTTCACTCTCATCTGAAAGGAGCAATGCCCAGTGTCTGCTAGTGTACTGGCAAATGTAGCTAGCAGCAATCTGCCGGCACGCCTCTTCGTATATATTCATTTTGTGGATTGACCCTCTTGCGGGATGATACCTCGTCCTCATGTACGCTACATGTTCTTATAAACTGTGGGTGATACGATTCATATGCTATCCTTATTTATCTTTTCAAAAGGTTCATATCCAAGTGATATTTAAAAGACGTATGTTCAAATTAGGACAGAGACTTGTTACAACTCACCTATAAGATTTGAAGTTTTTCATACGAATATGTATTTTAGATTACAACGAGGAATGAATTTGGTGAAATAAGATCATGAAGTCATGGAATATGACAAGTTTTACTTGAAAATATTCATGCGTTATTAAGAAGAGAGTAAGTATAGCTTAGCAAACTACCACCTGTCATGCCTGAAAGGAAGATGACCGAGCTTCTGGCCTAGAAACTTGTAATTTCATTCCGTGTAACTTTGCCGAGGGCTGGACCTGATTCAAGTTGATGTTGATACCCGTACTTTTAAGCTGACGGACATGGAATAAAACCAAACGAAACGATGAAGATAACGGGAAAACTCGTATAGAAACCTACATATATATATGCTTATAATTTTTCCACGAAAGCCAATCACAATGATGCAAAGAATGACGTGGGATTCATCCAAGGCATGCGAGGACATCCACACCTACGTGTATAACCCAACGAGAATGTTTTTTTTCCCTAAGCTTATGTGGGCAGCTAAACTTTCCATTTCTAGTCCTATGTAGCAACATGAGCATCAGGTCAGTGGTTATTTATTTTCAAGCTGTTTCAGAAGCTTTCATCAAACATTGTAACAGCCAATTTACACAAAGGAATGTCCAATATAGTGAATTTGAGATTCGTTCCCAAGAGACCAAAGTGTTAATCCTTATTCAGAGTGAAATTGTGAGATTATGCTTCTTTTCCTTACTGTGGACAATCAGAGTCTGAAGAGCTTTGTGAATGCGTCTCCACTCGGATCACCATTCGTGTAGTTCATCACAAAGGACATCCATCCAAAACAATTGAGTCACAATATGAGAGAATTCCTCAATTTTACTAGTAGAAGGATCGATCTTCCCTATCACAAGTTAGAATCCAGGCGATAAGCTCTAAGAAGTCCTACTAGAGCACCCAATTTTATAACAGCTCGTGGATAAACATTTGGATAACTTCACGAGTATACCAATCCAGTCTAGGATGATCAAATTTGGTGACACACAACTTCTCAAGCTTCTGTTCTACCCTGACTACACTTGTGGTTTGACAATTGAACACTTGCAATAATAGAAGATATGCCCTTTTTAATCCTACTCCCATTTATACAAGAATTTTCTAACGTCTACTCCTAACCATAGTTTACAAGGATCGTTCTCTTCGACCTCTCCGGATGAGATTAGCATCCTTCAATGGCGATTCTACTTTTCACGCAAAGCCATCGACACTCAACTATAACTCCCAGATATCCTATGCGATCTCCTTCTGATGAATCCGTATTGTCTCCTGGCATTCTCGATCCATCGTCTTATACATTTCCTTGCGCTTCTCCTTTGAATCAACGGGAGACTTTATCACCTCACAAAGTCATTCCAACCGCTTGGCCTCTACCTCATCATACTTAGCAAAAATATATAGCGAGTATATGCCGCCAACACTTCCAATCTCGTCGATCATTCTACATCAATCTCATGTAGCTGCCTCTTTAGACTCTGCAACTGTTGGTACAACTTCTCATTCGTCATCTCCATAAAGTTGAATCCTGTACTCTTAATTTTACACAATTTCATATAGGCCGCCTTTGCCCCTTGCACCTCTTCCTCAATCATTGCCTTGTGCTTCTCCAAACGTTCGATAGATTTAGTCAACTGCTTAATGGTCTGGGTCTGGTCCTTTTTCCTTGAGCAATGTGGTGCATCACATGGATCAAATCCATGTAGCCATCCTCTTGTGGATTCTACCCAGTCCCCATCTTATTGAGGTCCATCAAGACTAGCACCACAACATTCTTCAGCTTCTCATACAGATGTAATACTGAAGAGATAGGTTCTCCGTCATTAACCTTCAATGCCTTTAACTTCGGCCTTGACGCCTTTGGTAATAGATTCCGAGATTGGACGATCTCCTTTAACTTCCCATTCTTTGAGACCGACTCCGTTACTTCTTTCACACTCGGGTTTTACTTTACCAATTATTCCACCGAATCTTCTTACCTTAATATAGAATCCTCAATCTCTCGCATTACCTCCTCCAACTCATCAAAAAGGACTTCATTTCTATCTCTTGTCACAGATGACGATAAGCTTCTACCTCATTTGGGCCCCAAACTCCTTGTCCATCCACTACTTTTATCTTTATTGATGGGTCCATTCATTGGCTCTTCACCCTCGAGCTGATACTTCTTCCTCTCCACATATGTCAGCCATCCCATTCTTGAGTACATATGCACCAAGAATGAGAAAATGCACCCCACTTCCTTTTTGCCAGCCTGCAATTTCTCCCCCATGGCTTGCACATTCATGGAAAAGATCTCTCCCAAGTTCACCTTGATCAAGTCTATTACAAGTACTTCCACTATTCTCACCTTATGCATGCTTACATAAGTGGTTCTCTATGGTGAAAACATCTGGTTAAGTGTATACATGATCTTCCTCCTAAAATCATCCTTAATAAGTTCAATCTTGTAGCCATTTGTACCCTTCTTGTCCCTCCGGTCAAATTTTGATTCATCAAAGTTGAATCTCGTATGCATCGCTGACCCTTCTCAATTGATGCTGTCCTTCGCCTTCTTATAATCCCTACCTAGTGCTTCAGCCCACAAGATAGCATACCACAAATCGGGATAGCCTCTCCATCCTATCGGGTTCTTTGTCTTCTTCGTCTGAACTTTCTCACACAACTATGGGTGGCCAAATCTCCTCAACTATACTATCTGAATACCAAGTTTATGCTCCTTCGTTCAGATACACTGATTTGAGAAGAGAGAAATTTCAGTAGTGTAACATTCTCATAGGCTCCTTTTCGAAGACACTGCCTGAAGTGTAAGATGGCCCTGTGGGTCCAGCCTTGGCTAGCGAGATTAGTCATGTACAAGCAAGAACCATCACATAGTCGTGCATTAGTGAAGATTGATAAGCGGAACCATTCTTTGAAGATGCTAGGTCCGGGAAATAGACACCTTCCTGGTTGTATCAATAAAGCATTCAGGTAGCAAAGCACATGACTTCGGCTTCTGTCGCGGGTAGACACTGAATGATTAGCAGAGTGTCCGAGCTTCTATATTGAGCCATGCTTTGACTGTCAAAAAGCCTTACAAGCTTTTGGCTGAAGCTTTAGATGAGTAGGATCGGTGAGGTTGCTTTCACGGGGTATTGGAGTTTTCGTAGGTGAACTATTGTAGCGAATCTCATAGCGTAGGCTCTCGAAGAAAGGGGGCTACGTGAATAAAGCCAACGGACACTTTATTGAGGCCCTTTGCTTTGACTGAAGTTCATCCATGATCTTCTGTCGAAGTGAGTTTATACCGTATATTTATGTAGACTTCAAAGCTTTTGTTCATATGAGGAGCCCTCTCAATACTCGTGTCTTCTTGTTCTCTGTTTACTTTGCTAAGAACGACAACTGACTCGTGCATATTACTTCACATCTGTCGCGGTGTTGGACTCGGGTGCGGGGATCGTGTTGCATCCACAATATGGTCTAGTAGGCGCTAACTGGTGCAATAGACTAAATACTCTTTTGTATGTCTTTTCTTCCTAATACTTGTGCCAAACTCTCAAATTTGACAGAACTCATAGGAGACGATGAGAAAAATCAATCCGAGCATTTGACCAACATTACTCTAAAAGATTCCACGAGAAGAAAGGCATTAAGTTACCATGGAACAATAGGGAAAAAGGGATCTTCAGAAATTCAAGCCCTAACAACAAAGAAACCATTTGTCCCCAAGAAACCCACAACGCCAACCAAGGAGTTCAAGCTAATATGCTAGAAATTCAGGGAATCATGGCACATGGCTAAGAGTTGCTCCAACCCAAGGTAAGTATTTGGAGCATGAATATCTTTGTTGCTAAGGCTTTGAAGGAATGGAATATTTAGGGGACATTACCCACCAAGCGTGATAATCCAAGTCTAATGTTTCTTGGAGGCCGAATAACTAATTGTGAAGTTACTACCTTTGTGGACATATGGGCAATCCACTCATTCTTGAGCCAAAGCTTAGTGGAGAAGTTAGGTTTACCAACTATCAATACGGACAAGGCCATGCAGGTGCAGTTTGCCAAGAACAAAAGACACCGAACTTCAAGGTTAGCATCGGGAGTAAAGTTTAGTTGTGGCAAACTTGAATTACAAGAAAACTTCATGGTGTGAGTGTAATAGCAGGCAGTGCATTACTAAAGTGAATTGCAATAGAAAGATTCGTTCCCAAGGGAATGAGGTATTCAATGAACCAAACAGGAAGAGGAATGTGCGTTTATACATCTTTATCTACTATGGACTGCAGAGTCTGAATAGCACAAGGATAAGACTCCACTAAAGTCTACACCAATCATTGTCAATCCCACCAATTCACAAGACACAAGTTTGCTTTGCCAAAGTTGTTTACTCATAGATGTGGATCTTTTCTCTTACAAGCCTCAGTCCAGACGCTACACTTGCTGAAGTTCTTCTAAGTGTACTACGCAAACACAGCTTATGGACTAATATCAGGATAGCTTCATAGGTATTCATTCCAGTCTATGCTGATTTCTCGTCACATACACGAGCTCCGCAAGCACTTGAATAATCCTAGCTATAATTTGCAGTTCAATAAAATTGAACACTTGCAAGGAAAAGAGATCTGTGTCTAGTTGTCCTACTTCTATTTATACATGGATTCCTAACTGCTACTCCTAACCGACATCTATACGGATCGTTCTGTCTTAAATCTACTTTGTCCATCTAAGCCATGCGATCGTATCTCCGCCTCTCACGTAAATGCATTGATTTCTAACTGCATTTCCAATACATCTATTACGATCTCCTTTCGATGTAACGTCATAGCCTCCCTGAAATCTTGTCACATAGCTCTATATATCTCTTTCCGACGGTCCTTGAAATCTCCCGTATTTTCTATTAATGTCACCAACTGCTCCAACCACTACACCTTTACAATGTCACACCGAGCAAAGAAGTGTTACACACATATGTTGGCAAGAGTCTCCAATCGGGCTACTGCCTCCATATCCACCTTATTCAATCTTCGATTTAGGTCTTGCACCGTCTTGCGCAGCTATAAATTCTCCTTCTTGACGAATTTCACTTCTGCATACCAAATACGGAAAATCTTTGCATACTCTTTCTTTGACAGCAACACCAAATGATGAATCGACTCGCTCTAGGGAAGAATGACCAAACCGATTCTATTGGGCAAATCGTACAAAATGTGGACAAGCTGTCCAAGCATAAAGTTGAGTTGGAGAAGTGGGTAGATTTCTCTACGAGAGGGTAATAACTCAATTTGGATGCTCTCTAGAAATTATATCAAATGGAGGTGGTGAGTTTATTGGAAGCATTATACAAGCCATGTTAGATCATTTCTCCATCAAAGCACGGAGGACTACTTCCTACAAACCCAATGCTAACGGGTTGGCAGAGCGAAACAACTATACACTGTGCATGATGTTGGCCAAAGATGCAGACATGGACGGGAGCAAGCAAAATTGGAACAAAAGGCTGCATGCTATCTTGTGGGAGTATTAGACGACTTGGAAGACATCAACATGGTACTCACCTTTCCGTATGGTATATGGTGTCGAATCAAAACTTCTAATTCAATTTGATTTGACAACCTTCCTAACTATCCAACGGAAGTTAAAGATGACGAATGGAGCAGAAGCTATCAAATCAAGACGTCAACAACTGCTGGAGTTGGAGGAGGCTTGAGATGTGGCCATGGTATGTGTGAAAGGCTCAACAATTACAGACGAAGTATCCCGATAATCGACTTGGAAATGTGACCTCCGGGCTGACTCTCACTCAGGTTTACCTCCGATGGCTTTTTGGAAGCTCATCATGAATCTAGAAGGACTTAGTCCCACCCTTTGCCCATGATCCTATTGCTCACTCTTACACAAACTCTCAAAGTCCAAGCTCTATTATGCACATTATCACCAAGAGTAAGATATCACTCAAAAGGAAAGGGATACTTTGGTAATCAAAGTCTTCATTGAATCAAGGTTCCACTCCGAACATGACATCTCCAAGAACCAAGCTCCCTAAAACTAAGATCACCACACTATCTCCTCCCAAAACTAACTTCCATTGAAAAACTACTTGAGAGGTGCTTCTCAACCTCTCTATTTATACTACTTAGAATCTTACCCTAGTAACTACAAGTAATCACTATGTAACTTCCTCTTACCAAGTTTAAACGAGGTAGAGATCACAAACCCCAATGAAAAGGGTTCATGGCAACATGCAATTGGTCCACTTGGATCTTCTAGAAGCCCAACTACTCCCTAATTGACTTCTAGTGTACCAAGTCAATCTCGCCCCTAGATTTAAGGGTCTTCACCAAGTCCAACCAATGAAAACTAGTCCAAGTCAAGGGAAGTCAAGATACCCATGTGATGGAATCTATTCCTTGACTCATACTAAACAACAAAATAGAAGTTCTCATCTACCACACCAAAAGTTACTCTATATTTTCCTCCAACTTAACCATAACTAGCTAAACATAGTCATGACTAAGATAAACTTAGGCACAATTTAGATATACTTTCATTTTATCCTATATGTACAACCCTCGGTCTTACATTTACCCCGGACCAAGATTTCACTCCGTCCCGGAGTGAAAGAATCTGATCGTCGATGAAACGGCTTCAACTTGTCGTGATTCACCCGGTCAAAATGTCGTCCTCCCAACTCCTTCAAATCGTAAGTAAAGTTTCCCCACACCTTGTGAACTATGAAAGGACCAAAGTACTTTGGAAGAAATTTCTTTCTTGCTCTCTTATATCTAATGGAATCGTAAAGCATTACCCAATCACCTTCTTTGAAAATCTTCATCTTCTTTGTCCCAAATCGATTATCATGATACTTCTTCTGCAATTGTTGAGCCCGCTCCACACGTACCATGGCCACAGCTCGAGCCTCCTCCAGCTCCAACAGTTGTTGACATCTTGATTTGATAGCTTCTACTCCATTCTTCCTCTTTAACTTCCGTTGGATAGTTAAGAAGGTCGATCAAATCAAATTGAATTGGAAGCTTTGACTCGACACCATATACCATACGGAAAGGTGAGTACCCTGTTGATGTCTTCCAAGTCGTCCGATACTCCCACAAGATAGCATGCAACCTTTTGTCCCAATTTTGCTTGCTCCCGTCCATGTCTGCATCCTTGGCCAACATCATGCAAAGCGTATAGTTGGTTCGCTCACGCCAACCCATTAGCATTTGGTTTGTAGGAAGTAGTCACCCGTGCCTTGATGGAGAAATGACCTAGCATGGCTTGTATAATGCTTCCAACAAACTCACCACCTCTATCGAGATACAATTTCTAGAGGGCATCCGAATCTAGTTATTATCCTCTCATATAGAAATCTACCCACTTCTTCCTCACTAGTAGATTTTAGAGGTCTAGCTTCTACCCACTTGGTTAGATAATCAGTAGCTACCACAATGAACTTGTTACCCGAGGAGTAAGATTCAAGGGTCCTACAAAGTCTATTCCCCACTTTTCAAAAGGTCCTAAAATAGGAACTGATGTCAAAGGAGGGGTTTTCATGGACTTTTTAGCAAAAGCTTGACACACATCACAACTCTTGCAAAATTCCACACAATCTTTGAAAATGCCCTTCCAATGATAGCTTTTGCATCTAGGATCTTAAATGCGATTACCTTTCCCCTGCAAAGTGTCCTCCACATACAGGTCCATCATGAAACTCCTCCATAAGTTGAATTGACTCCTCCTTCCAACAACCCTTCCGAGTAGTCCATCTGCTCCTTGATGAAACAACACGTCCTCTATGATGGTATAAGGTTCACATCGCTTCACCAATGCATTCCTCTCCCGTGAATGCATGCCTTGGGGAAACTCTCCCTCCGAGATGAAATCCCATATCCCCTTGTATTCAGCCGGTACCTTTGTTATGGTGTCCATCATCGGCAAATCCTCATACGGAAATGTATCATCCCTTGGTTGATCTCCTTCCTCATCGTATGCTCGAGACATCAAATCGGCATTGGCATGTTTCTTACCGGGTCGATCCTCAATGATGTAATCAAACTCCGCCAGTAACAACTTCCATCTGGCTATCCTACCCTCAGCATTAGGCTTGTTGAAAATGTACTTCAAAGCCTTGTGGTCAGTAACGATAGTAAACTTCCCTCCCAAAAGATAGTGTCGAAACTTCTTGAGTGAGAAGATCACGACTAAAGCCTCCCTTTCAGATCCTTGAATAGTTTCTCTCACCGCACCATCGTCTACTAGCATAAGCAATTGGATGATCATGGCTATCTTCATCTAAGCTGGCTTAGAGTGCATCCTATAGCAATGTTTGATGCATCCGTGTAGAGAATGAAAGGTTTACCCCAATTTGGTTTGGCTAAAATAGGAGCCGTTACCAACGCCTTCTTAAAGTTCGAGCATGCCATTTGCCTCTCCATCCTTGAGGATTAAATTGTAATCCGTCCCCTTCTTCATGTAAACCGTCAAGGCATAAGCTTTGTTGGAGAAGGAAAAGATGAACCGTCGATAGTATCCCACCATTCCAAGGGCGCCTCAACTTGGTCAACGTCACCGGAAAAGGTAAGTCGAGGATGCGTTTCACCTTTTACGGATCCACCGCTATACCATCTTTGGAGATGATGTGCCTAACAACAAACCTTCCTCACATCCAAAAATGCATTTTTTCTGGATTGAGCGAGGCCTTGGCTTTCTCCAACCGTTGTAGAATTTTGATCAAATGATCAAAATGATCCTCCTTCTTCCATTATACACAAAAATCATCTATGAAATCTCGCACAAATTTCCCAATAAAAGGTTCAAACACCTTGTTCATGAACCTCTGAAAAGTTCTTTGGAGCATTACATAGACCAAAGGGCATTACCTAAAGGCAAAAGTTCCCCATGGCGTGGTAAAAGTGGTTTTGAGCTGATCTTCAGGAGCAATTTGAATTTGGTTATAACCACTATAACCATCTCCAAAACTATACCACTCATGACCTGCCACCTCCTCTAGAATCTCATCTATGAAAGGTAAAGGATAGTAATCCTTCTTTGTGACAGCATTCAACTTCTTGTAATCTACGCATACACGTAGCTTACCATTCTTCTTCTTGACTATCACAATAGGAGAAACCCATTCAGAATTCTCTACCTCATAGATGAAACCCGCATCCTTTAGCTTGTCGATCTCCTCCTTGACCACCACAGCCGTTGGTGGATTTATCCGGCGTTGCTTGTGACGTCTTTGGGCCGAGCCTTCTCCTCTAACTCAATGCGATGAGTTTCTAAGGTTACTTCCTTCAAATCCTTGTAGCTAAAGGCAAAGACATGGATATATTTTCGAAATATATCCAAGAACCTTGACTTCTCCTCCATAGTAACCTTGGGACCAAACTTGAGAGTGGAGAGCCGTCGAGTTATCTCATCTTTACTCATCTTCATCTTGTCGGGATCTTTCACCACCCCCCGGCCTAGGAAGTAAATCCATTGCAGCAAGAACTTGAACTTGAACATCATCGTCCGAGGTATCTTCAGATGATGTCTCCTCATCGATCGACATGTTGGTGTCAACCTCTGAAAAACTACCACTTTCTTCACTCTCGGACTACGAGTAATCACTCGTAGGTCTATCAGTGCGAGACCGCTCCTCCGCCACTTGTGAGAGGGACATTCACTCGATGGTTTTTCGGCCCTATCTGAAGGTAACCCTTATGCCACCGATCAGTTGTCCTCCACGACCCTCAACCAAAGGTCTTCCTAACAACAAGTAAGTAGCTAGCCTCCTCAAGCACTTGAAAGGACAACAAGGTTTGAACTCCCATCACACTTACCACCACCTTGTCCACCACTCCAATGGGTCGCACCTTTTGCTTGTTGGCCATCCCAACAATGATGTTGGAAAGGTCTTGAAAGCTTCATCCCCAACTTCTTCAACAAACGTTCGACATGGCATTCACCGCAGATCCACCATCCACTAGTACATCCGAAACATCACGTCCATTAATGCGTACTTCAATCTTGGCTTTGAGTGCATACCTCGAGGCAGCGGCATCCACCACTCCTACTCCAACATTTGCCATGGAAGCTTTCCCCTTGGATCGTCGCTTCTTGGTCCTTTTTTGGAGCTTAGGCCTCCCTCAACTCCTTTCTTATCGTAGGATTTAGAGCAATCAATTGGCCAACAGTTATATTGGCTTTTTGATTCCCCACATCCTCCACCACGTCGTATTTGATTTGGGTAGATGAAATGGAGAAATCATCCATTCCCAACTTCTTTCTCGGTGCTCTCGGTTGACTCACACCCTTTGGATCGAGTGCTCCGGCTTGGTTGATCTTCCATTGAGATGGACTCCTCTGCAAATCTTGCTCTCTTCTTCGTGTGCAAGAATATCAACTCTGGAACTTATAGAGCTCTCTCCCTTCTCAAGCGTGCACGATGAGGAAACACATCAATAGACGCTACTCCCTTATCCTTCGATTGACTTGGAGCAGGAGTAGAATTGTTGTGTCTAACTCCATCATGTTGTCGAGATTAGGACAATTTCGTTGGAAATGAGGGCCTCCACAACTAAAGCATGAAGCTGTGAAGTTCCCTTGTGGTGGATTTCCTTTTGGAGGATAATTCCCATACCCTCTAGATCCTCCCCCCTACATTCCGATTCCTCCTCTCCCATAGTTGTACTACGTTAATCTTGAGATCAGCGAGTGTTTATGTGATAGATTTCAACTCATGGTGCAAGTCTACCTTTGGAGAATTTACTCTTGGCCGGGGCAAACAACAGTAGGAGTTGCCATTCTAACCACAACAGGTGGTGATGCTTCTCTAGCCACCAAGCTAGAATCATCGTCTTCTAGGCTCTCCTCCATTCGAATAGCAATGCGAATAGCCTCAACCTTAGAAGAGGGCTTTTCATATCTCACCTTGCTTCGAAATCGAGGCTTCAAACCTCCAATGAAGTTCTTTGTCAACATCGCCACAATCCCCACCATGGTTGGCTCGACCTCGTCTCCACTCTTTCTCAACACCACAAAGCGTGACTCCGGCTTCTCCGTTCTCTCTCACGTATGATCTCACCTTCTCACTCTCTCCTTGCTTCAAAAGGTGACTTCACACATCAGCTTCTCGTAACTTTCATCCGGAAGAAAGTTTTCAACAAGATTCTCCGTCAAACTCTCCCAAGTGTCTTCCTCCACATGCTCCTTCTTGTACTCATTGTACCACTTCAATGCAGAATCCTCCAAGAAGTCGGGCAAAAGGATAGCCCATTCGGGTTTCCTTCTCTCATTGTTTCCTATGCATGCCCTCTTGAAGTCTCTCACAAAAGATTCTACATCTTCTTTCTCTCTCCCATAGAACACGGAAGCTTCCCCATTTCCAACTCCTTTTGTCGTTGTTGTTGGAAATTTATACGGGGACTCCCTAATACAACACAAACAAAACTAGCTCCATTCTAGAGTAATTCATCAATGGCAAAATGAAGCGGAATTGGTTGGTCCAAGATTGCCATGGCTCTCTCCTCTCCTAAACACACTATGAGCCTTACCCTCATTGACATCTTCTCGATCATTCTGAAAATGATCTCCATCTTCAGATTAGAACTTGAGCCACATGGAGATTTCAACTTTTCGGTATCTGCACTCAATTTATCTTCAAAGCCTCCACTAGTGACTCCAACAGAGCTTTCACGCCACTACACTTTCGTGTCCTAAGGGAAGTCGGTCCTCCACAATTTTCACAATAGTTTCCACTCTTGGATTCATGGGGAGATGATGGTCCCGGATGAAGGTTTAGCTCTCCCACGTTTCGTCTCTCTCTCAACCTCCGATCTTTGGTCCTCAAAGGACAACTCACAAGCTTATGTCCCTCCTCTCCACAATAGAAGCAACTCTCACGTTTCGCTCTCGGGGAACTTTTTAGTGTCCTCTCTTCAAACTCCACTCTGAACTCCCTCGTGTTCGAATCCGCTGAAACAATCACGTCCAGCCCTTGAGGTATCTTAGATAACCGGATCTTCCAAAGAGGTTGATCTCCCATTTTCCAATGAGTGTCAAGTCATCCTCACTATGCAAAACACTCATGCACTCACTCTCTCGGAATGACCATAAACAAGGAAAAAGTAAATCTGAAAAGTAAAGCAGTTTTGCTCACTTTTATACCCCCCTATACTTTAGGTATCATAACTTTCTCTATAAAAATGATCTCTCAACGAAATTTAAACCCACATGTAGCTTAGCTCTTGATATACAATCGTGCAAAGTTTCAAATCCTGATTCAATTCTTGCACGAATTGATAAGCTCTGTTCACTTTTTCCCGAGAGCTATCTTTCAAAACCCGTCAAGACCCTAGCAAATTCTAAACATCATAACTTTTGATCTAGACATGATATGACTGTTATTTCAAGTGCAAAACGTATCCCATCTACTAATCTAAAATCAATAAAATTATCGGAAAAACTTTGGAAAATAAAGTTTTCCTCCCAAATACATACTATAGCACTCTCGCCTCATCCCAAACAACACTTAAGTAAACAAAATGTACAAAATAACTTCCAGGCTATCATATAACACTACCGGATACACAAATGCTACATTACTATGCATCATGATCTCGGTTCGCTCTTCCCCACAGTCCTCTCCATATGAGTTCTCATCGTTGCGCTCTCACGGGCAATAAACTGGATTCGAACATCTCTTCTCCTTCTAGACTGAGGTCCCGGCAACGGAACCAAAAATGTGACCTCGGGCTGACTCTCACTCAGGTTTACCTCCGATGGCTTTTGGAAGCTCATCATGAATCTAGAAGGACTTAGTCCCACCCCTTTGCCCATGATCCTATTGCTCACTCTTACACAAACTCTCAAAGTCCAAGCTCTATTATGCACATTATCACCAAGAGTAAGATATCACTCAAAAGGAAAGGGATACTTTGGTAATCAAAGTCTTCATTGAATCAAGGTTCCACTCCGAACATGACATCTCCAAGAACCAAGCTCCCTAAAACTAAGATCACCACACTATCTCCTCCCAAAACTAACTTCCATTGAAAAACTACTTGAGAGGTGCTTCTCAACCTCTCTATTTATACTACTTAGAATCTTACCCTAGTAACTACAAGTAATCACTATGTAACTTCCTCTTACCAAGTTTAAACGAGGTAGAGATCACAAACCCCAATGAAAAGGGTTCATGGCAACATGCAATTGGTCCACTTGGATCTTCTAGAAGCCCAACTTCTCCTAATTGACTTCTAGTGTACCAAGTCAATCTCGCCCCTAGATTTAAGGGTCTTCACCAAGTCCAACCAATGAAAACTAGTCCAAGTCAAGGGAAGTCAAGATACCCATGTGATGGAATCTATTCCTTGACTCATACTAAACAACAAAATAGAAGTTCTCATCTACCACACCAAAAGTTACTCTATATTTTTCTCCAACTTAACCATAACTAGCTAAACATAGTCATGACTAAGATAAACTTAGGCACAATTTAGATATACTTTCATTTTATCCTATATGTACAACCCTGGGTCTTACAGAACGAAGAAGAAGGCTTTCAAAGAAGGTGATTGGGTAATGCTTTATGACTCCATTAGATATAAGAGAGCAAGAAAGAAATTTTTTCCAAAGTACTCTGGTCCTTCCATAGTTCACAAAGCGTGGGGAAATTTTACTTAAGATTTGAAGGAGTTGGGAGGACGACATTTTGACTGGGTGAATCACGATAAGTTGAACCCGTTTCATCGACGATCAGATTTTGTCACTATGAGGACGGATTGAAATCTTTCTCCGGGGGTAAATGTTAGACCCATGGTTGTACATATAGGATGAAATATAAGTATATCTAAATTGCACCTAAGTTTATCTTAGTCATGAATATGTTCAGTCATCACATGGGTATCTTGAATTTCCTTGACTTGGACTAGTTTTCATTGGTTGGACTTGGTGAAGATCCTTAAATCTAGGGGCAAGACTGACTAGGTAAACTAAAGTCAATTGAAGAGTAGTTGGGCTTCTACAAGTTAGTTTTGGGAGAAGTTAGTTTTGTCAGAATACGTTTGAGTAAATGAAGGTTCAATTGATTCAGGCCCTGACCTTGATAATGCCAAATTGAGAAAAGACGTTCCACGTAGACATATATACTTCTTCTAGTGCAATTAGGGTGGTCTCAGGCTAGCGCGATGCTCAAGGAAAAATAATTCGATTTATTTTGCGAGTTGTATGCTGATTTCAGTCAAACCGAATTATTTCATCACAAAACGGGAAGCAATAGGAATGATTAACGCCGTCAGAAAATTTTGACATTATCTTCATGTTTATGAATTTCATGTGGACCGTTATCCTTTGAAGAATTTAGTTCAAATGGCGGATTTATCCAAAAGACTAGTCAGGTGGATGTTCTTACTTCAAGAATCCATCTTCAGTGTCCAAACGAAAAAGAGAATTCATGATACTAATGCGGACTTCTTGTCCAAGATAGAGATGCATATCGCAACTTAAGAACATTGGGGCTACCATAAGGTTTGACACGAAAGTAGAGTATAGTATTGATCCATAAGGCTGCCCCATATCAATTGGGAAAAAGGATATTGTTGAGAATGGGTGCAAACAAGATCCTCCATAGGTGTTTGGAACCATATGAAGTCCAAAGAATGGTTTGAGCAATGCACAAAGAGGCGGTAGAGGGCCACTATGCTTTGAAAAATACGGTTAAGAAAATCTGAGCTGCATGGTATTGGTGGCTTACCATGTATAAAAACTGTTGAGAAACCAACTCTTCAGGAATCACTCCAAGAAGAGGAGAGCACACCGAAGGGACAAGAGAGAGTGTACATGAATGAGATACAAGGAGTGAGTACAAGGAAACCCTAATCTCGGGTTAGCCCTAAACAGATTTGTACCATCGGTACGTAACAACCCTAGATCTACGGCCTGGAGTCATCAGGCACAGATCGACCTATATCAACTCGATGAGCTTGGGATATTAACACTCCCCTTCAAGCTCAACTGTACATCATGAACTCCTACACAATGTCGAAATGTAGCAAACGACTCTCTAGGTAAAGCTTTGGTGAAGATATCTGCAACCTGATCTCATGTATGTATATATCTAAGATCTACTACATCTGAAAGGACCTTCTCCCTAACAAAGTGATAGTGCACCTCAATGTGCTTTGTCCTGACATGAAAAACAGGATTGTTGGTTAACATCATGCTGCTAATGTTATCAGCTAGGATAACTGTAGGACTAGGATAATCTACTCCAATATCAGAAAGCAAGTAACGAAACCAAATTGCTTCACAAGTGGCATTCATAGCACCACGATACTCTGCCTCTGTGGAAGACAGTGCCACGGTTGGTTGCTTCTTAGAAGCCCAGCTCACAGCCGCACTCCCAAGTCCAAACGCATATCCAGACGTGGATCTCCTGCCAGAAATATCTCCTGCCCAATCAGCATCGGTGTAGCCATGCAGGTTCAGCTCACCTCCAAATCTATATCGAAGTCCAAAATGAAGTGTGGACTTCACATAGCGGAGAATCCGCTTGACCGCCATCATATGCGGTACCCATGGAGCATGTAGGAACTGACTGACTAGACCAACAACATAGCTCAAATCTAGTCTAGTGATAGTCAGATAAATCAAACTCCCAACCATGCATGCAGGGGGGGGGATCGCAAGTAACTCTCCATCTTCCAACTCTAGCTTTAGACCTTGTTGGAGAGGAGTGTCAACTGGTTTACAGTCAATCATCCTGAATCTCTCAAGCATATCTAAAGCATATTGGCTTTGTACAAGCCAAGTATCCTTTCCCTCTGTAATATACTCCACACCAAGAAAGAACTTGAGATACCCTAAGTCTTGTATCTCAAATTCGGAACATAAGATACTCTTGATGCGGGAAATCATCTCCTCATGGTTCCCAGTGACTAAGATCATCTACATAGATGGAAATCATCACTACATGAACTCCTGATCTCATGCAGTATAGCGATGAGTCGGAATGACAGACTACAAATCCAAGAGATATGAGAAAGGAATTGATCTTCTCATACCATGCTCTCGGAGCCTGATTCAAACTGTTAATATCCCAAGCTCTTCAAGTTGATATAGGTCGATCCATGCGTGATGACTACAGGCCGTAGATCTAGGGTTGTTACGTACCGATGGTACAAATATGTTTAGGGCTAACCCGAAATTAGGGATTCCATGTACTCACCCTATATATACAAGGGAAGGCGAAGCCTTCCCTATCTCATTCCTGTACACTCTCTCTTGTCCCTTTGGTGTGCTCTCCTCTTCTTGGAGTGATTCTTGAAGAGTCGGTTTCTCAACACAAACCATAGAGGGATTTCCTTAACTTACAAACGCGGGAAAGAAACTTCGGATCTTCGTAATTAGGTGGTTTTTGCATGTAGACTTCCTCACCGAGATCTCCATTGAGAAAGACGTTCTTGAAGTCCATTTGATGCATTCGCCATCCCTTGTTGACAGCAATAGCAACCACCGTACGAATCATTGCCATCTTGGCAACTGGACTAAATGTCTCTTCGTAGTCCACTCCATGCTGTTGTGCGTAGCCCTTGGCTACCAATCTGGCCTTGTATCAAGATACAGTGCCATCCGAGTTGCGCTTGACCTTGAAGACCCATATGCAACCAATCGCTTTCTTTCCTTGAGGTAAGTCCACTAACTCCCATGTTTGTTGGTGACGAAGTGCAGCAAGTTTTGTCTCCATGGCTTCAATCCACTCATTTTTGTGCATCGTCTCCTCAAGCGTACTCGGTTCTGGCTCAGCAAGAACGTGAGTCATATATGCATGATGATCAGCAAGGAAACTTCCATGCATAAATCTATGAACCGGATGCCGAACTCTCTCAAATTTACGTAGGGCAGTATCAGATGTACTGTTTGTCTCCCCTTGCTTTGGATATGAGGTACTAGCAACATCGTTCTGGGACACTTCATCCAACGGATGAATATCGGTAATCCGTGGTGAGGACATCATATGTTGCAAAATAAAATGATCCTCAGAACTAGGAGTCGGTCTGAAAGGTGTTCGGTGAACTTCATCTGTAGCAGCTCCAGTACGATAGACTTCGGCTCTAGATCGTGTGACTCTAGAAACTCCACTGCTAAAAAGGTACGATTGAACGGACTCCTTGGTGCAGTTTCAGCAGGAAGAGTGGGTATGACCGGAACAATCGGAGGTGCATACCAAGATTGCAACTCTTCAAATACAACATCTCTACTTATATAGAATTGCATAGAGGAAGGATTATAACATCTATATCCTTTCGTATCTAAGGCATATCCAAGGAAAATACACTTCTCAGCTTTCGGATCTAGTTTCTTGCGCTTCTCATCCGGAATGTGTACATAACAGATGCAATCTAAAACTTTCAGAAATGAGTAATCAGGCTTGTGGCCTGTGAATACCTCCATCGGGGTCTTGTTGTGAACTGCTGCAGTTGGAGTTCGATTCATCAAGTACAATTTTAACGAAATGACTTACGCCCGTAACGGTCTAGGCAGGTTCTTATCGTTCAACATAGTGCGAGCAGCTTCTGCTATGTGACGATTCTTCCTCTCGGCAACGCCATTCTGTTGTGGAGTATAATTGCAAGTCTTCTGGCGCTGTATGCCATGCTAACGTAGGTAAGCAGTGAATTCTCGAGACAGAATCTTGCCTCCTCCATCCGAACATAGACAAAGGATAGATTGTCCAAACTGTTTCTCCACCAAGGTGTGGAAAGTCTAGAAAGCTGACAGTACATCTGAAGAGCTCTTGCTCTTAAGGAAGTAAACCCAGGTGTAGCGAGAGAAATCATCAATGAAGGACACGAAGTACTCAAAACCAGATAAACTTGGTTGAGAAGAAGTCCATACATCTGTGTGCACCAACTCTAGAAGCTTGGTCGCTCTCCTACCTGATCCCTTTAAGGGTTTTCTAGCTTGCTTGCCGAACTGACAAGCGGGACACACTGCAGTGGGCTCAGCAGAAGTGAAGTTGGGCAAACCTGTGACTAGATTTGAACTCGGAAGAGTCTTCGGTTTATGTAAGTTCATATGCCCAATTCGCTTGTGCCAAATATCTATGTCAGATACTACAAAGCCACTTTCTCAGAATGACGGGGGAGTTGGTCAAGCATCGACATTAACTGTAGCATCTAGCTTGAACAGTCTACCACTCCTACTACCTCGAGCTACGATAGTACCTATGGAGTCTTCAACAAAGGATCCATCTTTGTTGAAACGCACTTGGAAACTTTGTTCTACCATCTGTCCTACTGATAACAGATTTTGAGTCAAAGTAGGAACATGTAAAACATTTCCGATTCCAGAAAGATTAGATCATGGAATATCAAGCGGAATTTTACCCTTATGCTTGATCTCGTGTTTCGTATCATCTCCAGTCACCATGAACTGAGGAGTCTCCACAGTGTCGAGTGACGCAAACCATTCTTGATGTGGCGTCATGTGGCTGGTAGCTTCGGAATCGATCACCCAATGTGTATCAGGTGCGAAAGCAACATAACTCTAGTGTGTCACAATGAGTAGCTGTTCTTTAGCAGCTACATGGCCCTGTTGGTCCGAAGTGCGCAGATTGTTCTGACGCTTGTAACAATCTTTGGCATAGTGGCCATTGTTGTGACAGTAGTTGAAGGTGTTAACCTGCCTTCTGGCAGCTGGTGGCGCACCTGGTTGGTTCGGCGCCTTGTTCTGTGCACGACCTCTACCACCACCATATCCGGCTCCTTTGCCACGACCTCTGCCTCGACCTCCAAAACCTGCAAAAAACACACCTTCTTGCGGGCTGGACAAAGCACTAGTACTGCCCATAATTCGCACTTCTTCTCCCAACATCATTGGGGCCAAGTCGTCAAACTTCGGAAGAGGTTCTCTAGTCGAAATTGACGTAATGAACTGCTTGTACTCAGCAGGCAGTCCTTGCAATGTCGCACCTATAATCACGGTCGGATCAAGTTGAATATTGATAGATGCTTACTGATATGCTAGTTGCTTGATGTGATTGACGTAGTCACTGGCACACATCGAGCCTTTCTTGACCGTATTGAATTCTGCAAAGAAGCTGCGGCTTCCAAGCTTCTGTTCCCGAATGGAACATCTGTGACAACGCGTCCCAAGCTTCCTTGGGTGTGTCACAGTCTTGAATCTGACCGATCATCGAGCCTGAAATTGTGAGGGCAATGTAGTGGATGGCTTGATACAATCGCTTTCTCCACTCATGCAATGTCTGCTCACTGCGAAGATCACCAGCAACCACGATTGGTGCTTTTTCCCCCTCGGTCACAAGCTCCCATAGCCCCTGGCCTTGAAGGAAGGTCTTCATTCGAAATTTCCATGTTTGGAAATTGTTCTTGTCGAGTTTCTCTCCCGTGATCATGCTCACGGATTCTGCCATGGTTGTGGTCATGAGCGGAAATCAAGACCCCAAGACGGCAAGTACCTGCACATACACAAAACGAACACAAAGAACACCTCCACGACTACGGCGGAAAAATAGCTCCTCTGCACCTCGATCAAGAAACATGCAAAACTCCAGAAAATGGCAAAATGCACCTGTCTTGACCCGCAGACGAAGAAGGAAATGTGTTCGCGATTCTGCACCTACACAATACTTAAGCGAAAATGACGAAGAGAGCTCGGATGGAGCTGAAATTTTTTGTGGCAGGAGCTCTGACAGAGCCCAAGCCTTGGCTTAGATAGAAATCCTCAAACCTCTAAAAAGCTTCATTTAGGCCTCCAAATAGCTCCTCAAAGATTTTGGAAAGGCGATAACTATCACCAACAACTCCAAATCGCACGAAAACTTCATGGCTACCAAATTCGATCATTCAGTGCAAGACGAAATAGGTTAAAAATGATCATCTTGACCTCCAAAAACACGATTGAAGATTATGAGAAAACACAAAACAGTTCCCCAACAATCTAATCGCTTCAGCGGGACAGCCTCTAATTCTGAGGCACACTCCTCACTGATCTCAAGCACTCCTCTATGTCTAATCTACAAAATAATGCTCCCACCATGCTCTGATACCATGTTGAGAAACCGACTCTTAAGGAATCACTCCAAGAAGAGGAGAGCACACCAAAGGGACAAGAGAGAGTGTACAGGAATGAGATAGGGAAGGTTTCGCCTTCCCTTGTATATATAGGGTGAGTACAGGGAAACCCTAATCTCGGGTTAGCCCTAAACAGATATGTACCATCGGTACGTGAAAACCCTAGATCTACGGCCTGTAGTCATCAGGCACAGATCGACCTATATCAACTCGATGAGCTTGGGATATTAACAAAAACTCTCATACTGTAGGACCTCATTTAGGAATTTAAAGCCTATTTTTTTATTTTTTGGAATAAAAAGTATGATATTCGGAGGAAATGAGTAAGGACGAATACAAATATGTGTCTTAGGATGAATATGCATACCAAGTGTGAATGTGAGTAGATTAAATATGGCAGGAGAAGTTCCGATGTTTAGTATAGTGTTGTAACTGTATTGACAAACAGTTACAGGTGTAACCATCTTTAGTTAGTGAGAACTAAAGTAGAGGTTACGCAAGGAGGAGATAGATAGTCTTGAGTTGACTATTAGTGGAGTATCTAAAGATGCCACGTCAGCAATCCGTGTGCTCTTTAGGTTGTGTTTCGTGTGTATTAGTTAGTGTGTTAGTTGGTGTGTTAGTTGGAGTACATGTCAGCAATCCGTGTGCTCATAGGGATGTCCGCCACATCATCGATCCACGAGGAATTGAATGGATGGTGGTTGTGTAACCTTATCTAGTTTGTACCTTTTTGAGTACTATATATGGAGAAAGAGAGACCATTGAGATATCTCTCAACTTCATAATTTCTTGAGCTATTCGAGTGGTCTCTCCTCACTTGCCTAGTGTAACAATGGTATCAGAGCGAACTTGCTCTTTCCTTGAGTGTGGATTACCCCTCTTGGAATAGCAAGATCAAAATGATAACTTTAAGTTCTTGAGAATTGTATAGAGACTGACAAAGGTCATTGATCTGCATGTAGAGTACGGGGGAAAGGGAAAACTGTGGGCTGCAAGTATGGATGTGCCTCAGAAAAATCCTGTACCAAACTTTCCATTTCCTAATCTATTCAACATCCATATTCGATTCATGGAGAAGAATGTTTTCAGAGTGTACCTTGTGGCGAATTGGGGTGCAGATTTTCTGGCTCGAGTGATGGCATGACCAGTACCAATGATACTTCCGATTATCAGTTATGGAGAAACGTGGGATTGTACCATTTACATTCTATACTGAATGTTGGATGGATTTGAATCGTGAATCACCCGCACCGGTTACGTTCAACACGTATGTAGAAATTAGAACAATTTACCGACAGAAGAGAGTATGGAGGGACTTTATTGTTAGGAATTATGATGAAGAGTACTACAGAGCTGTAATAGGATCACCTCGGCCTTTTGTGATTCCTATTTTGAGAGATTGGATTATTATTATACTTACATTGTATTAGTTTGAGTGGTGGAGAAGCATGGAAGCATCAGTTTCTGTGGGTGAAGTTCTGAACTCAATCATGATAGAAATGAAAGAGTTAAGAAAAGCTATTGTAGATGGACATACAAAGCAACAAGCCATGGAGGACAAGATTTGTGCATTAGACAGTGAGAAGGTAGAAAGAGAAAGAGTTGGTGAGATGGAAGTGGAAACTCCAATACAAGAGACTCAATCCCAACCGCAAGCAACTGCTATTGCCAACGAAGAGGCAAATAGGAGACGACTTCAAGAGATGGAAAATCAAGCCAATCTCTTACTTTGTATGGGAAAGTCATGTAAGGTGGAAGCCTACAAGGGCAATAGAGTCATGGGAGTTTTGAAGGGATGGATCATGAGGATGAATATACATCTCTCACATTTTCATGTTTCTGATTTTACAGCATGAATGTTCATGTGGTCTTACCTCATGGATAAGACTCTTACATGGTACACTAAATGAGAACGAATGCTTTCAAAACGAGGCGCTTCTATTTCATGGAGTGGGATGCAAGAGGGGCTTCTTCAAAACTTTCAAGCGGTGGATTCCCTTCAAACCGCAAGAATGAAGTTGTGGGATTTGAAGCAGAAAGGAGGCATACATGAATACATTGAAGAATTTTGTGATCTTCAAGTATCTATTATGGATATGAGTGGAGTAAAAGCCTTAGATGTCTTCAAACGAGGTCTGAAGGAGAGAGTGCGAAAGGAGGTGATGGTGAGTAATCCATCCACAGTGAATGAAGCAATCGCAATTGCTCAACGGATTTCAGATGCTTATGGGATCACACACGGTGAACCATCCAACAATGTTCGAGAACCACTTGGCCCAACACCCATGGAGTTGGGAAACCTTTGACGTAGGGAAGGATATGCATCACCACGAGAACCACCGCCTATGTATAGAGGTGATAATCGTCGATAATTTATTCCAAATTTGCCGGATCTTCCTGCAAATAATGGAACGGTTAATCAAGGAGGAATGGGGGTTCGTGACAATCGTCAATGCTATACATGTGGGAGGATAGATCACATTGCCAAGTTCTGTAGAACTCGATCAGGACCATCCGGAGGAAGACCTATGTTGCAAAGACCTTTCAACAATATGGAAGGAGGGGAATACGACAATGAAGACGAGATCTTGCAAGGAAACGAAGATCACCAGTACACTTGCCTCTCGGCCTTATTGGTTCCACTAAACAAAGAAAATACAGGGTTGGAAGAAGACAACGATTGGAAGCTCATGGAGGGAGCAAGAAACAAGCACGATTGATTGTCACATATGGGATGATGGAAGGACACAAGGTGAAAGTCCTAATTGATCTTGGAGCAATAGAAAATTTTCTGTCACGATCTGTTGCAATGAAATTAGGATTGATTTTGATGAAGGATGTGAGTGAGGAAGTGGAGTTGCCAAATGGGCAAACTGAACTGTAAGACCCAGGGTTGTACATATAGGATAAAATGAAAGTATATCTAAATTGTGCCTAAGTTTATCTTAGTCATGACTATGTTTAGCTAGTTATGGTTAAGTTGGAGGAAAATATAGAGTAACTTTTGGTGTGGTAGATGAGAACTACTATTTTGTTGTTTAGTATGAGTCAAGGAATAGATTCCATCACATGGGTATCTTGACTTCCCTTGACTTGGACTAGTTTTCATTGGTTGGACTTGGTGAAGACCCTTAAATCTAGGGGCGAGATTGACTTGGTACACTAGAAGTCAATTAGGGAGTAGTTGGGCTTCTAGAAGATCCAAGTGGACCAATTGCATGTTGCCATGTACCCTTTTCATTGGGGTTTGTGATCTCTACCTCGTTTAAACTTGGTAAGAGGAAGTTACATGGTGATTACTTGTAGTTACTAGGGTAAGATTCTAAGTAGTATAAATAGAGAGGTTGAGAAGCACCTCTCAAGTAGTGTTTTTCAATGGAAGTTAGTTTTGGGAGAAGATAGTGTGGTGATCTTAGTTTTGGGGAGCTTGGTTCTTGGAGATGTCATGTTCGGAGTGGAACCTTGATTCAATGAAGACTTTGATTACCAAAGTATCCCTTTCCTTTTGAGTGATATCTTACTCTTGGTGATAATGTGCATAATAGAGCTTGGACTTTGAGAGTTTGTGTAAGAGTGAGCAATAGGATCATGGGCAAAGGGTGGGACTAAGTCCTTCTAGATTCATGATGAGCTTCCAAAAAGCCATCGGAGGTAAACCTGAGTGAGAGTCAGCCCGGAGGTCACATTTTTGGTTCCGTTGCCGGGACCTCAGTCTAGAAGGAGAAGAGATGTTCGAATCCAGTTTATTGCCCGTGAGAGCGCAACGATGAGAACTCATATGGAGAGGACTGTGGGGGAAGAGCGAACCGAGATCATGATGCATAGTAATGTACCATTTGTGTATCCGGTAGTGTTATATGATAGCCTGGAAGTTATTTTGTACATTTTGTTTACTTAAGTGTTGTTTGGGATGAGGCGAGAGTGCTATAGTACGTATTTGGGAGGAAAACTTTATTTTCCAAAGTTTTTCCGATAATTTTATTGATTTTAGATTAGTAGATGGGATACGTTTTGCACTTGAAATAACAGTCATATCATGTCTAGATCAAAAGTTATGATGTTTAGAATTTGCTAGAGTCTTGACGGGTTTTGAAAGATAGCTCTCGGGAAAAAGTGTACAGAGCTTATCAATTCGTGCAAGAATTGAATCAGGATTTGAAACTTTGCACGATTGTATATCAGGAGCTAAGCTACATGTGGGTTCAAATTTCGTTGAGAGATCATTTTTATAGAGAAAGTTATGATACCTGAAGTATAGGGGGGTATAAAAGTGAGCAAAACTGCTTTACTTTTCAGATTTACTTTTTTCCTTGTTTATGGTCATTCCGAGAGAGTGAGTGCATGAGTGTTTTGCATAGTGAGGATGACTTGACACTCATTGGAAAATGGGAGATCAACCTCTTTGGAAGATCCGGTTATCTAAGATACCTCAAAGGGCTGGGCGTGATTGTTTCAGCGGATTCGAACACGAGGGAGTTCAGAGTGGAGTTTGAAGAGAGGACACTAAAAAGTTCCCGAGAGCGAAACGTGAGAGTTGCTTCTATTGTGGAGAGGAGGGACATAAGCTTGTGAGTTGTCCTTTGAGGACCAAAGATCGGAGGTTGAGAGAGAGACGAAACGTGGGAGAGCTAAACCTTCATCTGGGACCATCATCTCCCCATGAATCCAAGAGTGGAAACTATTGTGAAAATTGTGGAGTGACCGGACTTCCCTTAGGACACGAGTGTAGTGGCGTGAAAGCTCTGTTGGAGTCACTAGTGGAGGGCTTTGAAGATAAATTGAGTGCAGATACCGAAAAGTTGAAATCTCCATGTGGCTCAAGTTCTAACTGAAGATGGAGATCATTTTCAGAATGATCGAGAAGATGTCGATGAGGGGTAAGGCTCATAGTGTGTTTAGAAGAGGAGAGAGCCATGGCAATCTTGGACCAACCAATTCCGTTCATTTTGCCATTGATGAATTACTCTAGAATGGAGCTAGTTTTGTTTGTGTTGTATTAGGGAGTCCGTATAAATTTCCAACAACAACGACAAAAGGAGTTGGAAATGGGGAAGCTTCCGGTGTTCTATGGGGAGAGAAAGAAGATGTAGAATCTTTTGTGAGAGACTTCAAGAGGGCATGCATAGGAAACAATGAGAGAAGGAAACCCGAATGGGCTATCCTTTTGCCCGACTTCTTGGAGGATTCTGCATTGAAGTGGTACAATGAGTACAAGAAGGAGCATGTGGAGGAAGACACTTGGGAGAGTTTGACGGAGAATCTTGTTGAAAACTTTCTTCCGGATGAAAGTTACGAGAAGCTGATGTGTGAAGTCACCTTTTTGAAGCAAGGAGAGAGTGAGAAGGTGAGATCATACGTAGAGAGAACGGAGAGTTTGGAGTCACGCTTTTTTCGTGTGGTGTTGAGAAAGAGTGGAGACGAGGTCGAGCCAACCATGGTGGGGATTGTGGCGATGTTGACAAAGAACTTCATTGGAGGTTTGAAGCCTCAGATTCGAAGCAAGGTGAGATATGAAAAGCCCTCTTCTAAGGTTGAGGCTATTCGCATTGCTATTCGAATGGAGGAGAGCCTAGAAGACGATGATTCTAGCTTGGTGGCTAGAGAAGCATCACCACCTGTTTGTGGTTAGAATGGCAACTCCTCTTTGTTGTTCTTTGCGCCAAGTAGTAAATTCTCCCGGTGGTAGACTTGCACCATGAGTTGAAATCTATCACAGAAACACTCGCTGATCTCAAGATTAACGTAGTACAACTATGGGAGAGGAGGAATCAGAATGTAGGGGGAGCATCTAGAGGGTATGGGAATTATCCTCCAAAAGGAAATCCACCACAAAGGAACTTCACAGTTTCATGCTTTAGTTGTGGAGGCCCTCATTTCCAACGAAATTGTCCTAATCCTCGACAACATGATGGAGTTAGACACAACAATTCTACTCTGCTCCAAGTCAATCGAAGGATAAAGGGAGTAGCGTCTATTGATGTGTTTCCTCATCAGTGCACGTTTGAGAAGGGAGAGAGCTCTATAAGTTCCGAGTTGATATTCTTGCACACGAGAAGAAGAAGAGAGCAAGATTTGCGTGAGGAGTCCATCTCAATGGAAGATCAACCAAGCCGGAGCACTCGATCCAGTGGTGTGAGTCAACCGAGAGCACTGAGAAAGAAGTTGGGAATGGATGATTTCTCCATTTCATCTACCCAGCTCAAATACGACGTGGTGGAGGATGTGGGGAATCAAAAAGCCAATATAAGCTGTTGGCCAATTGATTGCTCTAAATCCTACGATAAGAGAAAGGAGTTGAGGGAGGCCTAAGCTCCAAAAGGACCAAGCGGCGATCCAGGGGAAAGCTTCCATGGCAAATGTTGGAGTAGGAGTGGTGGATGCCGCTGCCTGCCTCGGAGGTATGCACTCGGGCTTGAAGATTGAAATGCGCATTAATGGGCGTGATGTTTCGGATGTACTAGTGGATGGTGGATCTGCGGTGAATGCCATGTCAGAACGTTTGTTGAAGAAGTTGGGGATGAAGCTTTCAAGACCTTCCAACATCATTGTTGGGATGGCCAACAAGCAAAAGGTGCGACCCATTGGAGTGGTGGACAAGGTGGTGGTAAGTGTGATGGGAGTTCAAACCTTGTTGTCCTTTCAAGTGCTTGAGGAGGCTAGCTACGACTTGTTATTAGGAAGACCTTGGTTGAGGGCTGTGAGGACAACTGATCGGTGGCATAAGGGTTACCTTCGTATAGGGCCGAAAAACCATCGAGTGAAGGTCCCTCTCACAAGTGGCGGAGGAGCGGTCTCGGACTCGGATAGACCTACAGTGATTACTCGTAGTCCGAGAGTGAAGAAAGTGGTAGTTTTTCAGAGGTTGACACCAACATGTCGGCCGATGAGGGAGACATCATCTGAAGATACCTCGGACGATGATGTTCAAGTTCAAGTTCTTGCTGCAATGGATTTACTTCCTAGGCCGGGGTGGTGAAAGATCCCGACAAGATGAAGATGAGTGAAGATGAGATAACTCGACGGCTCTCCACTCTCAAGTTTGGTCCCAAGGTTACTATGGAGGAGAAGCCAAGGTTCTTGGATATATTTCGAAAATATATCCATGTCTTTGCCTTTAGCTACAAGGATTTGAAGGAAGTAACCTTAGAAACTCATCGCATTGAGTTAGAGGAGAAGGCTCGTCGATGCGACGGAAGCAACGTCGGATAAATCCACCAACGATTGTGGTGGTCAAGGAGGAGATCGACAAGCTAAAGGATGCGGGTTTCATCTATGAGGTAGAGAATTCTGAATGGGTTTCTCCTATTGTGATAGTCAAGAAGAAGAATGGTAAGCTACGTGTATGCGTAGATTACAAGAAGTTGAATCTTTGTCACAAAGAAGGATTACTATCCTTTACCTTTCATAGATGAGATTCTAGAGGAGGTGGCGGGTCATGAGTGGTATAGTTTTGGAGATGGTTATAGTGGTTATAACCAAATTCAAATTGCTCTGAAAGATCACTCAAAACCACTTTTACCACGCCATGGGGAACTTTTGCCTTTAGGGTAATGCCCTTTGGTCTATGTAATGCTCAAAGAACTTTTTCAGAGGTTCATGAACAAGGTGTTTGAACCTTTTATTGGGAAATTTGTGCGAGATTTCATAGATGATTTTTGTGTTTACGGAAGAAGGAGGATCATTTTGATCATTTGATCAAAATTCTACAACGATTTGGAGAAAGCCAAGGCCTCCCTCAATCCAGAAAAATGCATTTTTGGATGTGAGGAAGGTTTGTTGTTAGGGCACATCATCTCCAAGGATGGGATAGCGGTGGATCAGGAAAAGGTGAAACGCATCCTCGACTTACCTTTTCGGTGGCGTTGACCAAGTTGAGGCGGTTCCTTGGAATGGTGGGATACTATCGGCGGTTCATCTTTTCCTTCTCCAACAAAGCTTATGCCTTGACGGTTTACATGAAGAAGGGGACGGATTATGATTTAATCCTCAAGGATGGAGAGGCAGCTGTGGCGTTCGAACTTCTTAAGAAGGCGTTGGTAACGGCTCCTATTTTAGCCAAACCAAATTGGGGTAAACCTTTCATTTCTCTACGGATGCATCAAACATTGCTATAGGATGCACTCTAAGCCAATTAGATGAAGATAGCCATGATCATCCAATTGCTTATGCTAGTAGACAGATGGTGCAGGCTGAGAGAAATTATTCAGTGACTGAAAGGGAGGCTTTAGCTGTGATCTTCTCACTCAAGAAGTTTCGACACTATCTATTGGGAGGGAAGTTTACTATCGTTACTGACCACAAGGCTTTGAAGTACATTTTCAACAAGCCTAATCTTCGAGGGTAGGATAGCCAGATGGAAGTTGTTACTGGCGGAGTTTGATTACATCATTGAGGATCGACCCGGTAAGAAACATGCCAATGTTGATTTGATGTCTCGAGCATACGATGAGGAAGGAGATCAACCAGTGGATGATACATTTCGGATGAGGATTTGCTGATGATGGACACCATAACAAAGGGTACGGCTGAATACAAGGGGATATGGGATTTCATCTCGGAGGGAGAGTTTCCCCAAGGCATGCATTCACGGGAGAGGAATGCATTGGTGAAGCGATGTGAACCTTATACCATCATAGAGGACGTGTTGTTTCATCAAGGAGCAGATGGACTACTCAGAAGGGTTGTTGGAAGGGAGGAGTCAATTCAACTTATGAAGGAGTTTCATGAAGGCTCGGTATGTGGAGGACACTTTGCGGGAAAGGTAATTGCATTTAAGATCCTAGATGCAGGCTATCATTGGAAGGGCATTTTCAAAGATTGTGTGGAATTTTGCAAGAGTTGTGATGTGTGTCAAGCTTTTGCTAAAAGTCCATGAAAACCCCTCCTTTGACATCAGTTCCTATTTTAGGTCCTTTTGAAAAGTGGGGAATAGATTTTGTAGGACCCTTGAATCTTACTCCTCGGGGTAACAAGTTCATTGTGGTAGCTACAGATTATCTAACCAAGTGGGTAGAAGCTAGACCTCTAAAATCTACTAGTGAGGAAGAAGTGGGTAGATTTCTATATGAGAGGATAATAACTAGATTCGGATGCCCTCTAGAAATTGTATCTGATAGAGGTGGTGAGTTTGTTGGAAGCATTATACAAGCCATGCTAGGTCATTTCTCCATCAAGGCACGGGTGACTACTTCCTACAAACCAAATGCTAATGGGTTGGCAGAGCGAACCAACTATACGCTTTGCATGATGTTGGCCAAGGATGCAGACATGGACGGGAGCAAGCAAAATTGGGACAAGAGGCTGCATGCTATCTTGTGGGAGTATCGGACGACTTGGAAGACATCAACAGGGTACTCACCTTTCCGTATGGTATATGGTGTCGAGTCAAAGCTTCCAATTCAATTTGATTTGACGACCTTCTTAACTATCCAACGGAAGTTAAAGAGGACGAATGGAGTAGAAGCTATCAAATCAAGACGTCAACAACTGTTGGAGTTGGAGGAGGCTCAAGCTGTGGCTATGGTACGTGTGGAGCGGGCTCAACAATTGCAGAAGAAGTATCATGATAATCGATTTGGGGACGAAGAAGATGAAGATTTTCAAAGAAGGTGATTGGGTAATGCTTTACGACTCCATTAGATATAAGAGAGCAAGAAAGAAATTTCTTCCAAAGTACTTTGGTCCTTTCATAGTTCACAAGGTGTGGGGAAACTTTACTTACGATTTGAAGGAGTTGGGAGGACGACATTTTGACCGGGTGAATCACGACAAGTTGAAGCCGTTTCATCGACGATCAGATTCTTTCACTCCGAGGACGGAGGAAATCTTGGTCCGGGGGTAAATGTAAGACCAGGGTTGTACATATAGGATAAAATGAAAGTATATCTAAATTGTGCCTAAGTTTATCTTAGTCATGACTATGTTTAGCTAGTTATGGTTAAGTTGGAGGAAAATATAGAGTAACTTTTGGTGTGGTAGATGAGAACTACTATTTTGTTGTTTAGTATGAGTCAAGGAATAGATTCCATCACATGGGTATCTTGACTTCCCTTGACTTGGACTAGTTTTCATTGGTTGGACTTGGTGAAGACCCTTAAATCTAGGGGCGAGATTGACTTGGTACACTAGAAGTCAATTAGGGAGTAGTTGGGCTTCTAGAAGATCCAAGTGGACCAATTGCATGTTGCCATGTACCCTTTTCATTGGGGTTTGTGATCTCTACCTCGTTTAAACTTGGTAAGAGTAAGTTACATGGTGATTACTTGTAGTTACTAGGGTAAGATTCTAAGTAGTATAAATAGAGAGGTTGAGAAGCACATCTCAAGTAGTGTTTTTCAATGGAAGTTAGTTTTGGGAGAAGATAGTGTGGTGATCTTAGTTTTAGGGAGCTTGGTTCTTGGAGATGTCATGTTCGGAGTGGAACCTTGATTCAATGAAGACTTTGATTACCAAAGTATCCCTTTCCTTTTGAGTGATATCTTACTCTTGGTGATAATGTGCATAATAGAGCTTGGACTTTGAGAGTTTGTGTAAGAGTGAGCAATAGGATCATGGGCAAAGGGTGGGACTAAGTCCTTCTAGATTCATGATGAGCTTCCAAAAAGCCATCGGAGGTAAACCTGAGTGAGAGTCAGCCCGGAGGTCACAGAACCAATTGAGACATTAGCACGGAGTGTACAACTAGCCATAGGTGGGTACAAGGAAGAGATTGAGTGGAGAGTAATCCGATTAGCTCGATATGATGTCATCCTAGGAATGGCATGGATGGAGCAATACAATCCGGAGGTAGATTGGAGAAAGAAAGTAGTAAAAAGTAGTGGATGGAAGATTTACGGAGATAGAAGCAGATCTCAGAATAAAAGCTTACCTCTCTTTGTGATTGGTAAGACTGCCATTTCTAGAGGTGATGTATGTTTCTTGGGACTTATAAGAGATGTTGCTGGTTCTAAGGACAATCTTTACATTCCAAAATCATTGAGAGATATTATTACGGAGTATCAGGATGTCTTCCTAGATGATCTACCAAAAGATTGCCACCTAAGAGGCGTGTAGATCACAAGATCGAGGTGATATCCGGAAGCACTCCAACGTGCAAAACTCCATATCGTTTGGCTCCAAATGAGTTGGAGGAATGTAAAGCTCAAGTGGAGGAGATGTTGAGAAAGGGGTTCATACAACCAAGCATTTCACCTTATGGAGCCCCCTGTCTTTGTTCGTGAAGAAGAAGGACGGGAGTATGCGAATGTGCATTGACTATCGAGCACTCAATCAACAAACGATCAAGAACAAATATCCATTACCAAGAATGGATGATTTGTTTGACCAACTTCAAGGGGCGAAGTACTTCACCAAATTGGATTTGAGGAGCGGTTACAACCAGATTCGAATTGCTGATGAAGATGTTAGAAGACAACTTTCCGTACTAGGTATGGTCACTTTGAGTATCTAGTGATGCCTTTTGGTCTCACTAACGCACCTACCACATTCATGGGATTAATGAACGATATTTTTTGTCCTTATTTAGACAAATCTGTTATTGTCTTTTTGGATGATATTTTTATATATAGTACAATCTTAGAAGATCATAGGCGATATTTACGAGAGGTACTCTAGGTTTTCTTGAGAGAATGGTTTATATGCTAAAGCTTCCAAGTGTGAGTTTGGCAAATCTGAAGTAGATTACTTAGGCCATCGAGTGACTGCGAAAGGAATCCAAGTAATGAGTGAGAAGATAGAAGCCATACAAAAATGGACAGCACCAGAGGATCAAACTCAGCTAAAGAGTTTTAGGTCTTATAGGATTCTATCGCAGATTTGTTAAAGCTTTTGCACGCCTTGCCCAAGCCTTAACATCTATGCTAGGAAAGGGTCAAAAATGGAGATTGGGAACCGCACAAGAGTTAGCATTTCAAGCATTGAAAGATGCTTTCCTGCATGCATCTATTCTTAAGTGGTATGATCCTAATCGACCAATCTAGTTGGCAACTGATGCATCAGGTACAATAGTGGGTGGAATTCTTCAACAAGAGTGGGAGGATGGTTGGCACCCGGTTGCCTTTTTCTCCCGAAAGTTGATGACAGCTCAGCAAAACTATCACACAACTGAACGAGAGAAGTTAGGCATTGTTTTGGCCACGAAACATTGGAAGCACTACTTGGGAGATAAGGAGTTTGTGGTAGAAACCGACCATAAGCCATTGGTGTATTTGGAGACTCAGAAAGACCTCTCCAAACGACAAATTCGATGGGCCGAATGGAGACAGCGGTTCAACATGAAGATAGTGTATATGGAGGGCAAGAAACAACTTGCAGATGCTCTCACGCGGATGCCGTGTATCAACAACATTACAGAGGTGAAAATCCAAGTTGATTGGTGGTCTCAAATGATGCCTGCAACAAAGGAGGATGAGGAGATCATGAAAACACTTCAGGCAAAGATGGCAAGGAAGGTTTGAGGTCTAGCATTTCAAGAGTAGCGTATATGGATCCCACAAGATCCAGATTTACGCACAATGGTATTGTCAAAAGGCCACGATACAACCATTGCAGGCCACGTGGGAGCTGAAAAGACTTTGGAGAGCATACAACGAGTGTACTATTGGCCAAGGATGCGGTAAGATGTGGAGGTATATGTTTGAAGTTGTGTCGCATGTCAACAAAATAAGGTGGGGAATCAAAAACCAGCAGGTTTACTACAACCTCTTCCCATTCCCGAACAACGATGGAAACATGTTACTATGGATCTAGTATGTGAGTTACCAAAAACCTCTTTAGGACATGATTTAGTTGTGGTATTTGTGGATAAATTGAGTAAGATGATACACATCCAACCTACCACAAAGACAGTGACGGCACCACAACTTGCTCATATGCATCTACATGCAATTTTTGTGAATCATGGATTAAGCAAAGTCTTAATCACAGATAGAGGAACTCATTTTACTAGTTTGTTTTGGAAAACCTTCATTCAAAACAAAGCTAGCAATGTTTACAACATATCATCCTCCACTAGATGGTCAAACAAAGAGGGCCAATAGAACAATAGAATATATGATGCGAGCATTCAACTTGGAGGAACAACAAGAGTGTAATACTCTTTTGCCTCTAGTGGAATTCGCATATAATAATTATGTTAATGCATCCACAAAAGTGTCTCCATTTTATATGATGTATGGTGCTCTTCCTTTGACACCTTCTAGTTTGTTGAGAATTCCTAAGGGGTAGGAGTTTTCAACCAAAGTTGCGGCATTCAATGATTTTGTGGAGCACATACACAAAGGACTACATCAAGCAAAGGAGAAGTTGGTAATTGCTCAAAATTGACAAAAGTAATATGCAGATGCTCATCGCCGGGAGGAAGGAGATCAAGTTTGGCTATCCACGACCAATTTGTCACTTGTAAAAACACCAAAATTTAACCCTCGATTCATCGGTCCTTTTGTGGTATTAAAATGTGTTGGCAAGGTGCCTTACAAGTTAGAGCTCCTGTTGCATATGAAAATATATCCCATATTTCATGTGTCACGATTGCAAAAACATGTACCACGTTGTAGTGTTGTGACGCGGCTACTATGAGAAGATGATGATATGTATCATCTTCAGAGCTGTTGTCATGATGGCGATACTTTAGGTTAGGATAACCGACGGCCCACTGTAAGGCTGTTAAGAGTCCACCGTTGGATCAACTTTGTAGGATCAGGATGTTGAAAAGGCTCCAAGAGATATTATCTTGGACCTTATCAGATATAAAGCGCAGTTAGGATGGAAAGGGTATGGGAGAGAGCTAGAAACATCACTTTGCTGACTAAGGAGCTTATCTGATCGAAGTGGAGCCGACGTAGGACATGGATAGAGGACAACATGATCCTCCAGATATACTGATGCCCAATCCATTTGTGATCAACATCCGGTGTCTTCATCGTGATCACTTTCAGACATGGTTAATGTATCATTTTGGAGATAACTTTCTGCAACAAGTGATAAACTCTCCAGGCCCGATTATTCTTCCAATTGTTTCCTACAGCGCGATTTGGGACATAACAATATACGTTTTTGATTTAGCTTGGGCGCTATGGATCTGAACTTACCAGTAGTGGTGGCTTTCAACACATGGATTCCAATCCATCACTATTGCTTACCGAAAACAAGCCATAGGGAGTTGATTGTTAGGAACTTTGGCGAGGAGTATTATTCTCAAGTCATAAACTCTCCGGTTCCGTTTGTAGTTCCGTTCATACTTAGGCGGTTTCGAGTTGTCATTTTGACTCTTTATTAGTGGCAACTCATATTGTGTATCGGATGCCTAAGTATCGTTTTTAGGATAGTTGTAAAGCTCTAAGTTACAATGGAGCTAATTTGGCCACACTAGAGGTCAAAATAACACTCTTCATTCTCATTGGTCTTGGAGTTTGGGCCAATGACGGCACTTGAGCAACTTCTTCGAGGTTTTGAGGAGTTTTGGAGATCTGATAGAGAGACATTTGAAGATCTGAAGATAGGGTTGGAGAGCTGACGGGACGAGCTACGACGTGGGCTTAAGAATGGATGGATTTGAAGGATTTGTCACTCTGAAATGGTGATTCAAAGATAGAGTGAGAAATTTAGATCTTTGAGTGTATTTGGGGTGTTTCTGAAAATCTTACGAGAGTTTTGGGAAATCTGAGTTGATATGATATAGTTTACAACTCCGGTTTGCGTTTAGATTGAAATTTTAACTCAATTGGATGAGTTTCGAGTACGGAGTGATAGCTTGAAGTTTGTGTATACAGTCATAGTTGCATGATTGCATTGACTATCACGAAGTTAGTTCGGAGATCATATTTTTTAATATAAAGAATTTCTGTTAATAAAACTTTGCACAGTTTAAGTTCTGATAATAAGTACCCTTCTTATGAAATCTCGGAGCCATTGGAGTCAAGGATTGAGATGTGTGATGGGTTTTGTACATAGGGGTCTACATATTGTCTTGTGATACAGTGTGCAAATCAACAATTGTTCTGAGAAATCTAGAAGAGAAAAACATCTCAAACTTTTCTGAGAGATTGAAAGGGTTGTGGAGAAATTTTGTGTAAAGTTTAAGCAAGAGTTATTGGTCGAATCATTGGCTATCATAATCTTCTTCCGCTAAAGTTTTACCGGTTTATAATGAACTCGAATGTGGTCTGCTGAGGAGAAGAAGAAGAAATGTCAACTCACACGAGGTTCTAGAGGGTTCTTCTACAGCCAAGCACTTGGGCGTTCTCAAAGCAAAGAAATGTCCATGCGACAACGTTCCAAGCAGTTCACAAATCCATCAACCCCTCCTCCTTTACCTACTATGGTAGCAGATCAGGCATAATTTGAGGTTGACAAGATTCTCAAAAAACGGATTCGGGGTCATAGACACCCAAAAACGGAGTATTTGGTTCAATGGAAGGGATATCCATCATATGAATCAACTTGGGAACCGGCAAAGAACTTAGCCAATGCACCTTTGATTGTTTAAGAGTTTGAACCTGTGAGCAACGAGGACGTTGCATCTTAAAAAGAGGGAGATTTGTAACCATCTTTAGTTAGTGAGAACTAAAGTAGAGGTTACGCAAGGAGGAGATAGATAGTCTTGAGTTCACTCACTGGAGTATCTAAAGGTGCCACGTCAGCAATCCGTGTGCTCATAGGGATGTCCGTCACGTCATCGATCCACGAGGAATTGAGTGGATGGTGTGTAATAGCACGGTAGGTACTATTCAGTCCGAATTCGTATAGATTGATTCATTCCCAAGGGAATGAGGGATCAAACCGCACTAGCGAAGAAGGGAAATAAGCATTTAGACATCTTTCTAACTCTAGACTACGAAGTCTGAAGAGCATTCACAAAGAAGACAATCGATTCAATCTCAATTCCTTCACAAACCCATCACATCACCAATTCCACAGACACAGCAAATAGATTTCAGCAGTTTGCTTTACTTCGGGATGGGGATCTCTCTCATTACAAGTTTGCGTCTCGGCAAAAACACCCTCTAGAGTACTTCTGATACTACAGACAGGCTCAGCTCATGGACGAATACCTGGGTAACTTCACGGATATACGCCTTTGTTGTCACAATGTCAGCCTGCAGACACCAGCTCCTCGAGTGCTCGTTCTACCCTGACTACAATTTGCAATCCAATAGCTTGGACACTTGCAAAGATGAAAGATCCATCACTTTATTTCCTATGACTGTTTATAATGAATGTTCTAACTGCTACTCCTAACTACCAAGCTTACCATCTCCTACACGGATCGCTCTCTCCTAAGTCTTCTACTCTGATCTAAGCCACTCGATTGCACCTCAGCTGCTCAATTTTAAACATCAACGCCACTATAAGTATTGATCCACTTGATAAATTTTTAGTAATGCTTCCGTACTTCAAATTCTTGATTCAAAAATCAAACACTAACTTCAAAAAAACAGAACTTCAAAATGGATTTCTTACATTTTGAAATGATTCTACTTCAAAATTGATACCATGATGTTCACTCCATCATAATCCTACATACTTAACAACAATTAGATCAAAGATATTATAGATCAAAATTCACAAAAATATCATAATTAGTCAAAACACATTCAGCTCTCCAACAACTCATAATTCTCACCATAAAATCAAATTGAAAGTTTTGAATTAATTTTTTATACTCTCTTAACATCCACAAAACACTCCGTGAATGCGTCGATTCCTAACTGCATTTCTTGTACATCTACTGGGATCTCCTGTCGATGAAGAGCCATGGCTTCCTGGAAATCTCGACCCAATGCCTTGTACATCTCCTTTCGTCGGTCCTTTGAGTCGCCGGGATTCTCCATTACTGCCACCAACTGCCCCAACCGTTGCGTCTCAACACGATCACACCGTGTGAACAGATGCTGTGCACATATGTTAGCGAGGTTCTCCAACTTCGCATATGCTTCCACATCCACCTGAATCAGTCTCCGCTTCAGGTCTTGCACCGTCTCCCGAAGTTGGGCATTCTCCTTCTCCATAAAATGGATCTCCGCACCCCGAATACGGCAGATCTCTTCGTATGCCTTCTTCACCTCCTGGACTTTCTTCTCCATCTTAGTCTTCTCCTTGGACAGCTTATCCACATTCTCCGTTAGCTCTCTCACTGTGATGGATTGGTCCTCCTTCCCCAACCCCAGACGGTTCATCATCTGAATCAACTCCATATACCCATCTGCTTCAGGGTCCCACCCTGGCATATACATTGGCCCCATCTCATTCAACTCCAGCAATACCGGGACCACCACAGCTTCCAACTTTTGCGACAGCTGCAGCATTGATGCCATGGGTTCCGCAATCTCCTTCGAGGCCTTGGCTTCACCGCCATCATCTTTGGATGAGAACTCTTTGCTGGTCCTACTTCTTCTACCTTCTTCTTCCCTACATCTCTTCGAACTGCTAGAGTAGCTGATGGACTGTCCTCCACCACTCTCATTCTCTTCCTCAAAGTCCCAATTACTTCAAGGTCTGAGTCTGAATCAGGCTTGCTCTGCACTGCCGGTCTCACTTCTCCCGTTCTCTTCGGCTCAGGCGGAGCACTCGTCCCTAGACTCCTCGTCGACCCACTACTAGCGCTGTCGATGTCTGCATCCAAATCTGACAACCCACTCTCCAACCGGTACAGCTGCCTCTCCCTAAGCATCAGCCACTCCATCTTTGCGTTTAGATGCACTAAGAAAGACGAGAGATAGACTACACTCTTATCGTGTTCTCTTAGCTTCGTCGCCATGACGTGTACATTCCTCGCAAATATCTCTCCCCAGTTCACCCGGATAGTCCCTCCAATGAACCCTTCTACGATCCTCACCTTGTGCATGCTCACATAGATGGTTCTCTGCGGTGAGAAAAGCTGATTTAAGGTGAGAGCTACCTTCCTCCTAAATACATCCTTAATCAAATCGAGCTTGTAGCCATTCGTCCCCTCCTTTCCCTAGGGTTGAACAACTTCCGCTCGTCGAAGGTAAATGTTGTGTGCATCACCGATCCCTCCCAATTGACGCCGCCTTTATCCTCTTCGTGGTTGCGGCCGAGAGCCTTTGTCCATAACTTCGCATCCCACTTCTCCGGCTGTGCTCTGCTTCCAATTGCTGTCAACGGTTTCCCTCTCCGAACTTCATCGCACAGCTCCGGGCACACATAGTCCCATCGCCATGACAGAAACGCTCTGCCGAGGTTCTTCAACCTCAACAACTCCGCTGGAGTCCAATCTGCCGTCAAAATAAGCGGTCGAATTCTCCCCATCGTTGCACTTCTTCCTGCAGGAACTCCTCCGGTTCGACGTTTTGACATTGCAGCTAGCTTCTCTTGCTCCGGCCGCTCGGCAAGTTCTTGGTATCGACTTTCTCTCGACGATTTTTCAATCCGCCGCCCAAACGCGCGCTTAAATTCCCTTGCAATTCACTCGTGTGAACTCCCTAATGGTATTCCTATCTAACAAACATATATTCGGACGAATAACTTCATGAGAACCAGAACATAACTCTTTATTCACAAAAACCAAAAAAAAATCCTACTTATCCTAAGAACTACATTCCTACAAAAAGGGACAAATGGATACAAAATAGAGCTGATCAAAGATGTGTTCAATAAGAAAGTGGCCTTCACGTTGAATCAATTGTTTTCACCTCAACGTACCACATATGTGAGTATGCACAAAGTTAGGATTGATGAAGACTTTGTGGGCGTCTCAATTTGGGTAAATTGAGGAAAAATATTCACGAGGAATGTACAAGCAATTGCTTGTCGACTCCAAGAAGATGACAAAGGAGTAGTTTATATTTCATCTTTTCTAATACATATGTATTCAAAGATGGAGTGGCTTATACCAAAGAAGTGACACCTGTATCGGTTGGAGTAGGGGTTGTCTGATATAGAGGTTGAAGATGAACACACAAGTAGTGGGTGTACTCAAAGTCTAGGTAATGTTAACCAAGTAGATGATGAAGTGAAGGAAGAGGTCAATATAGAAAAGAAGGATTCGGGCTTGGAGGAATTTGTCGTGAAAATCCCAAGGAAGTAAAAGAAAGAAGCCACCACAGAGAGTCCTCAAGGTGGTTTGTCCCAAAGACAAAGGTGATCAAAAAGTCTATTCTGCCATGATTGTCCAGACCAAAGGCGAAGGCGACCACAAAGATTATGAAATCTCTTTCTTAAGTGCTACATATGTTACAGAAAGAGAGAATATGTAGCATTGTCGACGAGAGAATGAGCAGCTATGCAGAAAACAAGTAAGTTTGACACGTTGATGGATTGAGCACCCACAAAGAAAAAATGATCAACAATTCACTCATGAGCTCAGGAGGTTATTCGAATGCCATCCGCCCATAAGTTGCCAGTGGGAGTTTTTAGGCCGCTAATGCCGAAGCCAGATTGGACGGCGGAAGAGAGCATAGGGGGAAAATTCCTTGCATGGCGATGGGTCTATATGTGCCCAGAGCTATGTGAGGAAGTTCGGGCTAAGAAGATGAAGAATCCGATCGATTAGAGAACGTATCCCGATTCGTGGGATGCAATCTTGTGGACTGAGGTGCTACGAAGGGATTGCACAAAGGAAAATGATGGCATTGAGTGGGAGGGATCGGGAATGCACACCGGGTTTAACTTTGATGAGTCTAAGAGGTGTGATTCATGGGAAAGGAAAGAGACGAATGTATATAAGATTGACCTCATGAAAGATCACGTATACACTTGACTAGCTATTTTCACCAAAGAGAACCAGTAATGTCAGTATGCATACGGTGAGAATAGTGGAAGGCTTTGTGGGAGGCGCAATGAAGGTGAACTAGGGAGAAATCTTTGCCATGAATGTGTAGGGGATGAGAGAGCAGGAAAGAGCAGGAGAGAAAGGAGTTGTGTATATCTCATCGTTCTTGGTACATGTGTATTCCCAAATGGGGTGGCTGACACCACGGAAGAGGAAGAAGTACCAGCTCAAAGTTGAAAAGATTATGGATGGGGCCAATGCTAATGAAGCAAGTAACAGATCGACAAGGAGTCTGGAACCAAGCAGAGGAGAGAGCTTGTAGTCAATAGTTTTAGGGGACATGGACGAGATGCCTTTGGATGAGCTGAATGGAGTCATGTGGGAAATTGAGGAGTCGGTATTTGGCAGGGATGATGTCAAGACTTATGTAGTGGCATCTCTAGTTAGGTAGGTGCGCTTATGCAGGAGCAGATACAGCAGTTAGAGCCGGTTGTGCAGTTAGCGCCATTCGCACTAGGACTGCCGTTAGGGCTGACAGTGCCGTTAGGGGTCCTAGGGCTCAAGGGGTAGAGTTCGAATTAGGGCTCCTTGGAGGCCAATTTTCGAAGTTGAACCTTTGAGAGTGTGGCTATGGTGGATAGTAGCTAGTGCGGGAACCTGGAGTCTTTGAAGCACAAAGTGGGTTTTGCTTGACTGTAATCTCTCTTTTATGCTATGGTTATGAGCGGAGTGTTCTTGTGGACGTTTTGAGAGTAGAAAAGATTACTTCGAAAACTCAAATTGGATTCTGCGGTGAGAACTGGGAGTTCTTGGAGCGTTGAAAGTGTTTTGGCAAGTTTGGATCGATGGTAGCTTCGATCCATTGGCTGTTGAGCATGCAGGGCATTTCTGGAGTGCAGCCCGTGGTGGTGATCTAGAAGTAGAGTCGATTTGAGGTGGATCTTATCGATTTCGAATTTCTATATTTTCTGTTTTAGTGTAAATCTGATTCGGAAATTTTCGAGGGCGGAAGCGCTGCTGGAAATTGACAAAGTGGGTCGATACTTATAGTTTTCTTGGAGCATTAATTTGAGATAAGCCGAAAAATATTTCGGACAGAGGTGCTAGAAGTCCAAGATTTGATTTTTCGAAGTTTTCGGGTCGAAAATAGGAGCAGCAGGCTATCAGATTATCATACAATGTCCGTTTGATCTGAAATTTGGTGGGGTGATAGATAATGTAAAATTTGTAGCGTGGGTGTAGGGATGTTGAGCCCAAGGGGGACGGTGTCAGAATTGCGAAATTTTGAGGTTTAGGGGTCTGAAATCGAAGTTGAAGATTTTCAGAGTCTTGGAAAAGTTTCAAACGGTGTCGGTTTGCAAAAAAAAAATTGCGTTAGGTAGCAAATTGAAAAAGGTTAGGTTGCAAAATAATGTACCATTCTCAGTTTATCGATCTGGAGAGCAGAAGACCTCCAAAATCGAGTTTTTGTGTTTTTAAATGCACTTCTGAGGCTATGTCAGTCCAGGTTGGGTTGGTTTGACCCCTTTGATGGATGTTTTTGAGATGGAGTATTGTGCTTTATGTTTCTTGTGATTGATATAACTCCATCTCTGCTTCCTGTTTGTGCACCACATTTGTTTGTGTTGGTGCTTTGTTGTTTGGAGCGTTGGAGCTCCTGTGTGCTACCGATAGTGAGGCTGGATTTGCGGACCAATCAGACTATCCATGTTTCTCCCCAGTGAGACAGGACTTGCGGACCTGTACTCTGGGTGAGTGCCTGTGGTGATGGCAGGTTTCATGTTGCCCTTGTGTTAGCACCTTGTGGTGCATCGGGTACCTTCTCAATTTGCGGTTTTCGGTTCCGATTCTTTGTTTTACGGTTCTAGTTGGGGACCTATTTACATCTTTGTGACCTCGGGCTGACTCTCACTCGGGTTTACCTCCGATGGCTTTTGGAAGCTCATCATGAATCTAGAAGGACTTAGTCCCACCCTTTGCCCATGATCCTATTGCTCACTCTTACACAAACTCTCAAAGTCTAAGCTCTATTATGCACATTATCACCAAGAGTAAGATATCACTCAAAAGGAAAGGGATACTTTGGTAATCAAAGTCTTCATTGAATCAAGGTTCCACTCGAACATGACATCTCCAAGAACCAAGCTCCCTAAAACTAAGATCACCACACTATCTCCTCCCAAAACTAACTTCCATTGAAAAACTACTTGAGAGGTGCTTCTCAACCTCTCTATTTATACTACTTAGAATCTTACCCTAGTAACTACAAGTAATCACCATGTAACTTCCTCTTACCAAGTTTAAACGAGGTAGAGATCACAAACCCCAATGAAAAGGGTACATGGCAACATGCAATTGGTCCACTTGGATCTTCTAGAAGCCCAACTACTCCCTAATTGACTTCTAGTGTACCAAGTCAATCTCGCCCCTAGATTTAAGGGTCTTCACCAAGTCCAACCAATGAAAACTAGTCCAAGTCAAGGGAAGTCAAGATACCCATGTGATGGAATCTATTCCTTGACTCATACTAAACAACAAAATAGTAGTTCTCATCTACCACACCAAAAGTTACTCTATATTTTCCTCCAACTTAACCATAACTAGCTAAACATAGTCATGACTAAGATAAACTTAGGCACAATTTAGATATACTTTCATTTTATCCTATATGTACAACCCTGGGTCTTACAGTACAGTTGCGGACGTGATACTTTAGTGTCACGGTGGAGTTCTCTAGAGGTTCTGGAGAAGAGACTGCTCGGGTTAGCATTGGGTGCACCCGTAGCGGAGAGCGGTACCAACCTTGGTTTCAGAGAGTGACGGAGCTGAGCTTGGTGATATCTTGGAGTGTGTACCCACACCGTTGTTGTGGGACATGGACGATATCTATGGAGCCACCAAGGGTCCTATACAATATTCGGGTATAGTTGGCACTATTGAGTTGGATGACTTCATCCAGGAGTTTGACTCATGATGTGATTTACAGCGGATGCGCAACTCTACGTTGTTCAGTCCGTTTATGGCTTGGAAGGGATTATTCCAACATTGGAGGGTCCGCCGATGGATGATTATCATGAGTTTCGGCGTAAACACCTTGAGGAGATAGAGTTCTAGAGACAATACTAGTCTCCAAACTACATCTCTATTACTTCAGGTACAGTGTTTGGAGGTGCGAGTTCATCCTCTGTACATGGCACTGATGATACGGTGGGAGCTAGTAGAGATGGGAAGAGTTCAGAGGTCCCAACCTTCAACCCTATTCTGGAGTTCTTTGCACAGTTGAGGAGAGACTACCAAGGGGTGAGAGCAGACAAGCTACGAGGCTTACAGGAGTTTCAACGGAAGACTGGGGAGAGTCTTCGAGAGGCGTATACCCGAATGCGTTGGTTGATCAGTGTTACCCATGGGGTGACAGAGGCACCAACTGTCCAATATTGGTATGGGATATTGGATAGGGAGTTGAGACGTAGAGTGAGAGATGCTACCTTACTATAGGAGACATCACCTACGTTGGCCATTGTGTTTTGTCTTGCTGAAATGTAAGACCCAGGGTTGTACATATAGGATAAAATATAAGTATATATAAATTGTGCCTAAGTTTATTTTAGTCATGACTATGTTTAGCTAGTTATGGTTAAGTTGGAGAAAAATATAGAGTAACTTTTGGTGTGGTAGATGAGAATAACTATTTTGTTGTTTAGTAGGAATCAAGGAATAGATTCCATCACATGGGTATCTTGACTTTCCTTGACTTGGACTAGTTTTCATTGGTTGGACTTGGTGAAGACCCTTAAATCTAAGGGCAAGATTGACTTGGCACACTAGAAGTCAATTAGGGAGTAGTTGGCTTCTAGAAGATCCAAGTGGACCAATTGCATGTTGCCATGTACCCTTTTCATTGGGGTTTGTGATCTCTACCTCGTTTAAACTTGGTAAGAGGAAGTTACATGGTGATTACTTGTAGTTACTAGAGTAAGATTCTAAGTAGTATAAATAGAGAGGTTGAGAAGCACCTCTCAAGTAGTTTTTCAATGGAAGTTAGTTTTGGGAGAAGATAGTGTGGTGATTTTAGTTTTGGGGAGCTTGGTTCTTGGAGACGTCATGTTCGGAGTGGAGCCTTGATTCAATGAAGACTTTGCTTACCAAAGTATACCTTTCCTTTTGAGTGATATTTTACTCATGGTGATAATGTGCATAATGGAGCTTGGACATTGAGAGTTTGTGTAAGAGTGAGCAATAGGGTCATGGTCATAGGGTGGGACTAAGTCCTTCTAGATTCATGATGAGATTCCAAAAAGCCATTAGAGGTAAACCTGAGTGAGAGTCAGCCCGGATGTCACAAAACGTATTGAGCTCAACATGCAAGAAGAGAAGGTAGTGACTGCTGGGTTCAGCAAGGATTCACCATCTTCATCAACGTCTTCACTTTACCAGTCTACAACACAAACCCGGAGTGGTTATGGTAGACATGTGGGACAGTCTCGACCATCTGGACAGAGTGGTGAAGGTGCAGCATCCAGACCATTGCCATCCTTTTCAGGTCAACAATCAGTTGTTGGGATGGTATGTTGGACATGTGGTGGACCTCATCACAAGAAGGATTGACTTCAAGGTAAAAGGATGGATCCTGTTGGAGTAAAATCATGTGAGCATTGTCACAGCCATGATTGTAATGTTTGGATAGTGTAAAAAAGTGCACGAAAAAATAAAAATATATAATAATAATTTTTTGGGCATATTAATTATTTATTTTTGATATTACTGAAAGAAATAAACGAAAAATTATAAAAGTTCAAATAATCGGGAAAATATGGTTGAAAAATATACAAAATTGTATAACTTTTATGTTATATATATAAATATTTATATATGTCATAATTCTTAGAAAGGTTATGGCTGTATATTAGAGATGAAAAATATATAGAATAGAGTATAGATAACAATATGACTTGCTCAAGGGCTTTTGGTTACATTTTGAAAACACCATTCTGCTTTTGCCCAAGTTGATAACTGAACTTTGACCTGACTGATGGATAGGTTTCCCTACCTATCCCTCAGTCCGTGGACATAATCTAGTCTCTGTATGATTCTCCTCCATGTCAAATATTTCATAAAGATATGGAAATCTTCAACTTGGTTTCAAGTCCGCTCTCCACATGCTAGTTTGTAATATAGTCTGAAACGGATAGCTAGGAGTAGCGGTGGATTGCGGTAGAGGAAATCTACACAGTTCAGGATTTCCTTCCAAGAAAGAGAAAATCCCTATTTGCTATCTGACCACTAGGAATCTCTCCCGACAATCGGTTATATAATACACTGAAGGAGCATAGGAATTGGAGCTGAACAAAAGCTTGAGGAATGGAGACAGAAAAGTTATTGTGAGATAAATCCAGAGATCCAAGCCCCTGAATGCTTGCTAAGCTCTCCGGGATGGTGCCTCGGAGTAAACTGACTGCCAAAGACAGATATCAAGGCCAAGAAGTAACCCGAACTGCTATTGTTGCAATGCTGAAGTATGTGGTTGTGGTGAGAATATAACCAGACTCAAAATTTTGACCTTCGGCTACAAATTATAATCTCTCTGTGTATACGGAATTCGGCTCGTAAACCGACTTGGAATCTATAGGGAATGCCTGTTCAAATCCACTTGCGAGACTTGCGAGCGCAGAGAGTTGAAACGATCCAGGAGTGCGCCATGGATTTTATTTAGGGAGATATCAGGAACCTGAAACTTTCCACAGCTGCTCAACCATGTCGGGAACTCTCCTTCCAGGCTGTTGTTAGCGACTGTGACTACCATCTAGGTGCTCCAGCTCCGGGGGCAATGTTCCACTGACATGATTTCTGCTAAGGTCCAAGACGGGTAGACCAGAACAATATCCCAATGACCACGGGCTCGGGCCGTGGAGTTTATTGTTTCGTAGAGAAGACGATGAGTTTTGATACGATTATATGACACATCAAAAGTTTGGAGAATAAGATTTCCAAAACAATTGGGAGAGAATCTCATGTTATTGTTTCCCAGATCAAGAGTTCGGCGGTTACTAAGCTCTCCTATCCGGAAGGGAAGTAATATTTTTCTCACCTGAGTCCAATACTGTATATTTAGATTGCCAAGATTTCCGATCTGAGACGGAATATGGACATAACTAGCTTGTTAGAGGATAGACATAACTGAGTCCAGCGAGGCTTTTTATACCGTGTGGTAGTGAAAAGATTGAGTTTGATGAGATTCGCAGCGTCCAAACGCTGATAAGCCCAGCAATCATGTCTGGAAGATACGTGATATAATATATGATTGTTTTCATTTCATTTTGAATTTTCATAAATAGAGTTAGATACTTCAAATAAGAATGTACGGTGGTTTTCACTTGGTTCTAAACGCATAAACTGAGTAAGACTTCCGGAATGTTTGCCCAAACATTCCGGAAGAGAAAATAAAGAGTAATAAGACATTTCAGTTATATTAGGTGAGCAAGAAATCCAACTTTGTCTGGAAGATGTGTTAGCTGGTTCCCACATACAAACAACTCTTTTACAATCTTCAGGTTTTCTATAGATTCCGGTAGGCATGGTATAACGTTATCGGAAGCACCTCTTCTAATCAATAAGATAACCAAAAGATGCTGGAAGAGATACGAGCGCGGTGTTTGACACATCAACTGATATGAGGTGTGTGAGCCGTCCTATCTCATGTGGAAGTTGAGGTAGAATATTATCATGAAGAGTCAACTTTTGTAATCCAGTAAGAATACCAACAGATTCTGGAAGAGTTACGAAGAGTTGTTTGACAAATCAACTGATTCGAGGACAAAGATTGGACGGCTCTTTCAATCTAATGTGGAAGTTGAGCTAGACCGTTGTTAGCAAGAGCCAGCTCTTGTAATCGAGAAGTTTAAGAAAAGATCTGGACTGGATGTCAGTGAGTTAGTTGTACTTCAGTAGCGCAGAGAATGGCGTTAATGACAATCGAGATCTGTCCATGGAGCACGCCCTCACCACGGTGAGGGCGTGCTCCATCTCCACGTGCAGGCATCTCCGAACATCAGAAGGACAAAATCTGCGCTTGTAATGTTTATAAATATACTTTCATAGTCGCTGCTGGTCAGATTTGAAACCCCCTGCTGGACTTTGAAGGATGTTTATTTGAAGTTCAAGTTTATTCTCCCTACGCAATTGCTTGTCTGGACTCAACGAATGGAAACACTACCTGAGTCGTTGAACATACAAGTTTCTTTAATGCCACTATTCAACCGTTCCAATCGCTAACAAAATACTGTATATCGATGGCTACTGGTATCGTCAATTTCATCTATGTCGACCGACTTTGAACACTTTAAATTAGCAAACTCAACGGTTCCGACCATACCCTGCCCGCGGCCCTATAGGAGCAGATATAGAGATCTGCTCCTAATCTCCTCGTGACAACCCCATACGAAGACAATGAAGTACTCTGTTCAAAGTTTCAAAAGGACATTGCTTACTCTAATCATCTGTGAGTACTTCCCAATTTAGTTTTGAAGATCAAGCGTACCCTCAAGGATAAAACGACTCAGAGAATCCCATGCTTTGTTGCAGTTTGATCAGCAAGTTCCTTGGCCGGCTTCATCTGCAAATTATCATTCAATATGATTATGAGATCCCGAATACCACTACCGCTGACCGTTCCCAGCTTCTCTCGGAAAAACTCCATCACTGTGAAGGTACGGTTAATATACCTACAATTTTCATGGAGACCAATTCAACAAAACAAGATATTAACAATGTAAGTATCTAGGCCTCTAGGACCTGTGCAGCCACCAAAAAATGTAGTCTACTGAGATAACTCATGACTAGGCTTATACATGGACCTCGATACTCATGCCAATAGGTAAATTTCTGTTTTGGACTACACAAGTGGGATTAAAATGTTGTCAGGATAACAGACAAGCCCAGGAGAGACAGTGTGCTTTGATGTTACAGATTTGACTGGCTGATCGCTCTGGTATGGATTGATGTTGGGGACTGTACTCGTGCAAATTGTGCGCTTATGTACTTAGTTGTTGCTTCTCGATGGCCTAGTTATACTGAATGTTGTTACAATTTGCAATTTTCAAGCAGTTGCCAGTTGTGGTTAAAAACTAAAAACACAAATTAATTTCATAAAATATAAAAGTAAAGTTTTTTACTTTCAAATAGGAAAAATCAAAAATTTTATTCAAAAATGTAAAAAAAAAATCAAAATATATTTACCAAAATTCAAAATTTTGTATTAAAGAACTGAATAATATAAAGTAATATTTACATATATCTTCAATTGATTGATAAAAATTTATATTTATAGAAAAAAAAATTAATTCAAAAATAAAATAATGAGTAGCAATTAATTTTATCATTAAAAATAAACATTAAATCCTATTGTACCATAAAAATTAACATTATGATTAATCATGAAGTTTCATGAATAACATATTTCAATTCATTATAAATTTTTGTTAAATCATACTTCATCAAAATATTTAACCAAAAAAAACTAAATTCAAAAAAAAAAAAATTTAATTCAAACAGTGAGTGTGAATTCAAATATTTGAAAGGTTTAATGATGAAAATATTTTCATTTTTATTATAACGTAATTTTGAAAATGAAATGAATTTTACTTTATAAATTTTGGTTTCTAAAAAATTAAATAATATCAAATGATTGATTTTACATTACGGAGTTTTTTATTTAAAGGTCATTATTGATAAATGATAATTTTTTTAAAATTTAAATTTTTTTTGATTTTAATATTATTTATAATATTTATTAAAAATCACAATTTAAATAAATAAATCAATATAATCCCAATTATTTATACCATCAACGGTTATAGAAAAATAAATGATGATACTTATGTTGTATCAATTATATTTAATGAAAATATAAAATAAATCATTTTTAAAAAATATTTTTTGCAATAAAAAAACTTGGTATATGTGATTAAAATTATGAAATTTGATCAAAATTACTTCAAATAATAATTTCATTCCAAAATAAAAAAAAACCAAAATTTTTGATTTTTTTAAAAAAAATTTAATGACAAAATTATGATTTATATTGATTTAATTTTATGATTAAAATTTAATATTTTAAAGTTAAATTAAATAAATTTTCATAGTTAATTTAGATGAATTTTTTTTATTATCAAGTATGACATGGAAGCTATAATTATGAGACAAATTTTGCTAGCTTGAATTTGGTGTTGAAAAAGATATCATTGGCTTAAAAATAAATCAATTATTTTGCCACTAGATTCCAAAGATCTATACCAAATTTAATGATGATAATAGTCATCTTGTTAAATTTTGTAGAGATTTTGTTTTACAAAATAACACATAATCATCCACGTGTATATACTACATTCTCTTGTGACTATTGTATACTGGATTTTTTTCATTGATAATTTTATTGTTTTATAATCATATTGCACATAATAGTAATATTAGAAGGGTCAATTTGATGATTTTGATAATTAGGAAACTCAATAGGTAGAGAAAACTCATTATACTTTGTATAGGGCATCTTTGATAGGATTTACTATTTAAAATTTATTTTACTACTTTTGAAAATTTGTATTATTTTTAACATAATAGACTAATAACATAATTTTTAACATGATAGACTAAACAATTAATGTGATTAATATCTTATTTTTCACATAAAAATTACTACTATAAAAAAAATTTGTTCTGATTAATGAATCAGAAAAATAAATTTTGACTTAAAATATATTATTTACTTCTTGGAATACATATGTTTAGAGTTCATGAAAAAAAACAACGGTAAAGTTCTACTTGAAAAATGAGAAAGTAGAAGCAATTGTCATTCCTTTAAAAATTGTCTCTTAATATTAAAAATAATAATCATGAAATATCACACTACTTTGCTTCAAAAATGGAGGGTGATAATGTATTGTTAACACAAGAACACACATTTTAAGAAAAATTTCTTTTCTATCATACCATTTCCACGAACATGACATGAAGAGCTAAATGAAAACTTTTTTATGCACATACTTTGATTTTTTTTGTAAGCTTTCATAATCACATTGGAATCTATTTGGAGATCAATGCAACTAAGTTGTCCATTGATTGTACATAATACTTTTTTAAAGTACTTTGGAAAGATCAAGAAGATATCCACTTGGTCAAACTCATCATAATATCCCTTTGCAAGCTAAATTACCATGAGTTTACATGAATTTTTTTAAAATAATATAAATATTTTTGACTGCAACAAATATCTATTTTTTTATTATGATTTTGGATTTACATGAAATTTTGTTTAGTATTAAAAATGTTGTATGTCTTGTATAATCAATTAAAAAAAAAACTACAAGTGTATGACATACTTTCAATAACAACACAAGTTTGATCAAAATCTTTTTTATTCAGCATAAAATGTTCAAAAAATATTTTTTTGGATACTTGTTCATATTATTGTTGATGTGTACAGTGATAATTGTTAAGTATTAGTTGCATCAATCTTAATAATGTATCAAGTCGGCATGTTAAAATTTTTACTCCTTCAATTTTTTCACAACAGTTTTACTCTTTAATATTTTATATATTTTGAGTTAAAACTCTCTCTTGATTTTGAATTTTACATCTCATTATTCTCAGTAAGGTACATATCTCATTTCCTCTTATCCATGTGATGATCTAATTGGTAATATAATATCAAAATAAAGAATGTTAGAACAGTGAGTGTACTGCTAGACAAAATAACATAAAAAAAAAAGAGATAGTTGAAAATTGTTTTAAGAGGCGAAAGAAGATAGACTAAAAACTAAGAAACATCAAAAATTTTATTGATCAATTATCCTTATCTCTCATTTTTGAATAGCTTTTTCAGTGAAAAATTACCAAAGCGGGTTGACCTTCAAGATATTCATCACGAAAAATATTATTATTGAATACATATGATTATTTAGTATGTAGGATGTAACATAACTTGCTGAATAAAAAATCAATTGAAACAAGTAACAACTAAAAAAATAATACACAACATGTCATACGCACTCGCAAATATTAGAATTGGACTATTTTATAATTTTATATAATAAAAAATAAAATATGAAGAATCAATCTGCATATGTGAATGTCGTTCTTACCAAAAATTAAAATCCAAAATTTTATTTGTTATGCTCCAAATGTCTTAAATTTTTATATACACAAGGTAAAAAATATTGCAAGCTGCCACAAAAGATTGCCCAACAAAATTTTTTAGTATATAATTTTTAATATGAGATAATTTATTAGATTGTATATATTATATGAGATATTTTTAACGTGTTAAAAGTCTGCAAAAAAATGAATTAAGTTAGCTAAATAAAATCTCCTTAATACATCATGGTAGAGATATGTAGTTTTAACATTAATTTAATTCCATTTAATTAAAATCTCAGTATATAAACAAAAGTCAAATATGATATGTTTATCATAATCACAATGAATGTACTAAAAGGTAAATACTAGTACTTCTTGACTTGAATTGATATAATTTTTTAGTTTCATCAGTTTCAATATTGAGTATATTTATTAGTGATTTACTAGCATATGTTAAACCAATAACGAAGATTATATCTATATAGAAGACAAAAGTAGATGCTCCTTTGTTAAAGATGATAGCTTTTTTTACAAACTGTTTGCATAAAAAAAATTGAGGAGCGGGGGGGGGCGGGGGGTCCTTGTCGTTCTCAAGAGCCGTCGCCCGTTGGGGCCATTACTGCACTTTTTAGAAATAAAACTAAGAAGGGACCCCCGAGAATTTTCGTTGACATCCTAGTAAATAATACGGTTGGAAAATGCATATTGGTTCAACAATCAAACACTACATTAGTCTAAATAAAGTTTTTTCTCCAAAGATATAAGATGATATGGTATAGCCTAAGTTCAAAAGGGGGGGTGAAGAGTGTCAAAGGATCAAACTTAAGACACAAAAATTATTTTTATAATAAGTATGTGATAAATTCTATTTTTATTGTATTTTATCAAAAATTATAATTTTAATTGTTTAGAACTTAACCATAACTAGCTAAATATAATCATGATTAAGATAAACTTAATCATAAATAAAATTATATTTTATATATAATCATGTTAAAAATGTATAGGTACAATGGTGGATTTTATAATTTTTGTGGTATAATCTATAGGGGAAGAAGTTCATAATATGGTTGATGTTTCCATTTTATTCAGTAATAATTCAAGGGATTTGAATTCTTGAGTATAAAGTCATGATAGATTGTAAACTTTCTAAAAGTTTATCTTTTAAGCAAGACACACCTAACATACATTACACATGATTAAATGAAATTGGAGGAGATGTAACCATGTTTAAGGGTTTTGTCACAACTTGTAAATTTGAATATTTTAGAAGATAAAATGAGATTAAACATGGTCATATATTTTATAAAGAGGTTGATGCATGAGGGTTAGTTGAACATCATGCATCATCATGATTAGCTATCTTGATGAAGATCGCCAAAGAGAATGAACTTTCAATTTCAAAAAGTTATGAATATTTTTTCTGAAGATTGGATAATCATGAGTTTTAGCAACATTGTATCAACAACAAACATAGAAATTGATAGCAGTTTCAAAAGTTAAATGTGCTATAGATTGCAACTGGGTGTAGAATAAAAATAACTTTGGATGGAGTAATAAGTAGATACAAGGACAAACCATATCTACATTTGACCTTAAATTAACGTATTAATGATTCAGATGAATGTAAAAAATCTAATTTTGAATGATGATTTAATATATGAATACATGATACATCCATCTAGATATAAGGATTCTATGCACCTTGAAGTTGAAAGTACCCATTTAGATGATTTTTAGCATGTAGATGGTTTGAACTAGGTAGGTAGTTGTGATATATTAGAAGCAATACTACATATTATACATTGTGATGCTATTAGGCCTAGCCCCTACTACCCACTTGTTTCATCCACGTACTTGATAGGGTATTCGGGTCCTTTCTGCTATATTCCTCACTACTTACTATTTTTAAATGCAAGTGCGATCCAATCTGCAATTTGATTTCGAACACTCTTCATTTCAGTTCATGTGAACTCTCTAAGTGAAAAGCACGAAGAAAACATGGATACTTCTGTTTCTAAATAAATAAAATTCTACCGGAGAAATACTACGAGGGGTGGGTGCTTTGAAATAAGTTCCGATACATCACGTTTCATGTTAAGCAGACTGTCACGACTTGTCTAGCATGAGAGACACCGTTAACCTGAATTCAAATATCCGAAATGGATGATGACGAAATTGAAAATTTGGATCTTCCATTTGGATCGTTGAAGAGCTTGTAAGTAGTCGTTAGTCATGGTCCCTCACCATCCCTTGAATCCAACAGTCCTTTGGAGTGACAGAGTGGTGAAATGGAAGCATATTCTGTGAACTGTCGTGTACCAACAGGGATTTGGTTGCTTTTGAAGTGCTCAAATTCGAAAAAACCGCCAGGTCCAAAGCGTACATTCCACACCTGGCGTTATGACTAAACAAGCAATGAGAATACTAAACAAGAGTGAACTGAATCTGGTTGAACGTGGATGTTGAGCCTGCATGGGCTAAACAACTTCCACGCGCGCGTGGGGGCAGATCATCAGATGAAACGGAAGAACGTCTTAGAGAATCGTTTGGTACTAACTCTTTGAAAAGCTGATTTCTGCATTAGAAAGGTCTAATTCAAAACACTGTAAATGAACGAACATGCTCAGTGGAAGAGTTAGAGATTTGTAATTTAAATCCCAAATTCAAATTCATAACATGAAACTAGCGGACTAATAATTCTCAACGTTCACCGAGTATGTTATTATGCCCTACAGGCCGTTTCTCAGGCCAACGTGGGCAACGGCATGGAGGCAAAACTACATCTTAACAGAATACATCTCATGAAAGAACATATCATCAGATTCATTGTGTATTCTTAAAATTTGTTTTCATATTCATTGCTTTCCAAATCTGTCTAGCCAGTGATAAATTGTAGCGTGTTCATCAAGCGTGTTCATTGTGCAAGGACAGAAGTGCCGTAGTAATTTTTCCTGCTTTCCTTAGAGATCCAGCATACCTTTGGGTTTCCACTAGGGAGAGCGTGCGCAGCCCATACATTTCAGCATCTATCAGAGAATCTGCCGCCTTGGCGTTTTCACATTTGAGATTTTGCAAGCTTTTGAACAACCGACGATGTATCCCGAACTACTCTGCAGCTTCAGGTTTGCATCTATTAGCACCTAATACATGCAAGCTTGGAAGTTTTAAACATGCAACACCACTAGCAAAAGTCGAGAGTCTCTGCAGCATGGTCCAAGGCGGAGAAGGATCTTCTTTCCAGTCAGGGCGAACAAATCCCCTTTCTGTATAGATGTCCAAGCCATCTGGCGAGATGCAGGCCATTTCAAAGAATTTTCGGCCACGTCTTTTGAAAATTCCTTGCAAGGAATATTCAAAAAACATGGAACGACATGTACAAGCTCCAGAGATGTGGAATTTCTTAATAGTGCACAAAGGGTTTGGAACGTGGAACATGTCTTGATCTCTTCTGCAGAAAACACGTCTCCGAAAGCGGCAGTTGAGAAGTTTTCTGGAGTAAAATTATTTCCAAGACTAGCCACAGAGGAGCACATTTCAGTACAACCGGAGTCTTCTCTGTCTTTACCACTGCCTTTCCCCAAACAAGAAGGAAGTCCTTTTGGCTCCTGTGGCAGTTGCATATCAACAAATTCCGTCCTTGGACTTGAAGAAAACTTTGGTGTATCTGCAACGCCTTTCCCCATTAGAGAAGGAAGTCCCTTTGGCTGCTGAGTGACTTGCCTCTCAAGAAATTCCTTCCCTGGACTTGAAGAACACTCTGGTATATCTGCAACGACTTTCCCCATTAGAGAAGGAAGTCCTTTTGGCGTCTACGGCAGTTGCCTATCAACAAATTCCTTCCCTGGCCTTAAAGAACACTCTGGAGTATCTCCAATGCTTTTCCCCGTAAGAGAAGGAAGTCCCTTTACCTGCGCGGGCCGTTGTCTATCAACAAATTCCGTCCCTGGACTTGAAGAACACTCTAGTGTATCTCCAATGAATTTCCCCATAAGAGAAAGAAGTCCCTTTCGCGTCTGTGGCAGTTCCCTATCAACAAATTCCTTCCCTGGTCGTAAAGAACACTCTTGTGCATCTGCAATGCCTTTCCCCATAAGAGAAGGAAATCCTTTTGGCTCTTGTGGCAGTTGCCTCTCAACAAATTCCGTCCCTGGACTTGAAGAACACTCTGGTGTATCTGCAACGCCTTTCCCCATAAGAGAAGGAAATCCCTTTGGCGTCTGTGGCAGTTGACTATCAGCAAATTCATTCCCTGGACTTGAAGAACACTCTGGTGTATCTGCAACGCCTGCCCCCATTAGAGAAGAAAGTCTTTTTGGCTGCTGTGGCAGATGCCTATCAACCAATTCCTTCCCTGGCCTTCAAGAACACTCTGGTGCATCTGCAACGCCTTCTCTCATTAAAGAAGGAAGTCCCTTTGGTTGCTGTGGCAGTTGCCTATCAACAAATTCCTTCCCTGGACTTGAAGAACACTCTGGTGTATCTGCAACGCCTTCCCCCATTAGAGAGGGGAGTCTCTTTGGCTGCTGTGGCAGTTGAGATAATTCCGATTTGTCGGTTTTCTCCTTACCTCCCAAAGAAGTTTGATGACAAGGAAGTATAATTTCTGATACACATTTCTTTTCTGAAAGTGAACAATTGGGTGGCTCATCGTCATCATTCTCACTGTGAAATATTCGAGGGAGGATGATCCTTGGATATTGTATGCAGAACGGGGAGAGAAAAGCCCTTATTTATACAGACTGATTACGTAGAATGCACATTGGCGGCTGCTATTCTGTAAACTCGTCTCCCCATCATTCTCTAATTTAGTTTTCGCATTCCAGTAACAGGTAAAGTCTCACAGGTCCTGGGTGACATTCTAATATCGCTAAATCTGCAATTCCGTCCCTGGACTTGAAGAACACTCTGGTGTATATGCAACGCCTTTCCCGTTTAGAGAAGGAAGTCCCTTTGGCTGCTGAGTAACTTGCCTTTCAACAAATTCCGTCCTTGGACTTGAAGAACACTCTGGTGTATCTGCAATGCCTTTCCCCACTAGAGAAGGAATTCTCTTTGGCGTATGTGGCAGAAGAAACAAAATGCGTGCTCTACTATCTAAAGTTCTCACCTCGATGTCCAGTGGAAAGAGATCCGTGGATGGGAAATCACAATCTACAGGACATTCTGGACTGAAACTACTACTGGCTGGCCATTCAAAAGAACGAGCAAAAGAACGAGGAAAGATGTGTAATGATTCACAAGGAGGTATGCATCCGTGGATGGGAAATCACATGATGGATCGATGTTTTGATCTCTATCCAGAATTACGATCAACAAGAGTTGCCATGGCAGTTCCTGGAAGACGACGAGGAGTTCAAGGTGGCAGGAGTGGTGGTAGAAGACTAGCCCCTACTCAAGTGTTAGCCAATGAGGCTAGTCATGAGGTGAACATGGCATCTCGATTGGAGCAGTTGGAGCAGAAGATAGCAAGTATGGCTATAGCCTAACAAAGATCAGATTATGGAGCTGGTGCCTCTACATCATACGATGGAGATGTTGTGGAGTACATGTGCGCAGTGGCACAACAATGTGGAGTTGGTGTGACTCGTAGTGCAACACATACTACTGAGTCTAGAGGAGCACCCGTGGAGTTGGATCCACAAAGAGGGGAGGCCAGTCTACAGGTTAGACTTCCTCAGTCTTTCACATTGTCTGAGGCATTGAACACCTCATCCATGGCTCCTAGACGATCTATTGGAGAGATGAGGGTGCAAGCCAATATGGATGTGCTTGGAGATGGAGCAAGTAGGGACCAGCCATCAACATCGTCTGACGTAGCATCCAGCGCAATGTTGGAGGTGACAAGGACTCTTGTTCAGTCTCCTGTTTTCTCAGCCAAGGATTTATTGGCGTTTGGGGTGTCATCATCACCTATACTACGATTGTCAGCCACACTTTGCGAAAGCAAAGAGGATGTGTTGGTTGCTTCTAGTTGTGTGAGCACTAGTAGTGTTGATATTGGGATCAAGACAGCTACTAGTGGAACTTGGCAAGGTGCTACCGCTCGAATGATGGAGTTATCAGCGAGGCCGGCATACGAGCGTACCAGGGTGTCGCCGAGTGCGGTGATGTTGGCTAACAGAAGTGGTGTGTTCTGTTTGGTCGGACCTTCAGGAAAGGTTTATTGACCTCAACGCGTGTTGTTGGATTCTGGTGCATAAGCCCTTATGTTGGGTAAGGATGCACTGCTTGGTCTTGGTTTGCAAAAGACCTATGTGGAGAGATGTCCATTCCAGATTCAGACATCTCTTGGAGGTTCTAGTGATGCCCCGGCACCATACATCACCCAGATGACGTTGACTGTGCAAGTGCAATCAGATCATGTCACATATAGCTCTACAACACTAGCACGGGCTGTGGTTACACTTGCAGAGTCCTATGATGTATTGGTGGATGCGGCAGTGTTATATCCAATGGGGTTTAGCATTGATTATTGGGAGGAGACAGCCTCTTATCGGCCAGGTTGGCAATCTGGCGAGGGCCGAGTGAGTCGATTACCTGTACGATTCATCACCGGTTCTAGGCCTTTACCAAGTGGAGGTTTGGCGTATGTTGCAGCGTTTAGTACTTGTGTTACTTGGCCTAGTGATTTGTTGGAGGGTAACATGTGATCAGTTGTAAATTTCTGATCGTTAAATGCAGCAAGGGAATCTCAGAAGAGCCTGAAGTACGTATCGAGTCATGAAGGTTACGTTACTTATTTTCATTACAAGTTCCGGTCGATGACAGATTGTGCATCTGGATACTGGGTAATGGATAACTTTCTATTTAGTTTCTTGAGTGCATTTTCATCATACGCTCCTTTGCATCAATCTTCAACAACCAGTGTATACATACAGCTCAGACTAGGCAACGTTTTTTCACGTAAGAACAATTTAGTTTCTACGACTTATTGCAGGTAACAAATTCTCAAGTATTCACTCAAGAAATAAGTCATGTTCCGCGTAATCTAGCAAGCTTTAGGCTTTAGTCTGCACTGACCCACTGTTAGTACAAAATTTAAAGTTTATCTTTCATCTGAAATGTGTTCTTATGAAGACGATTAGATCTACTCGGCTCAAAATATTCCCTGGCGGATAGCAAGGCCCAGATGGCCGAGCGTTTTGATATTATAGATGAACGGAATTGATGAACAGCTTAGTGTCGCGATCTGGACATAGTTTCATGGCTTTCGTCTACTTTTAATTAGGAGATATTCTGAAAGCATCTTCTAGGCTGCAGGTTTAATACGGGGCATCATGTGACTCCAGGGGTGATGATTTCTTCCTGGCAACGTTTTATTGCTCTTCTTTTAACATGCCGCAGATTGAATCACATTCGAGGACATCACAGCCCAAAGTCTACGGTACTTCCAAGATTGGATGCAAATGAGGGTTTTGACCATTGTGCAAGCATGTTGGACGCTCGCTGTTGAAGTAGATAATGACAAAATAGCTGGTTGTTTGCAAATGGTTCAGGACATAGCCCATAGTAGTCTTGAGTTGTGGCATAAATCTACATGAAAGGAACTCAATAGGTTCGGTAAGAAAAACACTGTCAGGCACATTATGCTGCAATCATGAAGATACTCAACAACATAATATTGCTGGTAGTCTTTGTACTCTTGTTGGCGTTGTTTGTGTGTTTCCATGAGATGTTGGTACTTGAATGTATTGTGTGTGGATGACTTTGTCGAAGGATAGAATCTGATTAAGCTCTTTGATTAGATGGAGGGAAGTGGATTAATTTACTAGATATTGTACTGTGGTGGTATTAAGGCTAGCACTAGGTTTGATCATAACAAGTAAGAAAAAGTCAGACCTGCTGTTGTCTGGATTTCTCCAACTTAAAATCTGCTGGTCACTCGATGATTAGATTCGAATCTGTGGTATTTAGATGATTGCTTAAGGTAACCTATTTTGTTTTATACGTAGATACGACACGGATCCCTTAATGTTCCGATAATGATCCATGTCTAAGGTACTCCAGTATTCCGACTTATACATGAATCCCGATTAGATCGAGGGTTCAATCACAAGGGAACGTTGTACTTACTCATTGTGTGCACATGATTCACGATTAAACTCATTGGAGAGATGGAATTTGTCTGGCTCGTACAAAGTAAAAATTAGTTCCTACAATGCATTCACACAAACGGGACAAGGTAGCTGCTGCTCCTGCTGCTGCTCTCTACCTTGCCCAAATGCCTCAGCTCTCTCGGATATGTATCCCACCCAAGCATCCGAGGGCGGGCAGACTGATAACCAAGGCTCCATGTTGACTGATTATGTGGTCCACAGTCCATCGACTGTGGTACATGCTGCTGACGAGAGAAAGGTAGCTGTTGTCTGGTCTGCGTATACAGAGGAAGTATCAGCAGAGCACTGAGTCTACGTAGCTTGTCCAGCGTTGTCGATAGAAAGTCACAGGCAGCAAGACAAAAGTCTTATGAAAAAGGCAGTGGACGATGAAATATGGTGAGATCGACCCCTCGAGATATACCATGTAAGCAAACGACGAGGTGAGCTGTGCGATACTTGAGGGGGTGAGCGTCGCGGCGATCGTGGATGAATTCAGAGGGTGGCATAGGGATTTACCTACAGGTCATATGGCACTCAAATACCCATGGAGAAGATAGATAGACTTTGAGAGAGAGAGAGAGAGAGAGAGATGTACATTTGCATGATCATGAAGGAGCTGCTGGTACCGGTGCTGCTGCAGGTCGTAGCTATCTGCAGTATACTGGAGCTACGGCAGGCAGAGGAGAGGAGCTTATGGTGCCTACTTTATTTGCTCAATCTGTCAAGTATCTGTAAGTAGGGGGCGGGCAACAGACTCGAAATAGAGCACTTTGTAGAACTGTAACAGGTAATCAGTGTGCACCTCGCCCAGAGATATATGTGAAGGCCATGATGAAGCGTCGAAGGGGAAAGAAATAATCACCACACCTTTCCCAACATGAATGTTCTTTACGAAGGGTTCTGCACACTCGGCCAACCGGTACCACGCAGCTCACAGGCAAGTGTGCCTACTGCCCATGTACCAGTCAAGCCTCACCTCCCTTCTTCCTTGCGAGCTTTTCTGTTGCTCCGGAGAGGGAGGAGACGAAGTAAGTTATTCCCATTTCCACTATGTTGTCCCCTTTAGATACAACGCCTATTGCTTGGCAGTATCCAGAGGAGGGTATATGTGTGCTGGATCTGTTTGGAGGGATTAGCACAGGTTTGGCTGCTGTTTTGCAGTCTGGTATACGAGTACATCGATACTTGTATGTGGAGCGAGATGAGATTGCAAGGCGCGTCTCATTACGCCATGTGGCACAGTTGGTGCGGAGATATCCAGATCTTCTACCAGTGTTGGCAGTTCAAGGATATCAGCAGGCCTTGCCGTCAGATATTTCGTTGTTGGGGGTGCAAGACCTTGCTCGGCATGACAACATACATTTGGTTATTGCTGGATGGCCATGTTAGGGACACACACGTGCTGGTAATGGTCATGGGCTACAGGATTCACGTTCTTGCATGTTTTGGGAGATGTTACGTGTGTTACATTCTCTCCAGTCACAGCAGACCTATTCTCCGGCATACATTTTGGAGAATGTTTCCTTGTTGTGTGATCCACGCGCACAGGCGATGACGAGTGCACATCAGGTGCAGTCATGGATTCGAACAGCGGTATTGCTGGATGCAGCGAGAGTAGAATCTCGTGCACACCGTCCACGTATGTGGTGGACAAACCTTCTTCCAAGGGAGGTTTTATTGCGAGCATATGACGGAGTGGAGAGGCCCTCACATCTCACAGTGGAGAGTATTTTGGATGTGGGTAGACACTCCCAGGCAGTGGTCTATGCTAACAGGTCATCCATGGCAGTGGTGAACCTTGTGGGTCAGCCAAGAGCTGCATTACCCACGTTGTTGAGTTACCCAGCTTCCCATGCTTACAGAGAGGGAGGACCTGGACTTGTATGGGATTCTCGCTTGCAGCGGTTGGTGGAACCCAACGCTGAAGAGAAAGAGCGAGCTATGGAATTTTGTACCGGTACTACAACAGTACCTACATTATCAGAGGCATCACGATGTCAAGTGTTGGGTCAAGCTATGGACCTAAACTGTTTGACATGGATTGTGAGCCTTGGATTGGCTGAGCAGAGACGCATGAGATCCACATGTATGACTGCAAGACCATTAGTAAGCTCTTTGCATACCGAGATGGCGGAGGCAAAAGCTGGGGGCGAGAAGTGTCCAAGATCTCATCCTTGGTCTTATGGGGATGTTAGAGAAGGAGAGGTAGGATCTTCTTCGAGTATCGTTGGAGTTTTTTGGTGCGGAACAAGCGGTGGTTACCACTTTTGACCTTTGTGATACAACACAAGAGGTTACAGCTACAACAGCAGGAGTTGTTCACACTGAGATAGTGGAGCCTGGTATGAGAGAGCAGAAAAAGCTCTCTGCTCAAGAGGTTGCCATTTAGCAACCAGATACTACGTCTTCTATCTCTAGTGTCGATGGAGAGGAGATTTGGGATATTGAGATTGGTCCCAAAGTGACAGGAGAAGAAAGATGTAGGGTGTAATGACATGAAGGGACCTTATTGAAGTAAATTGCATTGTAAAGTTTGTTACCAAGAGAATGAGGTACCCAAGTAACTGACCAGGAAAAGGAATTACGCATTTAGTCATCTTTAAAGACTTTAGATTGCAAAGTCCAAAGAGTGTAAGAATTAGATTCTAATGAAGTCCAATCCACAGATCATAATCCCATCGATTCACAAGACACCGGTATGCATTGGCAAATTCGTTTACTTATAGATGGGATCTCCCCTCTTACAAGCCTCAGACAAGGCGAAACACTGGTTGAAGTCCTTCTGATCACGCTACATGGTCACAGCTCATGGCCGAATACCATGGTAACTTCTCAAGTATTCGGACCACTCGAGGCCGATTCTTCGTCGCACTCAACAGCTCCATTGGTGTTCGTTCTATCCTATCTAGAGTTTGCAGCTCAATCGAATTGAACACTTGCAAGAAATAAGAGATCCGCGACTAATCTTCCTACTCCTATTTATACATGAATTTCTAACTGTCAGGCTAACCGTTTTCTACACGGATCGCTCTCTCCGAAATCAACTCTGCCCTTCTAAGCCGCGCGATTGCACTTCTGCTCCTCGCGTAAAGGCGTCGATTCCTAACTGCATCTCTTAGATATCTGCTGCGATTTCCTGTCGATGAAGAGCTAAAGCTTCCCTGAAATATCGTCCTAGAGTTCGGTACATCACCTTACGTTGCTCCTTAGAGTCTCCCGGGTTGTCCATCACTTTCACCAACTGCTCCAACATTTGCACTTCAAAGCGTCTAACTGGCATAAGCAGTGTTGTGCACACCTGTTGGCAAGAGTCTTCAACCTGCATGGTGCCTCCACATCTATCTGGTTCAACCGCCGCTTCAGGCCTTGCACCGTTTCACGAAGGTGAGCATTCTCCTTTTCTACGAATTTCACTTCAGTACCCCGAATACGGCAGATCTCTGCATATTCTCTTTGGTACTGCTGTGTCTTCTTCTCCAATTCACCTTTCTACTTGGACAATTTGTCCACATTCTCGGTCAGCTGACGAATGGTGTCGATGCAGTCTGGTCTGTAAGACCCAGGGTTGTACATATAGGATAAAATGTAACAATATCTAAATTGTGCCTAAGTTTATCTTAATCATGACTATGTTTAGCTAGTTATGGTTAAGTTGGAGGAAAATATAGAGTAACTTTTGGTGTGGTAGATGAGAACAACTATTTTGTTGTTTAGTAGGAATCAAGGAATAGATTCCATCACATGGGTATCTTGACTTTCCTAGACTTGGACTAGTTTTCATTGGTTGGACTTGGTGAAGACCCTTAAATCTAGGCGAGATTGACTTTAAGCACACTAGAAGTCAATTAGGGAGTAGTTGGGTTTCTAGAAGATCCAAGTGCACCAATTGCATATTGCCATGTACCCTTTTCATTGGGGTTTGTGATCTCTACCTCGTTTAAACTTGGTAAGAGAAAGTTACATGGTGATTACTTGTAGTTACTAGAGTAAGATTCTAAGTAGTATAAATAGAGAGGTTGAGAAGCACCTCTCAAGTAGTTTTTCAATGGAAGTTAGTTTTGGGAGAAGATAGTGTGGTGATCTTAGTTTTGGGGAGCTTGGTTCTTGGAGACGTCATGTTCGGAGTGGAACCTTGATTCAATGAAGACTTTGATTACCAAAGTATCCCTTTCCTTTTGAGTGATATCTTACTCTTGGTGATAATGTGCATAATAGAGCTTGGACTTTGAGAGTTTGTGTAAGAGTGAACAATAGGGTCATGGTCATAAGGTGGGACTAAGTCCTTCTAGATTCATGATGAGCTTCCAAAAAGCCATCGGAGGTAAACTTGAGTGAGAGTCAGCCCGGAGGTCACAGTACAGGGAAACCCTAATTTCGGGTTAGCTCTAATCTTGGATAAACCCTAAACAGATCTGTACCATCGGTACATAATAACCCTAGATCAACGGCCTGTAGTCATCAGGCACTAATTGATCTATATCAACTAGATGAGCTTGGGATATTAACAAATCCTACTCTAACACTACTCCTATTTATACAATCTACTCGCACCTATTCCTTATCGTTGCCTACACAGATCGCGCCTGACTACAATTACGGGGCATCTCATATCCCTTTGATGACGTCTCTTCCTTCAACGCAAAGACATCGACGCTCATCTGCAATTCCCTGATGTCCTCTGCGATCTCCTTCCGATGGACTCGCATCGCTTCCTGGCATTCGCGTCCCATGGTCTTGTACATCTGCTTCCTCCAATCCTTCGAATCGCAAGGAGTATTCATCGCCACTGTCAAACGTTCCAAGCTTTCAGCCTCCACATCGTCACACCGAGCAAAAAGGTATTGCGAGTAGCTACTCGCCAAATCTTTTAATCTAGCTGGTCTCTCAACATCAACTTCATGCAACTGCTGTTTTGCCCTCTTCAATTGCTGATGAAGCTTCTCATTCTCTCTCTCAACAAACTTCACTTCCGCGCTTTGAATTCTACAGATTTCTCCGTAGGCTTGCTTTGCTGCGGCTGCTTCCTTTGTCACCTCCGCCTTCTGCTTCTCCTGACGCTCCACAGACTCTGTCAACTGCTTTATAGTATCCGCCTTATCCTTCTTCCCTCGAGCAATGCGGTTCAACAACTGAATCAGCTCCATGTAACCGTCCTCGAAGCAAGTAGTACCGAAAGTGTGGAGTGTCGATTTTCGGTATATCCACACTTTCGGTACTACTTGCTTCGCTTACTCATCGATGCAATTAGTCCACCATCACTTAATCATAACAAGCTACAGCTTGTTATGATTAAGTGTTATGACTGTCATTTATAAAAAATATAAGGATGCATCACGAAGCCAGCAGTTTAAAGTAGACAACATAATTTTTCAAGGTCCTCAATTAAATCAAGAATGTAGTGTTAGATCAATTTCTCAGTTAATAGTTAGATCTCAACAACTCACCTTCCATCGTTTCGTTCTACCTCAATCTTAGACACCAAGTTATTGATTGTAAAAAATAGGACTCGGGCTTGTCTTAGTTGGTTGAATTGAGTTAGTGAGTGATGGGGAGAGTGGAAAGTAGTTTTGGAGTGCATGAGAAGTTTTTCAAAAATTGTGAGTTTATATTTTACCAAAAGTTGAAAGTGAATAGATAATTCTTTTTGCTTTTTAATTTCACTTCCATTGATATTGAAATTAAAAACTATGAATAATTAAATAGAGATATATTGGTGAATATATTATTTTTAGTATTTTGAATAATTTTTTAGATTTATCAAATTTTTATTTATTTTAATCTCTTTCTAATTTTGATTCTATTAAAATTTAGTTGAAAAATTATAGAAATAAAAAAAAAAATTATGAATATTTTTAGATTTTAAGTTTTGATAATTAGTATTCATTCATGTAAGGTGGGGTGTTATAGGTTTGTGGTTTTACAATTGGAAGTAGATATATGATGAAGTACCATGTGTTAATATCATTCTCTTTGTATTAGATGTAACTTCACTTCGCCTCATGGGGCCATCAAGAGCGGCACGTGATACATCATGTCAGGTGTATCAAGGACTCGTTACCTCGCAAGGTATAAAGATTCACATGGTAAACATGCTCATGTGAGTCAAACGACCACATCAAGACCTATCATTGTGGGGATCACACACCTTTGTTGATCGTTCATGAGATATAGATTGGGTTGTATGAATTATTAACATCCCGCTCAAATTCTATTCAAGGCCTTTTTGAGACTACATGCCCATGTTCTCATGCGCTCCACAAGGCTAAAAGTACTTTTGGTGTACCATTTGATCGGCATGTGATCCCATGGATGAGTTAGCATGATTTTTGTTTCTTTTACTTTCACGATGTTGTCTACTTTATATTAGGGACGTGTTGGACATAGAGAGGTGACCACTAGATTTCAGAGATTATGAGTAGGGGATTGGGCTACATTGCAAGAGGAGTTCATATGGATAACATATGTTAGGAGTGAGCTTCAATCACACGATACTTCATATTCTGGTTGGGAGTTAGATTCAGTTATGGGATATTTCAAATTTTGCTTGATTGCAACAGTATAAGATCTTGGGGCAGGTGGGGGAGTATAGCCAAGCCGCATGAGCCTACATTCTTTATTTATATCTACTCATATTGAAGAGGCTATTCCATCTTTACGCCTATTGCCTCCATTAATGGGATAGTGAGTACCATTAACAGTCTTGGATTATCAACCAAATGGGCTATTATGTCTTGATAAATCATTATTTGCTCATTCTCTATGCACATTCCCATGTTTATCCGTAAAGGTCTTCTCATGGATGGTTTATGAACATCTTAGAGATTGCTTTTAGATAAATGATCATTCTAATGGATTTCTGGAGTTATTATATATGAAAGCATTAGTTACTAAAGAAGAGATTCCTTTGTTAGTTAGCTAGATCATAGTCGGTTTCTTGTGATGAAGAAATACATAGGGTCCATTAGACTGATTGCTATTGGGGAGTTCTCATTGCACCTTGCTAGTCGTACCATTGGACTTTAGCATTGTTCCCACCTCAAGCAACAGCTTTTTTTACACCAATTTGGAGTCGCCCTACCATAAAGTTGTGAGACGATATTGTTGAGCATTAGAGCACTTTTAGAGTTGAACCTATGGTTTACATCGAATAATACTTCAAATTTTTTCACTAGTTGAGAAGCACGTTTGCCCAAACTGATACCAACATGTTCATGCGACTCAAATGAGCGGAAATGATATGGGAATCCAATTACTAAGATCCTGGAAATTATAATGAGACGATATGCCTCAAGGATCCAAAGTCCTACTCAAGAACAAACTAATCTAACGATAATATCTTATGGTTAGATTAGAGGAAAACTGCAAATCTTCTCGAATCTAGAACATGTTAAGCATATATTTCAGTTTATTCGTGAATGAAACTGAACTGACTCCCAACGAGGATCCGAGGCCTCACCGGATATAAATCCACATTGACCTCAGTTTTCATGTTCATTTTACCTACCATCAAGTGCTAATACTAGATGAATCACTGCATTGGCACTTTCCCCAGCATCAAGTGTCTTAGTATATTGAATTCCCCGCGTGATGTATACCACATTATCACATATATTTCATAAGCCTGATTCTTGAATTTTCTATACATTGACCCCATGAAAAATGATTCCATGATAAAAGTAAAACTGGCGATAACGTGAAATAGATCGAAAGACACATATATATAAGTTTTCAATCACATGTAGGATGCTGCTTGTATATGACACGCAATGATAAAACACACAACATTTGCTCGAAATTAGCTCATTTTCTTCATTTCAATTTAAAAATCTAGATTCTTTTTTTAGTAACTGGCCATATAAATCAGAACTATCATACACATTACAAAAAGGAAAATACAGTGTCATCAATAATTATAAAATTAAACTATATGACAACTTAATATATCATCTGAATTAATGAATCATAATTTATTGGCTTAGGAAGCAAAGAAACATTGTTTTACGGTGTTCAAGTCTTATTCTTTATTACATATCATATCTGTTTCCGTTGTACAGGTCCAGCACGATTGTATCTAGCGCAGGAATCCAAACATTGAAATATCTGGAATCCTGCGCTTCCATCCTCCATTGGCCATTCTCGACACCCAATAGATAGTTACAGCAGGTACAGGTGTAAAATATCCATCAACGTGTACACCATCGTCAGAAGTCCCAACGCAGTGTCTGAACACCATATGAACCCTCTAAATACCTGTTGGACCATCTCGTATATTTGATCTTTTGTTATATGCCTCAAGAAGCCGTGTAAATACATCAATTATCTTAGCTTCTGGCGTAACCTCTGACTTGAAACTTGTAGATCAATACTTGATGTTTTAGGGAAATTTTCGAAGTACTTCCAAACAGTCGATCTTGAGAGGTAAGCAGCTTTCAACTCTTGAATTCCGATATCAGAAGACATTTGATGAGAACCAGTGGACTGGTTTAATTCTGATCTTTCTACCAAGCGATTCACCACAAATTCGCGAAACTGCTTCTGAATTTTTCCGTGGTCCAACGTGCTTGAAAAAACGTGAAAGCCCTCAACAACCTCTGCGAAGATAATGCACAATATCTTTTCCGTAGCATGATTTTGGAGGTTCATGAATCGGCAGATGTATGTTTCCATGGACTAATTTTGAATAGAGAGATGGGATCCCTCTGAGCTAGTCATTCGTTAGGTTTCCTCCAAGTTACTATGAACTTGAAGGAAGCCTTGTAAGCGGAATTTTGTTCAAGTGATGAAGAAACGAATGTACCTTGAGCGTTAGATTGGAGTTCTTAGCATTGCTTGTCAGCTTCAGAGGTGCTTCCGTGTAAGATGTCGATCAAGGTTCAGCATCAGACTATAAGATTATCCATCAGATGGTCCAAGATCAAATTCAACAGTCCAGTGTTCGTTCACTCAACACTGGAAGTCAACATGATGATAAAATAAAATCAAAGCTCTTCTCATCGCAAGAAAGGAGTAGACTGAAAGAGGAAATCAGTGTTTACAATCCTGACGGGGTGATACTGTATAATTTTGCTTTATTTCATGTTGGTCATAATCTCAAGGTGCAAGTTGAGTTCTCATTCGAAATAGAATGAGAGAACGGCGATGCATGGGATAAAAGGAAATATGTCAAAACCCACCACAAAACATACAAAGCAAAGGCAAACAACTTAGGGTTTAGTCGATGAAAAACGGCCCGAAGGCAGAACAAAACTCATCTCTCTCTAGTTATAAGTCGCTATATCTACTGATGCTCATATGAAATAAGTATTAGTTCAGAGCACTGTTTGGACTAATTGTTTTCCATAAGCTTCATTTCAGGATACAACCACATCCTGTCTGATTTCAATGTTTTAGAAATTATGATTGCATCTTGGTTAGCTGCTGTATCATGTAGCAAGCAGGGAAGCGCACTATTGAAATTCCGAATTGGAACCAACACAGACAACCTGGATTACCCACACGACTGAAATGTGAAGAATCTGCAATCCATGTGTGCTTGGAGTTCATGACCTGCAGTTTCCAGTCTCCTCGACGAGTAGAATCAGTAGAGTTTACTGCTTTTTGTCAGAGGATGTTTCATTCTGCGGGGTTGAGAGAAAATTAGAGCCCTCCAAGGGGAAATCGACATACTTGAATACATTAAATCTCGATAACAATTCCATTCTTGATACGGTACTCTTTGTCTCGGCGATATGTGGAATTTCTCATCCCTTCTGACAAAAAATGTCTGAAGGACAGACTTGACTCGGATGTGCTCTGCCCAAAATCAGTCCTATCCAGACGGTGCAAATCAACACTTATTCATCAATTGTTAACAAGATATGCTCCAGAGTTCATGCTTTGCTCATTCGATTCATATATTACATCTGAAACTGCTAATTGGATCCATAATAACTGACCGACTTTGCAAGGCGTTAGCTCGGACAGCAACGACCGATCCTGAATATGAGCTGATTAAATCTACTGTGGGCTATTTTCATGGTGAGTGTGACTCACTAGGGTCCCATATGAAAATAACAGGCTGAGCATCGATGTCTTTTTATCAATCTTGGCTCAAAACATATGCGGATTTTACAGGATCGGAGCAAAAAAGATTCCGATATCTGCCTGTGTATGGTTGTGGTGAACGATCACTTGTTTCTTCTTTGCTTCGTCAACGAGCAATCTAGTGCACAAAACGAGCACGACAAAGCTAATTTTCATTTGAACCGCAAGCTTCGTGCTGTAACGTGGATCTCTGTTGAACACTGCACTATTACGGCTCACAATTCATGGATAAGTGAGGATAGTAAAGTGAGAATTCTGCGCGGTGGTTAATGTATGTGCCTCACGGTGGAAGTTCTCAGATCATTTGCTAGAACATGCATGATGTGCAAGCATACTGATAACATCTGACACTAACGGAATTATTGTGAACAGGAAGCTGCATTCAGTGAATAATATTATAACTCTGATCTTAGGTTCATACCAACAAGAGATCAGCCCGAAGCTAGTTGACTTCGAACATCCCCCACTTGCCTAGGGCTTCTTTTCTTTCCATTTCGTGATTAATGGGCTCTTTACTGCACTAGGCAATCACGTAGGTCATGGTCTTCAATCTATGAGCTACGTGTGCCAACGCGCCTTACATTCGATCAGGATTCGCACATGCTGAGTGAGCGTGCTAGACAATAAGTCTTTAGAGACCAACAATTCTGTACGAGAAATTATAGCGAATCACAGTTGCTGAACATCTCCGTTGACGACCAGCTGTAATCTGGAATGCTGCGCAAAGGGTTGTGGATGGTTTTGTATAGTACACCGGCAAGACACGGACTGTCTATCACATGCGGCGTCTAAGCTTTCAAATAATGTTGAAATAAAGAACATCGAGGCACGCAGTCATGAACATTTCAAGAGCTTAAAGCGTGCTCTACTGTTCTGGACCAGTAGCTATCAGATGTACAGTGAGTCTTTCTCCTCCAAAGTAATGTTCCTTCACACTTTTTCTAATCAATCACCATTGTTATTCTCAAAAGAACTTGCTACGTGGTAAAAGGTTTGAGTATGTTATCATGACTTATTGCACGTTTACATGATAAAAAAACATTGAACATTTGGTTCTGCACCTATGGGGCTCACATCTCTTTATAAAGGTCTGCAAGCTGCCGCAAATGCACCCGTCATCAGCAGCTTCAATCTCAGAACTGTCCCCTGTTCTCAGGTGAGCTTGGCATCTGCAGAGGCCTCAAATCGCTTCCTGTCGTTTCGCTCTTATCTGCAGTTACCGAGCAGTTCGCCAACATGATGAAGATGACCACCCGTAGCCTCGTCTTGATGGCTGCCTTCGCTGCGACGATTGCGATTTTCAGCTCCGTCGCCGCTGCTAATGTTTACGAATGCAATTACGTGAACGAATGTGGTGTGGATGTTCATGTGGAGGTATCACCATCCTACAAAAGCAAATATGGGTTCAAGGGAGAGGACGGATTTTACCTGCATGACAAAGCTTCCAAGATAGTTTCTTACACTCTGGAGAAGCTCTTCTCTCCTTTTGACCTTGGTGGCATATTCTGGGATGTCAAAGCCATTGTTGACGGCGAGGAGCTAGTTGCTACATGCTACTTGCCTCTGAATGCTAGAGTGGTGACCACCAAAAGAAATGGTCGTGTGTGCGCCGAGGTTTATGTTTACAGCAAGATTTTACTCAAGTATATCATCAGTTCTGTGGTGTACTTGCACTAGAATTGTTACCAGTTCCAACGGTGCTTTCAGCATGTGCAAGTGTCGGAGAGGAACTCTTCAGTTGAGGGCTCAGGAGTTAGACTTTTGACTGTTTTGGATGTACTTAGGATATCGATTCTAATCATACAGACTTGAAATATTCATTTGCTTTTTGGAATAAAAGTGCTCCGTTCACACATGATTTCTCAAGGTCAGAGAATGAGAACAATAGGCAGCACACCAAATTTTAATTTTGTTTTAATTTTTTCTAGTCATCCAATATTCGTGTTAATATCTAACCAGGTCACAGGTTGCTAAGCAGTTGAGTAAGAAACAGGAGGACGAAGGAAAGAATCAAAAGAACCTAATCATGTACTGATAGGGACAAAACCGTCCTTGGGGTTTGTGTTTGTCTAGATTTTGGTGCACTCTAACGTTGGAAGGTTTACTTTGTGAGTCGTGGTTCGCTTCATCAATGAAGAAATTAGATGACCGGAACGCCATATAAGGACTGAACGGGAATGTAACAATCATTGCCAAGTTGAAAACCTATAAAGAAGGCATAACACTGTCAGGGTGCCCAGTTTCAATCGTAAGGACATCTAGTTAACTTCTAAAGATTCAGATTAATATGCCATGTGCATTGAAAACCGCAATAAAAACTGATCATGATGTGCATGAGAGACAACTATCTAGTAGTCCAAACCATGTTCCTAAGAAATGAAACTTGGGTTCGTTGAAGTCAATGTTCATTGTCTGGACCATAAAGGAACGAACTGCTAGAGGCATTGTTGTTGTTGCGTCTTGTTAGGTGAAAATCGATCATCAAGGACAAATCTTCACGATAAAACTTCATGAAAAATCTACCGAGGAGCTCTCGTTTCAAACTCTTCTGGTATGAGGAAATCGCATGCCTCTCGTTTGAAGCCTTGTATTTAAAACTATGCGATGTAGTTTTGCTCTTCTGTCTTATGCCAACGCTTTATTACACAGATTTTTTAATTTTTTATTCCCTACTTATTATGATAAGAATCATTATATCATGACTAAGTGTATGGAGCTCTATGCTCTTAACACATGGCCATGGATACATGGCTATGTGTGAAGCAAGCAGAATTTACCAGTTGGTCTCCAATCTCTAGATTTATCTTAAACACATCAACAGCCGGTTGAAGCTAAATTGTAATCTAGTTTATATCATTTTCCCCTATGGGTTCATACTAACACTCTCAACCTTATATCGGTATTCAAAAATCTTGGTGTAGATTTGAGGAGCTTTGCTTACAGAAAATTAATTCTTGAAAAAAACAAATATAGGACCTTAGTAAGAAGTTTTGAGTTTCTTTTTTTGTTATTTGGAATAAAATGTGAGATATTTGGAGGAAATGATGGATACCGAATGCGAATCGGCTTGGTAGTACGAAGATGTCTTTTATGAGTGCTCAGAACGAGCAAGCTTTACACGATGAAAAAATAAACAGAATTCAATCGGGAGTAAGAGAGGCTATTCAATTACCGGTAACTCAGAAGATGTCATCAAGGGTGATCAGACCTTTGGCGTCGAAGTCAGACTGGACTGTAGATGAGTTGTTATGATTAAAGAATCTTGAAAGTGCATTTTTAGTATGACGATGGGATTATATATGCCCGAAGTTGTGTGAGAAAGTCTGCACTAAGAAGGTTGTTAATCCTATCGGGTTATGAGGACATCTTGATAAGTGGGACACAATTTTGTGGGCTGAGACATTAGGTAGAGATTATGCAAACGAGAAGGATGGTATTGATTGGGAGGAGTCGACATTGCATACAGGGTTTGACTTTGATGAGTCTAAGTGGTTTGATCCTTGAGGAAAGAAAGAGACTAATGGATTCAATATTGATTTGATCAAGGATGATTTCATGAGAAAAAAAATGTACACATTAAACTTGCTATTTTCACTGCATCGAACTACTTATGTAAGCATGCATAAAGTGAGAATAGTGGAGGTCTTTGTGGGAGGATCAATCAAAGTAAATTAGGGAGAAATCTTTGCTTGGAATGTTCAAGTAATGGGTAAAAAGCTTAGAGAAGGAGAAAATGGAGTGTTGTATATCTATTCATTCATGGTACACATGTACTCAAGGATGGGGTGGCTAACACCAAAGGAGATGAAGAAGTATCAGTTGGACGCATATGACATCTTAAAGGAGCTGCAGCTAGCAGTGAGTCGACAAGAATTCTTGGACCCAATGGACAAGGAAGCTTGTAGTCGCTTATAGCAATGGACAAGGACGAGATGCTTTTGGAGGAGTTAAATGAAGTAATGAGGGAGATAGAGGAGACTGTATTCAGACGGGAATACTCAGAAGGAAACTGAGAAGGGGGAGTAAGAAGTTGAAGTATGGAAGGAGGTTTAAAATCCATGAGCAAGAAGCAAAGAAGGGATAGCTAGACCAAGGAGTCAAGTACCAAAGGCATTGAGGCTTAAGATACAAGCTTTGAAGGTTAATGGAGGAGAGTCATTTTTTTCGATGTTATAGTTGGCTCAGAAGTTAGAAAATGTAGTTGTGACAGTTCAGATGAAATTGAACGAGATGGGATCGAATAACATCCAAGGATGGAACCCGCAGGAAGGCGGTTATATGAACCTGATTCACATAATCAACCTGATTCAGATAGTTGGAACAAGAGGCTAATCTTGTAAGAGTATCAAACAACTTGAAACACATCAATAGGATACTCACCTTTACATATGGTATATGGTGTTGAGTCAAAACTTTAATTAGGATAAAATTGTAATTACAAAGGTAAAATTCTTAGTAATATAAATAAAGAGATTGAGAATCAACTCTCAAACATTGTTTGGAGAGTGAAGCCTTATTTAGTGTAAGAGCTTTGTTTCAAGAAAGAGTTTTGATCGTCAATAAAAGATCTCTATCTTTTGAGTAATATTTGAATCTTTGTAAGAGGTGTCATGAGATTATGGAGTCTAGAATTTGAGACTTTGTGTAAGAGAGTGCATTAGAGATATGGTCCTTGGGTTGGAGCATGTCATTCTAAATTCATGATGAGTTTCTAAAAAGCCATTGGAGCTTAACTTAAGTAAGAATCAGTCCGGAGGCCACAAATCAGTTGCAAATTCAAGATGAGAATAAGACCAAGATGGCCTTTAGGGTTATTGATTTCCATGACACAAACGTGTTGTATTAATGGAGGTTCTTAATTTTTGGATTGAAGAATGCATCCATTAAGTTTGACAAAATGATGGATAACATACCATCTAGATTTGATTATGTACGAGCCTATATCTATGATATTATAATATATAGTGTTACAACGGTGGAATACCAGAGATATTTGCATGAGGTAATGAATGATTGATAGCTCATGACCTTATGTTGCATCCTGAAAAGTGTAAGTTTTTTCAAGAGCAAATGGAGTACCCAGGTTGGGAGTTCAACAAACCAAGATTGAGGCAATCTTGCATATTCTGCAACCCTCAAATGTGAATAGGGTGCAAGCATTCCTTGGACTTAAAAAATTGTATTTGCAATATATGCAAGAATTTAGCACTTTGGCTAAAGCCTTCACAAAGTTTGATCAAAAGTGGCATTATGGAGATGATATGAGAGAGTATTTGTTGAGCTGAAAGAAAGGTTGACATATGTCTCTACTTTTAAGTGACTAGTAAGAAGTCATCCATTTCATGTACATACTGATTGGAATATATTAGTTTTAGAATCAATTTCTATGCAACATGATGATGATGTGAGTAAGGCATTTGTCGTAACTTCTGCAAGTCATTTCAACAATCCAGCCAAGTCAAAGTATAATTTTTACAAAAAAAAATGTTTTATGCCCATTTGGGCTATGACACATTTCAAATGTTATTTTTTTGGAGACTCTTTCATTTTCATCATTGATCATCAATCATTGAAATGGTTAATGGAATAAGACAAGCTTATCTGAAATCTTGCACAATGAACTCTTATCTTACAAGAGTATAAATTCATAGTTGTACATAGATTTGGAATGATGAATTGCGATGTGAATGAATTAAGTTAAAATTCATGTATGATATGAGTCAAGCTAATGAGAGCAAGGCCCAATGACATGATCATACTTATTAGGAGATAATGTATCCTGGCATGCATATGCCTTTTTGACAATGTTGGTTTTTTTGAGTTATTTGATATACCTCTAGGTTCAAAGAGTGGACATGTTATCCTTTGACATTGAGATTGAGGACGGTTCAGGAGTAAGTTTAGACATCTACCATGATATGGTGTTGTTAAGTATATTTTTACTTGTATTTTGATGAACATTTCGAGTACCAAGGAGCAAGATTGAGTTTTATAGAGAGCTTAACAGCTCATATGACAAGGTAGACATCTTCTTCGTGTATGGATGATGACAATATTATGTTAAGTCATTTTCATCTCAGAGAGCGCAATTTATCATACATGCTCATGAATAGTTTGGTTATTGTTAAGTGAAGCATACATATAACTTACTTCTATGTCATGATAGATGGAGACTTTCAAGACGGAGGTGCAACACTTTGTGGTTAGATGTTTAGTATGTGATCATGTTTGAGCATTATTCAATGCCCCTATACTATAATTACATTCCCTACTAATAATGAGATTTCGTTATTCTTAGAGCTTGGATTTTGAATAATTTTTGTCATTGATTGTACAATATTATTTACATGTATTGGTCATTGTGAAGCATTTTTCCAAGTGAAATGAGTTGGTGACATTGTCTAAATAAATCAATTGAGGGAACAATTTATGTCTTCAAGGTTTTGTGTTGAACCAATTGAGTGCAGAAATAGAGGTGTTGATTTATTTTGGACCTTGAGATTGACTCTCATTTAGGTTACGTCCTATGGCTTTTTGAAACCTCATCAAAGTTTAAAAATATACTTCAAACCCTTTTAATCTTAGCCATGTTGCATTCTCTTCTACAAATTTTCAATATCAAAACTTCATATTCTACTTTCGTGACAACTCTCCCATTTAATAGATCTCACAAAGAACTTAGATATCACTCAAAAGATCAAAATTTTTAAGCAATGTTTAAAAAGAGCTTAAAGCCATTCATCCCCTTCCTCTCCCTAGGGTTGAACCACTTCCGCTCGTCAAAGGTGAATGCCGTGTGCATTGCCGATCCCTCCCAATCGACTCTGCCTTTGTCCTCTTCATGGTTGCGTCCTAAAGACGCAACCACAAATCCCAATCGCTGTCAGCAGCTTCCCTCTCCGGACTTCATCGCACAGCTCCAGGCACATGTTGTCCCATCGCCATGACAGAAATGCTCCACCGAGGTTCTTCAACCTCAACAACTCCGCTGGAGTCCAATCCACCATCAGAATAAGTGGTCGAATTCTCCCCATCGTCGCACTTCTTCATGTTGGAACTCCTCCGGTTCGACGCTTCGACATTGCAGCTAGCTTCCCTTGCTCCGGCTGGTCGGCAAGTTCTTGGCATCAACTTTCTCTCGATAATTCTTCAAGCCGCCCAAATGCGCGTTTAAATTTCCTCCCAATTCACTCGTGTGAACTAATGGTATTCCTAGCTAACAAACATCTATTCGGACGAATACCTTCAAGGTATTCGTCCGAAGAGAAGACCTGAAGGTTAGACTTTGAGAGTTTGTATGAGAGTGTGCATTAGGGTCATGGTCCTAAGGTGGGAACAAGTCCTTTTAGATTCATGACGAGCTTCCAAAAAGCCATCGGAGATAAACCTGAGTGAGAGTCAACCCGGAGGTCACAGGTCTGCCGAATCACTTTGGTCCACTAGAGACGCCTCGATCTCCCGAATAACATTCTCCAATTCTTCCAAAGATGTGTCATCTCTTGTTCAAACCTTCTTTGGCTATGATATACCCAACCCCAAATATAACTCTTTATTCACCAAAACCAAAAAAAATCCTACTTATCCTAAGAACTACGCTCCTACAACGGGAAACACGATCACAAGATTTTGATAACCCTATCAGATCTGAAATGAAGAATTTTCTGTTCACTGAGGATTTTAGGGGCTGATGTCCGTGGATTGGAGCTTTGGAAGATTCTCGAATAGAGATGAGCAAAGTTCTTGAGGAGGCCTTAATAAGATTGAGCGAGTAGCGGGTTGTCATCAAGCTGGGGCTCCACGGGGTTGGGGATATCGTAGCCAAAGAAGGTTTGAACAAGAGATGACACATCTTTGGAAGAATTGGAGAATGTTATTCAGGAGATCGAGGCGTCTCTAGTGGACCAAAGTGATTCGGCAGACCTGTGACCTCCGGGTTGACTCTCACTCAGGTTTATCTCCGATGGCTTTTTGGAAGCTCATCATGAATCTAAAAGGACTTGTTCCCACCCTAGGACCATGACCCTAATGCACACTCTCATACAAACTCTCAAAGTCTCACCTTCAGGATGCAAATTCTCACAAAGAGTAAGATATCACTCAAAAAGAAGGGATACTTTGATGATCAAAAGTCTTCATTGAATCAAGTCTCCAACCTTAACATGACCTCTCAAAACCAAACTTCCCAAAACAAAGTCTCTCCGAAACTAAGATCACAAAACTAACTTCTCCCAAAACTAACTTGAAAGTTATTCTCAAGCTCTCTATTTATACTACTTAGAATCTTATCCTACTAACTATAAGTAATCACCATGTATTTCTCTTACCAAGTTCAAATGAGATAGAGATCCCAAACCCCAATGAAAAGTCTACATGGCAACATGCAATTGGTCCACTTGGATCTTCTAGAAGCCCAACTACCCTCCAATTGACTTTAGTAACTATAAGTCAATCTCACCCCTAGATTTAAGGATCTTCACCAAGTCCAACCAATGAAAACTAATCCAAGTCAAGGAAAGTCAAAATACCCATGTGATAGAATCTGTTCTTTGATTCTTACTAAATAACAAAATAGTTGTTCTCATCAAGAGGTACTCTATATTTTTCTCAAACTTAACCATAACTAACTAAACATAATCATGACTAAGATAGACTTAGTCACCATTTAGATATATTCATATTTCATCCTATATGTACAACCATGGGTCTTACATTTATCCCCATATCAAGATTTCACTCCGTCCTCAAAGTGAAAGAATCTGATCGTCGATGAAACGGCTTCAACTTGTCGTGATTCACCCGGTCAAAATATTGTCCTCCCAACTTCTTCAAATCGTAAGTAAAAGGCTTACTCTCCACAGCCGGCCTGACTTCCCCAGTTCTCTTCGGCTCAGGAGGTGCACTCTTTCATAGACTCCTCGTCGACCCACTGCAGGCACTGTCGATGTCTACGTCTAGGTCTGAAAGTCCGCTCTTCAATCGATACAACTGCCTCTCCCTAGGCGTCAACCACTCCAACTTCGTGTACTGTAAGACCCAGGGCTGTACATATAGGATAAAATGTAAATATATCTAAATTATGCCTAAGTTTATCTTAGTCATGATTATGTTTAGCTAGTTATGGTTAAGTTGGAGAAAAATATAGAGTAACTTTTGGTGTGGTAGATGAGAACTACTATTTTTTTGTTTAGTAGGAATCAAGGAATAGATTCCATCATATAGGTATCTTGACTTTCCTTGACTTGGACTAGTTTTCATTGGTTGGACTTGGTGAAGACCCTTAAATCTAGGGGCGAGGTTGCTTTGGTACACTAGAAGTCAAGTAGGGAGTAGTTGGACTTCTAGAAGATCCAAGTGGACCAATTGCATGTTGCCATGTATCCTTTTCCTTGGGGTTTGTGATCTCTACCTCTTTTAAACTTGGTAAGAGGAAGTTACATGGTGATTACTTATAGTTACTAGGGTAAGATTTTAAGTAGTATAAATAGAGAGGTTAAGAAGCAACTCTCAAGTAGTTTTTCAATGGAAGTTAGTTTTGGGACAAGATAGTGTGGTGATATTTATTTTGGGGAGCTTGGTTCTTGGAGACGTCATGTTTGGAGTGGAGCCTTGATTCGATGAAGACTTTGATTACCAAAGTATCCCTTCCTTTTGAGTGATATCTTACTCTTGGTGAGAATGTGCATAATGGAGCTTGGACTTTGAGAGTTTGTGTAAGAGTGTGCATTAGAGTCATGGTCATAGGGTGAGATTAAGTCTTCTTAGATTCATGATGAGCTTCCAAAAAGCCATCGGAGGTAAACCTGAGTGAGAGTCAGCCCGGAGGTCACAATACAGATGCACCAAGAAAGACGAAAGATAGACTACACTCTTATCGTCTTCTCTTAGCTTAGTCACCATCGCTTGTACGTTCTTTGCGAAGATCTCCCCCTTGTTCACCCGAATAGTTCTGCCGATGAACCCTTCTACAATCCTCACCGTATGCATGCTTACATACGTTGTTCTCTGCGGTGAGAAAAGCTGATTGAGGGTGAGAGCCACCTTCCTCCTGAAGACATCCTTAATCAAATCGAGCTTAAAGCCATTCGTCCCCTTCCTCTCTCTAGGGTTGAACCACTTCCGCTCATCAAAAGTGAATGCAATATGCATCGCTGAGCCCTCCAATCGACGTCGCTTTTGTCTTCTTTGTGGTTGCGTCCAAGAGCCTTCACCCACAGCCTTGCATCCCACTTCTCCGGCTGAGCGTTGCTTCCAAGTGCTGTCAATGCTTTTCCTCGTCAGATCTCATCGCATAGCTCTGGGCACACATAGTCCCATCGCCATGACAGAAACGCTCCACCGAGGTTCTTTAACCTCAGCAACTCCGCCGGAGTCCAATCCGTCATCATGATAAGCGGTCAAATTCTCCCCATTGTCACACTTCTTCTTGTTGGAACTTCCATGGTTTGACCCCTCGACATTGCAGCTATCTTCTCCTGCTTCGGCTACTCCGCAAGTTCTTGGCATCGACCTTCTCTCGACAATTCTTCAATCCACCGTCCAAACGCACGCTTAAATTCCCTCGCAATTCACTCGTGTGAACTTTCTTATGGTATTCATGTCTAACCAACATATATTTGGACAAATACCCTCATGAGAACCCGAATATAACTCTTTATTCACAAAAACCAAAAAAAATCCTACTTATCCTAAGAAGTATGCTCCTACAAACTCATGTCTTGGGGTCTCTAACTCTTCTTATTCATATACATACTCCGCGGGAAGTCCTAGAAGGAAACCTGAAGCATAGGCCCTCTGTAAACAAGGATTAACTAGAACTAAGCCGTAGCCTGACTAGGAAGGAGTAAAACATATATAAGAATCAAACAATTGCTAGAGTAACTCTACTAGTGCTCCTTGTGCAAAACCTGCATAGTACCACAATGCCTCCTGAAACTCTCTAAAGGAATAACTTTGATCAAAGCATCAACTGGATTGAGTTTATCGTCAATCTTGACTAGCTCAACCTTCGTATAAGAAACTGCATCTTTGATAAAGTGATATCTGATGTCGATGTGCTTCATCTTGCTATCCATCACTTGATTTGTTGCAAGATGTAAGACACTCTGACTATCACAATGGAGATTTACAACATCCGGTTTTAATCGCATCTCAGTGATAAGTCCATTCAACCAAATAGCCTCCTTTGCTGCTTCCGCTGCTGCTTTATATTCGGCTTCTGTAGTTGACTGAGCTATGCACTTCTGCAATGTAGATCTCCAACTAATGCATTCACCTCCAAGTATAAACACATACCCAGTTTTAGACTTCCTCTTGTCCAGATCTTGTCCATAGTCAGCATCAACATAACCCAATAAGGATTTGACATTGTCCAATAAACCATCCTTAGTACTCTTGAGGTACATGAGAATCCACTTCACAGCTTCCCAATGCACCTTCCCTGGATTTGACATGTACCTGCTCACCTTTCCCATAGCTAGAACAATATTAGGTCTAGTGCACACCATCAAATACATGAGGCTATCCACCGCCTTGTCATATGGAATTGACGACATCTTTCCTCTCTCAGTTGCATCAATTGGACATTGAGCTGCTGAGAGCTTAAAATGTGCCGCTAAGGAGTCCACACTCCTTTAGAGTTTGCCATGTTAAACCTGTCAAGCACACGATGAATGTACTTGCCCTGACTTAACCATAGCTTCATCTTCTTCAAATCCATGTGAACATCCATATATAATATCCTCTTGGACTCCCCAAATCCTTCATCTTGAATGTAGATTTCAGTTGCCTCTTGCATCTATCGACGTTGGATTGTTCCTTTGCCAAAATGAGCATGTCATCCACATAGAGTATCAGAATAATGAGGCTAAAATCTCATTATTCACCTTCTTCATGTAAACACATAGATCAAACACACTCTGTGAAAATCCTTGTGCTTTCATGAACTCATCAAACCTTGCATTCCATTGCCTATGAGCTTGCTTCAATCCATATAGAGATTTGAGCAATCTACAAACTAACTTCTCCTCACCTTTCTTTTCATAGCCAGTAGGTTGTCTCATGTAGATTTCTTTCTCCAAAGATCCATATAGAAAAGCAGTGACAACATCCATTTGATCCATAACTAGACCAAATATTGCAGCAAGTGCACATACTAGACGAATTATAGCATACTTTGCTATAGGTGAGAAGACTTCGTTGTAGTCCACACCTTTCTCTTGTGTGAAGCCCTTAGCCACCAACTTGGCTTTGAAGATCCTCTTCCCTTCATCTGCTGGATTATCCTTCAACTTGTACACCCACTTGCTTTCAACCAAAGGTTGACCCTTTGGAAGCTCCACCAGCTCCCAAGTCTTGTTTTCAACAAGCAATTGCATGTCACGCTCCATAGCAATATCCCACTTATTAATAGAGGCTTGAGCTTCTCTATATGAACAAGGTTCTCCTTCTTCCAAGATCAATGCATTGCCATTATCATTCTCAGTTTCAATATCATGATCCTCAAGAATAAATGAATCAGCCTATGTTCCATACCTTTCGGGAGCTCTACTAATACGATTTGATGATCTCCTAGTAGATGGTCCTAGTTGATCTCCATCGTTTCGTGCTGTGTCTTGAGACTCAGCAACGACAACTTGCTCCTCCAATTTCTGTTGTTCAAGAATTTGCTCCATCTGTTCTGAAGCTTCTCCTTGTGGCGCATCATTAAACCCATAATGATCAATCTCCACCTCAACAACATCCGTGAGTGGAGATTTGCCCTTGTAAGTTCGGGGAGCCTGAGATATCTCCCCCTCTTTCAATGATCTAGGCTCATCAAAAGAAACATCCCAACTGACAATCACCTTACAAGCTACATGATCCCATAGCCTATAACCTTTCACACCACTAGCATATCCAAGAAAACGACACTTCTTGGATGTAGGATCCAACTTGGTCCTATTCTCCTTAGGTATGAGAGGATAAGCCGTTCAATCAAAATTCTCAAACGACTATAATCAGCTCACCGTTTGTGCCTCAATTCAAACGGTGTCAAGAAATCGATTGCACTTGAAGGAGACAGATTTACTAAATACATTGCGGTATTTACAGCTTCAACCCATAATTCATATGGTAAACCAGATTGGCTCAACATACTACGCACCTTCTCCAATATTGTTCTATTGAGCCTCTCAGAAACAACATTTGGTTGCGGAGTATAAACCGTGGTGAGATGACGAGTGATCCCCTCCTCTTTGCAGTAACTTCTAAACTCCTCAAAAGTATACTCCCCGCCATTATCCGAACGTAGATATCTCACCTTATGTCTAGTCTGAGTCTCAACTTGGGCTCTCCAACTTTTGAAAGTTGCAAAGACTTCACACTTTTGTGTGAGAAAATAGATCCACACAAATCTTGAATAATCATTAATAAACGATACATAGTACCACTTCCTAGAATGTGAGGCTTTAGGAGAGGATCCCCACACGTCACTATGTATATATTCAAGTAACTCTTTGGAACTATGAGTTCCAACACCAAAGGCTTTTCTATGTTGCTTGCCCATAACACAATGCTCACAAAATTCCATGTCAACTTTACCTAAACCAGGTAACAAGCCTCTATCACGAAGGAAAGTCAAGCACCTGTTACTCATGTGTCCCATTCTAGAATGCCAAACATGAGCCACCTCAGGCCGAGATCTGGTAAGATTGACTTCACCACAAATGGTATTGCCCTCTAGCACATACAGATTTCTATGCTTGTGTACTCTTAAGATAATCTTATCACCTATTCTCACCTTAAGTACTCCTTGTCTAGAACTTCACTCAAGGCCTTTTGAATCTAACATTCCAAGAGAGATAAGATTCTTTCTCATTTTAGGTATAAACCTAATGTGAGTCAACGTACGTTTGACTCCATCAAACATGTGAATATGTACAGATCCAACACCTTCAATTCTACAGGGTTGATCATTTCCCATAAGAATTAAACCGTTTGATACTGAAAAAGTATCAAAAAACTCTCTAATGGAACAAATGTGATAAGAACAAGCACTATCCAGAATCCATACATCATCAACGCCCTTTGGTGAGTTGCATAGGGCATACCTATGGCTTCATAATCCATCTTTGAGCAAGTCATCCTCCTCATCAAAATCTTGAGCCACATTGGCTAAAGGAGAATCATTAGCCTTGGTCTTCACACAGCAGTCCTTCTTAAAGTGACCACTCTTGCCACATTTCCAATAGACCACCGTCTTTCTGTCTTGGGATTTACCCCTAGACATGGATCTACCTTTAGATCCAACCTTCTTCCCATCCTTCTCATTCCTTGATTGTGACCGTCCACAAGTCACATTAAGTGCCGTACTAGATGAAGAGGATGGAGTAGAGGGCATCATCATCTTTTGCTGTAGATCATCAGTCAAGAGAGCACTTACAACCTCATTGTAAGTGATCGTTTGTCTATCACGAAGGAACAACACTCGTGACAATGACTGATATGAAGCTGGTAATGAACTTAACAGATGAAGGGTCTTCCTCTCATCAGTTATCTCCTCTCCCAGATTCTGAACATCAATAACAAGATCACCAAATGCATCAATGTGATCTTATATCTTTGTACCTGAATCTTTCATCTTGAAGCTCATCAACTACAAGGAGGTGTACAACCTGTTTGATAACTTTTTGCGATGAAACCGTTGCTGAAGAGCCTCAAACAATAAAGTACAATTGTCATACTCATCAACTTGCTTCAGAACTGAAGGTTGTAGATGGAATTTAACAATACTCACTAATTGCTCCTGAAGATCCTTCGAGTCTTCTTCATTGAATTAGGCCTCATTATCTTGCCCAAACCGGAAGCCTTCAACTTGCCTTTGACTTGCCTCTCCCACAGAAGATAGTCACCACGCCCATCATAATTGACAATGTCAAATCCGGCTCCTCCTATCTTCATGACTGCCATCTCGCTTCGTTTAGGCGTTGAACTCATCCCTTGTGTCATTCGATTGTCAGATGGAACCTCCGAACTTGACTTCTTCCCACTCATATGAGAATAAAGGATCAAAATCCCTAAACCATAGGAGATATTGATGTTGTCTTTGATGTTCAGCTTACAGCCTCAACTGCTCAACTGCAGTTGGCACGTGTGGATAGTTTTTTATGTTGTTGCTTGCTTGCGACCACAACATTTTGCAGGAATCGTCACCCGACTTTCCTTCCTTGCTCACCGACGAGAAGATTTGACTAGTTCTGCCACTTGCGCTACTCTGATCTGTGACCTTCGGGCTGACTCTCACTCAAATTTACCTCCGATGGCTTTTTGGAAGCTCATCATGAATCTAGAAGGACTTAATCCCACCCTATGACCATGCCCCTAATGCACACTCTTACACAAACTCTCAAAGTCCAAGCTCCATTATGCAAATTCTCACCAAAAGTAAGATATCACTCAAAAGGAAGGTATACTTTGGTAATCAAAGTCTTCGTTGAATTAAGGCTCCACTCCGAACATGACTTCTCCAAGAAACAAGCTCCCCAAAACTAGGATCATCACACTATCTTCTCCTAAAACTAACTTCCATTGAAAACTACTTGAGAGGTGCATCTCAACCTCTATATTTATACTACTTAGAATCTTACCCTAGTAACAATAAGTAATCACCATGTAACTTTCTCTTACCAAGTTCTGAGTAATCCATCTACTCCTTGATGAAACAACACGTCCTCTATGATGGTATAAGGTTCACATCGCTTCACCAATGCATTCCTCTCCCATGAATGCATGCCTTGGGCAAACTCTCCTTCCGATATGAAATCCCATATCCCCTTGTATTCTGCCGGTACCTTTGTTATGGTGTCCATCATCAGCAAATCCTCATCTGGAAATGTATCATCCACTAGTTGATCTCCTTCCTCATCGTATGCCCGAGACATCAAATCAGCATTGACATGCTTCTTACCGGGTCGATCCTCAATGATGTAATTGAACTCCGCCAGTAACAACTTCCATCTGGCTATCCTACCCTCAGCATTAGACTTGTTGAAAATGTACTTCATAGCCTTGTGGTCAGTAACGATAGGAAATTTTCCTCCCAACAGATAGTGTCGAAACTTCTTGAGTGAGAAGATCACGGCTAAAGCCTCCCTTTCTGTCACTGAATAGTTTCTCTCAGCTTGCACCATCAACGTCTTCTTAAGAAGTTCGAACGCCACCGTTGCCTCTCCATCCTTGAGTATTAAATCCTAATCCGTCCTTTTTTTCAGTAAACCGTCAAGGCATAAGCTTTGTTGGAGAAGGAAAAGATGAACCGTCGATAGTATCCCACCATACCAAGGAACTGCCTCAACTTGGTCAACGTCACCAAAAAAGGTTAGTCAAGGATGCGTTTCACCTTTTCTAGATCCACCGTTATACCATCCTTGGAGATGATGTGTCATAACAACAAACCTTCCTTATATCCAAAAATGCATTTTTCTGGATTGAGCGAGGCCTTTGTTTTCTCCAAGCGTTGTAGAATTTTGATCAAATGATCAAAATGATCCTCCTTCTTCCCATATACACAAAAATCATCAATGAAATCTCACATAAATTTCCCAATAAAAGGTTCAAACACCTTGTTCATGAACCTCTGAAACGTTGGTGGAGCATTACATAGACCAAAGGGCATTACCCTAAAGGCAAAAGTTTCCCATGGTGTGGTAAAAGTGATTTTGAGCTGATCTTAAGGAGCAATTTGAATTTGGTTATAACCATCTCCAAAACTATACCACTCATGACCTGCCACCTCCTCCAAAATCTCGTCGATGAATGGCAAAGGATAATAATCCTTCTTTGTGACAGCATTCAACTTCTTGTAATCTACGCATACACGTAGCTTACCATTCTTTTTCTTGACTATCACAATAGGAGAAACCCATTTAGAATTCTCTACCTCATAGATGAAACCGGAATCCTTTAGCTTGTCGATCTCCTCCTTCACCACCACAGTCGTTGGTGGATTTATTCGACGTTGCTTCAAACGTATTGGACGAGCCTTCTCCTCTAACTCAATGTGTTAAGTTTCTAAAGTTACTTGCTTCAAATCCTTGCAACTAAAGGCAAAGATATGGATATATTGATGAAATATATCCAAGAACCTTGAATTTTCCTCCGTAATAACCTTGGAACCAAACTTGAGAGTGGAGAGCCGTCAAGTTATCTCATCTTGAATGGATTAACTTCCTAGGCCATGGGTGGTGAAGTTATCTCATCTTGTCAAGTTATCTCATCTTCATCTTGTCTTTCACCACCCATGGCCTAGGAAGTTAATCCATTGCATCAAGAACTTGAACTTGAACATCACCATCCAATGCGTCTTCAAATGATGTCTCCTCATTGGTTGACATATTGGTGTCAACCTTTGAAAAGCTATCACTTTTTTCACTTTTAGACTCCGAATAATCATTGGTAGGCCTATCCAAATATGAGACTGCTCCTCCACCACTTGTGAGAGGGACCTTCACTTTATGGTTCTTCGGTCCTATACGAAGGTATCCCTTATGTCACCAATTAGTAGTCCTCACTGCCCTCAACCAAGGTTTTCCTAACAATAAGTCATAACTAGCTTCCTCAAGCACTTGAAAGGACAACAAGGTTTGAACTCCCATCACACTTACTACCACCTTGTCCACCACTCCAATGGGTCGCACCTTTTGCTTGTTGGCCATCCCAACAATGATGTTGGAAGGTCTTGAAGGCTTCATCTCCAACTTCTTCAACAAATGTTCTGACATGGCATTCACCGCAAATCCGCCATCCACAAGCACATCCGAACCATCACATCCATTAATGCGTACTTCAATCTTTGAAGCCTGAGAATATACCTCCGAGGCAACGACATCCACCACTCCTACTCCAACATTCATCATAGAAGCTTTCCCCTTGGATCGTTGCTTCTTGGTCCTTTTGGAGCTTAGGTCTCCCCTCAACTCCTTTCTTATCGTAGGATTTAGAGCAATCAATTGGCCAACAGTTATATTGGCTTTTTGATTCCCCATATCCTCCACCGCATTGTATTTGAGTTGTGTAGATGAAATGGAGAAATCATCCATTTCCAACTTCTTCCTCGGTGCTCTCGGTTGACTCACACCACTGGATCGAGTGCTCCGGCTTGGTTGATCTTCCCTTGAGATGGACTCCTATGTAAATCTTGCTCTCTTCTTTCTATGTGCAAGAATATCTACTTTCAAACTTATAGAGCTCTCTCTTTTCTCAAACGTGCACTGATGAGGAAACACATCAATAGACGCTACTCTCTTATCCTTTTGATTGATTGACTTGGAGCAGGAGTAGAATTGTTGTGTCTAACTCCATCATGATGTCAAGGATTAGGACACTTCTGCTGGAAATGAGGGCCTCCACAACTTAAGCATGAAACTATGAAGTTCCCTTGCGATGGATTTTCTTTTGGAGGATAATTTCCATACCATCTGATTCCTCCCACTACATTCTGATTCCTCCTCTCCCATAGTTATATTACGTTAATCTTGAGATCAGCGAGTGTTTCCGTGATAGATTTCAACTCATGGTGCAAGTCTATCACTGAAGTATTTACTATTGGAAAAGCAACAACAGTTGTAGTTTCCATTCTTACCACAACAGGTGGTGATGCTTCTCTAACGATCAAGCTAGAATCATCGTATTCTAGGCTCTTGTCCATTCGAATAGATGAGGACTTTTCATATCTCACCTTGCTTTGAATCTAAGGCTTCAAACCTCTAATGAAGTTCTTTGTCAACATCGCCACAATCCCCACCATGGTTGGCTCCACATCGTCTCCACTCTTTCTCAACATCACACAAAAATGTGACTCTTGCTTCTCCATTCTCTCCATGTATGACCTCACCTTCTCACTCTCTCCTTGCTTCAAAAAGATGACTTCACACATCGGCTTCTCGTAAATTTCAACTGGAAGAAAGTTTTCAACAAGATTTTTTGTCAAACTCTCCCAAGTGTCTTACTCCACATGTTACTTCTTGTACTCATTGTATCACTTCAATGCGGAATCCTCCAAGAAGTTGGGCGAAAGGATAGCCCATTCGGGCTTCCTTCTCTCATTGTTTTCTATACATGCTCTCTTGAAGTCCCTCACAAAAGCTTCTACATCCTCTTTCTCTCTCCCATAAAACACCGGAAGCTTCCCCATTTCCAACTTCTTTTGTTGTTATTGTTGGAAATTTATATGGGACTCCCTAATACAACACAAACAAAACTAGTTGCATTCTAGAGTAATTCATCAATTGTAAAATGAATGGAATTGGTTGGTCCAAGATTGCGATGGTTCTCTCTTCTCCTAAACACACGATGAATCGACCCTCATCAACATTTTCTTGATCATTCTCAAAATGATCTCCATCTTCAATTGAAACTCGAGCCACATGGAGATTTCATTTTTTTGGTATCTGCATTCAATTTATCCTCAAAGCTCTCCACTAGTGACTCCAAGAGAGCTTTCACACCACTACACTCGTGTCCTAAGGGAAGTCTTGTCACTCCACAATTTTCACAATAGATTCCACTCTTGGATTCATGGGGAGATGATGGTGCCAGATGAAGGTTTAGCTCTTCCACGTTTCTTCTCTCTCTCGACCTCCTATCTCTGGTTATCAAAGGACAACTCACAAGCTTATGTCCCTCCTCTCCACAATAGAAGCAACTTTCACATTTTGCTCTCAGGGAACTTTTAAGTGTCCTCTCTTTAAACTCCACTTTAAACTACCTCGTGTTCGAATCCACTGAAAAAATCACGTCCAACCCTTGAGGTATCAAAGATAACCAAATCTTCCAAAGAGGTTGATCTCCCATTTTCCAATGAGTTTCAAGTCATCCTCACTACGCAAAACACTCATGCAATAACTCTCTCTGAATGAGCATAAACAAGGAGAAAGCAATTCTAACAAGTAAAGTGGTTTTTCTCACTTTTATACCCCTTATACTTAAGGTATCATAACTTTTTTCTTAAAAATGATCTCTCAACAAAATTCAAATTCACATGTAGCTTAGCTCCTGATTAACACTTGTGCAAAGTTTCAAATCCTGATTTCACTCTTGCACGAATGATAAGCTATGTACATTTTTTCCTGAGAGCTATCTTTCAAAACCTGTCAGGACCCTAGTAAATTCTAAACATCATAACTTTTGATGTAGATGTGATATGACTGTAATTTTAAATGAAAAACGTATTACATCTATTAATCTAAAGTCAATAAAATTCTCGAAAAAACTTTGGAAAATAAAGTTTTCCTCCCAAATATGCATTATAGCACTCTCGCCTCATCACCTGAGTGAGAGTCAGTCCGGAGGTCACAGGACTTACTCTCACTCAGGTTTACCTCCAATGGCTTTTTGGAAGCTCATCATGAATCTAAAAGGACTTGTTCCCACCCTAGGACCATGACCCTAATGCACACTCTCACACAAACTCTCAAAGTCTAAACTCCAGGATGCAAATTCTCACAAAGACTAAGATATCACTCAAAAGTAAGGGGTACTTTGATTATCAAAGTCTTCATTGATTCAAGGCTCCAGCCTGAACATGAGTTCTTCAAAAACCAAGCTTCCCAAAACAAGGGCTCTCCAAAACTAAGATCACAAAACTAACTTCTCCCAAAACTAACTTCCAAGACTCCAACCTTAACATGACTTCTCAAAACCAAACTTCCCAAACAAGGTCTCTCCAAAACTAAGATCACAAAACTAACTTCTCCCAAAACTAATTTGAAAGGTTCTTCTCAACCTCTCTATTTAGAATCTTACCCTAGTAACTATAAGTAATCACCATGTAATTTTCTTTTACCAAGTTTAAATGAGATAGAGATCACAAACCCCAATGAAAAGGCTACATGCCAACATGCAATTGGTCCACTTGGATCTTCTAGAAGTCCAACTACCCTCCAATTGACTTTAGTGTACCAAGTCAATCTCTCCCCTAGATTTAAGGGTCTTCACCAAGTCCAACCAATGAAAACTAGTCCAAGTCAAGGAAAGTCAAGATACCCATATGATGGAATCTGTTCTTTGATTCTTACTAAATAACAAAATAGTTATTCTCATCAAGAGGTGCTCTATATTTTCCTCCAACTTAACCATAACTAGCTAAACATAATCATGACTAAGATAGATTTAGTCACCATTTAGATATACTCATATTTCATCCTATATGTACAACCATGGGTCTAAGAGACCCGAGGAGAAAGCGAAGTTCAAGTAAAGAAGTGGCCAAGAAACCAGCTCCGAAGAAGAGGAAGCTCAAACAAATAGGGCTTTCGTCGAGTCCTACTCCAAAGAATTGAAGGCCAAAGATGAAAGCTTCCAAGATTGGTGGGGAGACAATCTCTTCTTACCTACAGTTGATAGAATAGATCAAGACTGTGGCGATACAATCTCCATGGAGCTGAATGAACTGGGGTCTCGCTATATCCAAGGCTAGAATCCCCAAGAGGATGGGTATATGGAAGTGATCAGTGCTATGAGCTATGCAGCGTAGGGGAAGGAAAATCAGGCAAAAGTGAATCGGAAGTTGGCTGAGTCAGTGAAGCAGTTGGAGAAACAAAAATCCTTGATGGAAAAGGAAAGTCAGCAACTGAAGTTGACGTATGAAAAAGTTTGCAGAGCACGGAGAGGAGACATATGATTTGATGAGACGGAAGTTGAGGAATTACGATGATAACTGCGGGAAGCAAAGCAGTAACTTCACGAGGTGGATGTCGAGCAACCTGGTAGGTTAGAAGTGTTAAGTAAATACTCAAACTATCTTCTTGCGCTGTGTGATGATGTAGAGATCTGGCGGTTGGAGCGTATTAGGGAGGTTATGAACTCTCTGGTCGATTCGAAGGCAGTGAGAAAAGAGATGTTTAAGGCCATGGCTCAAAAACACCAGGAGTCACTTTGATTCACATGCAAGAGATTGCACATGATATCCGGGAGTTGCAAGTGAGCGTCAATGCTTTCTCCTGGAGGTTAGAATCATCATTCGGTGATTGTGTCGGAGAAGAGAGGAGTCAGAGTTCAGTGTCGGTCAATTAGTCTTAGCAGTTAGACATTCTTTGCATAAATAGGATTAGCACTAGTATGGAAGGTTCATCTTCTTCTGTTGCGAGTATAATGAGGGTAGAATGAGACATGCCTGCCACGACGAAAGAGTACGAGAATAGTTCTATACATCTTACCTTCCTCCAAAGATGGAGATGCATCCATCTTTCCATGTTTACTTACTCAAAAGGTATCATGCCGATGATTTGTAGCTTGTAAGACCCATGGTTGTACATATAGTAGAAAATGTGAGTATATCTAAAGTATGACTAAGTTTATCTTAGTCATGATAATTGTAGGGGCTTAGGACCTAGAAATCTGAATAAAATTTTTGTTTTGAGTAAGGAAGTCTTATCTTCGAAGTATTGTAACTCAAGAACCTAGGAGCTACATTCTTGACATGACGATGGGATTTTGTTTACCCGGAGTTGTGCAAAGAAGTGCATCGAGGGAGATTGACATATTTGATGAGGAAAGACTACAACCGAAACTATGGGATACCAAGTTGTGGCCCAAGGTGTTAGATCGCAGCTTGAAAGAGGAGAAAGATGGTATTGATTGGAAAGGTTCGACTTTGCACATAGGGTTCAATTTCAATGAGACAAATTGGTTCAATCCTATAGAAAGGAAGGGATGAATGGATACAAGATAGAGCTAATCAAAGATATATTCCGAAAGAAGGTGGCTTACATGATAAATCATTTGTTTTCACTTCAACGTACCATCTATGTGAGTATGCATAAAGTTAGGATTGTAGAAAGCTTTGTGGATGGCTCAATTTGGATAAACTGGGGAGAAATATTTGAAAGAAACGTACAAAAGATGACCAATCGACTTCGGCAGGATAATAAGGGGGTGGTAAACACTTCATCCTTCTTAGTACATATGTATTTGAAGATGGAATGGTTGACACCTCTAGAAATGACACTTGTATGGATTGGAGACAGGGTCTTCCGATATGGAAGTGGAAGATGAAAACACAAGCAGTGGATCTACCAAAAGTTTGGATGCTGCTATTTGGGATATTGCAAAAGTAAGGTGGTGACCACTATGGAAGAGAAGGATTCAGATTCCAAAGAAGTTGTGGTAGAATTTATGTGGAAAAGGAAGAGGCACTTCCATGATTGTCCAAGATGAAGGTGACCAAGGAGATTGCATAACCATGAATCTAGAACATGTTAAGCATATGTTTCAGTTTATTCGTGAATGAACCTGAACTGACTCACAACGAGGATCTGATGCCTCACTGGATATAAACCCACATTGACCTGAGTTTTCATGTTCACTTTACCTAGCATGAAGTGCTAATCCTAGATGAATCACTGCATTGACAATTTTCACAGCACCAAGTGTCTTAGTATATTAAATTCCCCGCATGATGTATACCACATTACCACATATATTTGATAATCCCGATTCTTGAGTTTTCTATACATTAACCACATGAAAAATGATTCCATGATAAAAGTAAAACTGGCGATAACGTGAAATAGATCTAATGACACAGATATATAAGTTTTCAAAATCACATGTAGGATGCTGCTTGTATATGACACGCAATGATAAAACACATAACATTTGCTCGAAATTAGTTCATTTTCTTGATTTCAATTTAAAAATCCAGATTTTATTAATAACTGGCCGTATAAATTCAGAACTATCATAAACATTACAAAAAGGAAGATACAGTATTATCAATAATTATAAAATTAAACGATATGACAACTTAATATGTCATCTCCTAAATCAATGAATCATAATTTATTCAGGCTTAGGAAGCAAAGAAACATTGTTACATGGTGTTCAAGTCTTATTCTTTATTACATATCATATCTCTTCCCGTTGTACAAGTACAGCACGATTGTATCTAGCGCTGGAATCCAGATATTTCAATGTTTGGATTACTGCGCTTCCATCCTCAACTGGTCATCTCGACACCCAATAGATAGTTACAGCAGGTACAGGTGTAAAATATCCATCAACGTGTACACCATCTTCAGAAGTCCCAACGCACTGTGTGAACACCATATGAACCCTCTAAATACCTGTTTATCTCGTATATTTGATCTTTTGTTATATGCCTCAAGAAGCCGTGTGAATACATCAATTATCTTAGCTTTTGGCGTAACCTCTGACTTGAAGCTTGTAGATCACTTATAAACCTTAATGTTTTAGGGAAATTTTCGAAGTACTTCCAATAGAGAGATGGGATCCCTCTGAGGTAGTCATTCGTCAGGTTTCCTCCAAGTTACTATGAACTTGAAGGAAGCCTTGTAAGCGGAGTTTTGTTCAAGTGATGAAGAACGTTAGATTGGAGTTCTTAGCATTGCTTGTTACCTTCAGAGGTGCTTCCGTGTAAGATGTCGATCAAGGCTCAGCATCAGACTATAAGATTATCCATCAGATGGTCCAAGTTCAACTTCAACAGTCCAGTGTTCGTTCACTCAGCACTGGAAGTCAACCGCAGCACATGATGATAAAATAAAATCAAAGCTCTTCTCATCGCAAGAAAGGAGTAGACTGAACGAGGAAATCAGTGTTTACAATCCTGACGGGGTGATACTGCATAACTTTGCTGTATTTCATGTCGGTCATAATCTCAAGGTGCAACTTGAGTTCTCATTTGAAATAGAATGAGAGAACGGCGCTGCATGGGATAAAAGGAAAGATGTCAAAACCCACACAAAACATACAAAGCAAAGGCAAACAACTTAGGGTTTAGTCGATGAAAAACGGTCCGAAGGCAGAGCAGAACACATCTCTCTGTAGTTATAAGTCGCTATATCTCCTGATGCTCATATGAAAAACATAAGTATAAGTTCAGAGCACTGTTTGGACTAACCTATGAATTGTTTTCCATAAGCTTCATTTCAGGATACAACCACATCTAGTCTGATTTCAATGTTTTAGAAATTATGATTGCATCTTGGTTATAGCTGCTGTATCGTGTCGCAAGCAGGGAATCGCACTATTGGAATTCCGAATTGGTACCAGCGCAGACAACCTGGATTACCCACACGACTGAAATGTGAAGAATCTGCAATCCATGTGTGCTTGGGAGGTGATCACCTGCAGTTTCCAGTCTCCTCGACGAGTAGAACCAGTAGAGTTTACTGCTTTTTGTCAGAGGATGTTTCATCCTGCGGGGTTGAGAGAAAATTAGAGCCCTCCAAGGGGAAATCTACATACTTGAATACTTTGAATCTCGATAACAATTCCTGCCAGGAAGGTATGTCCATCGAATTGGGCAGAATGCAGGATTCGGATTGGTTACATGTCAACGATAACTTTCTAAGGGAGAGATTCATTCTTCCTTATTCAAACTTTCGAGCTCACATTCCTACCGTGCATCTGTAATTAACTAACGGGAAAGATCTTCATCAGAACTGGGAAAGCTTTACTGTCTGACAAGCATTGACATAACATCCAACAATCTGAGTTGACCGATACCATGTCAGTGAGAAATCGCACCTCTTCCTTGTAAGAGCTTTCAAGGATTGATGGAAGTTCCCGTAAATACGATAATCTACTGGGGACTACGCCAGAAACCCTCGGATAAGTTCAAGAGTTCAGGCCTTTTGATTTGGGGTCCAATTTTGAGAAAAATATTCGATGAACAGTGGCCAATCGTTGCATTCAATGGTTGACATCCCTCGCCCTCAAAGTGTTGCAAGGACAACTTCCAGTGAAATTGCCTGACATCTTGACTAATCGGTCATCCAGAGCACCGGTACGGTGACTTATGAGTCCGGATCCTGTTGGAAGGTAACCATATCACAGGCAAACCCTGCCCTCAATCGCCAGCTGCTCGCGTATTGTTGTTGAAAAGTAGCAGAGTTACGGAACATCATCGAATTCCAGAGACATCAAGCATGACTCCAACCGTCCCATTTGCGTGTTTCTGACGTCGGAGACAATTGTTTCTTGGGAAACAAGAAAATATGATGGCTACAGTACGCTTTGATGTTTCAAGGCCAGCTGTTTGACGTCGGAGATTTCACCTGCAAGGCAAGTTTTTTATTACTATTTATCAAAATTCATTATTATTGATTTATCAGGCAGACCAAGTCCGATTGTCAATGATAATAGATGGAATCGCGGTCACAATGGCTTCGATATCTAGTGTGGTCCCATCCAAAGTGCTTATGATTGCCATTTGAATATATCTACCTGACTATCTTTTCGTTACCAAAATGGTCGTGCCCCCATGGGTTGTGGAGTCCGTTCCGAGAAAAGAACGGAAGAAAAAACGATGTTTACATGATTAAAAAAAACTACGGAATTGAGAAAAGCTATGCTCTTAACATAAATAACTGTATGCATTATGGTAGTATTATGGGTATTTTTTGAATATGTATTTTAATTAATAATGTTTTTTTAACTAATAAATTACAAAGTGACCAACTAGACAGTTAATGTGACTCAACTCTCATTCTTCACATGGATGAAAAAAATTATACATGAGAGAATGTTTTGCTGTATTGAATGAATTGGTAAAAAGCCTGATTTTTATTTTTATTTTCGCATTTGCAAATTACTGAAAAAAACATGTGTTGTGAGAGATAGGGCGAGATCCTCATGTAACAAGGTCAAGAAAACTTTTTTGTGAAAAAAATAATTTAATGGCGAATGGGAAAGAAAAAACAGAAAATTGTTTATAGCATTCAGATTCATTTGAACACGGCTTAACTCACCATGGTTAAGTTAGAGTTGACTGTGTTATAATTAATGCATGGTAAGCCACCCTTATCTAATCAACTTTTTAGAAACCATGGTTACAAGAACATTGAGGAACGAGATCCTATTTCGTTGGGTGATCTTTCTCTATGGTGTTCTTTTTTATGGTGGGTATGCCATCTCCTTTTGCAGAAAGTTTTAGTCGTGGCAGACATATGTATGACATTGTATCAATATTTCAGACATTGTATCAATATTTCAGAAAGTAAGACAGACCTTGAAACTCTAACTCTAGACATAAAAAACCTCACGTGATCTAATTCGTTTTGTAAAAGAAGACTTAAAAGAAGCCTGTCAATGATGTTAGCTTTTGGTGCTCCATAGAGCAAGCTCCATCCGTCTCCCAGCGTACCCTTTTCTTGACCAAAGTTTGTTTGTTTTTCTTTCTTTCTTTCTTTCTTTTGTAGATCCTGACCAGACATTCATTCAACATGTCGTTTGACCATATTTGAATTTAAACCGTCTGACTTAAAAATCTTCATTTGACTAACAAGGAATCAGGCCGGCATGAGTCGGGCCACTGAAGTTCACTATGTGGACTGGAATATTAGCTCCAAATCACGTAGATTCATTCTACTTGATGCATGGATTCTAACAGCCATGGTGGCACTCGCGGACCCTCATGTGGACAACTCACAAGCATATACCTGTCTATGATTGAGTGGTTTTCTTTAACGGCTCTTTGTTTTCTCGTTTTATTTATTCAGACCAATAGCATAGGCTCCTCCTCCTCCTCTTGGATTCCATACCGGACATATCGTTTCTTTGGAGGCCAAGTGGCCTTCAAAGAAACGAATCAAAAATCAAGCCCCTCTAAGCCTCAGCGACATGCAGTGGTGCCCTTGATGCTATCCGTACTTCCTTCCCTTTGTGGTTGTTCGTTTATTAATGAAGTTTTTTACTTTCTTTAATCTTTGTGGCCCTTCATAGGAGGCAATGGTCACAGGAAACAGTAGGTGACGTTCCCCACAGTTGCTGCTTTGGGTTTGTCTTTTTGCCCTTCACTTTGCTCTGGTCTTTACATTTATGTATTTCTCACTTTGGGACTTTATAAATTTTACTACATTCTTCGGCTACTTCACGATTCGGATGTTTTTAATACATGTGTTTTACATTAACACGATGTATACTGTATATACCTCTCGTCGTTCTTTACGACCCTTACAAGTGGTTTGAGTTGTCGGTAAAACAATTACATTAGTAATTTATTATATCAGATATATGCAATAATATGTAGTTGATTACATATTAAAGCAAATCATAATATCTTTTACGTTGTATATAATGATTTTATTTTATACATACAAAGTTAAGTCCATCATGAATATTCTAGACATTCTTGTGGACCTTGGAAGCCATCCGTGGACATGCACTGTATGCTTCGCATTTTAATTCGAATCATGACATAACAATAATGAGAAGATCATAACAAGTAATATCGGACCTTGCTAGGCGCAACCTCCATATATCTAGCAAGCCCATATGCTACTCCAATAGAGCATATATGGTTGAAGGAAAAATTATTTTATGGGTAGTTATTAACACAAGCCTACTTGAACTAAATACAAAATAATTATATTCGTGCAAGACCCATTTTGCTTGCAAGTTTGTAAAATTATGAACTCAATCCTTAGACAACAATTTTAATTACACATGAAGGGAAAAAAACATACATTGTGGTATCCAATGAAAAAACCGTAAACAAGCATAAAAGTCTCACATAATCCTTGTATATGACCAGATTAAGCTTAGTTATATGAGTATAAAGATACGCTCAAGATACAGACCCATGATATAGTGCTAGTGCATGTAGTATAGATTATAACTAAACAGATTGTGTAAGGTGAATAGACCATACATGGAAGGTTTGTGCACGACTGGTTGCATCCATGCGTCTTATCAAGCCCCTGCAACACAAAGAATGCTACAAAAAGGATTAATGCTCAATTGTGAATGCGGATGAGAACTTGATGCATCAAGGTCATGTTGTTCCTTTGAAGGCTAGAGGGCAGTTACACATGACTGCCATTCAAAGTGTTATTGTTGGCAAAAAATAGATGTTGTTTGATAGAACATGATACATCCTTACATTCAATATAAAATTTCAATTTAATTTGTGAGTATCATAAATGGAGGACATAAAATTGTTGTTAATGTGAAAGTAATTCATCAGACCCGAGATAATGTTGCTAGTGACATCATTAGGTATCATGCCAGAGTTGATGTGGAGTTTTACCTCCGCTGCTAAAATACACAAGAACAAGGATTAGATAAACAAAAGATCTTCATTTCATTGAACTTTGGAGATCATGAAGTACCCAAGAAAGATGTGGATATTTTTGTTTGAGAGTGTACATGGCGACAAAGTGCTCATCCGTCTTTATCATATTGTACGACATATATCATACAATGTATTTGTATAGCGAACTAAAGGTTCAAAGATTGAACGTAAGATTGTTTTGATGGGTGACATTAAGTCTAGACCCCCATTGCATGGGATCAACATTAAAGTTGTAGTTGGAGAGATAGTAACTTCTCGCACAAGAGAAGACTTCGTCCGAGAATCTTCATTCTCAACTAGGTAGCTCATAACATAAATAACAGTTACTATTAAGTTTATGATTTAATAAAGTTTACCCTTTCTTATCATAATTTGTGATGACAATCCAAAAATTCCAATTAATTTCAAATGAATGTAAAATTGTTGTTTTATGCAAGTCAATTTCAATGCGTCTTGTCTATATAATCTTCCATCACAACTTCATACTAGCCCTGCATGTATCAAGGTTAGCTTGAATATAAATATGATTGATCATGATTTATACTAAGTCTGTATGAGAGACTATAGAGTGAGGGTCTAGATCCACAAGTTTATGGTTCGCAATGTATGCTATTGGGATTGAATTTATCTACAATGGTACGACTAGTCAAGTGATAATTGAGAAAGACAAATGATACTAGACAAAGTAAAATAACAAAAAGGATGGGAAAACCTCATCCAATCGTACAAGATAGAACCAAACAAGTAATATGGGTCCCAATAGCATCACACTAGGAAATATACTTTCTAGCATCTAAGATATATGAACTATCTAAGTCAAACGGTCTACAAATAACAAAGCATTCAAAGAAGTATCAGATAACGTGATTATGAGCTTATTGATTGTACCCGTTAGTGCTTTATATAAAATAATGAAAATATATTACCTAAAATAAACTATATGGTAAGCTAGAGAAAATAATATCACTTGCCAGTATGATAAGCTCTCGCGCTTGCACTTCCGAACATGTTAAACTAGGTGGTCATAGCTATATATATATATTAATATCTATATATTATTATATAGAAATACATCATTGACTTCCATAATTCTTGTCTATAAAAAATTACATGCAAGCCTACCAAGACAGGAGCATCTATGTAAGTTGTCTCACGTTATAATGTATCCTTGGTACGTAACTTCATCTGACCGTAAACTGCCCTCATCTAACTGTATATGTAGCTCACAACGTGTTGAAAGATTATACTCCATGTATAATTCTGCAGGAAATACGTGGCGAAAAGCGAACGAACACGTCCGTAACGTGCATGCCGTTACGTCGAACAGCATGCGTGTTACTTCGAACAAAAGAATACTAAAAAAAGCATATTTCTGACAAACGAAGGCCTTCATCACACAAAGACTCCATCGACTGCAGGTCGCTGGCGTCAACGAAAGTCTTCGGCCTGACGACTCGTGGTCTCATCGACCATGAGCCCGAGCGCATAGTATATAAAGACTGAAAACACCGCTCCATAACAGACTCAAGTCAAGAACATATATCGTATTTTTTATTTCCCTTTAAGCTTTATCTTGTTCGTGCACTCAAGCACTGAACTTTAGCTTTGAATTCCCTCCTCGGGCTTTGTGAAGTTATCAGTCTCGGAATCATTCACAACGATATTACCAGGAAATATCTGTCCGACGCTCAGTTCTGAAACCATGCAGACCAAGCTCTTCATCGTCTTCTCCTTGGTCATGCTCTTGTCGTCTCTTTCCATTGCGTCCGCATATGGAGTGACAGCGTGGTCGGGCCGGGTATGCAGCGGCGTCGAGCTCGGATTTCTCGAAGACGACAACAACACGCCTGGGCTTAGCGCCGTGGAGGTGACTATAAACGGGCAATGTATCACCATAGACCGAGCGCTCCCCGTGGACTGCGACGTCTACCTGTGCGCTGATCAAGCCTGCAATGATCAGGGAGTCACCGTTGAGGGACCTAAGAACGCCGGAGAGAGAGTAGAGGGTCAGAGCTTTTCGGCTATTCAAGTCGGGTGCCAGTGAAGTAAGTGAGTAATCTGATTCGCTGATTTCCTTTGAGAGCTTCTTCAGTGCAGATTAGAGTAGTATTTTTGAGACAGTATGTTCCACAATTTCCAGAAGTTAGATGTCGATTGCTTCTCGTCTTTTCAGGGTTCAAAGAAGGTGAATATAAGCGAAGTGGAGTAGCGCTTGTGTGCCGTAGTTTATCACAGCTTTCTCTGATCGATTAGACCTTTGTTTGGCTGGTGATATTATGCAGAAATCCTCTTTTATGTGAATTTTACAGACGAGGTTATTACTCTCGGGTGGAGTCCATTTAAGTCTTTACCTGCCCGGGTTTCAGGGTGGACATTTTACAGTCTTGGGGATTCAGATTCATTTGTGGAAATGTACACTCTGTCAACTGCTAGCTGTCTAAGAAGATGAATAGAGGATGGTGCTGTGTTTTCCTAGCTGTGTCGGTGGGCAATCTGTATCAGCATTGCAGCTGCCAAGCTACAAATGTGTTCCATCGCATTTATATATAGCAGGGACTTGATGGATGTACCGTATGTATACTTTATCCAAAGCGCATACTTTTATAGCTCTCTTGATTACTTGCTGTCCAGTCCCAGTCGAATCTTGTGGATCAACAGAAGAGTTACATGGCATATCTTCTAGCTTATCAAAAGTAGAAGATAAAGTCAATGGTGCTAATTGCGGTCATGGGAAAACAAGATGTCATGTAGAAAACATCCGATGTGAAATAAAAACTGCAATAATAGAATCATTGAAACAAATAACTGCAGTAGTACTTCAGTCGTACGAAATCAAATTGGATGAGAAGTGTGAATCTGGATACCATTCAATTTACACTACTTCGTGATGATAGGCATCCTGTCAAAGTTCAAATTCTCGCGAAATTCATGGTGAAGAAAATATATCTCTGGAACCATGATGTGGTTCTCAGTCACTGAAGAGCAGTGCATCCACTCTGGGTCCGAACCCAAATTTAATTTGAAGATAATTACAGTATTCGCTTTCTAAATTAATAAATTTTGATCATATTTTCCTATAAATTGATGGACAATTTGAAGCTCTATACCCAACTTCTCGTGTCTGGATATATCATTTTAAGAGATCATGAGATGCCAATAGAGACTGGAGAGTTATCCAAAGTAAAAACCACTGAACAATCTTCCCTAGTTCATTGCAATTCTACTGTACCAGATGTTTTGAACATGATAATAATGAATTTCACGTAATTTTTGCACCTTAAAAACCTCACATTAATGTACCTGTTGACGTTAACACTGACAGGTTTTCCCCTTATAAATTAATTATCAAGGCATATCAAGCCAGTAAATTCTCAAAGAGTGATGATGAGTACCGGTAATTAGAAATTGTTTATAAATTTTGCCTGATGTTACATCCTCGCTTCACTGCACTTGCTTTTCAAGTTTTGGGGGATACAAATACCAAATTGAGTTCATATACTCTTGCCATTGGTTTATATACTAGCAATTCCAAATTAAATGTATGCATTATAAGCAGCTTACACCAAGCTATTCATTCAATTTGATTGTTGAATAGCTATTTCAAATGTAGCAATTCCACAGTAACTGAGGATTCCTCAATTAGTGCATATATTAATGATGTATATAGATTATTAAGTGATTCCTGATTAGTGGCACTGTATAAACCACTCCACCTATTATTAGTGTAAACCAATGTAATATACACTGAATAACGAACGTGGATTAAAAATCCCAGTTGTAGATAGTGTTGTAAACAATAATTACGGAATTTTCGTTAGATTGGAAATATACAGCTATTGATTTTCCCCTAGTATGTTTAGCATTAATCTAGAAAGAGGATTTTTTTCTACAGGGGTTTTGGATATTTCCCTCTACTCAATTTAAAACATAATGTTTTCTTTCCTTGGTATCAAAATATTTATAAAAAGGCGATATTTTTTTACCTAGGTATATTTTTTGAGAATAAAAATTTCTCTAAATTAAATCATCAATTTAATCTAAATGCAAAAGCGTAAAGGTCTTCTGTTTTTTATTCATTGGTACATGTAATCAATGCATGTCAGTTTTTATGAGTTTCTTTCATTTTACAGATATCAAGCTAAAGTAAGGTTTCATTAGATGGGACAAAGTGACTGGAATACATCTAGTAAAGACATCTGCTCTCAAGGCATTTCTCCCCCTGCCCTGCTAGCGAGCAGCCGTGTCCGAGTCATGTCAAACAGCAGTGGCTGCCTGAGGTGTGCCGAGAGTGACTCCAATATAGTACGTGACCACTCCATACAACTATGCAACCAAGCTAGCTTGCATAGTTGTATGGAGGAAGAGTAAGAGGTCTTTAGTGGACATGCTCATCTGATTCTCATTTATCTGTTACTACGATAGTAATTAGACATACTCGTCTCCTGAAGGAAATATGACAAGGTGACCAAACCTGTTCAGCTGGGAACACATCGGTTTTTAATAAGAAGGAGAAGCAGTCATCGCTTCCAATGGATTTCTGACGTCAGGGTCCCGTTGTACATGACCTGCTTATGCAGGTTCAAAGCTCGGTGCATTGGAAGTCTGCTCAGCTAGATTGCTTACATCCATCCATGCTGGAGCTACTATAGTATCTTGTTCTCGACTAGAGGTCTTGATAATTGTGGTGGATATATGGCACTGGTTACAAAGGTTTTGGGTCTATCTGAAGTAGGGTCTGATACATTGTGTGGAGGTGACATTGTCAAAACTTCCGTTCAAGGAATTCCCTATTCCCTAAGGCAAGATTGATTACTTCAAAGTTTCTGTAGCACCGTATGGCACATGGGGAGCTCGCATCAGACGATGAAAAATTATCTTGCTGAATATCTTGGAGCCACAAGTTCACAGATCAGATAAGAATCAGAATTTCATGTGCAATGTCCTCGACATGGTAGGGCAAGTGGACATGTGTAATAATTGCCGATTTCCACTGCCCTGGAGTCGCAGGAGTCCCGTGGTCTATGGTTCACACTATGGACGTGAATCGAACTGTCAATACAAACGCCAGGACACGGACTTGTGCACATGAGACAACAGAGAACATTTTGTGCAAAAATCCCAATGCTGTCTTTCAATCAGAAAAGACAGGAAAGTCCTCGGGGCCGTCTAATTACAGTCAGCCCAAAGAAATCAGTGGTCAAGAATGATAAGTGGAGCTCTTTCATGCACTTTACTTCGAAATACTCGAGATTCTTTTGCCCAACTTACCTCAAAATGAATGCAGATTCTTGAAGGAATTGGTGGCATAGTGATCGTCCTCCCTTGTCCTCATTCGTGCCTTCAACTAGCTGAAGAATTTTCTGGATAGAGAGTTACAAGAAAACTGATTCTCTGAGTATTATTCTGAGTAAAATTCTGAGGACTGTCAAAAGATGCACATCGTTTGCAGAAGCAGTTTCCGCCTCAACTCAAATTTTAGGCGTTTAGTATGCTAATAAAGTATCATTTCACATGCGTATTGCAGTCGAAGCTTGTCCTAGGGTTGGAAGAATCAACCATTCGTGAATCCTGCAGGAGATTGATTCCTTACCTCTTCTGTAGTTCAATGCATCAGATGACCTTGTCTCAGACAAATAATGTCATTTTTAATAGTAGTATTTCAACTTTTGAGCCTCTCGTTCACAACACCGCTGGATGAACCCACATATCGACCACCATCAAGCGTATCTTAAATAGCCATTTCTCTGCCCGAGTTGGAGGGCGGAAATCCAATTCTGCGCAGTCCTAGATGCGGCGCTTCCCCAACTCAATAGATCAGAACTAAGATTTGAGAGTAGACTCGCCAAATGAACTACTTCAATAAATTTGAACTTATTAACTGGTACTTCGTTTTTTTTATACAGCCTCCCCATGCACCTAGACGGAATATTTCCACGGATATGTGCTCCTACCTGCGAGTGACCTAATCTCAGCACATCCTACTTCAATCACCCAAGTCCACATCTCGAGCACAATAAGGCTGACAAAGTGGAAGGCTTCTAATCCCAAGTGAGTTAGAGCTCTTACGTTATGGTAACTGTTGTTGCAAGAATCAGCGAATCACATGCTTTGTGGAAGGCTTCTAATCCCCGGTGAGTTAGAGTTCTTACCATATAGTAACTGTTGTTGCAAGAATCAGCGAATCACATGCTTTGTGGAAGGCTTCTAATCCTTGGTGAGTTAGAGCTTTTACAAAATAGTAAGTATTGTTGCAAGAATCAATGAATCACATGCTTTGTGGAAGGCTTCTAATCCCCAGTGAGTTAGAGCTCTTACAATATAATAACTTTTGCAAGACTCAGCGAATCATATGCTTTGTATTCAAACCAAGAATGCAATTTCAAAGATTGAATACAATACATTGCTGATCTCTAACCCTAAGAGTACAGCCTAGACTTATAAGTCAAGATGTTGGTCAGAGCTTCAACCCTAAGATGAGGTGCAAACGATGATAGGTAGATGATAATCATTTAGCTTCAACACTAAGGTCCTCCTTAATGGGCTTCAATTATGGGTTTAAGCTACCTGTCCTCAGGGGTCTATTCAACACTCCTCTTCCAAATATAGGACTACACTGCTTCAAGCTTTGAAACTAGTCCATTATGACTATGCAAGCAATGAACTTAGCTTTTAGAATGCTTTAGTGAACATGTCTCCAGCCGTTTGTACACTTGGACAATACTTGAGTTGCACTTATCCTCTCTCTTGCACATTGCCTGATGAAGTGGTGTTGAATATTGAAATTCTTGGTAGGTCCATGGTGCATTGGATTTTTAGCAATCTCTATGCTTGATGTATTATTCCAATAGATCACAACAAAAGATCTTTGCTCTATCTAAGTATCACGTAGTGCCTTAAGAAGTCAAAGAGCTTCCTTTGCAACACTAGCAACATCTGTATACTCTACTTCACATGATGAGATGGTGACTGTAGTTTGCTTCTTGCTAGACCAAGATACTACAACACCTCCCAATAGGAAAACAAAACCACTAAATGAACATAGTGTAGTTGGGCAACCTCCCCAATCTGCATCACTAAAGCCTACCTATTGTAATGTAGCATCCTTATCACCGTACTTAAGTACCAAATCTTTTGTCCCTTATAAGCAACCAAAGATACTTTTGACTCCCTGCCAATGCAACATATATGGATTCCCCATAAACTGTGCAAAATGCTAACAAGCATACGCAATATAGTATTTGGTACCATTTTCTAAATACAAGAAAGGACCCATGGCTCTCTGATAGAGCTCCACTCCATCTACTTTGAATGGTGTGTCATTTAAATGCTTGGTAAGATGACCACTTTCCATAGGTGTAGCATCCTCCATCCAAGGTCATGTAGCTTCTCAAAGATGTAACTAGTTTGGCTCAAACTTATAGTACCATTCCCCTTATCATGAAAAAATTTGATCATCAGAAAGTAAATCAACTCATCCAAGTACTTCATTTGATAACACTTTTGCAGCTCCTCCTTATCGGTTATTACAAACTTGAAATCCTTACCACCAATCAGCTCATTATCCACATAAATGATTAGTATTAATATCAAGTCCTCGGTCTTCATCAAGTATAAGCATGGATCTAAATCTGAACGCTCCCGACCAAAATCTTGCATTTTTAAAATTTTTGATTCGGATTTAAACACTAAAATAAAAAATACATAAATTCAAAATTGATCACACCAACACAAAGATCAAAGCTATCATCTATCAAAACTTGCCAACACACGCTCTTCATGATCTCACATTTCTCACCACATAATCCAATTTGAATTTTTGAAGAAATGTTATCTACTCTCAAAACATCCACAATGACATTACGCTAATTACAATAGCATAAAAGAAAGATTACAGTTGAGCCACATCCATGTTGTGCTTCAAAGACTCTAGATTTCCAGAGTAGCTACTATCCACCATAGCCAAACACTATAAGTCTCAACTTCAAAGATTGCACCTAAGGAGCTTTGATTCGAACTCTACCCGTTGAGCCCTAGATCTCCTAACAACGCTATTAGCCTTTATAGTTCTAGTGCAAACAAAGCTAAATGCACTATCGGTTCTAACTCATGTATTTGTTCATGCATGCACACACTCACCTAACTAGGAATGGCGATACATAAATCATTATAGATGATTTCACCTCAATGTAAGGAGTGGAAGACATTAATGGAAGAACAATAACATTCTTTGAAGGAGCAGAGCACGTAAGAGTTTGCTGAACTGCCAAGAGACAAGAGAGCCATTGACTCAAAGTGTGTTTTTTGAAGAAAATTGACCAATGATGAGATAGTGGAATGTTTCAAAGTAAGGTTGGTAGTTAGAGGCTAGTCTCAAGTTCAGGGAGTCGACCATCAAGAAACCTTTGCAACTGTCGCAAGTTTGGCCATAATTCCCAAGTGAGTTGCTATAATGGCTACGTTGGATTGGATTATGCATCAATTAGATGTTGTGTCAGCCAACCTAAATGGTGAAGGAGGAGAATATCTACATGGCCATCCCAAATGGTTTACAAGTTCGAGGAAAACATCATGGCAAGGTCTTCAGATTGTTGAAGACTTTGTATGGTTTAAAGCAAACAAGTCGTGGATGGAATGAGAACTTGGATAGTTTTTGAAGCAGATATGGTGTAAGAGATTACGGGATTCCATCGGAGATGCTGCAGCAGGCGTGGATACGTCGTACGAGAAGGTGAGGTTGAAGCTCTGCTATGCACCGCTGAGTCAGGTGGAGCGGGGCTAGAGGAAGAAGAACGACAATCTTGACAAAGACAAAACGTGCTCCAAGACCATCGCCACGCAGAAGTACACTTCTGAGGGGAATTCCACAGTCTGGAGAGTCGCCAAAGACGTTCACGGAGCTATTTTCTTCGTGCGTGCTTACATGCTGAATGCCAACAGGACTCAAGTGTCCTATGGCCAGACGACCGATGCCGCCAGGACGTCCAATTTGATTACTGTCGAGCCTATTTATGGGAGGCACGCTTCTATCGACGTTGATGCTGCTATTTTCTCTGGAGATTGTGCGAGCCAAGAGGTCCAGCAACAGCAAGTAGTAAGTCAGCGCTGCTAGCTTAGCTCTAGATGCCCGATTACCGATAATTTCATATTCTCTAGGATGATTCCACAAGGCGAGAAGGGCGAAATTTCACTCGACAGCTCTGCAAAGTTGTGATTGCATCCGTTGGGATTGACTGACATTTGGGCGACCTGCCTGGAGTCAGATCGGATTCATGCACTTGGCAAGTTAGTGCAGTAATTCTTTCAGGCATTGGTCCAAGTCTTATTCTTGGCTAGATTTTCACACTTAAGGTTCGAATCTTGACAGGAGTGTAATAAATATTATCAGCCTAAAGGTGTTTCTACACAGAGCCATCGAGCGTACAATCTAAATAGAACTAATGTCAAGTCATAAAATTAATGTAAAGTATGCTCATCCATTATCTAGGAGTTTATCATTATATTGATTTACTCCGGAAACGTTTTTGTTCTCAAAGGTAGACTCACTGCAAAGCAGAGTATATTATAGAAGCTTGAAGCTGCACTTCTGAATAATAGAGTTCCAGTTTGGGAGTTTTTTCGAAAGCACCGGAAGAGCCTACGAAAAGAAAGAATCTTTGCGTCTTTGTAAAATTCTAACAGTAATTTCCTCGCAGAAGTGGGCATTCACTTTTGAGTCATCAGTATGCGCATCGATGTTCTCTCGCTGATCCCAGCACGTCATCAAGCTTATCAAGTCTGCAGTTCATTGTTGAGGCAATCAGAGCTCTCCCACAGTCCTACCTGAGCTCGAGCAGAAGGTGAAAAACGAGGAGATTGACAAGTATGGAGAATTTAGTTAGTGAGGACATGAGTGTCGTCATACGCCTGGTTTAAGGTGGATGAAAGGTTGCTCTCGTGCTAGAACCGGTTGATCACTGAGTGGTAGAGTGGGGGCGTTGAGTTACAAAGCTTGGTGCTTGATGTTTGGAGCGGTAATCAGATTGTTGCATGTCTCTACCCTAATCTTGTCATGATACTTGGAAGCTAGTGTTGTTTTTGAAATCTAGAACAAACAGTCAACACCATCTAGCACCGGTATCTCTTGTGATTTGGAATTTTTACCCAAGGTAAATTTCCATTTTTCTCATATGAGTGGGAAGAAGTTTATTTTGGAGGTTCCATTTGACAACCGCAGGACATATGGGATGAGTTCAGGGATTAGACGGATCGAGATGGCAGTCATGAAGACAGGAGGAGCCGGATTTGACATTGTCTAATACGATGGACGTGGTGACTATTTTATGTGGGAGAGGCAAGTCAAAGGCAAGTTAAAGGCTTCGGTTTGGGCAAGTCATTGAGGCCTAAACCCTCTACATTCGATGATGAAGACTTGAAGGACCTTTAGGAGCAAGCAGTGAGTATTGTTATACTCCATCTACAACCTTCAGTTCTGAAGTAAGTTGATGAGTATGACAATTGTACTTTATTGTTTGAGGCTCTTCAGCGACGGTTTCATCGCAAAGAGTTATCAAACAGATTGTACACCTCCTTGAAGCTGATGAGCTTCAAGATGAAAGATTCAGGTACAAAGATACAAGATCACATTGATGCCTTTAGTGATCTTGTTATTGATCTTCAGAATCTTGGAGAGTAGATAACTAATGAAAGGAAGTCCCTTCATCTGTTAAGTTCATTATCTCTTTCATATCAGTCACTGTCACGAGTGTTGTTCCATCGTGATAGACAAACGATCACTTACAATGAGGTTGTAAGTGCTCTCTTGACTCATGACCTACAGCAGAAGATGATGATGCCCTCTACTCCATCAACTTCATATGGTACGGTACTGAATATGATCCGTGGATGGTCACAATCAAGGAATGAGAAGGATGAGAAGAAGTTTGGATCTAGAGGTAGATCCATGTATAGGGATAAATCCCAAGACAAGAAGACGGTGGTCTGTTGGAAGTGTGGCAAGAGTGGTCACTTTAAGAAGGACTGCCGTGTGAAGACCAAGGCTAATGATCTTCCTTTGGCCAATGTGGCTCAAGATTTTGATGAGGAGTATGACTTGCTCGAAGATGGACTATGAAGCTAGAGGTATGGCATATACAACTCACCAAAGGGCGTAGGTAATGTATGGATTATGGATGGTGCTTGTTTTTTTCATATTTGTTACATTAGAGAGTTTTTCCATACTTTCTCAGTATCAAACAGTTTTGTTTTTATGGGAAATGATCAATCTTGTAGAATTGAAAGTGTTGGATATGTACAGATTCACATGTTTGATGAAGTCAAACATATGTTGACTCGATCAGGTTTATACCTGAAATGAAAAAGAATATTATCTCTGTTGGAATGTAAGATTCAAAAGACCTCGAATAGAGTTCTAAACAAGGAGTACTTGAAGTGAGAATAGGTGATAAGATTAATTTAAGAGTACACAAGCATGTATGTGTTAGAGGGCAATACCATTTATGGTGAAATCAATCTTACCAGATCTCGGCTTGTAAGACCTATACTTGTACATATAGGATAAAATATAATTATATCTAAATTGTGCCTAAGTTTATCTTAGTCATGACTATGTTTAGCTAGTTATGGTTAAGTTGGAGGAAAATATAGAGTAACTTTTGATGTGGTAGATGAGAACTACTATTTTTTTGTTTAATAGGAATCAAGAAATAGATTCTATCACATAGGTATCTTGACTTCCCTTGACTTGGACTAGTTTTCATTGGTTGGACTTGGTGAAGACCCTTAAATCTAGGGGCGAGATTGACTTGGTACACTACAAATCAAGTAGGGAGTAGTTGGACTTCTAGAAGATCCAAGTGGACCAATTGCATGTTGCCATGTACACTTTTCATTGGAGTTTATGATCTCTACCTCGTTTAAACTTGGTAAGAGTAGGTTACATGGTGATTACTTGTAGTTACTAGGGTATGATTCTAAGTAGTATAATTAGAGAGGTTGAGAAGCAACTCTCAAGTAGTTTTTCAATGGAAGTTAGTTTTGGAACAAGATAGTGTGGTGATCTTAGTTTTGGGGAGCTTGGTTCTTGAAGACGTCATGTTCGGAGTGGAGCCTTGATTCAATGAATACTTTGATTACCAAAGTATCCCTTTCCTTTTGAGTGATATCTTACTCTTGGTGACAATGTGTATAATGGAGGTTAGACTTTGAGAGCTTGTGTAAGAGTGAGCAATATGGTCATGATCATAGGGTGGGACTAAGTCCTTCTAGATTCATGATGAGCTTCCAAAAAGCCATTGGAGGTAAACCTGAGTGAGAGTCAGCCCGGAGGTCACATTTTTGGTTCCATTGCCGGGACCTCAATCTAGAAGGAGCAGAGATGTTTTGAATCCAGTTTCTTGCCCGTGAGAGCGCAACGATGAGAACTCATATGGAGAGGACCGTGGGGGAAGAGCAAACAGAGATCATGATGCATAGTAATGTACCATTTGTGTATCCGGTAGTGTTATATGATAGCTTGGAAGTTATTTTGTACATTTTGTTTACTTAAGTGTTGTTTGGGATGAGGCAAGAGTGCTATAGCGTATTGCGTATTTGGGAGGAACACTTTATTTTCCAAAGTTTTTCCGAGAATTTTATTGATTTTATAGTAGAATATGGGATACATTTTGCACTTGAAATAATAGTCATATCATGTCTAGATCAAAAGTTATGATGTTTAGAAATTGCTAGGGTCCTGACGGGGTTTGAAAGATAGCTCTTGGGAAAAAGTGTACAGAGCTTATCAATTCGTGCAAGAATAAAATCAGGATTTGAGACTTTGCACGATTGTTTATTAGGAGCTAAGCTACATATGGGTCTAAATTTTGTTGAGAGATCATTTTTATAGAGAAAGTTATGATATCTGAAGTATAGGGGGGTATAAAAGTGAGCAAAACCACTTTACTTTTCAGATTTGCTTTTTCCTTGTTTATGGTCATTTCGAGAGAGTTAGTGCATGGGTGTTTTGCATAGTGAGGATAACACTCATTGGAAAATGGGAGATCAACCTCTTTGGAAGATCCGGTTGTCTAAGATACCTCAAGGGCTGGACGTGATTGTTTCAGCGGATTCGAACACGAGGGAGTTCAGAGTGGAGTTTGAAGAGAGGATACTAAAAAGTTTCCCGAGAGCGAAATGTGAGAGTTGCTTCTATTGTGGAGAGGAGGGACATAAGCTTGTGAGTTGTCCTTTGAGGACCAAAGATCGGAGGTTGAGAGAGAGACGAAACGTGGGAGAGCTAAACCTTCATCTGGGACCATCATCTCCCCATGAATCCAAGAGTGGAACCTATTGTGAAAATTGTGGAGTGACCGGACTTCCCCTTAGGACACGAGTGTAGTGGCGTGAAAGCTCTGTTGGAGTCACTAGTGGAGGGATTTGAAGATAAATTGAGTGCAGATACCAAAAAGTTGAAATCTCCAGGTGGCTCAAGTTCTAACTGAAGATGGAGATCATTTTCAGAATGATCGAGAAGATGTTGATGAGGGTAAGGCTCATAGTGTGTTTAGGAGAGGAGAGAGCCATGGCAATCTTGGACCAACCAATTCCGTTCATTTTGCCATTGATGAATTACTCTAGAATGGAGCTAGTTTTGTTTGTGTTGTATTAGGGAGTCCCGTATAAATTTCCAACAACAACGACAAAAGGAATTGGAAATGGGGAAGCTTCCGGTGTTCTATGGGAGAGAGAAAGAAGATGTAGAATCTTTTGTGAGAGACTTCAAGAGGGCATGTATAGGAAACAATGAGAGAAGGAAACCCGAATGGGCTATCCTTTTGCCCGACTTCTTGGAGAATTCTGCATTGAAGTGGTATAATGAGTACAAGAAGGAGCATGTGGAGGAAGACACTTGGGAGAGTTTGACGGAGAATCTTGTTGAAAACTTTCTTTCGGATGAAAGTTACGAGAAGCTGATGTGTGAAGTCACCTTTTTGAAGCAAGGAGAGAGTGAGAAGGTGAGATCATACGTGGAGAGAACGGAGAAGCAGGAGTCACGTTTTCGTGTGATGTTGAGAAAGAGTGGAGACGAGGTCGAGCCAACCATGGTGGGAATTGTGGCAATGTTCACAAAGAACTTCATTGGAGGTTTGAAGCCTCAGATTCGAAGCAAGGTAAGATATGAAAAACCCTCTTCTAAGGTTGAGGCTATTTGCATTGTTATTTGAATAGAGGAGAGCCTAGAAGACGATGATTCTAGCTTGGTGGCTAGAGAAGCATCACCACCTATTGTGGTTAGAATGGCAACTTCTACTGTTGTTGCTACGCCAGTAGTAAATTCTCCAGTGGTAGACTTGCACCATGAGTTGAAATCTATCACAGAAACACTCGCTGATCTCAAGATTAACGTAGTACAACTATGGGAGAGGAGGAATCAGAATGTACGGGGAGGATCTAGGGTATGGGAATTATCCTCCAAAAGGAAATCCACCACAAGGGAACTTCACAGTTTCATGCTTTAGTTGTGGAGGCCCTCACTTCCAACAAAATTGTCCTAATGCTTGACAACATGATGGAGTTAGACATAACAATTCTACTCCTGCTCCAAGTCAATCGAAGGATAAGGGAGTAGCGTCTATTGATGTGTTTCCTCATCAATGCACGTTTGAGAAGGGAGAGAGCTCTATAAGTTCTAGAGTTGATATTCTTGCACACGAGAAGAAGAGAGCAAGATTTGCAGAGGAGTCCATCTCAATGGAAGATCAACCAAGCCGAAGCACTCGATCTAGTGGTGTGAGTCAACCGAGAGCACCGAGGAAGAAGTTGGGAATGGATGATTTGTCCATTTCATCTACTCAGCTCAAATACGACGTGGTGGAGGATGTGGGGAATCAAAAAGCCAATATAACTGTTGGCCAATTGATTGCTCTAAATCCTACGATAAGAAAGGAGTTGAGGGGAGGCCTAAGCTCCAAAAGGACCAAGAAACGACGATCCAAGGGGAAAGTTTCCATGGCGAATGTTGGAGTAGGAGTGGTGGATGTCGCTACCTCGGAGGTATGCACTCAGGCTTCGAAGATTGAAGTACGCATTAATGGACGTGATGTTTCGGATGTACTAGTGGATGGTGGATCTCCGGTGACTGCCATGTCAGAACGTTTGTTGAAGAAGTTGGGGATGAAGCTTTCAAGACCTTCCAACATCATTGTTGGGATGGCCAACAAGCAAAAGGTGCGACCCATTGGAGTGGTGGTAAGTGTGATGGGAGTTCAAACCTTGTTGTCCTTTCAAGTGATTGAGGAGGCTAGCTACGACTTGTTGTTAGGAAGACCTTGGTTGAGGGCTGTGAGACAACTGATCGGTGGCATAAGGGTTACCTTCGTATAGGGCCGGAAAACCATCGAGTGAAGGTCCCTCTCACAAGTGGCGGAGGAGCAGTCTCAGACTCGGATAGACCTACGAGTGATTACTAAGAGTCTGAGAGTGAAGAAAGTGGCAGTTTTTCAGAGGTTGACACCAACATGTCGACCGATGAGGAGACATCATCTGAAGATACCTCGGACGATGATGTTCAAGTTCAAGTTCTTGCTGCAATGGATTTACTTCCTAGGCCAGGGTTGGTGAAAGATCCCGACAAGATGAAGATGAGTGGAGATGAGATAACTCGACGGCTCTCCACTCTCAAGTTTGGTCCCAAGGTTACTATGGAGGAGAAGTCAAGGTTCTTGGATATATTTCAAAAATATATCCATGTCTTTGCTTTTAGCTACAAGGATTTGAAGGAAGTAACCTTAGAAACTCATCGCATTGAGTTAGAGGAGAAGGCTCGTCCAGTACGTTAGAAGCAACGTCGGATAAATCCACCAATTTGTGGTGGTCAAGGAGGAGATCGACAAGCTAAAGGATGCGGATTTCATCTATGAGGTAGAGAATTCTGAATGGGTTTCTCCTATTGTGATAGTCAAGAAGAAGAATGGTAAGCTATGTGTATGCGTAGATTACAAGAAGTTGAATGCTGTCACAAAGAAGGATTATTATCCTTTGCCATTCATCGATAAGATTTTGGAGGAGGTAGCAGGTCATGAGTAGTATAGTTTTGGAGATGGTTATAATGGTTATAACCAAATTCAAATTGCTCCTGAAGATCAGCTCAAAACCACTTTTACCACGCCATTGGGAACTTTTGCCTTTAGGGTAATGCACTTTGGTCTATGTATGCTCCAGCAACTTTTCAAAGGTTCATGAACAAGGTGTTTGAACCCTTCCTTGGGAAGTTTGTTCGAGATTTTATAGATGATTTTTGTGTATACGGGAAGAAGGAGGATCATTTTGATCATTTGATCAAAATTCTACAACGGTTGGAGAAAGCCAAGGCCTCGCTCAATCCAGAAAAATGCATTTTTGGATGTGAGGAAGCTTTGTTGTTAGGGCACATCATCTCCAAGGATGGTATGGCGATGGATCCAAAAAAGGTGAAACGCATCCTCGACTTATCTTTTCCGGTGACGTTGACCAAGTTGAGGCAGTTCCTTGGAATGGTGGGATACTATCGACGGTTCATCTTTTCCTTCTCCAACAAAGCTTATGCCTTGACGGTTTACATGAAGAAGGGGATGGATTATGATTTAATCCTCAAGGATGGAGAGGCAGCTGTGGCGTTCGAACTTCTTAAGAAGGCGTTGGTAACGGCTCCTATTTTAGCCAAACCAAATTGGGGTAAACCTTTCATTCTCTACACGGATGCATCAAACATTGCTATAGGATGCACTCTAAGCCAGTTAGATGAAGATAGCCATGATCATCCAATTGCTTATGCTAGTAGACAGATGGTGCAGGCTGAGAGAAACTATTCAGTGACTGAAAGGGAGGCTTTAGCTGTGATCTTCTCACTCAAGAAGTTTCGACACTATCTTTTGGGAGGGAAGTTTACTATCGTTACTGACCACAAGGCTTTGAAGTACATTTTCAACAAGCCTAATGCTGAGGGTAGGATAGCCAGATGGAAGTTGTTACTGGCGGAGTTTGATTACATCATTGAGGATCAACCCGGTAAGAAACATGCCAATGTTGATTTGATGTCTCGAGCATACGATGAGGAAGGATATCAACCAGTGGATGATACATTTCCAGATGAGGATTTGCTGATGATGGACACCATAACAAAGCTACCGGCTGAATACAAGGGGATATGGGATTTCATCTCGGAGGAAGAGTTTCCCCAAGGCATGCATTCACGGGAGAGGAATGCATTGGTGAAGCGATGTGAACCTTATACCATCATAGAGGACGTGTTGTTTCATCAAGGAGCAGATGGACTACTCAGAAGGGCTGTTGGAAGGGAGGAGTCAATTCAACTTATGAAGGAGTTTCATGAAGGCTCGGTATGTGAAGGACACTTTGCAGGAAAGGTAACTGCATTTAAGATCCTAGATGCAGGCTATCATTGGAAGGGCATTTTCAAAGATTGTGTGGAATTTTGCAAGAGTTGTGATGTGTGTCAAGCTTTTGCTAAAAAATCCATGAAAACCCCTTCATGACATCAGTTCCTATTTTAGGTCCTTTTGAGAAATGGGGAATAGATTTTGTAGTACCCTTGAACCTTACTCCTCGGGGTAACAAGTTCATTGTGGTAGCTACAGATTATCTAACCAAGTGGGAAGAAGCTAGACCTCTAAAATCTACTAGTGAGGAAGAAGTGGGTAGATTTCTATATGAAAGGATAATAACTAGATTCGGATGCCCTCTAGAAATTGTATCTGATAGAGGTGGTGAGTCTGTTGGAAGCATTATAAAAGCCATGCTAGGTCATTTCTCCATCAAGGCACGGGTGACTACTTCCTACAAATCAAATGCTAATGGGTTGGCAGAGCGAACCAACTATACGCTTTGCATGATGTTGGCCAAGGATGCAGACATGGACGGGAGCAAGCAAAATTGGTACAAGAGGCTGCATGCTATCTTGTGGGAGTATTGGACGACTTGGAAGACATCAACAAGGTACTCACCTTTCCGTATGGTATATAATGTCGAGTCAAAGCTTCCAATTCAATTTGATTTGACGACCTTCTTAACTATCCAACGGAAGTTAAAGAGGACGAATGGAGTAGAAGCTATCAAATCAAGACGTCAACAACTCTTGGAGTTGGAGGAGGCTCGAGCTGTGGCCATGGTACGTGTGGAGCGGGCTCAACAATTGCAGAAGAAGTATCATGATAATCGACTTGGGACGAAGAAGATGAAGATTTTCAAAGAAGGTGATTGGGTAATGCTTTACGACTCCATTAGATATAAGAGAGCAAGAAAGAAATTTCTTCCAAAGTACTTTGGTCCTTTCATAGTTCACAAGATGTGAGTAAACTTTACTTACGATTTGAAGGAGTTGAGAGAACGATATTTTGACCGGGTGAATCAAGACAAGTTGAAGCCGTTTCATCGACGATCAGATTTTTTCACTCCGAGCACGGAGTGAAATCTTGGTCCGGGGGTAAATGTAAGACCCAGGGTTGAACATATAGGATAAAATGTAAGTATATCTAAATTGTGCCTAAGTTTATCTTAGTCATGACTATGTTTAGCTAATTATGGTTAAGTTGGAGGAAAATATAGAGTAACTTTTGGTGTGGTAGATGAGAACTACTATTTTGTTGTTTAATAGGAATCAAGGAATAGATTCCATCACATGGGTATCTTGACTTCCCTTGACTTGGACTAGTTTTCATTGGTTGGACTTGGTGAAGACCCTTAAATCTAGGAGCGAGATTGACTTGGTACACTAGAAGTCAATTAGGGAGTAGTTGGGCTTCTAGAAGATCTAAGTGGACCAATTGCATGTTGCCATGTACACTTTTCATTGGGGTTTGTGATCTCTACCTCGTTTAAACTTGGTAAGAGTAAGTTACATGGTAATTACTTGTAGTTATTAGGGTAAGATTCTAAGTAGTATAATTAGAGAGGTTGAGAAGCACCTCTCAAGTAGTTTTTCAATGGAAGTTAGTTTTGGGACAAGATAGTGTGGTGATCTTAGTTTTGGGGAGCTTGGTTCTTGAAGACGTCATGTTCGGAGTGGAGCCTTGATTCAATGAAGACTTTGATTACCAAAGTATCCCTTTCCTTTTGAGTGATATCTTACTCTTGGTGATAATGTGCATAATAGAGCTTGGACTTTGAGAGTTTGTGTAAGAGTAAGCAATAGGGTCATGGTCATAGGGTGGGACTAAGTCCTTCTAGATTCATGATGAGCTTCCAAAAAGCCATCGGAGGTAAACCTGAGTGAGAGTCAGCCCGGAGGTCCAAGGCCTGAGATGGCTCATGGCGCATTCTAGAATGGGACACATGAGTAACATGTACTTGATCTTCCTTCGAGATAGGGGCTTGTTACTTGGTTTAGGTAAAGTTGATATGGAATTTTGTGAGCATTGTGTTATGGGCAAGCAACATAGAAAAGCCTTTGGTGTTGGAACTCATAGTTCCAAAGAGTTACTTGAGTATGTACATAGTGACGTGTGGGGATCCTCTCCTAAAGCCTCACATTCTGGGAAGTGCTACGTTTACTCAAGATTTGTGTGGGTCTATTTTCTCACACACAAGTCTGAAGTCTTTGCAACTTTCAAAAGTTGGAGAGCCCAAGTTGAGATTCAAACTGGTGACAAATTGAGATATCTACGTTCGGATAATGGCGGGGAGTATACTTCATAGGAGTTTAGAAGTTACTGCAAAGAGGAGGGGATCACTTGTCATCTCACCATGGTTTATACTCCACAACAAAATACTATTTCTGAGAGGCTCAACCGAACAGTATTGGAGAAGGTGCATAGTATGTTGAGCCAATCTGATTTACCATATGAATTCTGGGCTGAAGCTATAAATACTACAGTGTATTTGGTAAATCTATCTCCTTCAAGTGCAATCAATTTCTTGACACCGTTTGAATTGAGGCACAAACGGAGGGCTGATTATAATTGATTGAGAATTTTTGGTTGTACGGGTTATCCTCTCATACCTTAGGAGAATAGGACCAAGTTGAATCCTACATCCAAGAAGTGTCGTTTTCTTGGATATGCAAGTGGTGTGAAAGGTTGTAGTTTATGGGTCATGTAGCTTGTAAGGTGATTGTCAGTAGGGATGTATCTTTCGATGAGCCCATATCATTGAAAGAGGGGGAGATACTCAGACTCCCCATACTGACAAGGGCAAATCTCCACTCACGGATGTTGTTGAGGGGGAGATTGATCATTATGGGTTTAATGATGCGCCACAAGAAGAAGCTCCATAATAGATGGAGCAAATTCCTGAACAAAAGAAATTGGAGGAGCAAGTTGTCGTTGCTGAGCCTCAAGACACATCACAAAACGATGGAGATCAACCAAGACCATCTACTAAGAGATCATCAAATCAGATTAGTACAGCTCCCGAAAGCTATAGAACATGGGCTAATTCATCTATTCTTGAGGATCATGATATTGAGCTGAGAATGATGATGGCAATGTATTGATCTTGGAAGAAAGAGAACCTTATTCATATAGAGAAGCTCAAGCCTCTATTAATAGCATTAGTCTAGCGTTGATTATTAGTTGAAAATTTGACATAATATATTCATCTTTAGTTAATAAGAATTAAAGAATAGGTTTTGTAAGATGAAAATAATTAGTCTAGTGTTGATTATTAGTTGGATTATTTGAAATATTCTATGTATTTATCTTTAAATCTTTAGTAAATAAGGTAAGGTAGAGGTTATGCAAGATGGATTTTGTCCTCTATGGTATGGATCAAATTATGATCTTTAAAATATTTTATAAATCATGATTTTACTTCATCAAACACAACATCTTTATATAAAAATATTTGTCTAATAATTGCATGATAGCATTTATGTGCTTTTAATTAGTCACATATCTTACATAAATACAAGTTTGTTTCTTATCATCTAGGTTCTTTCTATGCTTATTTAAAATACGTAAATATCAAACACAAACAAAAATCTTGAAATATAATAAAATCAGATAAATGACTTAAGTAAGGTCTTATTTAAGACAATTGTTGTTGCAATTTTATTCATAAGTCATACAAAACACATAATATACTCTATTCAAAATGACATAGACATCATATGCTTATTTAATATGTGTCAATTCAATTTGATGAATTCTTGATTGATAAAAATAAAGTAAAATAAGTATGCACAACCTATAGTCTAAGCATAATGGATTTGTAGAGAGGAAAAATTGACCAATTGTAGAGTCATTTAGCAGCTTAATAAATTATTTGGTTTGCTTGTTCACAAAAGTCTTAAACTTCTCAAGGAGCATCATGATTTTTTACTCTTGTTTCATAAAATAGCTATATCACATCATGGAGCGTGAGATGCAATCGCTTGTTGAGAACAAGACCTGGGAGCTTACAAAGGATCAACCTTTGGTTGATAGCAAGTGGCTGTACAAGTTGAAGGATAATCCAGCGGATGAAGAGAAGAGGATCTTCAAAACCAGGTTGGTGGCTAAGGGCTTCACACAAGAGAAAGGTGTGGACTACAACAAAGTCTTCTCACCTGTAGCAAAGTATGCTACAATTCGTCTGGTATGTGCAATTGCTGCGATATTTGGTCTAGTTATGGACCAGATGGATGTTGTCACGGCTTTTCTACATGGATCTTTGGAGGAAGAAATCTACATGAGACAACCTACTGGCTATGAGAAGAAAGGTCAGGAGAAGTTAGTTTGTAGATTGCTCAAATCTTTATATGGAGTGAAGCAAGCTCCTAGGCAATGGAATGCAAGGTTTGATGAGTTCATGAAAGCACAAGGATTTTCACAGACTGTGTTTGATCCATGTGTTAACATGAAGAAGGTGAATAATGAGATCTTTAGCCTCATTATTCTACTACTCTATGTGGATGATATGCTCATTTTGGCAAAGGAACAATCGGACGTCGATAGATGCACGAGGCAATTGAAATCTGCATTCAAGATGAAGGATTTGGGTAAGTCCAAGAGGATATTAGGTATGGATGTTCACAGGGATTTCAAGGAGAGGAAGCTATGGTTAAGTCAGGGCAAGTACATTCAGCATGTGTTTGACAGGTTTAACATGGCAGACTCTAAAGGACTGTGAACTCCTTTATCGGTACTTTTTAAGCTCTCAGCAGCTCAATGTCCAATTGATGCAACTGAGAGAGAAAAGATGTCGTCAATTCCCTATTACAAGGCAGTGGGCAGCCTCATGTATTTGATGGTGTGCACTAGACATGATATTGCTCTAGCTATGGGCAAGGTGAGCAGATACATGTCAAATCCATTGGGATTTGACATCCAAGATTTATCAAATCCATTGGGAAGGTGCATTGGGAAGATGTGAAGTGGATTCTCAGGTACCTCAAGAGTACTAAGGATGGTTTATTGGACAATATCAAATCCTTATTGGGTTACATTGATGCTGACTATGGACAAGATCTGAACAAGAGGAAGTCTACAACTAGGTAAGTGTTTACATTTGGAGGTGGATGTGTTAGTTGGAGGTCTACCTTGCAGAAGTGCATAGCTCATTCAATTACGGAAGCCGAATATGCGGAAGCAGCAAGGAGGCTATTTGGTTGAATAGACTTATCACTAAGATAGGATTGAAACATGATGTTGTAAATCTCCATTGTGATAGTCAGAGTGCCTTACATCTTGCAGCAAATCAAGTGATGAATAGAAAGGTGAAGCACATCGACATCAGATATCATTTTATCAGAGAGGCAGTTTCTGATAGGAAGATTGAGCTAGTCAAGATTGACGGTAAATTCAATCCAGCTGATTCTTTGACCAAAATTATTCCTTTAGAGAGTTTCAGGAGGCAATGTGCTACTATGCAAGTTTTGCACAAGGAGCACTTGTAGAATTACGCTAGCAATTGTTTGATTCTTGTATATGCTTTACTCCTTCCTAGTTAGGCTACGGCTTAGTTCTAGTTAATCCTTGTTTACAGGAGGGCCTATGCCTTAGGTTTCCTTCTAGAACATCCCGCGGAGTATGTATATGGTGACAAGAGTTAGAGACCCCCAGACATGAATCAAGGGGGAGATTATTAGGAGTTAACTCAAGTCTTGAGTAACTCTAGTTAGTTTGACTATATTTAGTTAGACTAGGGCTAGGGCTGGTACTACTATATAAGAGGCCGGCAAAAGCTCTCTGTAACACAAATTAGGGTTATTTAGTAAAGTGACTCTGTGTGTTCCGTGGACGTAGCCTCAATGAGATGAAGCACGTATTTTCTGTGTCGACTCTTGCATTGTGTATTTTCTTTGTGTATTCTTGATTCAAACCAATAGTGCTCCTGCGTGCTGTCAATAGTGAGGCTGGATTTACGGACCAATCAAATTATCCATGTTTCTCCTTAGTGCGACAAGACTTACAGACATGTAGACTAGGTTATGGCAAGTTTCAAGTTGCATGTGTGTTAGCACATTGTGGTGTCTCGGGTAACTTGTGCTTAGTTTCTAGTTCGAGTTGAGGAACTGTTGCTGTAGGGTTACAAAAGTGATACATTGGTGTCACAATAGAGTTATGTAACAACAAAGGTACATAATTTAGAACACTTATTAGTGTATTAGATTCGTTCCAAGGGAATATGGTACCTAGATAGACCAATCAGAAAGGAAATGGTGAATTTAGTCTTCTTTACATGGCTTTGGACTGCATAGTCCAAAGAGCATTACGAATAGGAGGCTGCAAATTCTTATTCTATAGAATTTCGAGGTCCATCAATCAAAATAATCTTTCTAACATAATGGTAGACACGTGAATCATTCTATATGATTTTAGTGATGGTGGGATCTCTCTCTTACAAGCTGAAGTCGAGATGAGAATCTCGATGAAGTACTCTTGATGGCCTGACCACGGCTACAGCTCATGGGGCAAATACCCAGATATCTTCACAACTATTTGGCTTCAATCTAGGCTGTTTGCATGGGTCACACATCAGCTTCACGAGTTATTGTTCCAACTTGACTATAATTGCGGTTCAATCATATGAACACTTGCAAGAAAGAAGATCCCATCCCTTTATTCCTATGCTTATTTATACATGATTCTAGTGCCTACTCCTTAAACGGTGCCTACACGGATCGACACCTCCAAATTCTTCTAAAGCTACCTACTTCGTTTGATCGCACCTCTAACTCTTGAGTGAATACGTCGCTTCCTACTTGCATCTCTTGAATGTCAGCTGCAATGTCCTCTCGGTACAGACACATCACTTCCTAAAACTCTCATCGTTGTGTTCTATACATCTCTTTGCGCTTATCTTTAGAGTGTTCCGGATTCTCCATTACCCGCACCAACTTCTCCAACCATTGTGACTCTTCTTCATCACACCGCACAAAAAGATGATGTGCGCAGTTGTTCGTCAAAGCTTCCAACCAAGGAGGCACCTCCATATCTATTCGATTTAGGCATTGCTTCAGGTCTTGTCTCATCTCCTAAAGTCGTAGGTTCTCTTTCTCCACGTACCGGATCTCAGCACCTCAAATCTTATAGACTTTTCCGTAAGTGTCTTTAGACTTATGAGCTTCCCGTTCCAATTTAACTTTCTGCGTGGTTAATCGCTCCACACTTTTAGTTAGCTGTTGGACAACTTGAGTCTGCTTGATCTTCCTGCATTGTTGAGATCCATGTATCCGTCTGCTTGCGGATCTCTATCGGGCATGTAGCCTAACCCCATCTTATTAACCTCCACTAGCATTGATATCACCACTGCTTCCAATTTCTAAGACAGCTACTAATTAGAGGCAAGAGGCTCAGCAATTTCCTTCGTTGCTTTTATTTTAGGCCTGAATACTTTATGAAGCCCAACATCCCCATTCATATCAATTGCCTTTTTCTTTTGTGGCGAATTGTCTTGAGGACTGTCCACCAAGTGTCGCTTCCTTTTCCTCATGAACTCTACTATTACTTCTCCCGATTCCTAGTCCTTCGGATTGGTGTTGATCACATGGCTATCTTCTTCTATCACCGGGATAGCAGCACCCAAGCTTATGGTGGATCCACTACTATCTTCTTTTTCTAAAATGGAAAAGCCAAACTCCACCCTGTACAATTTACTCTCCTTTTGCGTTAGCCACTCCATCTTGGAATACAAGTGTACCAAAAAAGACGAAAGATAGATCACACATTTATCTTCTTGCCAAAGTCGACTGGCCATTGCTTGCACATTTCTAGCAAAGATCTCTCCTCAATTTACCTTGATTGTTCTTCCCACAAAACCCTTCACTATCCTCATCTTGTGCATACTTACTGTAACATTGAAGGCAATGACTCCGGAATGACTTCCAAGATGAGAGATGTCTTCTCAAGATCTCTCCTTGCTTTATATACTGACGGACTAGAGAAATCCAAAATCCAAACTATGCCACATGGCTAACATGCGTAGGTTGCATGTTTTGTTATCTTATCCTAACCAATTCCTAACGGACATCTAGAACACAATCTGATTCACCTCGACATTTACCTTTTGTTTTTTGGATAGTGCACACCACTATCTTGTCTTTTTGTGATCTAGTGACCACTCTACGCCTTGGCTAAACTAACTATGGCTAACTAAGATTGGTTACAAACCTCTCTCCATTTAAGTCGTAACGTCCTCGTTGCAAGAAGACTCAAAAGTCTCTACAATTATCTTGGCATTTGTAAGATTTGCCAATGGTTACCAAGTAGCTTCATAAAGTGGATAACCTTTCCATTGGACTAGATATGCCACTTTTGGGTTCCGCTGACCTCTTGTCCGTTTCTTGAGGATTCTCTCAACCTCATATTCCTCTAAACCATCAATCATGGCTAGTAAAGGAGGAGGTTGATGTGGGTTGCCAAAGGAAGGAGATTGTGGTGTATACTTCCTCAAGAGAGACACATGAAAAACGGGATGTATTTTCATGGGTGTTGGCAACTCTAACTTGTAGGCAACTTCTCCAATCTGTTGGATAATCAAGAAAGGTCCAATAAACCGTGGTCTTAACTTTCAAACCCCTATTAATGATAAATTGCTAGTAGACAACCACACCTGATCGCCTTTTTGAAACTCCACATGTCGTCGATGAGCATCAGCATATTGTTTTTGCCGATTTTGGGCAATGGCTAATTTTTACTTTGCCTGACGCATTGCTTGTTGGACTTGTGCCACAAACTCGTTCACCGCTTCAACTTGGGTTGATAGTTCATGCATGTGACCTACACTCATCAAGCTAGATGGTGTGATGGGATGTTTTCCATACATCAAGAAGAAAGGGCTGACTTTTGTGGATGCATTGATTGAGTTATTATGCACTTTTATTCTTGATAATAACTCAGTCAAGCATTGACTGAGTTATTATCAAGGATAAAAGTGCATCCCAACCTTCTTGCTCCTCCAAGGTGAAAACTCTAAGCATGTCCTCAATAGTTCTATTTGCTTTTTCAGTTTGCCCATCTGTTTGAGGATGATAAGCTTTGGACATGGCTAGTTTTGTATTGAATAGCCCAAATAGGGTTTTCCAAAATATGCTAGTAAATTGAGTGCCCTTATCGGTGATGAGAATTGTAGCTAAACCATGTTGAGCAAAAATTGCATCCATATAAATTAGAGCAAGTTTAGTTGTAGTAACTGTCTTTGTTGTGGGCCTAATGTGGATCATCTTGCTCAATTTATCCACAAAAACGACTATCGAATCATAATCCGTAGATGTCATTGGTAACTCACATACAATGTCCATACTGACGTGCTCCCATCTTCTAGTCGGTGTTGGTAGAGGTTGTAGTGGACCTGCTGGTTTCTGATTGCTAGCCTTATTTTGTTGACAAGCCACACAACTTTGAACATAGCAGGTGATGTACTTTCTTAGTTTTGGCCAAAAGTATACCCGTTGGACGCCTTCAATGGTCTTCTCCACTCCTACATGGCCAGCAATAGCTGAATCATGTGCCTCCTCTAACACTGTTCTACGGAGAGCAACATCTGAGGGTATCCAAATCTTTCCCTTATAGAATGCTAATCCCCGTTCTAAATGTGCTGGACCTTGCTGAAAGGCTTGTGCAATCTCTTCATCCTCCTTGGTAGCTTGATTCAGGTTCTCCCACCATTCAAAGTGAATCTTCACCTCCGTGATGTGATTAATGCAAGGCATTGGTGTCAATCCATCGGACAGCTGCTTCTTCCCCTCCACATACACAATCTTCATGTTGAAACGTTGTTGCCATTCAGCCCAATGAATCTGCCACTTTGAGAGGTCCTTTTGAGTTTCTAAATAAACCAAAGGCTTGTGGTTTGTCTCAACCACAAACTCCTTATCTCCGAGATAGTGCAATGTTTAGTAGCCAACACAATGGCTAACTACTCCCTCTCAATGGTATGATAATTTTGCTATGCTGGCAAAAGTTTCCGTGAAAAGAAAGTAATTGGGTGCCATCCATCTTTCCATTCGTGTTGTAACACTCCTCCAACTGCTACCTGTGATGCATAGTAGCAAGTTTTGTTCGTCTACCGGGTTCATACCATTTAAGGATTGGTACATGTAAGAGCGCATCCTTCAAAGCTTGAAATGCAATCTCTTGAGCTGTACCCCATTGTCATTTCTGCCCTTGATCTAAGAGTTTTGTTAAAGCTTGAGCAATACGAGCAAAAGCTTCCACAAACCTTCTATAGAAGCCGGTTAAACCCAAGAAATTACGTAGTTGAGTCTGATTCTTTGAAGCACTCTTGAATTCTGTGAATACGAATTCCTGCAACAACAACATCCATCGTGCAATTCGTCCTGACAAATCCGCCTTCTGAACCAAATACTTAAGAGGGTAATGGTCCACATGGAATACGAATTCGTATCCCAGCAAGTAGTGCATGAACTTCCTAACCGCATAGACCATTCATAGAGCTTCCCTCTCGGTGGTGGAATAATTGCGCTCAGCTGCTATGAGCATGCGACTGGCAAAGTAAATGGGGTGATTCTTCCCCTGAGCGTCACGTTGTCCTAAGACTACTCCTATAGCTATAGAGGATGTATCTACATCTACATGGAAAGGCTTCTCCCAATCCGGTGGAACTAATGTTGGCGCCTAAACCCTAAACTTGCTTCATACATTCAAAGGTCTTCTGGTGCAGGGTCGCCCACTCCTACTCTGTCTCCTTCTTCAGCAAAGCTGCCAGCGGTGCTGCGATAGTCGCATAAGCCTTGACATACCGCCGATAGTATCCTATGTGTCCTAGGAAGGCCCGAAGCTCCCGTATGTTGCGCGGTGGTTCTTGTGCAGCAATAACACGGATCTTGTCTACGTCTATCTCAATACCTCACGCCGAAACTCGGTGTCCTAACAGAATACCCTCGGACATCATGAAGTAGCACTTCTCCGGATGTAGAGCCAATTGGCTTTCCCTACACTTCTGGAAAATTTGCCCCAAGTGCTGTAAGTGCTCTGCTCGAGATCCGAATACACAAAAATCATCTATGAAGATCTCCAGGAACTTCCTTAAGTAATCCTGGAAGATATGCGTCATCATACTCTGAAAGGTAGCATGTGCATTGCACTATCCAAATGGCATTTTGTGATAAGCATAGGTGCCCTAGTCCGTGGTGAAAGTGGTCTTGTCTTTATCTTCCTCACGTATCGATACCTGGTTATACCCAGAGAACCCATCTAAGAAGCTGTAACATTCATGACCGGCTACATGATCCAAGATTGCATCGGTAAAGTGCAAAGGGTGATGATCTTTCTTGGTAGCCGCATTCAGCTTCCTAAAATCTTGACAGACTCTTATCTTTCCTGAATTCTTTTTAGGTACAATAACAATTGGGGCAACCCATTCACTGCTCAACACGGGGTAAATAATGCCTGCTTGCAGGTATTTATCAATTTTCTCTTTGACCAACAAGGAGTATTTCGGATTTAACCAGTATTGTCTCTGCCTTACAGGTACTGCCCCCTCTATGAGGTCTATTCGGTGCTCTCTCCACTGTCGGGGTATGCCTTTCATATCCGCAATCCTCCAAGCGAAGAAGTCTTCATAGGTCGTGAGGACCTGAATCAATTGAGTCAGGGTGGAATCGCCCATGGACTTGCCTACTCTGAGAATGCAGTCAGGCCTAACGCTAATTTCTCTGTATGCACTGGGTTCTGTGACCTCCGGGCTGACTCTCACTCAGGTTTACCTCCGATGGCTTTTTGGAAGCTCATCATGAATCTAGAAGGACTTAGTCCCACCCTTTGCCCATGATCCTATTGCTCACTCTTACACAAACTCTCAAAGTCCAAGCTCTATTATGCACATTATCACCAAGAGTAAGATATCACTCAAAAGGAAAGGGATACTTTGGTAATCAAAGTCTTCATTGAATCAAGGTTCCACTCCGAACATGACGTCTCCAAGAACCAAGCTCCCCAAAACTAAGATCACCACACTATCTTCTCCCAAAACTAACTTCCATTGAAAAACTACTTGAGAGGTGCTTCTCAACCTCTCTATTTATACTACTTAGAATCTTACCCTAGTAACTACAAGTAATCACCATGTAACTTCCTCTTACCAAGTTTAAACGAGGTAGAGATCACAAACCCCAATGAAAAGGGTACATGGCAACATGCAATTGGTCCACTTGGATCTTCTAGAAGCCCAACTACTCCCTAATTGACTTCTAGTGTACCAAGTCAATCTCGCCCCTAGATTTAAGGGTCTTCACCAAGTCCAACCAATGAAAACTAGTCCAAGTCAAGGGAAGTCAAGATACCCATGTGATGGAATCTATTCCTTGACTCATACTAAACAACAAAATAGTAGTTCTCATCTACCACACCAAAAGTTACTCTATATTTTCCTCCAACTTAACCATAACTAGCTAAACATAGTCATGACTAAGATAAACTTAGGCACAATTTAGATATACTTTCATTTTATCCTATATGTACAACCCCGGGTCTTACATTTTACCCCGGACCAAGATTTCACTCCGTCCCGGAGTGAAAGAATCTGATCGTCGATGAAACGGCTTCAACTTGTCGTGATTCACCCGGTCAAAATGTCGTCCTCCCAACTCCTTCAAATCGTAAGTAAAGTTTCCCCACACCTTGTGAACTATGAAAGGACCAAAGTACTTTGGAAGAAATTTCTTTCTTGCTCTCTTATATCTAATGGAATCGTAAAGCATTACCCAATCATCTTCTTTGAAAATCTTCATCTTCTTCGTCCCAAATCGATTATCATGATACTTCTTCTGCAATTGTTGAGCCCGCTCCACACGTACCATGGCCACAGCTCGAGCCTCCTCCAGCTCCAACAGTTGTTGACATCTTGATTTGATAGCTTCTACCCATTCTTCCTCTTTAACTTCCGTTGGATAGTTAAGAAGGTAAGATCAAATCAAATTGAATTGGAAGCTTTTGACTCGACACCATATACCATACGGAAAGGTGAGTACCTGTTGATGTCTTCCAAGTCGTCCGATACTCCCACAAGATAGCATGCAGCCTTTTGTCCCAATTTTGCTTGCTCCCCGTCCATGTGCGCATCCTTGGCCAACATCATGCAAAGCGTATAGTTGGTTCGCTTCCGCCAACCCATTAGCATTTGGTTTGTAGGAAGTAGTCACCCGTGCCTTGATGGAGAAATGACCTAGCATGGCTTGTATAATGCTTCCAACAAACTCACCACCTCTATCGGGATACAATTTCTAGAGGGCATCCGAATCTAGTTATTATCCTCTCATATAGAAATCTACCCACTTCTTCCTCACTAGTAGATTTTAGAGGTCTAGCTTCTACCCACTTGGTTAGATAATCTGTAGCTACCACAATGAACTTGTTACCCCGAGGAGTAAGATTCAAGGGTCCTACAAAATCTATTCCCCCACTTTTCAAAAGGACCTAAAATAGGAACCGATGTCAAATGAGGGGTTTTCATGGACTTTTTAGCAAAAGCTTGACACACATCACAACTCTTGCAAAATTCCACACAATCTTTGAAAATGCCCTTTCAATGATAGCTTGCATCTAGGATCTTAAATGCGATTACCTTTCCCAAAAGTGTCCTCCACATACCGAGCCTTCATGAAACTCCTTCATAAGTTGAATTGACTCCTCCCTTCCAACAACCCTTCTAAGTAGTCCATCTGCTCCTTGATGAAACAACACGTCCTCTATGATGGTATAAGGTTCACATCGCTTCACCAATGCATTCCTCTCCCGTGAATGCATGCCTTGGGGAAACTCTCCCTCCGAGATGAAATCCCATATCCCCTTGTATTCAGCCGGTACCTTTGTTATGGTGTCCATCATCAGCAAATTCTCATCTGGAAATGTATCATCCACTGGTTGATCTCCTTCCTCATCGTATGCTCGAGACATCAAATCAGCATTGGCATGTTTCTTACCGGGTCGATCCTCAATGATGTAATCAAACTCCGCCAGTAACAACTTCCATCTGGCTATCCTACCCTCAGCATTAGGCTTGTTGAAAATGTACTTCAAAGCCTTGTGGTCAGTAATGATAGTAAACTTCCCTCCCAATAGATAGAGTCGAAACTTCTTGAGTGAGAAGATCACAGCTAAAGTCTCCCTTTCGGTCCATTGAATAATTTCTCTCGGCGCACCATCGTCTACTAGCATAAGCAATTGGATGATCATGACTATCTTCATCTAACTGGCTTAGAGTGCATCCTATAGCAATGTTTGATGCATCCGTGTAGAGAATGAAAGGTTTACCCCAATTTGGTTTGGCTAAAATAGGAGCCGTTACCAACGCCTTCTTAAGAAGTTCGAACGCCCACAACCGCCTCTCCATCCTTGAGGATTAAATCGTAATCCGTCCCCTTCTTCATGTAAACCGTCAAGGCATAAGCTTTGTTGGAGAAGGAAAAAGATGAACCGTCGATAGTATCCCACCATTCCAAGGGCGCCTCAACTTGGTCAACGTCACCGGAAAAGGTAAGTCGAGGATGCGTTTCACCTTTTCTCGATCCACCGCTATACCATCTTTGGAGATGATGTGCCCTAACAACAAACCTTCCTCACATCCAAAAATGCATTTTTCTGGATTGAGCGAGGCCTTGGCTTTCTCCAACCGTTGTAGAATTTTGATCAAATGATCAAAATGATCCTCCTTCTTCCGTATACACAAAAATCATCTATGAAATCTCGCACAAATTTCCCAATAAAAGGTTCAAACACCTTGTTCATGAACCTCTGAAAAGTTCTTTGGAGCATTACATAGACCAAAGGGCATTACCCTAAAGGCAAAAGTTCCCCATGGCGTGGTAAAAGTGGTTTTGAGCTGATCTTCAGAGCAATTTGAATTTGGTTATAACCACTATAACCATCTCCAAAACTATACCATTCATGGTCAGCAATCTCCTCTAGAATTTTATCAATAAATGATAAAGGATAGTAATCCTTCTTTGTGACAAACATTCAACTTCTTGTAATCTACATACACGTAGCTTACCATTCTTCTTCTTGACTATCACAATAGGAGAAACCCATTCAGAATTCTCTACCTCATAGATGAAACCCCGCATCCTTTAGCTTGTCGATCTCCTCCTTGACCACCACAGCCGTTGGTGGATTTATCCGACGTTGTTTTCCGACGCATTTGGACGAGCCTTCTCCTCTAACTCAATGCGATGAGTTTCTAAGGTTACTTCCTTCAAATCCTTAGTAGCTAAAAGTAAAGACATGAATATATTTTCGAAATATATCCAAGAACCTTGACTTCTCCTCCATAGTAACCTTGGGACCAAACTTGAGAGTGGAGAGCCGTCGAGTTATCTCATCTTTACTCATCTTCATCTTGTCGGGATCTTTCACCACCCCGGCCTAGGAAGTAAATCCATTGCAAGCAAGAACTTGAACTTGAACATCATCGTCCGAGGTATCTTCAGATGATGTCTCCTCATCGGCCGACATGTTGGTGTCAACCTCTGAAAAACTACCACTTTCTTCACTCTCGGACTACGAGTAATCACTGTAGGTCTATCCGAGTCCGAGACCGCCTCCTCCGCCACTTGTGAGAGGGACCTTCACTCGATGGTTTTTCGGTCCTATACGAAGGTAACCCTTATGCCACCGATCAGTTGTCCTCACAGCCCTCAACCAAGGTCTTCCTAACAACAAGTCGTAGCTAGCCTCCTCAAGCACTTGAAAGGACAACAAGGTTTGAACTCCCATCACACTTACCACCACCTTGTCCACCACTCCAATGGGTCGCACCTTTTGCTTGTTGGCCATCCCAACAATGATGTTGGAAGGTCTTGAAAGCTTCATCCCCAACTTCTTCAACAAACGTTCTGACATGGCATTCACCGCAGATCCACCATCCACTAGTACATCCGAAACATCACGCCCATTAATGCGTACTTCAATCTTGAAGCCCGAGTGCATACCTCCGAGGCAGCGGCATCCACCACTCCTACTCCAACATTCGCCATGGAAGCTTTCCCCTTGGATCGCCTTCTTGGTCCTTTTTGGACTTAGGCCTCTCCTCAACTCCTTTCTTATCGTAGGATTTAGAGCAATCAATTGGCCAACAGTTATATTGGCTTTTTGATTCCCCACATCCTCCACCACGTCGTATTTGAATTTGGGTAGATGAAATGGAGAAATCATCCATTCCCAACTTCTTTCTCGGTGCTCTCGGTTGACTCACACCACCGGATCGAGTGCTCGGCTTGGTTGATCTTCCATTGAGATGGACTCTCTCGCAAATCTTGCTCTCTTCTTCTCGTGTGCAAGAATATCAACTCTACGGAACTTATAGAGCTCTCTCCCTTCTCAAACGTGCACCGATGAGGAAACACATCAATAGACGCTACCCCTTTATCCTTCGATTGACTTGGAGCAGGAGTAGAATTGTTGTGTCTAACTCCATCATGTTGTCGAGGATTAGGACAATTTCATTGGAAATGAGGGCCTCCACAACTAAAGCATGAAACTGTGAAGTTCCCTTGTGGTGGATTTCCTTTTGGAGGATAATTCCCATACCCTCTAGATCCTCCCCCTACATTCTGATTCCTCCTCTCCCATAGTTGTACTACGTTAATCTTGAGATCGAGTGTTTTCGTGATAGATTTCAACTCATGGTGCAAGTCTACCATCGGAGAATTTACTACTGGCGCAAAGAACAACAAGAGGAGTTGCCATTCTAACCACAACAGGTGGTGATGCTTCTCTAGCCACCAAGCTAGAATCATCGTCTTCTAGGCTCTCCTCCATTCGAATAGCAATGCGAATAGCCTCAACCTTAGAAGAGGGCTTTTCATATCTCACCTTGCTTCGAATCTGAGGCTTCAAACCTCCAATGAAGTTCTTTGTCAACATCGCCACAATCCCCACCATGGTTGGCTCGACCTCGTCTCCACTCTTTCTCAACACCACACGAAAGCGTGACTCCGGCTTCTCCGTTCTCTCTACGTATGATCTCACCTTCTCACTCTCTCCTTGCTTCAAAAAAAGGTGACTTCACACATCAGCTTCTCGTAACTTTCATCCGGAAGAAAGTTTTCAACAAGATTCTCCGTCAAACTCTCCCTAGTGTCTTCCTCCACATGCTCCTTCTTGTACTCATTGTACCACTTCAATGCAGAATCCTCCAAGAAGTCGGGCAAAAGGATAGCCCATTCGGTTTCCTTCTCTCATTGTTTCCTATGCATGCCCTCTTGAAGTCTCTCACAAAAGATTCTACATCTTCTTTCTCTCTCCCATAGAACACCGGAAGCTTCCCCATTTCCAACTCCTTTTGTCGTTGTTGTTGGAAATTTATACGGGACTCCTAATACAACACAAACAAAACTAGCTCCATTCTAGAGTAATTCATCAATGGCAAAATGAACGGAATTGGTTGGTCCAAGATTGCCATGGCTCTCTCCTCTCCTAAACACACTATGAGCCTTACCCTCATCGACATCTTCTCGATCATTCTGAAAATGATCTCCATCTTCAGTTAGAACTTGAGCCACATGGAGATTTCAACTTTTTTCGTATATCTGCACTCAATTTATCTTCAAAGCCCTCCACTAGTGACTCCAACAGAGCTTTCACGCCACTACACTCGTGTCCTAAGGGAAGTCCGGTCACTCCACAATTTTCACAATAGTTTCCACTCTTGGATTCATGGGGAGATGATGGTCCCAGATGAAGGTTTAGCTCTCCCACATTTCGTCTCTCTCTCAACCTCCGATCTTTGGTCCTCAAAGGACAACTCACAAGCTTATGTCCCTCCTCTCCACAATAGAAGCAACTCTCACGTTTCGCTCTCGGGAAACTTTTTAGTGTCCTCTCTTCAAACTCCACTCTGAACTCCCTCGTGTTTCGAATCCGCAAACAATCACGCCCAGCCCTTGAGGTATCTTAGATAACCGGATCTTCCAAAGAGGTTGATCTCCCATTTTCCAATGAGTGTCAAGTCATCCTCACTATGCAAAAACACTCATGCACTCACTCTCTCGGAATGACCATAAACAAGGAAAAAGTAAATCTGAAAAGTAAAGCAGTTTTGCTCACTTTTATACCCCCCTATACTTCAGGTATCATAACTTTCTCTATAAAAATGATCTCTCAACGAAATTTGGACCCACATGTAGCTTAGCTCCTGATTAACAATTGTGCAAAGTTTCAAATCCTGATTCAATTCTTGCACGAATTGATAAGCTCTGTACACTTTTTCCCGAGAGCTATCTTTCAAAACCCGTCAAGACCCTAGCAAATTCTAAACATCATAACTTTTGATCTAGACATGATATGACTGTTATTTCAAATGCAAAACGAATCCCATCTACTATCTAAAATCAATAAAATTATCGGAAAAACTTTGGAAAATAAAGTTTTCCTCCCAAATACGTACTATAGCACTCTCGCCTCATCCCAAACAACACTTAAGTAAACAAAATGTACAAAATAACTTCCAGGCTATCATATAACACTACCGGATACACAAATGGTACATTACTATGCATCATGATCTCGGTTCGCTCTTCCCCACAGTCCTCTCCATATGAGTTCTCATCGTTGCGCTCTCACGGGCAATAAACTGGATTCAAACATCTCTTCTCCTTCTAGACTAAGGTCCCGGCAACGGAACCAAAAAATGTGACCTCCGGGCTGACTCTCACTCAGGTTTACCTCCGATGGCTTTTTGAAGCTCATCATGAATCTAGAAGGACTTAGTCCCACCCTTTGCCCATGATCCTATTGCTCACTCTTACACAAACTCTCAAAGTCCAAGCTCTATTATGCACATTATCACCAAGAGTAAGATATCACTCAAAAGGAAAGGGATACTTTGGTAATCAAAGTCTTCATTGAATCAAGGTTCCACTCGAACATGACATCTCCAAGAACCAAGCTCCCTAAAACTAAGATCACCACACTATCTCCTCCCAAAACTAACTTCCATTGAAAAACTACTTGAGAGGTGCTTCTCAACCTCTCTATTTATACTACTTAGAATCTTACCCTAGTAACTACAAGTAATCACCATGTAACTTCCTTTTACCAAGTTTAAACGAGGTAGAGATCACAAACCCCAATGAAAAGGGTACATGGCAACATGCAATTGGTCCACTTGGATCTTCTAGAAGCCCAACTACTCCCTAATTGACTTCTAGTGTACCAAGTCAATCTCGCCCCTAGATTTAAGGGTCTTCACCAAGTCCAACCAATGAAAACTAGTCCAAGTCAAGGGAAGTCAAGATACCCATGTGATGGAATCTATTCCTTGACTCATACTAAACAACAAAATAGTAGTTCTCATCTACCACACCAAAAGTTACTCTATATTTTCCTCCAACTTAACCATAACTAGCTAAACATAGTCATGACTAAGATAAACTTAGGCACAATTTAGATATACTTTCATTTTATCCTATATGTACAACCCTGGGTCTTACAGGACGACAGGACTTGGCCGGTCCTACTTCTTCCACCTTCTTCTTGCCTACCACCCTTCGAACGGCTAGAGTAGCTGGTGGACTGTCTTCCACTTCTCTCTTCCTCTTCCTCGAAGTTCCAATCACCTCCAAGTCTGAGTCCGAATCAGGCATGCTCTGCACTGCCGGTCTCTCTTCTCCCGTTCTCTTCGGCTCATGTGGCACACTCGCTCCCAAACTCCTCGTCGACCCACTGCTAGCGCTGTCGAGGTCCGCATCCAAGTCCGACAACCAACTCTCCAACCGATACAACTGCCTCTCCTTAGGCGTCAGCCACTCCATCTTTGCGTACAGGTGCACTAAAAAAGACGAGAGATAGACTACACTCTTATCGTCTTCCCTTAGCTTCATCGCCATGGCCTGCACGTTCCTCGCAAAGATCTCTCCCCAGTTCACTCGGATAGTTCCTCCGATGAACCCTTCCACGATCCTCACCTTATGCATACTCACGTAGGTTGTTCGCTGCGGTGAGAAGAGCTGATTCAAGGTGAGTGCCACCTTTCTCCTGAAGACATCTTTAATCAAGTCGAGCTTGTAGCCATTCGTCCCCTTCCTCTCCCTAGGGTTGAACCACTTCCGCTCATCAAAGGTGAATGCCGTATGCATTGCCGATCCTTCCCAATCGACTCTGCCTTTGTCCTCTTCGTGATTGCGTCCTAAAACCTTCGCCCATAGCTTTGCATCCCACTTCTCCGGCTGCGCTCTGCTCCCAATTGCCGTCAGCAGCTTCCCTCTCCGGACTTCATAGCACAGCTCCGGGCACACGTAGTCCCATCGCCATGACAGAAACGCTCCACCGAGATTCTTCAACCTCAGCAACTCCGCTGGAGTCCAATCCACCATCAGAATGAGCGGTCGAATTCTCCCCATCGTCGCACTTCTTCCTTTTGGAACTCCTCCGGTTCGACGCTTCAACATTGCAGCTAACTTCCCTTGCTCCGGCCGCTCGGCAAGTTCTTGACATCGACTTTCTCTCGATAATTCTTCAAGCCGCCGCCCAAACGCGCGTTTAAATTCCCTCGCAATTCACTCGTGTGAACTCCCTAATGGTATTCCTCGCTAACAAACATATATTCAGACGAATACCTTCAAGAGAACCCGAATATAACTCTTTATTCACAAAAACCAAAAAAAATCCTACTTATCCTAAGAACTATGCTCCTACATCCACTTTGTCACTCATGACTTGGATGCCATCCGCACTAACTCTATGGCCTAAGTTATCTACTTCGCTTTTGCGAAACTCACATTTTGACATCTTAGCATACAACTTATTTTTTCTCAACACTTGGAGTACTTCTCGCAGATGTTTCTGATGATCTTGTAAGGATTTGCTATATATCAAGATATCATGTAAAAACACAATCACTGATTTATCTAGATATTTACGAAAAATATCATTCATCAATCCCATGAATGTGGCAAGGGCATTGTTTAAACCAAATGGCATAACTAGATACTCAAAATGTCCATATCTAGTTCTAAAAGCTATCTTTTGTTTATCTTCATCTGCCACTCTAATCTGATTGTATTCGCTTCTAAGATCAAGTTTGGTGAAATACTTAGCTCCATGAAGTTGATCAAACAAGTCATTCATTCGCGGTATGGATACTTGTTTTTCACCGTTTGTTGATTTAGAGCACGATAGTCCATGCACATCTGCATGGAGTCGTCCTTCTTCCTCCAGCTCGTTTGGTGCAAGTCGATAGGGACTTTTACAAGGAGGAGAACTTCCTGCTAAGATCTCTATCTTGTGATCCACTCTCCTTCTTGGTGGTAAACTTGAAGTCAAATCATCTAGAAAAACATCTTAAAACTCGTTCAAGATACAAGTTAACTTCTAATGTATAAAAGATTCCTCTTTTGGAGCGCTTACATCTCTTATTAGGCCCAAAATACATACATCTTTGTGATTGATAGCAGTTCTTTCTATCACATATAGAGGTAAGTTTTTTTGTTCTGATCTAAGTCTATCTCCAAAGATCCTCCAACTGATAGTTTTTACTATCTTCCTTCGTCAATCTACCTGAGGATTATATTTTTCCATCCAAGGCATACCCAAAATAGCATCATAGCCAGCTAATCAAATTACTCTCCACTCCAATGATTCCTTGTATTGCCCAATCTTCAACTTCACTTTCCTAGAAATGCTCTCAATGCTCTCTGTTTGCCTGTTTGGCAACTCTACCTTTTCACTCTCATCTTTCTCTTAAGCTAATCCCAACTTTATAGCAATAGATCGAGATAGAAAATTTTCTGTAGCTCCTGGATCAATCAATACTCTCACTTTTACTCCTTCTATCTCGCCATCCGTCACAATCAAACATGTTTCCTTCTTTCTAAAACCATTTACCTCATGCTTGTGCTTCCTTCCCTCACCTTTCCTCCTTTTCATCGAACTAGTAAGGCCGTGAGGCAAGGTTACTGATGCTTGTCATTTCCCGGATTTCCATCGGTCACTTCGTCTCCACCGTCAAGATTGTTGAGAGCTTGTCGATAGGCAGGTCTAGCTCCTCTTGCTAGAACTCGGGTACATCAATTCATGGCAATATGACCAAATCTTCCACAATTATAACATTGCCTCATTTTTCGTCTTCCCTCCACTCCGTCTCCTCCTCTTGAATTTGCTTCTCGATGAGGATTCGAGTTGCGACGATCTCCTCCTTGTGTGTTCACTCCCCTTGGAATGAAATCTTCTCTCCTCCTTATGTTGCCCAACTCCATAGGCATTGGTCCATAGTATTGATTCGTGGGAATTGATACCTCTCCACCATTGTGGTAGACGTTGGACATTCGTTGTGCACAAGCAATAGCCTTGTTCAAGTTGTTTGGATTGTCCCGAATCACCTCCTATTGAATCGTTTTCTTCAACCCTCTCTTGAATAAATCAAGGGCTTCAGCTCCACTCATATCTCTTATTTGAATTCAAAGATCTCAAAATTCCTCAATGTACTCCTCCACACTTCCCTTCTGTTCAAGTTTCCACAACCTCATCCCTGCCGTTGTCGTGTTGTGACGCGGCTACTATGAGAAGATGATGACATGTGTCATCTTCAGAGCTGTTGTCATGATGGCGATACTTTAGGATAAATGACGGCGCACTATAAGGTTGTTAAAAGTCCACCGTTGGATCAACTTTCTAGGGTCATGATGTTGAAAAGGCTCCAAGAGATATTATCTTGGACCTTATCAGATATAAAGCGCAGTCAGGACGGAAAGGGTATGGGAGAGTGCTAGACACATCACTTTGCTGACTAAGGAGCATATCTAATCGAAGTGGAGCCGACGTAGGACATGGATTGAGGACAACATGATCCTCTAGATGTACCAATGCCCAATCCATTTGTGATCAACATCGGGTGTCTTCATCGTGATCACTTTCGGGCGTGGTTAGTGTATCATTTTGGAGATAATTTTCTGCAACAAGTGATAAACTCTCCAGACCCGATTATTCTTCCAGTTGTTTCCTACGGCACGATTTGGGGCGTAACGATTAATACGTTTTGATTTAGTTTGGACGCTATGGATCTGAACTTACCAGTAGTGGTGGCTTTCAACACATGGGTTCCAATCCATCACTATTGCTTACCGAAAACAAGCCATAGGGAGTTGATTGTTAGGAACTTTGGCGAGGAGTATTATTCTCATGTTATAAACTCCCCGGTTCCGTTTGTAGTTCCGTTCATACTTAGCCGGTTTCGAGTTGTCATTTTGACTCTTTTTTAGTGGCAATTCGTATTGTGTATAGGATGGCTAAGTAGTGTGTTTAGGATAGTTGTAAAGCTCTAAGTTAAAATGGAGCTAATTTGGCCACACTAGAGGTCAAAATAACACTCTTCATTCTCATTGGTCTTGGAGTTTGGGCCAATGAGGGCACTTGGACAACTTCTTCGAGGTTTTGGATTTGAAGGATTTGTCACTCTCAAATAGAGATTCAAAGATAGAGTGAGAAATTTAGACCTTTGAGTGTATTTGGGATGTTTCTGGGAATCTTACAAGGGTTTTGGGAGATCTGAGTCAACAAAGATATAGTTTATGACTCACGCTTGTGTTTTGATCGAAGTTTTGACTCGATTGGACGACTTTTGAGTACACAGTGATAGCTTGAAGTTTGTGTATACAGTCAGAATTGTAGGACTGCACTGACTGTCATGAAGTTAGTACGGAGATTATATCTTTTGATATGAGAAAGTTCTGTCAATAAAACTTTGCACAGTTTAAGTTCTAATAATGACTAACCTTCTCATGAAATCTGGAAGCAATTGAAGTCAAGGATTGGGATGTGTGATGGGTTTTGTACACATGGGTCTGCATATCGCCTTGTGATACAGTGTAGAAATCAACAATTGTTATGAGAGATCTAGAAAACAAAAACATATGAAACTTTCTTGAGAGATTGAAAGAGTTGTGGATAAAGTTTTTGTGAAGTTGAAGCAAAAGTTATTGGTCGAATCATCAGATATCTTAATCTTCTTCCGCTGAAGTTTTACCCGTTGTAATGTGGAGTGCTGAGGAGAAGAGGAAGAGATTGTCAACTCACACGAGGTCCTAGAGGGTTCTTCTACAGCCAGGCGCTCGGGCATTCTTAGAGCAAAGAAATGTCCATGCGTCATAAGTGGTGAAATCGACGTGAAACCTCTGAGGTGGAGGAACTTTCATAAGTTCTCTTGTTGGTAGTTTTCAGTTTCATGAGTTTCGGTTTATGGTTGACTGTTCCAAGTTTAGAGTAAGGTGTAGATTGCAAGGTTAGATTGTGGGTTAGCCTTGAGATATTAGGGTGCAAGTTCAAGTTTTGTTTGGACTTGAGATATAAAACTAGTCAGAAATCAGATTGTAAGAACTCTATAGTGATAGCTTAGCGCAGAACGTTGAGTTTTATGATATGTCAAATGCCAAGTGCTGGCAAGAGTCAATCATGGATGGGTTGGGAAAATTCAAGTATGGAGGGTCGCTGTTTGCTTCTTCTGTTTGGATCCCCTCCATACAGGCTTCTTGTGTGTGCGCCATGCTGGATTTGTGTGGGCGCGATTCTATAGGAGTGCTCCGGACTTGATCACCGGTTACCACTCTAGTACGTGCTGCGTATTTCTCTTGTGAGAAGTTGGAAGTGATGGCCAACTCTCCCAAGAGTGCTTGAGGTGATGGCAGGTTAGGTTGCCCAATCCATTAGGCACAGACCACATAGATCTAGATTTAGATCAGAGTAGATAGACGCAGAAGGTTGGATACTTGGGGAATTTGAGGGGTCAACGATCAAGGTGGCTTTTCATTGACAACAAGCTGAGTGGATGTTCGGGATCACAAGGACGGTTACAATGAGTGGGAAGGGGTCGACTAGAGCAAGCGAGGTACCTAAGGTGCAGCTTGATCCGACAACAGCGGAGATGTTTCAAGCGTTCACGCTCTTCCTTCAACAGCAACAATTGCAGGACCGAAGGGAGAATTCAGCCACAAGGGTGCTGCAAGCTGTAGTGGGGAAGATGGATCAGTTTGACGGGAGGGATGTCTCAAAGTACTTGAGGTACTACATCAGGGAAATGGAGCTGAACCGTTGTCGTGTTGTGACGCGGCTACTATGAGAAGATGATGACATGTGTCATCTTCAGAGTTGTTGTCATGACGGCGATACTTTAGGTTAGGGTAACAGATGGCATTGTAAGGCTGTAAAGAGCTAGGGAGATCTAGACACATCACATTGCTGACTAAGAAGCTTATCTGATTGAAGTGGAGTCGATGTAGGACGTGGATAAGGGACAACATGATCCTCAAGATGTACCATTGTCGAGTCCATTTGTGATCAACATCTGGTGTCTTCATCGTGATCTCTTTTGGGTATACTTAGTTGGCTTCAAGTTGTCATTTTAACTCTTATTAGTGACAACTCATATTGTGTATAGGATGTCTAAGTAGAGTGTTTAGGATAGTTGTAAAGCTCTAAGTTTCAATGGAGCTAATTTGGCCACACTAGAGGTCAAAATTGTTGATAAATCGACTCTTCAGGAATCACTCCAAGAAGAGGAGAGCACACCAAACAGACAAGAGAGAGTGTACAGGAATGAGATGAGGAAGGCTTTGCCTTCCCTTGTATATATATAGGGTGAGTACAAGGAAACCCTAATTTTGGATTAGCCCTAAACAGATCTGTACCATAGGTACGTAACAACCCTAGATCAACTCAATGAGCTTGGGATATTAACACTCCCCTTCAAGCTCAATTGTACATCCTCAACTCCTAGACAATGTCGAAAAGTAGCAAACGACTCTCTAGGCAAAGCTTTGGTGAAGATATCTGCAACCTGATCTCCTGTATGTATATATCTAAGATCTACTACACCTGAAAGGACCTTCTCCCTAACAAAGTGATAGTGCACCTCAATGTGCTTTGTCCTAGCATGAAAAACAGGATTGTTGGCTAACATCATGCTGCTAATGTTATCAGCTAGGATAACTGTAGGACTAGGATAATCTACTCCAATATCAGAAAGCAAGGAACGAAGCCAAACTGCTTCACAAGTGGCATTCATAGCACCACGATACTCCGCCTCTGTGGAAGATAGTGCCACGGTCGGTTGCTTCTTAGAAGCCCACTCACGGCCCGTACTCCCAAGTCCAAACGCATATCGGGACGTGGATCTCTCGCCATAAATGTCTCTGCCCAATCGGCATCGGTGTAGCCATGCAGGTTCAGCTCACCTCCAAATCTGTATCGAAGTCCAAAATGAAGTGTGGACTTCACATAGCGGAGAATCCGCTTAACCGCCATCATATGCGGTACCCGTGGAGCATGCAGGAACTGACTGATTAGACCAACAACATAGCTCAAATCCGGTCTAGTGATAGTCAGGTAAATCAAACTCCCAACCATCTGTCTGTACAGGCGGGTATCTGCAAGTAACTCTCCATCGTCTAACTCTAGCTTTAGACCTTGTTGTAGAGGAGTGTCTATTGGTTTACAATCAGACATCTTGAACTCCTTAAGCTTATCTAAAGCATATTGGCTTTGTACAAGCCACATATCCTTTCCCTCTGTAATATACTCCACACCAAGAAAGAACTTAAGATATCCTAAGTCTTGTATCTCAAATTCGGAACATAAGATACTCTTGATGCGGGAAATCATCTCCTCATGGTTCCCAGTGATAATAAGATCATCTGAGTAGATGGAAATTATCACTACATGAACTCCTGATCTCATGCAGTATAGGGATGAGTCGGAATGACAGACTACAAATCCAAGAGACATGAGAAAGGAATTGATCTTCTCATACCGTGCTCTCGGAGCCTATTTCAAACCATAGAGGGATTTCCTTAATTTACAAACGCTAGAAAGAAACTTCGGACCAGGTGGTTTTCGCATGTAGACTTCCTCGCCGAGATCTCCATTGAGAAAGGCGTTCTTGAAGTCCATTTGATGCAGTCGCCATCCCTTGTTGACAGCAATAGCAACCACCATACGAATTGTTGCCATCTTGGCAACTGGACTAAACGTCTCTTCGTGGTCCACTCCATGCTGTTGTGCGTAGCCCTTGGCTACCAATCTGGCCTTGTATCAAGATACAGTGCCATCCGAGTTGCGCTTGATCTTGAAGACCCATCTGCAACCAATCGCTTTCTTACCTTGAGGTAAGTCCACCAATTCCCATGTTTGTTGGTGACAAAATGCAGCAAGTTTTGTCTCCATGGCATCAAGCCACTCACCATTTTGCATCGCCTCCTCAAGCGTACGCGGTTCGGCTCGAAGAAGCGTGAGTCATGTATGCATGATGATCAGCAAGGAAACTTTCATGCATAAATCGCTAAACAGGATGCCGAACTCTCTCAGATTTTCGTAGGGCAGTATCAGATGTCTTGTTTGTCGCCCCTTGCTTCGGATCTGAGGTACCAGCAGCGTCGTTCTGGGATGCTTCATCCAACGGATGAATACATGTAATCCGTGGTGAGGACATCATATGTTGCAAAATAAGATGATCCTCAAGTCTAGGAGTCGGTCTGGATGGTGCGCGGTGAACTTCATCCGTAGCAGCTCAGTGCGATAGACTTCGACTCTAGACTGTGTGACTCCAGAAACTCCACTCTGTAAAGGTACAGTGGATGGACTCCTTGGTGTAGTTTCAGCAGGAAGAGTGGGTATGACGGGAACAATCGCAGGTGCATACCAAGATTGCAACTCTTCAAATACAACATCTCTACTGATATAGAATTGCCTAGAGGAAGGATTATATCATATATATCCTTTCGTATCTAAGGCATATCCAAGGAAAATACACTTCTCACCTTTTGGATCTAGCTTCTTGCGCTTCTCATCCGGAATGTGTACATAACAGATACATCCGAAAACTTTCAAGAAGGAGTAGTCAGGCTTTTGGCCTGTGAATACTTCCATGGGGGTCTTGTTGTGAACTGCTGCAGTCGGAGTTCGATTCATCAAGTACACCACAACGGAAACAGCTGCTTCCCAGAACGGTCTAGGCAGGTTCTTCTCGTTCAACATAGCGTGAGTAGCTTCTGCTATGTGACGATTCTTCCTCTCCGCAACGCCATTACATTTGTGGTATATAACTGCAAGTCTTCTAGCGCTATATGTCATGCTTACGTAGGTAAGCAGTGAATTCTCCAGACAGAAACTCGCCTCCTCCATCGGAACGTAGACAAAGGATAGATTGTCCATACTGTTTCTCCACCAAGATGTGGAAAGTCTGGAAAGCTGACAACACATTTGAAGAGCTCTTGCTCTTAAGAAAATAGACCCAAGTATAGCGAGAGAAATCATCAATGAAGGACATGAAGTACTCAAAACCAAATAAACTTGGTTGAGAAGAAGTCCATACATCGTATTGCACCGACTCTAGAAGCTTGGTCGCTCTCCTACCTGATCCCTTAAAGGGTTGTCTAGCTTGCTTGCCGAACTGACAAGCGGGACATACTGTAATGGGCTGAGCAGAAGTGAAGTTGGGCAAACCTATGACTAGATCTAAACTGGGAAGAGTCTTCAGTTTCTGAAAGTTCATGTGCCCAATTCGCTTGTGCCAAATATCTATGTCAGATACTACAAAGCCACTTTACGTAATGACGGGGAGTTGGTTGTTTACTGACATTAACTGTAGCATCTAGCTTGAACATTCTACCACTCCTGCTACCTCGAGCTACAACAGGTGTTGTGGAGTCTTCAACAAAGCATCCATCTTTGTTGAAATGCACTTGGAAATTTTGTTCTACCATCCGTCCCTCTGACGATATTGATTTCGAGTCAGAGTAGGAACATGTAAAATATTTCCGATTCCATAAAGATTGGATCCTGGAATGTCAAGTGGAATTTTACCCTTATGCTTGATCTCGTGCTTGGTATCATCTCCAGTCACCATGAACTGAGGAGTCTCCACAATGTCGAGCGACGCAAACCATTTTTGATGCGGCGTCATGTGGTGGCGGTAGCTCCGAATCGATCACCCAATCTCATGTCAGTGCGGAAAAGCAAAACTACTGGTGTGTCACAATGAGTAGTCTGTTCTTCGCCAGCCTACATGGCCTGTTGGCCCCCGAAGCGCAGATCGTTCTAACGCTTGTAACAATTTTTGGCATAGTGGCCATTCTTGTGACAATAGTTGCAGGTGTTAAACCGCCCGACGACGGTGGCGCTTTTGTTGGTTGGGTGCCTTGTTTTGCACACGACCTCTACCACCAACATATCCGGCTCCTTTGCCACGACCTCTGCCTCGACCTCCAGAACCTACAAAAAACACACATTCTTGCAGGCTGGACGAAGCACTAGTACTGCCCAGAATTCGCACTTCTTCTCCCAACATCATTGGAACCAATTCATCGAACTTCGGAAGAGGTTCTCTGGTCGAAATTGACGTAATGAATTGCTTGTACTCGGCAGGCAGTCCTTGCAATGTCGCACCAATAATCACAGTTGGATCAAGTTGAAAGGCTGAGCCTTTGCTCTGGTAGAAACCCTCAAATCTCTAAAAAACCTCGTTTAGGTCTCCAAACAGCTCCTCAAAGATTTTGGAAAAGGCGATTACTATCACCAACAACTCCAAATCACACGAAAACTTCATGGCTACCAAATTCGACCATTCTGCGCAAGACGATCTTCTTTAGGGAGTTCGGCGATCAGAAATAGGTCGAAAATGATCATCTTGACCTCCGAAAACGCAATTGAAGATTCTGAGAAAACACGAAACGGTTCCCCAACAATCTAATCGCTTCAGCGGGACAGCCTCCAACTTTGAGACTCACTCCTCACATATCTCCAGCACTCCTCTTTGTCTAATCTACATAACTAATGCTCCCACCAAGCTCTGATACCATGTTGATAAATCGACTCTTCAGGAATCACTCCAAGAAGAGGAGAGCACACCAAACAGACAAGAGAGAGTGTACATGAATGAGATGAGGAAGGCTTTGACTTCCCTTATATATATATAGGGTGAGTACAAGGAAACCCTAATTTCGGATTAGCCCTAAACAGATCTGTACCATAGGTACGTAACAACCCTAGATCAACTCAATGAGCTTGGGATATTAACAAAAATAGCATTCTCCATTCCCATTGGTCTAGGAGTTTTGACCAATGAGGGCACTACGGCAACTTTTCGAGGTTTTTAGGGATTTTGGAGACCTTCCAAGGGGAGATACAAAAATGTGAGGATAGCGTTGGAAAGCTGACGGGACGGGCTACAAAGTGGGCTCAAGAATGGATGGATTTGAAGAATTTGTCACTCTGAAATGGTGATTCAAAATTAGAGAGAAATTTAGACCTTTGAGTGTAGTTGGAGTGATTGTGAGAATCAGACAAGGGTTTTGGGAGATCTAAGTTAACAAAGATACAGTTTACGACTTAGGCTTGTGTTTTGATTGAGTTTTTGACTCAATTGGACGAGTTTTGAGTACAGAGTGATAGGTTGAAGTTTGTGCAAGCAGTCAGAGTTGCAGGATTGCACTGACTATCACAAACTTAGTACATCAATCATATCTTTTGATATCAGGAATTTCTATCAATAAAACTATTGAGAGTCAAAGTCCGCATGATGAGTGACCTTCTCATGAAATTTGAAGGCAATTGGAGTTAAGGATTGGGATGTGTGATGGGTTTTGTACACAGGGGTCTGCATATCGCCTTGTGATACAGTGGGTAAATCAACAATTTTTTTGAGAGATCTAGAGGGCAAAAACATCTGAAACTTTTATGAAAAATTGAAAGGGTTATGAAGCAATTTTCTGTAAAGTTTAAGCGAAAGTTATTGGTCGAATCATCGGATATCATGATCTTCTTCCGCTGAAGTTTTACCGGTTGTGATGTGGAGTGCTGAGGAGAAGAAGAAGAGATTGACAACTCACACAAGGTTCTAGAGGGTTCTTCTACAGCCAGGCGCTCGGGCATTCTCAAAGCAAAGAATTTTCCTTTGCGACACCGTGTTGCTCAAAAAGAGATGATAGAAATGTTTTGTCTTGCTGTGGTGCCGGAGATTAGAAGCCATGTGAAATCCCTGCATGAACACTTTGGTGAGGGTTGGGAAACATATTCCCGTGCCTTGAGGGATGAGTACTTCTTAGAAGATTCTGATAGAGTCACTAAGAAGTCCTTCCTGGAGTGGGTTGAAAGGCCCAATAAGAAGTCTCATGCAACTGAGCTTCTTAGGGAGTTTGAGAGACAATTCTCACAATTGTCTCAATTGGAGAAGATCACCTTGGCGTCACATAAAACAGAGTTGTTTCTCCGAGCTGCTGATGTTAAGTTGCAAGAAAAGCTGGAGTTGCTTCTCGAAGACAAAAATGAGGAAGAAGGGCTAGCAAGTAGTTGGAAGGATGTCGAGGAGGCAGTTGGACTCTTGGCGAAGAGAGAAAGAAGGAGAGAGAAGATTGTGATGAGAAGACCCTTCACACAATTTGTTTCTATTGCTCCAAAGACTACATTACTAGGCAAGTGGTTCCAACCTCCAACATTCAAGCTCCGGTTGTGAATTACAGAAAGGAACGTCTAACACAAGAAGGGGTTTGCATCAATGCTCTTTTTTTTGAGATCGTAGTAGAATGAGTATTCGGCTTCGTAATCATGGCTGTAGTGTTCAGCTCGTTGCTTCGTGTGAAAATGATGCTGAAACTTGGGACTTTTGCCGAAGCCAAAGAGGTGAACCTGTTCGCAGAGCCCGAGAGCAAGAACAACTGCTTGCAAGCCCGACGAATAATGATCATCTTTCCTATGTACAATCTCCTGAAGAAAGGTGGCACTCACCTTGAATCAGCTTTTCTCACCGCAGCAAACAACCTACGTGAGTATGCACAAGGTGAGGATCGTGGAAGGGTTCATCGGAGGAACTATCCGGGTGAACTAGGGAGAGATCTTTGCGAGGAATGTGTAGGTCATGGCGACGAAGCTAAGAGAAGACGATAAGAGTGTAGTCTATCTCTCGTCTTTCTTAGTACACCTGTATGCAAAGTTGGAGTGGCTGACGCCTAGGGAGAGGCAGTTGTATCGACTAGAGAGTGGGTTGTCGGACTTGGATGCGGACATTGACAGTGCTAGCAGTGGGTCGACACGGAGTCTGGGAACGAGTGCCCCACCTGAGCCGAAGAGAAGGGAAGAAGTGAGACCGGCGGTGCAGAGCAAACCTGATTGGGACTCAGACCTGGAAGTGATTGGAACTTCAAGGAAGAGAAAGAGAGTAGTGGAAGACAATCCACCAGCGACTCTAGCCGTTCGAAGAGATATAGGAAAGAAGAAGATGGAAGAGGTAGGACCGGCAAAGTCCTCTCGTCTGAAGATGATGGCGCTGAAGCCAGGGCCGAAAGCCTCGAAGGAGATTGCAGAACCTATGGCATCAGTACTACAGCTTTCGCAGAAGTTGGAAGCTGTGGTGGTCCCGGTCTTACAGGAGTTGAACGAGATGGGGCCGATGTATATGCCAGGGTGGGACCCTCAAGCAGACGGATATATGGATTTGATTTAGATGATGAACCGTCTGGCATTGGGGAAGGAAGATCAATCCATCACGGTGAGAGAGTTAACCGAGAATGTGGACAAGCTGTCTAAAGAGAAGGCTGAGATGGAGAAGAAGGTTCAGGAGACGAAGAAGGCCTACGAAGAGATCTGCCATATTCGGGGTGCGGAGATTCATTTTGTGGAGAAGGAGAATGCACATCTTTGGGAGACGGTGCAAGACCTGAAGCGAAGACCGATCAGTGGATGTGGAGGCACCGGCGAAGTTGGAGACCCTCGCTAACAGATGTACGCAGCATCTGGTCACACGGTGTGATCGGGTTGAAGTGCAACGGTTAGAGCAGTTGGTGGCAACAATGGAAAATCCCGATGACTCGAAGGATCGAAGGAAGGAGATGTACAAGGCATTGGATCGAGATTTTTAGGGGAGCCATGGCTCTTCATGGTACAGGAAATGCAGTTAGGAATCGACGCATTCACGCAAGCAGCGGAGGTGCGATCGAGTGGCTTAGATCAGAGTAGAAGACTTAGGAGAGAACGATCCGTGTAGGAGACGGTTAGCTTGGTAGTTAGGAGTAGCAGTTAGAACATTCATTATAAATAGTCGTAGAAAATAAAGTGGTGGATCTTTCGTCTTTGCAAGTGTCCAAGCTGTTGGATTGCAAATTGTAGTCAAGATAGAACGAGCACTTGAAGAGCTTGTGACTGCAGGCTGGCGTTGTGACGACTGAGGCGTGTATCCGTGAAGTTACCCGGGTATTCGTCCACGAGCTGAGCTGTCTGTAGTATCAGAAGTACTCTAGAGGGTGTTTCACCGAGACGCAAACTTGTAATGAGAGAGATCCCCATCCCGAAGTAAAGCAAATTGCTGAACTCTATTTGCTGTGTCTATGGAATTGATGGGTTTGGGAAGGAATTGAGATTGAATCGATTACCTTCTTTGTGAATGCTCTTCGGACTTCGCATTCCAGAGTTAGAAAGATGTCTAAATGCTTATTTCCCTTCTCCGCTAGTGCAGTTTGATCCCTCATTCCCTTGGGAATGAATCAATCTATACGAATTCGGACTGAATAGTACCTACCGTGCTATTACACCCGTACTGACCACTACTACCTTGCTAGTGGGAGATTTCAATGTCAAGTACAACCCTTGTCCTTCACTTCCGATTGACCATTCCTGAGCTAAATCACTATGTCACCGGCGCCGATAAGCTGTCGATATTCTAAGGAGATGAAAGGCATGATGAACAAAATTTGTAGCCCTGCTCTCGTTTGCTTTGCTATCCTATGTTATGTTGTGCTTTGCTAGGATTGTGGATCATCACTGTTGCTTCTGCCGTCCTACCCTACAACATCTTCCATTTGATCGCCGCTTTGGAAATCACCCTCGTCCATTGGCAGTGCATTCCCAACATCCTCTAATCATGGCTGTGAAGAATGGCGTCAAATTTCACTTCCAAATTACTTGGTAGCAGAAGCTCCGGAACACTCAAGGATGTAAGGAATCAAAGACCAACTCTGATTATGCCAATCGTAGACTCTAATCATAAACTCTAGAGTAGTGTGTTTCACATCGAGAGCCCCCGAGCTCTGATCAAACGCCTCAAGCAGAGCTTGCATTATGCAGACGCAATTAGTATCAACCTTAGTTTAACTAACTATAGTCAAACTAACTAGAGTTACTCAAGACCTGAGTTAATTCTTAACAAGTTTGTAGCCAAATGTATGGTATGTGATCATGTTCGAGCATCATTCAATGTCCCTAGTTACATCCTCTTCCGATTATGGGACTTGGTTATCGTTGGAGCTTGGATTTTGCAAGACCTCTACAATTGACTATACGACATCATCAATATGTGTTGGTCATGGTGGAGCATTTCTCCAAGTGGATTGAGTTGATGGCATTGCTGATAAATCAAGTGAGGGAATAGCTTCAGCATTCTTAGCTTGGATGCTTAGCCGATTTGGTGCACTAACATAAGTGTTGATTGATCATGGTATTGAATTTTTTGGCGAGTTTCAGGATTTCTGTGATCTAGCGTTGATTGATCATCGTACCACCTCAAGAGATCATCCCGAGGCTAATGGTCTAGTAGAGAGAGTTTTTCAAACGATAAAGGGAGGACTAAGAAAGTTTGGTTTGGAGAAAGGTCATCTAGGAGACTGGGACATCCAGTTATCATGGTTGGCTATGGGTTATCAATTTAGCCAGCAAGCATCTCTAGTGTCATTCTTACCATACTTTTATTATATGATAGAGATCCAAACTTACATGCAGCTATCCGTTGAGAGCCAGCTGATGTCTTGTACTTGGATAACCATGATGTTTGGGTTAAGGTGTGTTCTCAAAGGGCATAACTCTTCTGTAGGATAATGCCCATGGCATTTGAGAACCTGACTATTGCACAACATAGAGATGCTTTACGTTATATTACCATCCGAGGAGATATCGACTTTCAATTTACAGATTTCATATTGATCATTAAGTTTACTTGTAGCAAAGTCCATTGACTACATTGGATGTTACGCCTTTTCGCATGATTTTATGAGTACGAGAGGTTCCATCTTCTGGAGTTTTGGTATTAGAGGGTCGTGATGGTGTGATTTGGAAGGATCATGTGCGTAATTGTGTGCCATGTCACCTTCACAATATTGATGGAACTATGGATCCAAGTATGGCAGTTGTGTGGGCAGGCTTGAAATGTATGTTATGTGGATTACCTAGTGGAGCAGCTAGTACGTTGATTTGTGATTCTTGTTCGAGAGGATGGCATGTCATGTTTGACACCTCCTCTCAATGTGGTGCCCATTGGGCGGTGGAGATGTCCTGGATGCATTTAGGAGCCAAGTTGGTTTGACCGTAACATGGTATGGATTGCAGATAGATGACTTACGATGGGACATTGTAGCACCCTGCCTCTTGATCTTAGCGTCACGAAGGGAATATCATGTTATGGACTAGATGGCTACTTGATGTTAGAGGGACCTAACCGCTAGTTAGGGGGGTACATTTGTGTTGGTGTATGACGATTTATGTAGTGTGATGTTTGATGTGACATGAATGTACGTTGTGATGCTATATGTATGTGCATGACATAAGTCGTGACATCTTTCTCATCACATGCAGGATTAGATACATCAGTTAGAGCCGATTGTTTAATTAGCGTCATTCGCATTGGAACTGCCGTTAGGGCCTACAGTGGCGTTAGGAGACTTAGGGCTCAAGGGGTAGAGTTCAAATTCATGTTCTTTGCGGTGCAGTTTTTCGAAGTTGAGCCTTTGAGAATGTGGCTATGGTGGAGAGTAAGTAGTGTAAGAACCTGGAGTCTTTGCATAAAATGGGTTTTTCTTGAGTGTAATCTCTTTTTTATGTTATGAACGGAATGTACTTGTGGACGTTTTGAGAGTAGAAAAGATTATTGTGTTACACTTGTGTTGGTGTATGACGATCTATGTAGTGTGATGTTTGATGTGATATCGATATATGTTGTGATGTGACATGTATGTGCACGACAAATCCAAGATAATATTTTTTAAAGATTTATCAATCTCATTTTGTAAGATTAATTCTCTTGATATCTTTACAATGGAACTTGTATTGTAACTTGTCTTGACAAAAATATCATCATAGTAACAAATAACTTTGAAAATGACATGTCATAATTATTTTATAATGGATGCATCATAACATGTTGAACAAAATACATCAATTAGAGCATTAATGCAATTTCCGACATTCGCTTTGGAAATGATGTGAGGGCCGCTAGTGTTCGAAGTTTAGACTTGGAAAGTGCAACTATGGTTGACATTAAAATATGGTGGAAATGAATATTGTGGAACACAAAGTGGATTTGATAGGTTATAATCTTTCTTGTAAACTATGATTATCGTCAATTTGTCTTTGTCCTAATTTTGAAAATAAAATTATTTATTTGTGAGAATGAAATATATATATATACACACACATAGAGACTATATACATAATACAATATGAAAAACTTAATATATTTCATTTTGAAATGTGATATTGGTGTACTCATTGTGCTCCATTTTGTGTATTTCTTACTCGCATTTGCCATGGTTTCTTTCTCATATGGTCATCGTTCCTCACGTAAAGTTTAGATTAAATTTGAGGTGTTAAAGGAGGGATATCTTATATCTCCCAAAAATTATGTACACAATCTAATGCACACAATTGTGAGCTTGGACAGCTACAGCCCACCGTGCAGGATCTCTTAGTAACTGAAAGATCCGACGTCGTGATTGTCTACCTGCTACAATTACGTGACTGACTTAAGACTTATGTGACGCTCTATATCCTATATTTTCATCAACCCTAAGAAAATAAAACTTCATATGTCCTGCTGCGGTCTAAGGTAGTGGAAGTCCTAACGACAAAGCTTGTTGGTGATGTTTAAGAGAGTTTGCACTCAAAAAGAGGTCAAAAATAAATGTTTCAGCACATATCCAAGGACGGGATTCATGACAGAGGCGCGTCTCCTTGCGCCTCACGCGCAATTTTGATGAAAACATCTTCAAGAGTAGTATCAGCAATTCCCCACGCTTGAATGCTGAACCTTTGCTTAGCCTTCTCCACGGCAGCAAAAATTTGAGCAATCTGCACATCAGTCTTAGGGATCTCAAACTTCTGAGTGCCCGCGAGACCATACACTTTCCTGGCGTTTGGAGAAAACGCGCTCACCATATTGGCCACATCTGCCTCCTCTTCGGCTGGAGTCGTGATAGTCAAAACATGAGCGCCACCGTATCTTGACGTTAACTCCTTTGAATCTCCGATACACTGAAGGTGGCCGTTGACAAAGATACCCAACCGGTCGCAGAGAGCTTCGGCTTCTTCCATGGAATGAGTGGTGAGAATGATGGCCCGGTCTTTCTTGGCCTGCTTCACCACGCTCCAGAGATTGAAGCGTGATGCTGGGTCAAGCCCAGTACTGGGTTCGTCCATGTATACCACTTGCGGGTTGCCTATCAAAGATATGGCAACACTCAACCTTCGCTTCATCCCACCACTATACTGACCCGACCTCTTGTCACCGACTCCGTTGTTGAATAGGTTGACACTTTTCAGTGATGCTTCCACAGCACTTTCAAGAGCAGCGCCTTTCAGATTCTTAAGTCGACCATAAAACATCAGGTGCTCCTTGCCAGTTAGAGTTTCCCATATCAGGTCATGCTGCGGGCAAACCCCCATGCTTGTATAGATCCGATCCATCTCTGTTCGAATGTCCATTCCCTTGATGTACGCTGTCCCTGAGCTGGGTGTCAAAAACCCAATCATCATGTTGATGGTTGAGGTCTTCCCGGCACCATTTGGTCCAAGCATGCCAAAGCACTCGTTACGTTGAACCGCCAAAGAAAGCCCACGAACTGCATACTTATCAGGATTCCCATCTGTTCCAGGATACACCTTTTTCAAATTGTCACATATTATGGTATATGCGCTGTCTGGTTCATGCCGCAATCGTTCAACCACACTCCTCTGAATGGTTAAATTTTAGTTGTTAGAAATTTATGAGATGAACGGCCACCTACATACTGCCGCATACAGTGAAGGACAATGCAATCAAACTATTTTGTTCATCTCCTTTTTGAAGTAACTGAATGCTAGAGGGTGCAGATTGAGCAACGCAGCAAATTCGTTCCGAGTCTCTTGACGGCAAATTTGACGAAACAAGGAACAAAGTGATGAGTCACATCATCCGCCTACCTGCCTCGGAAATAACATCTTATAAACTAGAAGCGTATATTCACACACATACAGTCAGAAGTGTAAAGTTAGAATATAATCTTTAGATTGGAGTCTGGGCAGAAACTACAACTACACTAAATGCAATTACGAAGGGAATGGGAAAGACACCTAATAGATGCAAGTGCATGTGAGCAGTTGTAATTAGTAATAAATGACCGCAGACGGATAAGAGACTAACCTCCTGTGCCACGTCGGGCTTGTCCATTTCGATGTCTACTTCCATGCCCTTCGTCCTTGATAAACTCTTCGCTGGCGCTGAACGACTAGACGGTTTATTCTTACGTCCAAGGAAGAAGAGTGGGTGTTTCCTAATTCCGCTACCTGACTCAACAACCTGATCTAGGTACCATGCTAGCGATAAAGCGACGAGCCATTCAACAGCTTGAATAATCAGGACAGTTCTTAAACCATTGTCTTTATCGGAAAGGTTGCTCCAATTCATTCCGTCTGTTTTCTGGAAGTTGCCAACGAAGGCGTACTGGCCAAATTCGTACAGACCTCGATACAATGAGAAGGGAGGCAGAAGTTCCATCCCAAGTATCCAGCCCCCTGCATATCTCGAAACAGTCCCAGTAAGTTCCTGAAACAAGATGAACGGTTCTTCTATGTGACAAATCACAGATGCTAACAGAGATCCTGTTACAAGCTCAGACAGCAAGAGTTTGTTCCTGATCTAGAAGGCTGCACTAGGGTAGAGACTTACTGCCTGTATTCTTGTCTTCCAAAAAAAATGAGAAGAAAAACTGGCCCATCAAGCCAAATCCGAACACGTATAGGTAACCGCAAACTGCCAATCAACATAAATGCTGCACTGTCAATAATCACCTCCATGCAATATCTGTCTCTTGAGGCAACTCACTAGCAACGGCTCTAGGTTCAACCAAGAACAACTTCAGTGTGGATTCCAAGGAGTGGATGTATGAAAGACTTCAGCAATAAGCTCGTGTTGCCACTCTATTACACCACTCATGTACAGTCCTACCTAACACATGATTATAAAATTGAAATCAATCCACGCATGTTATGAGCCAGGGGAGTAAGTACAAATTCTGCTGTAAGTACAAATCATTCATGACAGAATACATCAGTGAGAAGAATTTGCATTTCAAGAGTAATCAAACATTATTTACCTCAGTATAACTCTCAAGAAGTATTTCGAAACTCAACTGTATCTTCCATTCCATACGAACTTTGACAGAGATGGGCGAGTTGCAACTGCCTATGTCCAAGAAGAATGAACAGGTAGACCAAGAAGCAACATGGAAGAACTGTCATCTTGTTTTGAGCAGAGAACGGGGTTAGAGCCTGACCTGTTGCCGTCTTCGAGTTTGTGAATATCGTAGCCGCAAGAATACCGAGGGCCACTTGCAGGTTTAAATACACGAAGTAAAAGATGGCCTGTAGGCCGTAAGAATTCAGCCTGAAAAATTGTAAACCTGCAAGCAAACGATGGGGAGCTCATGAACACATTCATGACTAAGAAGAGTGCAAGAAGATTGTACTGAAGATACGCTTCACAATGGAAATCAAGATCAAAGAAGGTGCGCAATGACTTGAAGTTAATGATAACATGAGACGAATGTGTGACCAAGTCGGAAACTGTGAAGGTAACTAACTACCAATTAATGTGTGCCATATTTTTAACAAAGTCATACATATATGGATCTATTTTGAATAGATTCCTTTCGTGGTCTGGATATAAGGATCTTACCGACGAGAGAACCGATCGCAACGAAGAAGAAGAAGTATACGATAGAAAGGGCGAGGAAGTATAAGTAAGTGATTGCCCAGTATGCATTATCTCCCAGACCGTGCATCTTCATCATCATCCGTAGATTCTTTTGTTTCTCATATACCAATGACGTCACAATAACCTGCATAGTATACCAAATTTCAATGTAAGCAACTATGAAAAAGCTTTAAGCATCCCCATGCGTGAATTACAAAAACTTAGGTTCGATGCATAGTAGAACTCTTTGAAGGCAACTACATTTCATAAATGAAACGCTGAGCACAAAGTCCAGTGACTTCTGGATATTGCGATGCGCATGGTGGACAAGTTTAGTGCTCATAAACAAATCTCAGGATCAAAACAGGTCTCCACACAATGCAAACTACTGTAGCATTCCAGGCATTCACATTTCAGATGAATTTTAAGATGTCAGTATCATCAGCAGAAGGCAAGTTATAATTACTCACAGGGAAAAGGAGTGCTGCGACCCACATATAAAATAAAGGTCCTAGAAGAGAAGTCAAGTCCAGACGAAGCTGACTTGCACTTCTAGGCATTTCTTTTACGAACCACAGCGGCACTTCTGCTTGAGGACCTACAACGAAGCGCACAAATGCTTGGACGGCCTGCAACCATGTGCGTATGATCAAAGTTAGTTCAATCGCCCCCTCTCCCGCTTCTCTTGAAGATGATGAAGTATGATAATTTTTCTAAAGAGCGAAGTCCAAGAAAACATTGAACGTGTAGAACGTCGAAGATGTTTGTATTACCAAATTCATGGGTCGCGATACACGAGCATATCCTGGAGGTGCTTGACTGGTATCATTAACCATAGTTTGGTTGTAGAAGATAGCAACGTCAAAATTGTTCAAAGAAGTGTTTCTGAAATCATAAGCTGCGAGCATGAAATAAGTTGTTACTTGAAATGAACGGCCTTCAAATACTACTGAGAGAAATATACTTTCTGCAGAGGTAAGTGACCAAGACGCCAATCAAACATACGTAGTACACATAGAGGCACCAGATAGGACTCACCAGCAACGTACTCATTAATAACTTGGGTCGGATTACCCTGCGGATCGCCTTTTCTAAATCCCTTGTACAACTCAGAGTTGATCTCGCTACTGTTTTCTCGGTAGATTGTTGTAGTCGTTAAGCACTCTGTGGCTGCAATTTAAAGTTTGTTGGAGTCAGCACGACCATTGAGGATCCAACAACAGCAAGACAGAATACACACACTCACAGCAGAGTCTAAACCAAAAGAAAACAAACCAAGTGTACGTACTTCGTGAAACGGGAAAGCCCAGGAGATTCACTGAAACAAAGACATCATCCTGTCCAAGACAAGACTGATTTCGCATAACGTAGACTGGATCGGTCTCTGTGAACGCAGGCTCGATGATGTTTGTTCTTAGTAGCCATGACGAGGATCCCTGGAGGAACCACATGTTGTAATGATGAGAGGTCTAAACAAACGACCGATCTTCAAACCTTCGAGGATGTCAGAGTTGCCGTCGAAACTGGAATTACCCAAGGACTCTACGGTGTATGGCTACCTGCCAAACTGACTACGGTAGTTTGATAAGTGACAAAACTTTCATTACATAATCCTGATATTAGAGTGGGTGTAAGAATTTGGTGACAATTAAAATTGTAGACATTCTTTGATAAGAATCATGGATAAATTTAGCCAGATATAGAATGTAAAAACCTGAGCTCGGACTCTTACCGGTACCAAATTTGAAAACTGGATCAAAGCATCCGTGCTATTCGATGGAGTGGACGATAGAAGGCTGTTTGCTAGACCTGGCCAAACAAAAGTTGGTGAAGATGTTGAAATCAGGTACAACATGTAGGGAATCTAGTATACCCTTTGAATCTCAAGTACTTGTTGTTTTCTTAGTCATAAGGACGCCTGCACTGTGTATGCCAACATACTTCAACTCAGACAAGCACTGCCCAATATGATGAGCACCCATGAGGCCAGCCTTGTGATTGACTTCCAGATGTTCATCTGGAAGTCAATCACAAGGCCAAAGGCAAAAAACAAGATGCAATAAATTGAACAAAAAGAAGTGACATGCAGAGAGCTGGAACATGCAGATACTACTCGCCCGCCTAGATGCACACACAATTCCATCCCACTATACTTATTAAAAAAAACTAAATAAGAAACTATGTCGACAGAACTGGAAGGCCACCAAGGCAATTCCATAAAAAATATGTATCGTATCTGGCGATCAGATTGCAAAAATTGTCAACGAACATGTTCGTCAACAGGAAGTCTGCACAAAGTAACAGAGTAATACCAACGATGGATATACAGGGATGGAACGTAATATATTGAGTAGGGGATCGTTGAAACCAAGATTGCTCTTGTGCTCTTACAATAGCCTCAAAAACTCGAGCAACGTATAAAGATCAGAATTTGAAAACATATAACTCCTGACGCTTGGCCAAGCGGTGTAATCCAACCCCGCCTGACCACACAGAGATGGAACCAATAAAAGGATTTCCAAAACAATATACATCTCCATAGATTAAAAAATATCCAAAATGGTGATCAAATCTAGAACAGATGTTGATACAACTGAAAAGCTGTACAAGCATGTAACATGTGCTGCTTTGACTTCGAATGACATTAGCCTAACTGGTACATCATCATAGTACCCAGAACACGACAAGAACGTGACAACATGCGTGTGAATCGAGCCGAGGATTTCGATGAGGTTACGGTGAGGAGTAAATACCATCGGCGATGCTTCGATCTCTGCCAGTGTAAAGTATGGACGCTGGTCTTCCGAAACTTCCGACCTCCGCCCCTCCTACAACAGCTCTGTAGGCAGGTTTGGGCACCTGTACAAATCCGGGCCATCCTGGTGGATGCTCCACTGCACAGTAAGCTGCTTGAGTTCCATCTGAGAACTGTAGTCCACATACCCCCGTAACTTCATCGCAACCACATTTGTAATCGGCCTTGTCGAAGACATTGTTGATTACTCTTTGAACCACAAATAACAAAACACATATTGCTATTGGAAAAGAAACGATGCAGCAGTTGGTAGCGGAGTTGCGCTTCTGCAAAACAAAAGGTGCAAGTTAAACCTAGGATGAATCTTCAAAGGGCAATAGACTGAATTCCAAGCTTGGAGATGTGGAAATCATTCTTTCAAATGCGCATTGTTTTGACATTTACAGCATTCCACACATGTGCAACTGATCAAGAAGCAGCATTAGTCCGCTGAATTCTTCGACATCCTTTGATAAAGTCTTGCTCATTGCCGGTGGTGCAACTAGTGTACTGCCCGTCACTGGCCCGAAATCAGGTGACTCCACTGAGAATGATCTACTCGTCTCAGAGAAAATACTATATCCAATTTGTCGCCAATGGGCCGATGAACCAGATTTTTGAGGTTTTAAGCAATGTCATCGGCGTTATTCTATCAGCAAATAAAATGCCAATGCGCTGTAAGTTATATGAGAAACATAAAGAAAACCCACCGAGATGAATTCCTTTCCGATTCTACAACAAAACAACCACACAGAGCACTGAACCACGACAATTCAAGCTGTTGTGACTTGAATGCTCGCAATTCTTCCTTCATGACGTCCAGTCACAAGACTTTGAACTTCTTAGGAAGCACAAGCCTGGATTACATCACGATACGGTAAAAAAGCCTATCAAATTCTAGAAGTTAAATGCTACACGAGTTGAACAAACAAACGGCAGAACAGAGGACAAACCTGATAAATAATATTCTTCCGAAGCAGAGCATTAGCCTGAGTGGTAAAGGTAGGCACATTAGACCCTGGCTTCTCTCCCGCTCCAGGGTCCTCGGAGCTCATCGTAACTTACGTGCCGCGTTCAGTAGAGTCTAATCACCACCCTCTTTCAGCACTCTCGACAAGACAGTACCTTTCCAAGGCAACGCTAAATCCTTTTCTTTCACGCACAAGATTAGCACCTCACAGACATCTCCTTCTCTACTAGATCTCAACTGCTTACTTCTAGTCACGACTCAACTCAACTCAACTCAACTCACCCTGCTCTAGATTTCTTGATATGTTCATACAATTCGTACAAAGCAAAGTGGGAACACTCCAGCTCGGCGGCGTCCCGTCTCTACGAAGAAATCACTACTCAGCGTTGTTTTAACAAGGAGATTCGCAGGCCACCACCTCCTAGAAGACTTTTGAACTCAGAGCGAGAAGGAAGGCTGAGTTTTGAACACTTGAAAACTCCGAAACTTGAAAAGTCGAAAGGGTCCGCCGCGTCTGCTCACAATGCAGGTCCCGGAACAAAGCTTCGATCTGCGTCATGGCCCGCGCCTTCCTCGCGCTTGCGCCGGAGAAGGAGCTTGCGCTTGAAGGCAAGGCCCTGATGTTGACTGCGAGTCCGGCAACGACATTCGCAGAGAAGGTCGCAGGAAAGTACACTGCATTACAGACATGAACATCGAGATTCGCTTTCGAGTCTTGGATATTAGGAATCGCCAGTGTCGAGGACTCGTGGCCTTCGCTGCTCCCAGCCGAAGGATTCGCAGCAGAGAATTCCCCTTCTCTTCCTTCCTTCCATCCATCCATCCATCGCCTGACTCCCTGTCACTCAGAGCCCCTGAGGTGACAGCGCTAACATTTATCCCTAACACATAACAAATAAGCGTAAAACGTAACAAATATGGGAGATATCCGTGAACGAGAGCAATCTAACTCGGTGAAAAGTCGTCATCCACGAGGTCGAGAAAGCGCGCAGACGCTACCGTGGAATGTTAACAATCACTTCCCCGGCAATCCGCGGCCTCTGAATAAGAAGAACTTATATCTTTCACAATATTCTTTGAACCCCGCGCCCGGTCAACATTCAGATCCTGCACAGGGATCGATAGCAGAAGGTTCGAACGACTTTTCCTCGATGGCCGGTAGCCAGTTGCCGGTCTAAAAAAAGAGGTACACGCTGGTGTCCTGACCGGCTTTTAACCTCAACCCATTGGACTTCCGAGGCATTGGAGGGTTGGGAAGTTCGCAGCTGAGGAACCTGGACCTGTGGTTGTCGGGGACTCGGGGCTAATTCAAACAGGTAAGGCCCGTATCCGGTCGCAAATTGGACGGGTCGATGTGGGGTGCCACTGGGTGGCCCTGTTTTCTTCTTCTGTGGGTGACGCCACGACCGGACACCGCCGGAGGCCCGGAGTGCGGCCCCTGTGCTCGGTAGGGTGCCAATACATGTGTTGTGTTCACTGTGTACTGTCACGGGGGTGCGAGTGGCCGATTTCGCAATCCTTTTTGAGAGCGTGAGCGACGGCCACGAGTGGGCAGAAAGTAAGGGAGAGACTGAGGAGAATTGGATCGAGGGAGGGGACTTTTCTCGAGTCGCTGTGTTACCAAGCAAAGAGAATGCTAGGATGTAGTCAAGACGAATGTGAATGCTGGAGACAATGGAGAGTCGTTAGCGAGAATCCCCAAGCACAGAATAATGTTCCAGATTCTCCAAATGGTGTACAAAGTCAAAAGGGTTGGACTAACTGGGTTCTTGATTTTCGAATGTACGTGGGAAAAGTCGTGTTACATGTGGTGGAGTTTTCGTTGAGCAAGTTTGCAGGTCGACCTCATCTTTTCCTCATCATAAGTAACGTGAGCATCGTGCCTCAAGGAGTGTTTTCAAAGTTCGTTGACATACGACGTATAAAAAAAAGAGTAAGGTAAAATAAGAAGTAAAATAACAAAAAGGATGGAAAACCATCAAGTTTACATGGATCAAACCAAAAGTGTAACATGGGGCTAGCCCCAATAGCATCACCATGGGAAATATGTACTACTGCATCTAAGATATCCAAACTATCTAAATCCAACCCTCTACATACACAAAGAGCATTGCTCTCCTATGGATTGTACCATCTAGTCCTATGTAGATGAATGGATACAAGTTGACTAAACAATAAACTAAAGAGAATGATACCCCATGCCGCCTAGTATGGCAAGCTCTCGCGTACTCTTTCATGAACATGTCAAAGTCGATGTCCATAACTCCATATAACTCCAAAGCTAAAGGAACAAAGAGATTATCTCTTTGCATACCCTTGTACTTGGAGACCTTGGATGTTGACACTCCACTTGCAGCCTCTCTAGCATGATGGATAGTCACCCCTCCGAAACTATGTCGCGTGTAGGATATGTAAAATATGTAACACCAATGTATGCAACTATAACTTGGTCCTTCCAAACCCAAATATAGGTTTTCCCTAATCCGAGTCGACTACAAGACATACCCACCCTCTCACGCCATGGCAAACACCACATCCCTAATGGCATCATGGGTAGCTATCCTTTGCCCTTCGAATGGTCAATGAGTCATATGGACCCCTATTACATCTAAGGTAGTACCACAGTCACATGTGAGTAATGAAGATGTAGATGGATGGACCAAGCCAAGGAAGAACCTTATCGCTGTAGAAAAAATAGCTTGTGCGAGTCTGAAAGCCTTGATCATGGTCGTGCCAAGATCCACAAGCATGCATCCTTACCGGAGCAAGAGTGTAAACAAACCCTAGTGGTACGAGGAATGGCCGGATCCACTAAAAGAGAATGTAGAGCATGATGAAAATGTTGATTCATCAAGATAGACTGTAGATCTTTAGTTCAATTGATGGGCAAAGAGGAAAAAGACAGGAGCTCATGTCCTACCTCTGGGGATAAACCATCTCTCATATGTCATAATAATACATGTAAAGAAAATGATCATGTATCCACGTCCCTCACAAATATCTCAAGGATGGTCTATTTGCAATCATAAATCGGGAAGATAACAAATAGCTAAAAATGCTACAGTTGTCATCTCCTCCATTGATAATAAGTCAATCCCTCCACACAAAATCAGAAAAAATGTTTGTCTCCGTGCCAAATCTCATGTCACATAGTTGAAGATCCCTGGTCCAATGATGTCACCAAAGACGTCCGTGATCCTCCTATCAAAGGCCATCAAGGGTGATATGAATGCATGTGAAGAAGGAACCGTGCGAAGAAGGTAGATGGATCAACAAGCAATATTAGAGGAGAATATATCAAATGTCACATGCAAATCCCCTAGTAAAGGAAGGTTATCTACACGCGACACGTTCTTGGCAAGTGCAATGTTTAAATAGTGTGAGACAAAATACTCTAACCCTTTTGGCACTCCTAGAATATGTAAGTCGTCTGTCAATGTCAAACATCCCTTTGGAAGCTGGAGATGAGGAGGAATGCCCAAAGGGTACCATACCCTATACTTTGACACTTTGACTCTCAAGCCTACAAGATGAAGCTCGGTAGTCAAGTAATCAAAGACATGTCTAATGTGGTCTACATGGCCCACGATGTATGTATCATCTTCTAAGGAATGGAACACACAATATGATTTGACCAAAGCAGCAGAAAAAAAAAGCTCTATAATGATCCATGGTGAATAGGGTCCTACTAAAGGATCTCCCTGTTGAGTACCAGAAGTGGACTGTAGAATAGTGACTCCCTCATGTGAAAAGCCATGCTGATAGAAGAGAGAAAAATGTGAACCGTAGAAAGACCATACAAAAAGAATGAGGCTTGATGAAGATCCACCAGCCTCTCTAAGCTCTCTAAAGATGAATGCACATGAGACATTATTAAAATCGTTCTCAACATCTATCTGCAAGACAACACAATCTGGATATCTAGAAGTGCTCTAATGCCCAACGATATTGCCTCACAACCTCTTGGTGTGGCAACTCCAAACTAGTGTGGACAAATGTAACACTGAAGGCAATGACTCCGGAATGACTTCCAAGATGAGAGATGTCTTCTCAAGACCTCTCCTTGCTTTATATATTGTAGGACTAGAGAAGTCCGAAATCCAAACTATGCCACATGGCTAACATACGTAGGTTGCATGTTTTGTTATCTTATCCTAACCAATTCCTAACAGACGTCTAGCACACAATCTGATCCACCAATGCATGGTAGCCACCTCGTCATTTATCTTTTTCTTTTTGGATAGTGCACACCACTATCTTGTCTTTTTGTGATCTAGTGACTACTCTACGCTTTGGCTAAACTAACTATGGCTAACCAAGATTGGTTACAAACCTCCCCCCATTTAAGTCGCAACGTCCTTGTTGCAAGAAGACTCAAAAGTCTCTACAAGTATCTTGGCATTTATAAGATTTGCCAATGGTTCCCAAGTAGCTTCATAAAGTGGATAACCTTTCCATTGTACTAGATATTCCACTTTTGGGTTCCGCCGACCTCTTGTCTGTTTCTTGAGGATTCTCTCAACCTCATATTCCTCTACTCCATCAATCATGGCTGGTAAAGGAGGAGGTTGATGTGGGTTGCCAAAGGAAGGAGATCGTGGTGTATACTTCCTCAAGAAAGACACATGAAAAACGGGATGTATTTTCATGTTTGTTGGTAACTCTAACTTATAGGTAACTTCTCCAATCCGTTGGACAATCAAGAAAGGTCCAATAAACCGTGGACTTAACTTTCGAACCCCTATTAATGATAAATTGGTAGTAGACAATCACACCTGATCGCCTTTTTGAAACTCCACATGTCGTCGATGAGCATCAACATATTTTTTTTGACGATTTTGGGCAATGGCTAATTTTTGCTTTGCCTAATGCACTCCTCGTTGGACTCGTGCCACAAACTCTCTCACCGCTTCAACTTGGGTTGATGGTTCCTGCATGTGACTTACACTCACCAAGCTAGATGGTGTGATGGGGTGTTCTCCATACATCAAGAAGAAAGGGCTGACTTTTGTGGATGCATTGATTGAGTTATTATAAGCAAACTCAATCAAGGGTAAAAGTGCATCCCAACCTTCTTGCTCCTCCAAAGTGAAAGGTCTAAGCATGTCCTCAATAGTTCTATTTGCTCTTTCAGTTTGCCCATCTGTTTGAGGATGATAAGCTGTGGACATGGCTAGTTTTGTTTTGAATAGCCCAAATAGGGTTTTCCAAAACATGCTAGTAAATTGAGTGCCCCTATTAGTGATGAGAATTGTAGCTAAACCATGTTGAGCAAAAACTGTATCCATATAAATTCGAGCAAGTTCAAAAGAATCTTGTCTTTGTTGTGGACCTAATGTGGATCATCTTGCTCAATTTATCCACAAAAATGACTATCAAATCATAACCCGTAGACATCATTGGTAACTCACATACAATGTTCATACTGACGTGCTCCCATCTTCTAGTCGGTGTTGGTAGAGGTTGTAGTAGACCTGCTGGTTTCTGAAGCCGGTTAAACCCAAGAAACTACGTAGTTGAGTCTGATTCTTTGGAGCACTCCAATTTTGAATGGCTTCCACTTTGTCACTCATGACTTTGATGCCATACGCACTAACTCTATGGCCTAAGTAATCTACTTCTCTTTTGCCAAACTCACATTTTGACATCTTAGCATACAGCTTATTTTCTCTCAACACTTGGAGTACTTCTCGCAGATGTTTTTGATGATGTTGTAAGGACTTGCTATATATCAAGATATCATCTAAAAACACAATCAATGATTTATCTAGATATTTACGAAAAATATCATTCATCAGTCCCATGAATGTGGCAGAGACATTGGTTAAACCAAATGGCATAACTAGATACTCAAAATGTCCATATCTAGTTCTAAAAGCTGTCTTTTGTATGTCTTCATCCGCCACTTTGATCTGATTGTATCCGCTTCTAAGATCAAGTTTGGTGAAATACTTAGCTCCATGAAGTTGATCAAACAAGTCATCCATTCGCGGTAATGAATACTTGTTTTTCACCGTTTGTTGATTTAGAGCACGATAGTCCATGCACATCCGCATGGAGCCGTCCTTCTTCTTCACGAACAACACTGGAGCTCCATATGGTGACACACTAGGTTGGATAAACCCCTTCTCCAACAACTCTTCCAATTGTGTCTTGCATTCCCCCAGCTCGTTTGGTGCAAGTCGATAGGGACTTTTACAAGGAGTAGAGCTTCCTGGTAAGATCTCTATCTTGTGATCCACTCTCCTTCTTGGTGGTAAACCTGGAGGCAAATCATCTGGAAAAACATCTTGAAACTCATTCAAGATACAAGTTAACTCCTCGTGTATAAAATATTGCTCTTTTGGAGCGCTTACATCTCTTATTAGGCCCAAAAAATATACATCTTTGTGACTGATAGCAGTTCTTTCTATCAGTAACAAAGAGGTAAGTTTTTTTTTTGATCTAAGTCTATCTCCAAAGATCCTCCAATTGATAGTTTTTACTATCTTCCTTCGCCAATCTACCTCAGGATTATATTTTTCCATCCAAGGCATACCCAAAATAGCATCATAGCGAGCTAATCGAATTACTCTCCACTCCAACGATTTCTTGTATTGCCCAATTTGCAACTCCACTTTCCTAGAAATGCTCTCAATGCTCTTTGTTTGCCCGTTTGGCAACTCTACCTTTTCACTCTCATCTTTCTCTAAAGCTAATCCCAACTTTATAGCAATAGATGGAGATAGGAAATTTTCAGTAGCTCCTGGATCAATCAATACTCTCACTTTTACTCCTTCTATCTCGCCATCCGTCACAATCAAACATGTTTCCTTCTTTCTCAAACCATTTATCTCATGTTTGTGCTTCCTTCCCCTCGCCTTTCCTCCTTTTCATCGAACGAGTAAGGCCGCGAGGCAAGAATACTGGTGCTCGTCGTTTCCCAGGTTTCCATTGGTCACTTCATCTCCACCTTCAAGATTGTTGAGAGCTCGTCGATAGGGAGGTCTAGCTCCTCTTGCTAGAACTCGGGTACGGCAATTCATGGCAATGTGACCAAATCTTCCACAATTATAGCATTGCCTCATTTCTCGTCTTCCCTCCACTCCATCTGCTCCTCTTGAATTTGCTTCTCGATGAGGATTTGAGTTGCGACGATCTCCTCCTTGTGCGTTCACTCCCCTTGGAATGAAATCTTCTCTCCTCCTTATGTTGCCCAACTCCATAAGCATTGGTCCATAGTATTGATCCGTGGGAACTCATACCTCTCCATCGTTGGACATTCATTGTACACAAGCAATAGCCTCGTTCAAGTTGCTTGGATTGTCCCGAATCACCTCCCGTTGAATCTTTTTCTTCAACCCTCTCTTGAATAAATCAAGGGCTTTAGCTCCACTCATATCTCGGATCTGAATTCGAAGATCTTGAAATTTCTCAATGTACTCCTCCACACTTCCCTTCTGTTTCTGTTTCCACAACCTCATCCGTGCCGTGATGATGGGATCCACTGCTTGAAAATTCTGAAGAAGACCTCGTTTCATTGCACTCCAAGTAACTTGTTGGCCTGACTCATTGAGCTCCATCATCCAACCCTGAAACCAAGTAGACGTTTTCTCTAACAACAAAGTACGAACAAAAAGACATGCAATGTGATTGTTGATATTGAAAAAAGCAAGATGGTACTCCATTCTCTCAATCCAACCCTCCAAAACTCCCATGGTTCGACTTCCTCGGTAAGATTCTATCTTACAAACTTTTGTCATCTTCAGAATCATGGATATCCTAAGATCTAGCTCTCTTGCTCGTTGAGCCGTTTGGGCTTCAAGAGCACGGGCTCTCACTGTTTCTTCACTCTCCATCATTGATGGTGACGTCTTTATCTCCATTTGAGTTTCTCTCATGCTCTCATTTTCCATTCCTCTCGTTTTGGCTGCTATCAATTCTTGAGCTAACTCTTGTACTTGAGTCTGGCTTTGCTCAAATGCGTTTCTCAAATCTCTCAACTCCTAAATCATTTCTCTCAAAGTGTCCTCCATGATTCGTCTCCGTCCACTCTCTCTCAGTATAGGGTTAAGATGAACACTCTCCAATTTCTCAAGATTGGCAACACAAAAGGAATAGGTGATGCTATCACCTTGTGGTAATACTCCTCTCCAAAGTTTCTAATAACTAGGCTCCGAAACATAGCTTTTGGATGATACACACAATAGATTTCACACCGTGTGTTGAATCTCACCGGTGGTGGTCTATTGAGGTCCATCTCTAAACTAAAATGTATATTGTGAGATCCCAAGTAACATCATAGGTGACTATAGGTAAGATAACCGGATCTCGAGATCTCATCACTTGGTCCATGAAGTTGGCACCAAAATGATAAACCAAATACTGAGTCAACCTTGCTCTCTCAATGTATAACAGTTTGACATGAAAAGGATTAAGAAATGGGAATCTCAGTACTATTCTATCTCCCCCATCCATAACTCCGCACCCACAATAACCCCCTTCCACTACTTGCGGCTCAATGGCCACTGTCAGCCTCTAACAAACACTCTCTCCTCAAATAATTGTACCAACCCAGACTTTTCTTCCAAGAGGGGTGATCCACACTCATAAGAACAATAAGCCTGTTCTGATACCATTGTAACACTGAAGGCAATGACTCCAGAATGACTTCCAAGATGAGAGATGTCTTCTCAAGACCTCTCCTTGCTTTATATACTGTAGGACTAGAGAAGTCCGAAATCCAAACTATGTCACATGGCTAACATGCGTAGGTTGCATGTTTTGTTATCTTATCCTAACCAATTCCTAACAGACGTCTAACACACAATCTGATCCACCAATGCATGGTAGCCACCTCGTCATTTACCTTTTGCTTTTTGGATAATGCACACCACTATCTTGTCTTTTTGTGATCTAGTGACTACTCTACGCTTTGGCTAAACTAACTATGGCTAACCAAGATTGGTTACAACAAATATGTTGCTTGAAGTATACACAATATTGCCAGACCATGATACGACAAACAAGGCGCAATAATACCTTCTTGATAGCACTCGGTTTAAAGCAACTAATGTCCTTCTTCATCGCGAGAAGTAGACTAGCACCTAGCAATTGACTAACTGACAATGCAATCTCCCCTCTTGCAACTTATGCAACCACCTAAAACCATGAAACCACTAGAAGTATCATCTCCTTGTAAGCAATCTCGAAGATGTTCATATATCATCCTTGACAATCCCTTGAGGATATGCATGGGGTTAAGCATTGAGAATGGGCAAAAAATGATCTATGAAGACATGATAGCTCCTTTGGCTAATACTCCAAGAACTCTAATGGTATTTCCTCACCCTTGGATGGATGTAAAAGGCATAAAGAGGAAATAGTCATCTCAATAGGACTAGCCATAGACAAAGGATGAAAGTCTCATGCAGCTCTGTCATACTCCCCGGTCTATCCTCACAATCCTACATCCTCACAATCAAGCCGAATCAGAAGTATCAAATGATTGAACCTAACTCATAACGTATGCGAGTCGTATGGACTCCTCCTATAATAAAGTCCAATCCTATGCTCGGAATCTCCAAAATCTAACTGCCACCTCCCTATCTCCAACACGCCCCCTCCCCGCCCCATAAGTATAATGTAGATATCATCATGGAAGTAAAAGAAACAAAAACCAAGATAACTCGTCCATGGGATCACGTGTCAACCGATCGAGTGGTAAGCGAAAAACACATCTAACCTCATCATGGAGTGCATGATGGACCCTATGGAATAAACTTAGGAACCTAGTCTCAAAAAGCTCTAGAATATAATCTGACTTGGATGCTAATCACTCCCATGACCCGATCGATATATCCATTGGTATACCTTGAACGATATGTAGTATATGTGTTCCCCGAAGTGACAAATGTCGATGTGATCGCCCTCCTCATGTGCACATCCCAAGTGATCCAATCATAATCTTTGTGGAATTTTTCCACATGGGTCTTTAACCTTTGTGAGGAAAAGAGATGAGGACACACCTGACATAGTGTATCACGCACCGCTCTAGGCAGCCCCATGAATGAAAGTGAAAATATAACTAGCACAAAGAGAACATAAGGACACATGACACCCTATCATATATCTACTCCCACCTGCAGAATCACAACCACTATTTTTGTATCACTTATTTAGAACATTTAAATCCCTCCAAGATAGATAGATTAGGAAGTTGACAACTATGGCATACGTGTGCAAGTTTGCCTGGCGATCATACAGTCGAGTGAATGGGCATCAGGTCGTTCCAAGATGAATGAATCATGGCTTTCACCTTTTATCTCATTCGAATGTAAGTGGGATATGGTAGACAGTTGTTGACCTGTCTAAGCTATGACATTTCAGGAAAACCTTTCTTGAAAGTGAATTGTCTTTGCAGTCCCTGGCGCTGACAATACCCTGCGTGACTAGTATGTAAGAGGAAGTAAGGACTTACAATCCCTAACCAATTCCAGATTGCACAACGCGGAGGAATTCAAAACAAGGAACAGGCATCTTGATAGCGAACGCATTAATCAGTCCTTTGCGTTTGGCATTGATCGCCGTAAATGGACCGACTTGAAAACTCTCGAGATTCAAGTTTCATCGGGTTACGAGATGTGCATTTGCTGGAAGATCAAGAATCAGAGTAGTCTGGTGTCTTAATCTTCATATTCAAACTCCATAGGCTCTGTTGGCGTTGACGGCACACCCACCAACTAAGTGAAGGAAAACGGAGGACTTTAGAGTGTGCAAAAATAGCCATATCCCAGAATGATTTGAAAGTACGGGAAGGTACTGATTTCAACTTCGTCAAGAGTAAACGAGGCTAAAAACGTCGTAATTCAACGTCCAGGGGAATCTTCAACATTCAGTCCGTGCAGTTCGGCTGACATAGCATGCACGTAAGAGAGTGGACAGTCATCAGGAAACTGCTATCTGTGATTGCTCATAATGAAAACAACAAAGCAGAGCCAACAGTGGCTTCGGAGACCTTACAAAACTTGATTCTTCTCTGCATCCGATTCCTACACTGTACGAAAATCTGAAATCAATGACAATGATCCAAACTTTGATTCCCACAGAATGGAAACAATTGGCCTCTTGCTGCCCTCAAGAACTCGCAGCATATGACCAAAAGGAACAAAGATTCACACGTCTTGAAAAAATCTTCGTGGAAAGTGCTCAACTCAATTGCCCGTCCGTTCCATTCATAGCTTCAGATCAGAGGGAGCAGAGAGAAGCAGAACCATACCCCGCGACGGTACGTATGTTTTTTCCGTCATCGTCCATTTCATTCCCGTCTACGTTCCACCCTCAGAGGAGAAGAGCCGAGGAAAAGCGAGGTGCCACTGCCTGCCTAAGCAGACACAAGCCACGCTGGGATTAAATGCAAAGCGGATCATGATCAAGTGAACCTTGTTCCCAAATCTAATCCATACTTTACATGCCGGGGGAAAGTTGTAAAGCTCTCCATTGTCATACCCGAGTCCCGACTCAGAGAACCAGTACCGTACCTACTCCAACTGTACAGTACATTACGGTACAGTCCTTGACTGCGGAGCCAGGACCGTATCATGACTGGCCTTGACTGAACAGTATAATGTACGTCATGCTTTGACCGTCTTCCAGTGTAAAACCAGAAGGGCCCAGATTCTCACAATGCTCGAGTGCTCTTAATTAACAGGAGAAAAGAACGGCCTTGCATCCAAAGGCGACCAGGTGTATCTGGATGGCGTGAAGAAGTGACATGACATGCTGGTGTCAGCTGTGAAAGGACTCGGGACTTGTACTTGCCATTACGTTTGTGTCGATATCGCCGGTGTGGCTTTTGAGATCAACTTTTTGGTGTCTTCGATAGGCCTTTGAGGCATGGTACCTGCGGCCGAGAGTGAGGGGCAGTTGCTTTCTGCTCTTGATTTCCGCATATGTACAATGTTATTAGACTAGATGTAACAAACTGTCTATGACCGACGTGTAGAGCCCAATGAGTTACCGATGTAGTTGCACATGAAGCTAATATGTACTTGAAGAAACCAGACGAAGTAACAAGCTGTGCCTCTAGAGACAAAGCCGTTTAAGAAAGGTGCCGGTAGGTCGTCTCGATATCGTGCCAGTGCCTGGAATGACTTTTCTCTCGCTGCTCGGTGGGTTTATCCGTGACTTCAGATCTGAGTGGATAAGGTATGGAGTTGCCATCACCTTGCAATGCCGTGCTCGGGTACACAGTCGAAAGGACAGATATTCGAGCGTTAGCATTGATAATCTTTAAGTTATTAAAAAGGTTGAGTTTGCGACTCTGAGAGTATTGCAAAGACTGGCTCGAGCTGATCGATGGATTTGACCACGAAATTTTATAATGCGAACATTGACCACGACGTACGCACTACAGAACTACGCTCTCAATGTTAATATCGTGAAAAGCGTGCTCGCAGAGAGAGGACTCGACTCCGACCACTTGCAGGGTGCCAGCAGAGGCCTTTCAATCCGGGACTAAGCCGTTCCGACGTACTTCCTTCGAGACATACTCAGGACACACATGAGAGTTAGCCACAACAACCTGAAATGTGCACTTTGTAACCTTGACTGTCATATGTTGGTACTCTGGTCGTGGACAGGCTTTGGAATTGAGTCTTTTTGACTCACACAGACCGGATCTGTTTGAGGCGAACGGTGTCGCGACTGGAAGAGGCTGGTCGGTCGACCGACCTGTACTTAAGAAGGCGCCGCTCGTGTAGATGTTTGGTCGTTTTATTTACTATGAATTGTTGCATGCAGGTTTTACACATCCTGACTGCAGACAAGATTCGTCTATGCAGGAAAATATCATCAGGACGGACAGTGTTGGACACTGAGCGTGTGCAATCTGTTTGTGACATCAAAAGCTAATGAGCCAGAATGGTACAGCACAAGGGTTGGCAAGGAACACTGGATTGCCGAATTGAAACTGAAATGATGGTATTGATGACATAGCTCCGAGCCACGAAATTACTGCCCTGGACGAGAATTAAAGCCCTGTCGACTGTCTGGGCACTGACCGTGCAGAGCTGATACGTAGCAAGTGGAAGGGAGGTTGCAGCAAACAATCTCCTGCCCCGTTTGCTCCTGTCTGCGAAAGGAAGACTCTTTGTGCTTCAAACTTTGCAGGCATTCATTCAAGCAGATTAGAATTCTTAACACGCAGTCAAAGCTCCCATGGTACACACCTACAGAGACCGATGGAATCGCTATGTATAGTAATCTAAAGAAAAGCTTCTGCTACGACCTTTCAAACAAATATTGCCACATAGTGTTTCTCAAAAGCAAATGTCGTCAGGAACGACTTTCTTTCTTTCTTCCTTCCATACCTTCCCGCACATACATTAAGCACGATCTTTCGCACGTGATACATTTTCGCAGTGTCGACCCAATTTGACGAGTATAACGGTCGATCTCCTGCCATCCGTCCCACCCCACCCCTCCAGCTAATCTACAATACACGATTCAAGAAGTTGGAATCTGGTCTGACAAAGAGCGAGCGAGCCCCAGGCAAAATGCGAGCAAACAAACAGACATCGCCTAGTTTCTGATCTGGCAGCACGTGCCTCCCTCGCTCCCCCACCCAGCCGAACACTCATGTCCCCATCCGGAGACCGGCCAGCTCTTTCCAAATCCTCTCGTAGCCATGAACGGCGTGTCGAAGCTCTCCCTCACTCTGAGCACGATCCGAGCTTACGTCGTCACCTTCTCTTCCTTTCCTTTCCTTTCCTTTCCTTTCCTTTCCTTCCCCATCGACGCCATGCCATGGTCGACATTCCTCGCTCGGATGGTTCCCAGTCGACTTTTTCACCTTTTCCTCAGCATGCTCTGTCTGTCGATCTGGCGCCTGCCTTTCTCGCTCCCCTGCTCCCCCGCGCCTTCTCTCTCTCGATCGCCTTAAAAAGTGCTGCCATTGTCTTATCTATCTACTCCCTCGCCAGCTGTGACCTGCAATAGGAGGTCACAGTCCGTCTGACCTTTTGTAGCCTCCGTGAACAAGACTCTCGAGAGCCTTAAACATTTGGTTCTAGGGCTTACCTGCCGTTGGATGTGAATATTGGGGACGGCAACTCATTTCAAATGACTCAGAAATTAAAACTCTCCGTGTCTGGACTCAATACGGGAATGTGTTAATATATGTAAGTGTAGTTTGGGAGGCAGGCCAGATATGGTGCAGTAAGTACGAGACTAAAGATAGGCGGAGAAAGAAACGAAGACGTACGGATAAAGGCGAGTGATGTTCAGATGTTTCAAGGGAAGAAGAGAATGAATCGATGAACTCTTCCGTAGTTTCCATTACACGAACACTGGGGACTCGATGTGGAGCGGAGAATCTGGATGTAAGGAGATGAAGGCTTTTGAAGGACCGCTTCTGAATCAGTGGATTCTTAGCAGGTTTGGGAGCCACGAAGTTCTGGTTTAGAACGGAGCTTTGTCAGGAAGAGAGTTTCAACCAACTGCTCATGAGAAACGACTAAGTTTTTAGCATCTTGATGATCTTGCGTGAAACGATTGTTGACTAGAGGAGGGAAAACCTATACCTTTCTAAGTTAAACCCAATATTTGGCCTTGATTCGCACCGCTGCTACAACGTTATATTTTATTGTATGCAAAGAGTTGGAGGTTTCATGGTTTAACCGGATATCGATGCATTAGAAGATTCTGTGTTTCTTGGGAGAGAAGACCCCGATAAGGGATTAAAAGCCCATTACAGAAGGATTTCTCAAGATCATCTCGTTAGCCACACGGCGCGACTCGACTCAAAAGGTTCCACAGGTCCCATAGTTATCAAGCTGTCTTCACGGTACTGTCTCATAAGGCCTACCTGCTACTACCCTGGAAAATAAGAGCGGAACGAAGTAAGTTCTTCCATATTGATGGACTTGAGATTTGCCTTTTTACAAACACTAGTACATCTTGACCTCTCACCTGTACTCTCAAGAGATTCAGTAGGCAATAATGGATATCGAGGAGATATTATATAGATGTTTTGAGTGTCCGAGCTTGTGGGTAGACAACAAACTGTCGGATACCCAGCAACATAAAACTTCTGTCCCTGTTTCGCGCTCTCTGTATGGATTTCAGTCCACTCATCATATCGGTCTATCGCGTGTAAGTCCTAATACTAGATACAACAAACAAAATTTAGATTCCGAGGGCAATGTGTTCTATTCTGTATGCTCTCTAGTTTTTGATTCCCAGCTGCTACAGCCAGGGATTAAATGTGTGACAGAAACATCTAGATCATGGACAGAGCATGTCAATCTAGATCGATGCTCAATTATTATAGCAGATTAACGGGTTACGTGTACAGGTTGAACGCCAAGCGTTTCTTGAGATTATCCTTTACCTGTGTGAGCCTTTTTAATCTGGTAGGAGCTGAAGACCATCGTCCAGGCTACGATACGGTAGTGTTCTTCCACTTTGCGAAATGGCACCCTACTCGAGGAAAGTCAAACTTATGCATATGTTTGAAACAAGAGATACGTGGAGGGAACAGATGAGATCTTATGCTGTCCTCAAAGCTGGTCCACGTACCTCGATAGGTTGACACTGTCGACTTGAACCTACAATAAATATTTGTGGGTATATTCTGCTCATTGTGCGTCAGTTGTTCCATCATGTTCTTCACTTTGACCGCGCAGTGGCACTAGTGCATAACAACTCCTTCACTTGTGTACTAAAGTATTCAAACTAAACCTCCTATTTGTTTTCACATGGCATTGAGGGGAATCACTGATTCACGTCATGTGCTACGAACTTTTCACAACTTGCAGAGTGTCATACAATTCTTGGTATGATTTCTTTCTGGAATCATGATTTGGTGATCTCACCATCATGTACTGTAGAGAGGTCTGTTTTTAACATATACAGCTGCTATACGATCTTTCCATACGGTGTTTTCTCCTCCAATTGTGGTGACTACTGGTATGTACACTTCACCATGTCTAGCACTCTGGCAGAAGAGTCTTCTTAAATAGTAAAGTACCGAACTGAGTGTTGAGGACTCCTTCAACAAGTAGAAGTCCTCAACACTCACCTGTTCTTCTTGTTTGTTGATTGTTCTGTATCTGGTCACAACGTCCAGTGTGCATGCATTAAGCACACAGAGATCTACAATCACTAAAGTTCGTGAACCTGTTTAGAGTCATGCCAAATTTGTCCTCTCAGCAATCTTGTCTTCTCAAGGTCTGAGAGACTCTCTAAAAGACATAACCGCACCCAACTTTCCCTCTCCAAAGTCAAATGATTAGTGAGGGAATTAGGACCCATCTCCCACTCCAAATTCCCACGGCTCTCTCAGAGCAGGTTAAATATGTGTTTTGCCTTTTATCCAAACTAGTTACTTCTTTTGCCTTATTATTATGAAGAATGGATCCTCTGAATCATGAGGACCCACTGACTTCGCCCAGCATTCGATAGATCATTCCATTCTCGAGTTCTCAAGACTTTTCCGTTCCCCTGACGAAATCCATGTATATGTTTGGCCAAAACACCAGTAGTATACAGCTAGGACCCACCTCGTTGAAGCCATGTCTGATTTTAAGAAGCATACTTCAATCTCCTCAATTAGTAAATTGCATGCCTCGTGCCCACACATGAAGCATGCAATTTGCTGTAATGCATGTGGAGAATCAAGATTGCTAAGCTTATGTTGCCAATTACCCCAATTACCCGGTAGCTAGGGCCCAACGTAGCCAGGTGTGTTCTAACACTGGTTTACTGTATAAGAGTTTACTTGTTTGTCTGACAGCAATGTGCGGCTGCAACTCATTCTTCAACTTTCTAACAAAGGCATTTGACCAAGGTTTGTCTCTTGTTGCTGTAAGGGACCTCTTGTGTACATATACTGTACTGCAGCTGTACTCCATGGTCCACTATTCAATGCACGTGCATGCCAATAAGTTGTCTCATCATGAAGATTTCTTCCTCCAAAGATCCATACAGAAATACAGGAGAGTGAAAGTTGGTGGCCCAAACTGCTCAGGCTGCACAAGTTTAAAGGTAGTGACTGCAGTCACGAAGGAAATATGGGCACGCCAGAGACCGAGATAAGATTTCGAGAAACATAAAATATATTTGACGAGAAACCTAACTGAATCAGTGTTTGGAGATGGACGTTTCTCATAAGATTATCTGTCATCTACTTGAACGTTGTAGTTACTTATTATGCGAAAATATCTACTTGGCAAGCATTTACCTGTTTACTTATGACAAACCAAATCTTTGTCACCTTACTTGACCATACATGAAGTCCTCTACGGGTATTTGGCATGTGTCTCATTAGAATGTTATATTGATCGAAGCGACGCAGAACTGACAAAGCCCGCAGCCTAATATTTCAGGGTGATCTCAATCGAAAGCTCGCCTAAAAACTACGAGGATGACAACTACGAACATGTTGGGTCTTGTGTGACACCTTGGATTGGACTAAAAGTTTGAAAGCTATCTAATTGGACAGAACATAAGAACCGATGCATGAGTATGTGAGGTGTCAAATTCCAGCCTTTCTTTCTAAGCCATGCCGAGAATTTAATGGAATGGCAACTGTAGCTGTAATCATTACTAACCTTTAGAGCTAGAGCGTCTTCAGAACACTTCCATATTCGAGTTCGGATCTGCGTGGTGACCAGTTACAAGTTTCAGTTTAGCAAAGAGAAAAGGAAAGGGAAAGAGACAGAGTGTGAGAAGGGCGGATGGCGTTTCACGCAGAGAGAGGTAAGAGAAGCAAGCTGTCAATTCGTAGGTTCCTACAGTCACCGAGATATCTTGCAGCAGTCGATATTAGGAATTAGCCCTAGATTGTACAGTCCTGCGCAGCTTACCAGAGCTGGTGCTGTAGATGATGATTATCTGAACAGTTATGTCTCTAACTGCGCCTCTTCTCTCTCCCCTTTTTGGGGTTTGAACTTTGCAGCATGTGCTGCCGAAAGCCATGCTCTAACGGCTCCCCATGATCGTTCACAACAGCTCGTGTGGCGAACCAAGAGAACCGTCTGAGGCTCTGAGGCTCTCAAGATCATGGGTACAGCAGTCTGGCGGGCTCCTTCTTGCACTGATGTACGTTCAAAGAATCAGTGGCAGTCATCATTGTAGTCCTTTGTCTCTTTGTTCGCGAAGGATCTTCGGACGCTATTGAGTTCTAGACCCATAATCAGTCACGGCCGATGCACGGAAAGCTGAGGAGCCTCTCGAGTTGCTTCAGAAATCGAGGACCGGGTCCTTGGTAGATTTACGACACGTTTGTAGACAGCATGAATATGTGTCCGGTAGGCTTTTGAAGTACAGAGTTATAAATCGTCTTCCTTTTGTAGGAGATCAGATGCCACTGGTATGATGGACAAGTCAACAGTGAAATTCTTCGTCCAAAAGTACAGTCTTTTTGTGCGTCCATCCATTCGTTCCATCGGGACGCCGGGCCTTCCCTTACTTAGTTGATGCCTCTGGATCTAGATTTTATCCCATCCAAATCCATGCTCAGCTGCCATGGCCTACAAAACTGGAACTTTTAACAGACTTTAGGCGATCGAGGATGCATCGTGCAGACATGCATACCACTTAATAATGTGAGTAGATCTATCCCGCTATCTTGTTCCACCAAAAGTCAGGCGACATACTTTAGTACGAGGACCAGATGCGTTATTTTATGGACATGGAGGACAGGAGTCTGAAACGATGCAATTCACAATGCTGCAAATGGGTATGAATCAGTCGTTTGTCTAAGATTGTGTCACGGACAGTTCAAAACTCATTACAGTCTAGCATTCACGGCCCCGGCTAATTTCGTAAACAACCAACGAAAAAAAACTTGGTTCACTTGTTAAAACAATGCCGCAATTAGGTGTACAGACGCTTACTTATTACTTACTTATTTTCTACATCTACGTTGCTGGTTGTTTGAAGGAGCTACCCATGAATCATGACGTCTCGCTGCTTCTGCACGTAAATCCAGCATTTTCTTGCTCTTTCACGCTGACTCACCCTCCGTGGACGAACCTTGCGGAGGATTTAATAATTTTTTTGAAAAAAATTATTAGATTGAAAATATTTACTATAGGAGAGATGGCCGAGCGTACCCACATAGCGATTGTGACCAAATAAGTGTGTGAATGACAGGGTAAATTATGAGAACTACTCTGAATTCGTATGTTATGATAAAAAAGTATAAAATAAACGCTTAGGTGTTGATTAATGGTCAACTTTCATTCATGACTCATACATAGCTGTTTAGAAAGCCTGAGTGTCTCCGGTGTCTCAGTCCCAGGTACAATTTTCGAGAAATGTAGTCTGGATGATGATGATGATGAGAGACCTTGGAAAGTGAAGGAAACCTCCGGACCGCACCGCTTCTCTCTCCTGGCTAGCGACCCTTATGACGAAAACCTGTCCAGTATTTCGAAGGAGTTCGGCTTTTGAAATCGTGAATCTCTACGGGAGATCGAAGTGATCGAAACGACAGTGAACTCGTGCAGAGGAGGTTAGTTTAACTTTTGCTACCCCTGCCATGGCCGACCCGACCGTCCCTCTCTTTCCCTCTTCTTCCTTCCTTCGCCTTTCCTTTCTTGTAAGCTTTTGCAGCGTCTCTATCTCCTCGGAGGACTCCCGAAGGACAAGTGAGACGTGTCAATATGTTGCTGGACCTTCTTTTCCCATTTCCCGTCTCCGCACTAATCATTTCTATTAAAAGGTCTTTTGATATTTGCCTTTTTCTCTGGACTCTCTGGCCATAAGTAGTGTGCTGACGCCTTGTATGATATCAAAAGGATTAAACTGTATAATTTTTTAGTGGATCCAAACCCAGAAGAAGTCCTTCACCTTTTGAATCGAAATCTCTCACTATATTGAGCTTCTCCTCTGTAGCGGTATTGCATCTGCTATAATGTCACTCTCTCATGTCTCTGCTTCTTAATTTCCCAGCACGTTCCGCATTCGTCGATGTGGACTCCAAAGCCCCAACGGATGATACTTCCCCATCACTATATATCGATCGTAAGTTTCCAGCGCCCACTTGTCTACCGAAATCTCTTACTATCACGTGAAAACTTCACGTCTTCTCTACACTTGCCCCAACAGTTCCAGAAGTCACCTTCTTCGAGTCAAGGCTTTGCCATTTCGAGTCCCATTTCTAAGATGTCGGGAGAAATCCGAAGTAAATTCTAGAGACGGAGTGCATTCCAAATGCCTACGTGTCTTGTAGCCTAAAGTACAAACCCACCGGTTTTGTACCAAATCAAGGATCCAGACTTCTCTTGCATACTCATGTCTACTGCACCATGTGCACTGAGCATTTGGCAGTTTGCGTCATTTAAAGGCACGACATAATTATGGCCATCCTTGAGGTTTGGGCAAGTTAACTGTAAGCTTTAGATTGCACTGCAAAGTGCAAAGGTTTTGATTTTCTGTCGGTGGGAGCGGATGATAATTCCAAGTGTCCACCTCATCCAACCCTCTCGCAGGTAGCAAATAGCTAGTAGCCTGTTGCATGTAGAATAGCAGGCTAGCTGAGCAGAGTTTCATTACGATAGAATTAGAATGATGATACTGTCTGAGTGAACTTGTCATTTGTCATGAACTGAAGGATCAAAGATATCATCTTGCCAGATGATTTTGGCTTACATAACAGTGGACCGCTGGAGCCTAATGTGCCTAATGTGCCTAATGCTAGTCGTTTATGGACGAGCCTGATCTCCTACAAAAATGGGCTGGAGGGCAAGGACCGGGGATTAAATATAAGTCTTCCACCAAATTTCAGAACGAAAAAGAGTTTGTCAATTAGACTGATCTGATGCAACAGGTTGGATTGAACACAGTGTAACCTGCCTATACCGGTTAGCTGGCTTGTATTGCCCGGATGAGAAAACTATGAACGATATGAAGTAGGAGAAAGAATTGGATCGATGACAGCACATGCGCTACGTTCTAACCAGTAGGAGCCTGACTTGGAGACGGAAAAAATCTACACTGGAGCTTTCGTACATTCCCATGACACTCCAATCATCCACTAGGGCTACAGTTGCAAGCTCAGGTTGTACCTGACCCAAATAACGCCCTTCTCCTCTCTTGGTCATAAATATCAGTCGTATCTCTACAGATATCTATACAACAGTCGTTATCAGCTTTGCACGTACAGCCAAGCTTCGACAGTGGGGATGGGAACGTAAAATTCCCCATCTCCCCTGTTGCTTGTTCTTAGAGCATATGTCAGTCAATCATACAAACTCATCCCTTGGTTGTCAATATGAGTCCACGTAAGAGTAGGACCTTGACTTCAAAGGGGATAACGTCCAATCTTTCCACAGAAAACTTGCATCCTTGTCTACAAGTAAAGTTCGCAATTCTTCTCAGAGATCTTACAGAGTCTAGACACCTCCCTCTTTGTTGGTGAAGGGCGAGGACACGGTGACACAGTTGTCCGGTCACTATCAAAATATTTTTAGGTCTGGTCTACAGATAGGTACAGTGTCAATCAATCGTACACAATGCTTTATCTATGCCGTGAATGATTGACACGAGTTTCTTGAGAATTTGATCCGTCATACATGAGATGTGAATGTTTTGCTGCTCTACGATCCACTGTCATAGAGGATACAGAATTACTGTCAACTTGTAGGAAGCGAAGATATCACCCAAGTTGTTCAGAAAGGCAGGAATGTAGGGAACTCTATCACAGGTAAAGTGACTCCATGTTGGTACCTTCACGGATTAGCGCTTAGTTCTGAACGTTTTGGTTGGTGTGAAGCTGCAATCAGACGGAGAGGTTCTTCGAGCCAATTATAAATCCCAGTGAACAGTTCTTTCTACAGAACCCAAGAAGGTCGCCCGAAGAGCTACAATAAGCTTCTTTTTCATGGTTATGATTGTCCTGTTATGTTGCCGAAAGAGGAAAGTTTATCTTGAACTAAGCTTTCTGGAATTTGACCAAAAAATTTGATCTCAGATGTCAGGCAACCAGACTGAGTCACAGCTACAATTCTCAACTAACAAAATCAGCTTTTCCTCCATGATGATGATTGTCTACAGTTGCAAACATTTCAAACGGGTGATTGGGTGGAAAAGGGAAACCTCCTCTTTAACTTGGCCCCAAGTCTCAAAATTGGTGCACATGACGTAGCTCTGCTTACAACCCTTCAACCCACCCGCAGCTACAGACTCATACAAACTGCATTCCTGACTATGGTTATCACTGTCTACAGTTGCAAGAACACAAATGACAGGCTTGTGCCAAAATTGCGTGAAAACTGGACTCTAGCCTCCTCCCAACTTCCACTGTAACAAAATCGATCTGAACTGGTTGGTTGTCGTAAGTCTCCAACCTCAGGCCCACCCTTTGAACACTACAGTTGTTACTACAGACCTTCCTGGCCGTGGTCATGATTGTATACAGTTGCAAATGACAGTTCTGCCAAAACTTGCATGGAAAGTGGAGAAAAGCCCCTCTAGTTATCTCGCAAGACCTCGTCACTCTCATCTACAGTTATGCACGATTGAGAGTTCTGGCGGACGTCCGTGGACGAGACTCACCCCTCTTCCCAAGCCCTCGTAGCTTCTCTACAGTGGGCACTTGACAGTTCTGTCAAAATAACGTGAAAAAAGTAAAAGCCGGGAGCAACATACACAGTACTCAAAACTAGGGCTACGATCGACGTTCTGACACGATGTGAATAGTTAGTGGTAACGTACCTTAGGGTAGAATCTTGTGATTGTAATTTTCTGTAGAGTTGTACTTGAGAGTACAAGTAATACAATCCCACTGTGGTCGAAATAATAGAAAGTGAGATCTTTCTTGAGACCCATTCCATCTTAGTTTATTTTGACAGACTGCGTCTGCCGAACTCGCGTAGAGCCTTAGTGGGTTAATCTTGCGAAGCCCCTAGGCAGACAGGTGTACTTCAGGCTGAGCGTCCTGCCAACCGGCCCAACATTGCATGAAAAGTGCTAAGATTTTTAAAGACTTTTCCCAAGTTTTATCTTGCTGAAAGGTCTTGTCAAATCAAGGCCTCGAACTAATCCAGACCCATGACCACAAACTGTTTGGGGGCCAAAAATGTGGTGTGGCCAGATAGCCCTGGACACAATTGAATCTCTACATTCAGCAGGCCCCGCTCCAATCCATTCACTAGAGTCCAACCTTGGCATTGCCCATTCGCCTCCTTTGTAAGCCTGAGAGAAGAGCCAAAACTGGAAACCAATGCAGCTTCCCAACTCCTCTGAAAAGGCCTGCTTTGATAGATCTAGATTGTAAGCCTGGACTGGCCTTGGGGCCAAAGGAAGCTACCTGATTATCTAACACCACGATTCTATGTGCAGGCCACGTAAATAAGTCGGGATTACTTCTGCCATAGTTGCAATTGGTAGCTGGATCTGAACCAAATATGTGAAAAGTGAATTCTTTGATGAGGCTCCAATGAGGACAAAGTTCCGGTCAATTGTAAAGAGTTTGACGGCAAGTTTGTAGATGGGGTAGCCAGGTAGATAGCCCACCAATTTTCGCGCTACGCTGTAGGCCCACATCTACAGTGCCCATACTAAGTACTGACTACTGAGTAGCTGACTGTGGTCATGATTGTATGCACTTGTTGTCATGCCAGAAGCGATCTTGAATAATGGGCAGAAAGAAACCCAGCCTTGGACTGAAGTCAATTTCTTCAGATAGCCAATGCGAGCCTGGGCGTGACCAGCGTCTGTACTCTGGACTTAGGTTGGCTTGAATAGTTCCATCGCCCACAGCTCTGTCTTGATACATAGAGCTAGAGTAACAGTGGTTATGCACTTTTCTTGTCATGACTTGCCTAGTATAGCAATTTTTTTCCCCTCAAAAGTATCCATTAGGCTCGAGGAAGGGCGTTGATTCGTTTCTTTTCACTTGACAGTACTGCACTGCCAAGTATGGAAACTTCTTTTCTCCACCAAAACCTCCCTCGGAGGAAGAGCAGCACGAGGTGTCAGAAGTGAGGGTCGCTGAAATTTGTGGCGGTTACGTGATTGAATAAAAACATTGGTGCTCAATTTTAATCTCCCAGTTTTGACAAGGAGCGCAGAGCTTCTGCTTGCCATGTACGGTAGTTATCAAGTTCTATCCTTTTGTGAAGAATCTTAGCCTTCGATCCTCTTAGTGAATGAAACTGTACCTAAGTTCTATAGTAATCAAGACGGTGCAAAGACTTCAGTGGAAGAGCAGATAGATGTAAGTCTGTCTGTTCACTCCCTATCTTCGAGAGGCTTCACCGCAAAGTTCTTCCCATGAATCAAAATATATTTCAGATAGCGTCCAGTGGACAAAACTGTCTCGAAAGGATGTGGACAAATTTATTGATATGATAAAGTCTAGCAAGGATGCCCTTCTACTTGGCCAATCCGTCGACGGGAAGAAGTCTCCCGATAAAATCTGTCTGCAACTGGGTTTCAAATAGATGTAGAAACGGATCCACTAGGCTACAATCACCGTCGTAGTCTTTTCGGTCACCATAGTACACATATGCATGAAACATTAAGGAGCTTTGCTTTAGTCTACATGTAGAACAGCAGGAAGTAAGGAGGCTCGAGTTTTGACTTCAAGTATAGACATTTCGGTGAACAGCTTATAAAAAAAAGGTGTTGCAGGCCCGCGCAAATGAGCAGCGCCGGCAACCTATCCTACTATTCAACTCGTCCATCTTCTCACAAACAACGTACGGAAACTACAAGGTTTCAAGCTTCAAGTGGATCTTGTTACTTTCCTACTGATATAGAACAATCACAACAGAAACCGTTCTCTTGGATCAGTCGCATTACCAGATCCAATTCCAATCTGCAACTCTAAGCGCAGCTTTAGATGGATAGGGATTTTGGTGAGCAACCTCCAGTGCGTTGGCCAAGGTTGGCCAGAAGTAGCGATAGATCTAGGATCTAACACCATGTTGCAAGCTCATCGAAAAGACGGTATCGACAAACTCATGCAACGCTAGCTCCAGGCTACTCAACCTCTGAACACTCTTTCTTCTTCCAGTGGCGATGGAGTGCACAGGAACATGTAAATTCACCGGCTAGCTTGTGCTGTCTACATTGGCGGTGAACAGGGATGACGACCACTAGAATTTTGTCAACAGGACTACGGATCAAGGTATGGTGGAGAATTCAAGTTGCGGAGTAGTTGAACTAATTTCTTCGCAGAAACCCCACCCAGGTCCCAAACCTGAACAGTGAGCCCCACCGCCGCAGGTTTTGGATCGCTTACTCTGATCTAATTAAACCTTTCCCTTCTAGAATCAGCAAGTCGGAGCTGTAGCACACCATTTCCAATCATTGTGTATTTGCTAGGCTGAATTGATGAGAGCCATGCAGAACGGAAACTTGAAATTCCATGTTGCTTTTATCCATCAATGAATGAAAGCATCCACATAGCAGGAAGGAAAACGTGAGGTGAGCGGCTGCAGCCGTTGAGAGATGGGGCTCGGATAAAAGGTGATCTGAAGGTCATCCCTGCACGCATTGCGTCAAGGCCTATAAAACATGGAAATTCCGATACACATACTTTACTGTTCATCAGCAAATGGGGGCAACAGAAAAAAGCTGAAATGAGAACATATCCTTATCAGATACTATCGTTGTGACCTAGGGCTAGTTTCCATTTCTCCTGGGAGAGGGACTCTGAGGAGATTCTTACAACAGATTACTTGCATCAAAAGCCACAGCTTTCCTTTCCTCCTGGGCGATGGATTCAAGAAACTTCTCTGTGTGAGAAGCCGAGGTTAAAATAGCTGAAATGATGGCTTGCGTCGAAAGCCATATTTAGTCTCCATGCTCATTCCTCCAGGGCTCTGGTGTTCAAGACTTCTTTCACCTCGAGGTAAAGGTGATGGTATAATCTAACCTACCAGAATTCCTACTGCTCGTTCCGGAATGTCATCTTTTACCAGAATGAAAAAACCACGAGTGAGACTACTGTATCTAGTCGCTAGCGTGGAAGTGGCTTTATAAACATCGGAGAAGGGAGATTGGAGATGCGCCTTAATGGCTAAGAGGGCATGTTCTGTAAAGCAGGGGAGCAGAAGTACAGAGATGGGAAGAAGAGACACATATGATAACGGACACTAGAAGAAAGCGTCCACTTTCTCACATTTCCGGTCTAATTCGACCGTTTCTGGACTCCTTCTTTTAGCAAAGAGAAAAAGATTGTTCGTAAGACAAAATAGCTCAACTGTTGCGACGTGCCAGCCCTTTCCACATTTAACTAGTAAAAAACAGCTGCAACGAAATTGAAAATATCGTCACTTATTTGTGAGATGGACTGTCCACAGACTTTGAAAGCAACCAGGTCCTATTGCATCGAGTATTGCGTAGAGAATTCTCGACTATAGAGGATGTGAAAACAAAGATGGAAACCGGACACACCCCCGTAGCCTCCAAACTCACCATAAACAAAGCAAGTTTCAACACCAACCGCCCAGAATGGCAGCGAAGTTACGTCAAGTGGCAGAAAGTAAAAATCCTGCGAAACTAAAGAGCATGCGTCTGACATGAAAAGACAAAATTCACCAGAAACTCCGGTTCCCATTCGTCGAAAAATCCGGTCCTTGCTACGACGGTGGAGGAGAAAAGCTGATATCTTGTAAGGCCATATAGTCGCCGAGCCATTGGCCGCTCGACGAGCGAGTGAAAGGACAGACATGTCGATTACAATAATCCTCGATTACTTTTCTTTCAGAATTTCAAAGCGGAGCGTGCTGTAGGGGGAGCGCCGGGAGACGCTGGAGACGAGAGGACATCCGAAAAGGCCGCAGCGCAGGCGCGGGGATGCAGCGCAGACAGAGAGAGGGAGAGAGAGAGAGAGAGAGAGCGCGTCGAGTACAAAATCTGAAAAGCTCCCGGGAAGTTCTGGAGGAAGAAGCGGTGCACACGTGTGTCCACATGTTCCCAAAACCGTTCATCAACATCAACGAACGATCGACTTTCGGGTCCCTCTCCCTCAATCATCAGCGCACGGGTCCCAGCGCCTCAGGCCCTCAGCTCAGCTCAGCGCCCGCCTACGACGACGACGTCCGGCACTGTTCCCATCTGGCCGGGTCAAACCCACCCGGCCCTTTAAAATTTACCCGGCGCTCAGCATTTCAGGTGAAAGTGAAATTCTCGTGGCTCATTTGGGCATGCAATGATTGCGATGGCCCCTGTTTAAAAACTTTATGTTTTCGGCGATTTTCTTCAATGAACATCGCATCACATCTTATCGCATCGTAACATTGGCAGTGACAACCATTATGCTTCTTTTATTCCTTCATGGGCTTGAACCATTGGTTAAGGTGACTGAGACCTGAGTCATACCTCATTCTCATTTCAGTCATGCTTTCGAAATCAGACCCCATTTCCTCTCTCTTCCTTTATTTCCTAGACGTACGCTAGTGCCTCTCAGAACGCTTTCGGCTTTACACATGGCGTCGTCTCCTTGGAGAGGTTTTATGAACTCCAGGGCACAACAAGTGAGCGAGAAGGGCCACATCCACAGTGTACGATATAGGGCGAGATAAACTATGGAAGCTAAAGTTGTAGAAACCACACCTACAGATGTAGAGGGAAAGAGCCACCAACGCCAACAACCCCAAAGAGAAACTTCATGTCGAAGAGACAGATGCAGAGTGCATGTACCAATCTAGAACTCCCATGTTCTTATCTCCTCCTTTTCACATGAGGGATCATGGCGCTCTGTGAGTCTGCGCTTCTTGAGGTCCTGGAGGACTTCTACTACCACCACCACGACCTGAAAATGCAGGCTCACCTCTACCTGCTGCTCCTTGTCCTCAGTGCTCCTAGTTTTAAGCGTACCAACTCTCTTATGATCCAACTTATGTGAGTATATGAGTGCTTCTGATCGATAATCTTCCGTCCCAAACCCACTTATCAGACCCTCACTGCAAATGATACCTCGTAGTCGGACGTGTATCATGTCCTGGCGAAGTTTGATTCTTCTGCAGGCAAGTTGCTGCACAACTGCAGTGCAGAGGACTTCGAACATAAGCACATGAAATCTGAACTCGAAGATGCCGTGAAGCATAGTCGTCGTCAATAGTAGACTCGGGTGGAGATCATACATGCAGCCAAAGTTTGGAGTTCATTTGTCCATCGCACCTTTTTCTTTTTTTCTTTTTTCGTGTCAACATGCAGGTGGTGGGTGCCTCAAGAATTTAAAAGATATATCAAAGCTCCTTCATCTTTGGGGTTTGACGCATACCATGTCCTCTTACAATTTTGCTATTGAGTCATTTCATTGGTTCAAGAGCAATGGCAACTCAGCCGTTGCCATATTTTCTCACCGCATTTGCTTAATCCACACTTTTACACTCGGAACTAATAAGTACAGAATGTTGTAACTCCAAAACATTCTCCAGAACCATCAGTGTAGAATGATGACCTGATGGTGATGTCATCAAGAAAAAATTGCAGATATTACTTCAAAGTAGATTTCGCTCGAGTTGCCAAATCAGATTGTTTATACTTACATACACATGATTCTACAAGTCGATATCTCGTACTCTATACTCCAGTACACAGTATATATTATTATTTCAGCGTGGAAGAGTGATGTCATCAGAAAAGAGTTGCAGGCTGTTCTCTCTCAAGAAAATCTCATGAATGACTGTTAGATTTCTGTTTAGCTGTAGCAATCTGTTACTGCAGGTCGGAATCCAGACCTCAAGCTCAAGTACTCCACATAAAGATACAGTTGATATCTTATCACTACAGCAGATGAATCAGTTTAGTCACTGTTTAGATTTTGAGGAGGCATTAGTACCTGTAGGTACTGCAGATTATTTTAGTCTACACCTAAGAAGTGTTTGTAGCGTAGGCGTACTTCGAGAATGTTACAGTGAAGTAAAACATCGGATAATCAACGTCTTCGATCGTCGATACCGGTGATAGTGACATCTCGACCACCACATTTTTAACCATGTGCCTTTGTTGGAAAACCCCCACATCTGATGGGGTCTTCCCATCTTTTTGCTATATTACTTGGTTGTTTGGAGATCTTCAGCTGTATCTTTATTATGCTCCACTCACATGCCCGTATATCTAAAGATAAATTCTTACACTCGAGTCATTACAAAAGAAGAAAAAATTTAATTAATATCCATAAATAATATGCTATTATAGTATAAGATTTTTGATAATTTAATAAATTAAACATTGATTTTCTGGATCTACAAGGTATCTAAATTTCAAGTTTAATACAAAACCTTTACATTGACATATTGAGACTGTGTATTTATTCATGCTATGTACACTCATGATTGATGGTATCACATATCATTAATCCCAAAATGAAAATTTTTCTTCTTTTCAATACATATAATGACAAATGATTATGATATGCATTCAAATATTATTATCAAATGCAATTATTTTGATTTTTTTAAGAATAATTATCCATGAGAACTTGATTTGAGTTCAGTTGAAATATTTGTATTTAGTCTTTATATGATAAATATATACTTAATTAATTATCATTAAATTTTAAATAAAACTAAAATTTTCAAAAAATATAAAATCTACAAATAAAATTTATTTTTCCAAAAATATTTTTATTAATTAGATAAATTTTAAAAACTGAAAAAAAATTCTAATAAATAAATAAATTTTTTTTTCATGATTTTTAAAAAAAAATTTAATTATAATATGAATATATTGAATTAAATTTTTTATTCGTGTTATTTAATCTACTTTATGGACATTGATCTTAAAAATCAGTATGTCATTAACTTATGTAAGTTCTTACAAATTTGTGAGAAATTTAATAATTCTTGGTGATAAGCAAGATCTAGTAACTAATTATTTAAATATATTCACGAGTTGGATTTTAAACTTTGTGAGAAAGCTAATGTTAATAGATCTTGTAAATTCTATGTAATGACGTGTTAAACTATAAATGTAATTTTCACATGTGTTTATTTATGTAAAATTAATTTTTTAGTGTATATTGTTACAAGTCATGTTTTTAAACCTTATATTTATTTTTTAAACATGAAAAATATTTTTCATGTGTGTAAAAGATCTTGGATAACTTTTGCATCAACTGTGCCAAATGTTGATTTGTAATAAGGTGACACTGTAAAATAACAAAAGGGATGGAAAGATCCCATCAAATAGTACAAGGATGCAACCAAATGGTAACATGGGGCTAGGTCCAAATAGTATCACATTAGGAAATATGTCATAACTATATAGGTCAAACTATCTTAAAAAAAAATATGAGCATATGATTTGTAATAAATGCACGGAATTATATTATAAAATCTAAATGCATTGCCCAGATTTACAAATAAAAATATATTACAACATCTATGTCTTCTTTGCATATCTTAGTCATCTTCTGCTTGTCTCCATTCACATATGGATTGCTATGTCTGATTTTGCAAAACTGGACCGTCTCTCGTTTGAATTTTTTGAATCATTCAATTGAGATTGTAGCAGACGAACTTGTCCCCAAGATTGATGTGGATTCAACGCAAACGCTTGTCCTTTATTACCGTGCTATACTTATAGTGAGTGCGATAATGGTCATACTACCGTAGGCATATTCTACATGAAATTCAAAGGTTACCAGCGAGGAGGTAACAATAGTGAATTTGTTAACAAAAACCCGGTTTTAGATGCTGTGCTTCTGCATTCATGTTCTTAGTCAAAGCCTCGAAGGTCACTTCGTTGTGTCATAAACTTTCGGCGCACGAATTTTTACCTTGTTGCAAAGTGTTATATCCGAAGAGTTGTAAGTCCTGAACTTCTTATACATTTAAATTTCATATCTTTTGGTTATCTCTAAAATGCGCTTAACGATATTGACCATTGTACAATTTAGATGTGGTTTGACCTCTAGTAAGGTTTTCTTTGGATAATTAAAAGATTTTAAATGGCTGATTATTTAACTTGCATGCTTTGAATAAGTTGTATACAATATAGTGTAGCTCGATAGTAAAAAAAATCCATGTGCTGATATTATGTATTCAAATATAAAATCAAGATGACCTATATTTAAAAAAAATTCCCAAGAAAATTATCAATATAAATGGCTATTATGGATTTACATGTGTTGATAAATAATATGTTATGACAATGATAAGATTAATCTTATTCTAATTAGAAAAATATATTATTGATTATGTTTATATATTACTTATCTTTAAGTAATAAGTTCAATCAACACTAAGTCAATAAGTTCAATCAACACTAAGTCGAGTATAGTATAAATTTAATGAGAAAGAGTAAACTTACATTTACAGTTATGTGCGAGTTGAGCTTTTTATGCATCCACATACTTATGTAAGAGAAGTAGTTAGCAAATTACTTGTTATCATATGTAGGACTTTTTGGAGGACTTCATGTAGACACTTTATGGGGAGAGGTGGCTCATCAGGTTATCACATTCCAATCGACCACTTTTGCATTTTTATTCTTTACCTATGCACAGATCTGGTATTTTGTCTTTCAACCGTTTTGCAAATTTTGAAGCCACTTTTTCGACTTATATGTCTATCATATGTAATGCAATATTTGAATTATGTTTGATAACAAAAACGTTGACGTATCTTTCTGTTAGTTTTTTTTAAATGTTCATAAACAACGTACTAGTGCCATTGCTATAATTCAATCAAATCGATTTTACAATTTGATTGAATTTTTCATCGTCCATCATAGCATGAAATTGTGAGTTCAAAAAATTTCAAACATGAATCTGGATCCCATAAAACTTCTGGGTTGAAAGTCTAAAGATCACCATCATGAAATATAATTTTTTTTTTATATATATATATATATATATTTCAATAATAGAAACTTTTTTCGTGATAATCAATGTCACTCCGGAAATAAAGTGACTCAGCCCTCCAATTTATATGTTTGGTGATTAAATATATATTGTTGGACATGGTAGTCTTTCAGCTGAGTGAGTAATAGACTGAAACAAACTAGAAGTCTAAACATTACTGATCTAAAAAGAGAATTCACGTTTTTGGTTATTCGAACATATCTTAGTTCAAGAATGAGTGAACATAGCCTAAGTTATTCATATAATCTTAGTGATTATTTTATTCCTTCCTACGTGCAGAAGATCATATGTCTGATTTTTCCAAGGATAAATATATCATCTGAATAAACAGTTCAGGAGACCGAGCAATCCGATTCTATATATAACGTGAGATGAAACCCTATTACTGGCATTTTATAGTTGCAAGAAAAAGCCACAATTATACAAATGTACTCATCGACTGAGCATGAATATCTCATGAACAATGGATTCCGGGTGGACTGTTACATAACAGGGTACTGTTTCGTACTTTTGGTACGAGTATCCATACACCATGTGGGCAATGTACAAATACATAATTTGAGCAGGAAAATAATTGAGAAGGCTGGACCGAACATTGCCCGCTCTAATTAGAACGGGAAGTGATGTCACGCAGAGGAGCTGACAGTGACCGCCTTAAAGGCCGTGAAATGTCCAGAGTCAACGGTTGGTACCGTAGAGCCAGTCACCAGCCACCGGTAGCAGTGACAGAAGAGTATACTCTGTATTTTTACTGCCGAAGACGTGGCTGAACCCATACCTTGGCGTGGTTGACGCCGTGCTGCCCGAACACGATGTGGCTTCTATCCGTTGGTGTTCACGCTCATCCTCGGGCACAGCACAAGAATTCAATAAAAAAGAATGAGAAAAAATGCAGATAAAATTCCCGTCAAAAGTCACCTGCTTGGGTCGGGATCTCTCTCTCTCTATCTCTCTCTGCAGTAGTCTCCACAATTGCCCACTCCTAACAATTTTGTAAATCTGCCCAACTTGCAAGCCCGACCCGGCTGCCCGCCCGCTCCACTGTACTTATCCAACCATTACTCCTGCCTTAACAAAATAAAGTCATTTCCTACCTCGGGTAAGCCTTCCCTCCCCATTACTTTCCTTCCCTTTCCCTTCCGTTCGTTGGCCTTTTCCTTTCCTTCCTTCCCTTCCGTTATCTTGGAAAGAGGCAGCCGTTTGTCGGAAGCAAGGAGTGGAGACGGCGCCAACACCCTTGGGGTCCTTCGATCCCCGGCGGCCGGGAATGTCTAGCGGCCGGGCGAGGCGGGGTGGGGGCGGGGCCGGCTGGAGTATATAAATCAGCCGGGCCGTCAGCTACCAATCATGACAAACTCGGCTTTGCAACAAGCAGCAGCAGTCGCAACAGCAGCAGCATCCTCCCTGCTTCCAAGAGAGAGAAAGGCCTGGAGTGAGAAAAAGCCAAACTCGGTCTCGTCTTCCTTCCCTCTCTCCCTCCCTTCCTGGCTTACTACGTCGTCCTCCCTTGCGCGCCTTTCGGCAACACTTCAATTCTCATTGAGGTCTCCCTCGCCCCCTCCCTTCTTCCTCTCAAGTCTCCTTGGTTTGTTTGTTCCTTCCTCCCTTGATTAAACCGTGCTTTTGACAGCAGCAGACAAAAACACATGTTCTCCGGCCGTCCGTCCGATCAACTCAACTCTACCCAGCAGCTCACCTCACCTTTCTTGACTCGAGAAAGCGAGAGAAGTGCAGCTCGCTGTTTGCAGCAAATACGCAAAATCAGTTCGGATCTCAGAAGAACTGACTTCCATCCTCACGACGACCGACGACGACGACGACTTCTTCCCTATCTGTCCACGGTTCCGGCTGCTTCGAGTCTACCGTTTGAACTTCGTTCAGGCAGAAATTTAACACCGCAGAGATTCATCGGAGACAATTTTATTTGGCAGCTACGTATTTCGCAAACGATATCAACGATGAGGATGGCGTATTCCCTCTTGATTGTCTGCGCGGCACTCGCTCTGTGTTCACATTTTGCGCATGCCCGCCCAGGTGCTTATCTTCTGCTTACGCTAATGCCTCTATTCTACTAATATCAGATTTTTTAGGCATTATTTCAGGATGTGGATTCGTTAGCAGCGTAGCCTAGTCGATCGGGATCAGCTTGACTCCTCCTAGTCCCCGCCTCTTTATCATATACAGCTCTGAGTTGCACCGAGATTAAATTCGACCCCAGACGGAAGTTGTGAATAACCGCTAGCATTGCTTGTATGTATGCATGCATTAACCAGCTCTCGGATGTCCTGTACTTCGAACTGTGTGTAGCATTTTTCCTTGTTCTTTCTCTATTTCTTTTCGCATCGTATCCGCTCGCCTGCCAGTGTGCAAAATTGAATGCGAAATGCTATTTTCCGGGCTGATCAAACCTCAAGCGCGCACTTGCGCCTCTTCAGAATTTACAATGAGTCTCATTTTTTCTCTTACGTCCGCAGGCCGCAGCATTCTCAGTGAAACGCAAACGTCAGACGTCTCTGTGGGCAAAGATGAGAGTGTTCAGCTCTCAGTGGAGGCATCCGATGTAAAGAAGAACGAAATCGAACACATTGTGCAACACGAACCCAAGGTGGGATCACAAGCCACAAGCTAGCCGAGTCAAATTCTCGCCTCACGTGATTCGCGGAGTTGATTAAATTCCTGTTCACGTACGATAGTGTGCATCTGCACGCGTACGCAGCTGTCGGTGATCATGACTCATTTTGCAGCGCACCACGTGATAAATGGACATTGCACGCATACATTGACTTGTTCTAGATTTTGGCAGTAAGAGAATTTGATTGGTGCCGAAACTTTTCCAGTACAGTATTTGACAATGACGCTTGTGATTTGGAAAACAGAAAGCGGAACAGGAAGTACAATTGAAGCCCGCGGAGTCAGACAATCAAAGTGAGTCTGAGCAGAACGAGGAGGCTGAAGAAGTGGTGTGCACAGAGATGGGGACGTGCTACGAGAAGCGTCTCCTTGTGGCTACCATCGACTACAAGAACGACGGACCCAACAACCCGATCACCGACCCACCCCACTAATTTGAAGGATTCTGACCGCGAGTGTGTGTACGTTGTCGAAGCCATTTTCACGTGAAACAAGTTACCAATATTTCAAAGGCCGATTGAGAATCGGATCCTTCGTCGGGGAATGGGCTATCTGTGACATTACAAATTTTTGGGATATATAGTTACGTGACCGTACGCGATTAGAACAAAGGTCTTGGAGAGGGCAATCGATCGTTCCTACCACTGGTGGTCGACTTGCTGCTGTCCGTCCCTTCTGAACCCTCTATATTCAGATCGAAGGTGCTCTTGGAATCTCTAACCAGAACACCGATATCCATAACCAGCGAAGCATTTCTGGACGTAGAGCGGCGTACCTCAACATGATGTTCGAGCTGTCTATTGACCCTTCCCTTGTTAGATATTGAGAAACGGACGTCGAGGCTAACGCTGTCATTGTCTGCACGTCGTGATCTAGATCACTGGCGACTGTAAATTACTTGCATGTATCCGAACCTGCATGCGGGCTACATCATATAGCTGAGAATAGAAAATGTACTAAGGTCTATCGACGATGCATCATATGTGTTTCGAAATTTCTCTACTTAGTTTTCTTGTAACGTAAATTGAGCAGAATAAAGTGCGGTTCTACTTTTTATATGAAATCCGTTGTCATCGCGATGTGTAAATTTCCACCTACGGGACTTCGAAGTTTGATGTCTATCACCATTGGCGCATTTTCATCGACACATTCCCTGCTGTCATCGTGGAAAATTGCTCCGTCGGAACGATAGGTGAATCTGTGATTATGTGAAAGTAGCTACTTTTCATATATGCTCGTATATGTCTCCTACATCGTCATTTATAGTCGACTTTTTTTTATTCGCCAAGTGCTACCGGGCCTCTTTAATTAACCTTGCCACTTGGTCAGCCATTGTGCTTGTGTCAGAACGGTTGAAAACTCGCATCTAGTAATTCATTATGAGATCTTGTCCCTTACGCTTTCAACATCCGGATCTCGGCCACGCACTCGCAAAATCTCCCACAGTTCAAACGACACTGCAGATGAGTTTGCTTGACCATCGGCCTAGGTCCGAAGTGACGTTGATCAGACGATTTGGGTTGATTGTGCTCTGTTCAACGTCCTGTGAGAAAAATGACCCTCATCAGCCGATCACTTACCGGTCACGTCTGCCGATCATGAGTGAAGCCTTGAAAATGTTGCTTCTGTCGACCATGACGTGCGGACATTCAACAGTATAGAATACTGTCATATTCCTCCTGTGTACTGATGAAGTTTCATTCACGTCGTATGAATAATGTCGCACGTAATGACACTTGGAATGATGATCTGGCTCCTTAAGCTTCGGAGACTCCTCGAATTTTTAATTTGTGTTGGGAATGATGTCGAATGGCTCCCCTTTCGAAAACACAGGGAGGCACTGCACAATGTGATGATTGTGTTCCTCTCTACTCGACTCGACCGCATGCGCTTAGCATGATGTCGGCACTCGTAATCGTGTCCCACATTCCCAGTCTCGCAGACTCCCACTCAGCGCTGGCGATAGAGCTCTAGTTTCGAGTGTTGTGGATTACTATCCCTGCTGCTTTGGTGGCCCGTGCAGTCTGCCTTGTCTAATTGTTACCTGGCAAAATGTCTAAACTCTAAAAGTTTTTACAAAAGTTTACTCCCCATTTGGGAGTAACTAAGACTGCACTTTAAATGTTACTTGCCTAACGTTTTAAGATTTCATGAAATTAAATCAATTTCTTGTTATTTTTAATCTATAAATTTATTATTTTTTGGTGAACGATTTACTTTACTCAGAGTTTCTGAACTTGACCCTCACTTGAATTTATATTAATTTACAACTTTGGACAGAAATTACAGTCACTCCATAGTAACTTAGAGTTCAATCGCACATGAACTTTTACTTTAAGTCTAAACCCGGACGATAATCGTTTGACGAAACACATCGCCCTAATCAATTATTCTAATCACAATTGGAAGACGGAAACATGACAGGGAAGTGTTTGTTATCATGTAAAACATAATAGACAAAGAGGTATCACTAGATTTGTTTAATGAGACATTGTTGTCTTCCATGTATCCAAAAATACATATACTACACAGGGTTGTGGTTAAGAATCCTCCTGGTGACATTGTTTACCCATGCTATTGATTGGGGGAGTGAAGCTACATCATGCAAGGTATTCAAGTAGAGTGGCATGCATAGGGTTCAACTCTTTGTTACTCTGTCTTTGGAGTCATATTGAGCTATGGACACTCATTTCCAGAAAATTGTGCATGAGAGTCTACTATACTAGAATATGAATTATCAATATCTTTAGTAAATTATATAGTCTGTTTTAGTTAATATGTATATATTATTCTATGTATTAGTATATTGTACAACTTATTTTAGTAAACATATATTTATTGTTTTACATATAACATTACATGTTACAATCAATTAGAGAGCAATCACAATAGTGATGATTTTTCAAATGCTAATGTTATATGTAAACATGTATCTATTGCTTTAGAGAAAACAATAGATGATGCAATCAATAAGATAGTAATTAAAGTAGTTGATAATTTCTCAAATGCTTATGTATTTATTGCTTTAAATGGATCACTAGATGTTGCAAATCAATAAAAGAACAATCACACATTATATGATGATTTTTTAAATATTAATATAATGTATAGACGATTTGACTTGATAGTTCATATATACTAATCACAATAATATATATTTTTCATTGTGTTATTTATTGGGATTAGCCAGATTTTACCCCATTGGTTTCATATTAAGACTTGATGGGTTCTTCCTGTACTTTCTGGATTTCTTGGTTATCAATTCTAATAATACATGATAAAATTCATTTGTTGAAAATTCAATGCTTTACTAAACATCTTACTATAATTGTTTAGATTATATTTTTGAGTAGTTTTTACCCCTTTGATTATTTAAACTGAATAATTATTTAAAAAACTTTACTCCCGACTTTAAAGCTTTAGACAGGGCAGACTGTACAAGAGACAGTCCCCGTAGCGAAGCTCGCTTTGGTGCCATCACCAGCCCGGCCTGCCGGCCATGGCAGCGGACTAGAGTCGCAGGCTACAAATCCTGTAACTACTGCCGATTGATGTCGCGAGTGAGTGCGCCTTGTGACGTCGTAGTCGTGTCCAGAGGTCTTTTGTGCCAACAAGCTCTAGGTTCATATGCTAGCTTTCATTCATGAAGGCGCCAAAAACAGGCGTATGCCAAGGCTTCAGATCGCCGGTGCCCCCAAAAGGTATGCCTGCGCAATTCTAACTTGTCGGCAATTGTGATAAGGGATGGTCCTGGAAAAAAGCAGTGGAGAGATCTGAACTTCTGACACTTGCGGTGAGACTCATCGAGGCATAGTCGTATAGCTAGGCAGCCTACTGTGGGGCGGCGGTGATCTCATGATCATAATCTTCCACCTCGGTGCTCTTCACATTTACATGTAATTTCCTCCCCACCTCTTCCCTGGAGACTTGGTGCAGCTGGGCTAGCGCTGCTTCTGCTCCTGCTGGGGAACCCGAAACTATAAGGGCCAGTACATTGTCGGTTACCAACTTCACCTTCGACGACCGTGTGTGTAGGAAAGAACCCCTTCGCTTCTGCAAGTCATCGACCTCACGAGATCACCCTAATCATCCGCCGTGCACGAGTGCGAAGGAGACTTTTGCGCCGGAAGGCAGCACCAGCACCAGGCCGAGCGAGTGTGCGAGCACGATCAGAGTCAAGCCCTTAGCGAACTGTGCGAGGTTGGCTAGTTCGAGCTGTTAAACCATCAGTTCTATGTCCATACTGTTGCGTCGCCATCTAGGCAGACGACTTTACTCCAATTCTTTTCGCTGGACCATTCGAAAAGCACTCCAGCGCGACAGCGCGGAAAGGTACGCATTAGTTTTTTAGTACACAAAGTCTTGTAGGTGATCATGATCTAAATTACTCTCTCAGTCTGAACCGCAAGTCGCTGTACAAGGACAAATGCAGTAGCAGCTACATATAAATATATAATCCCTCACTGTTACTTTCCTGATATTGTAAACTGGAGGAGGATCGGAGGATGAGGAGCTGCTGCTGCTGCAGCTCAGCTACCATGAACTTAGTGAGGCGGAGATCTCCGCCAGCGCACTATCTTCAGTGACTCGGAAAGATCTAAGAGACCGTAGCAGTTACTTCCCAGTTGACTTCGTATTATGCCAGACTGTGCATGATGACGAGAGGAGGTGAATAACGCTCGTAGGATCCCCTCCTTCCTCGTCGACGCGATATTCTATAGGCGAGTGCGAGAGTCCTTCAGTCCTTGGCCTCCGCCTCTCCGGAACGAAAAGGAAGAGTGCATTAGTTTGTCCCACGGTGGCGCTCGAGCTGCGAGCAGCGGCTGCAGTGCCAAGTGTGACGATGGTCGAGGACGTACAGAGTACTAGCACTGTAGTGGAGGATATGATATCCGACTTGCCAGCTGCGCTGGAGTCTGGAGCTCTGCCCTTCCACAGGGACAGGCGGTAGGGCGTAATTCTACCCCGGAGGAAGGATCGACGGCTCGACCGTCGCGGATCATTCATTGAGGAGGATGATTACACCGCAACAGAGGGAGGATGTAGTGGATGTTATGATACATTCGCCAGTCAGAAATTCCCGGAGTGGAATGGCAGCAGGTGCAACATTGATCAGAATCGCTCTTCTCTGAGACTCTGACTTCGAAGGATAGACAGAGGAGTTCAAAGTACAGGAGCTTACGGAAGGAAGGGAAGGGAAGGGGAGGAAGGGTCCGGACTCCGAAGGGCTTCTGAGGGCTGCACTCGCTCGGTTTGTAGAAAGGGAAAACCACGTGACTCCTCCCAGACGGAGACAACGATTCTATCATTACTCTGCCCATATGCATGTCGCGTGCATTCTCACGTGCTCTCATCACTCTCACCTGCTGCGGACAGCAAGACGCACTCACCATTGTCACTTGCCCCAAGGCCTGAAGTTGTCATACGTGGTGCACAGTTCTGGTGGTTGCTCCTTCCACTGCGCAGTAGTGGGGTAGAAGTACTTCGACGTGAATCGGATTACCGCCTTACTCGCTCATCTCTCTCTCTCACTCTCTCTCTCTCTCTCTCTCTCTTGTCTCTCTCCCAGAACCTGCCTGTATCATGATCAGTCTTTATCTATTGAAGTGAGCTGGGTATACTGTTGGAATCGAAGATGCTTTCTTTTGTTCCTTTTCTCATGTGACGAGCTCCTGTTGACAACTTGCGATGTGCCTGCTCTTTCGCAGATTTCGTTGATTTGATCATTTCAGGTGCTGCTGCGCTGGATTCTCTCTCCCCTCGCCTCCTCGTCCTCAAATCTCTCCTGCCTGGCAAGTGACACATGCCTCGTCTTGCAGATAGGCGAGGCGCCAGTCCTACCGTTGTGAGGGCGACATAACATGGGCGCACGCGGATAAAGTTTTTTCGGTGAAGGTTGCGGTCGCCGAAATTTCCAATGGTCTGCACAAATCTGGTTTTCAGATCGTAGAAGATTTTCAGTATATAGCAATGCCCGTGATGAGCTCATGTGCCTTGACACCTTGTTGACATAAGCGGGTCCTACGTAATGTCTGATGATGTCTGGATTATAGTTACCAAAGAGCACTGGCATGACATGTTGCCTGGAGGCTTAAAGGGTGTTGCATTCGTACTTTAGGTATCCACTATCCATAAACATTCTTTCAGAAAAAATCAGCAGTTGAGCAGCTTGGACACACATCTTTCGCATTTATGGGAAATCTGGAGGGCGGAAAAGGGAAAGTGAGTTTCATGCCTCGGACTCTACAATATTTCGGGGTAGACTGTGAGTGGAGTGGTGATTATGACAGGACCGAAAGCGATGCATTGGCACCATTGGTGGGTCCTTCATGATCTCCAGGAGATATTTTGGGCATCACAATAGTGCATCACAATTGCCCAACTCAACCCTTCGTCTGAACTTGGGTGGTCGACGTCCTAACAGGGGGCGAGAAGATGATCAAACGCCTTCTATGCCTCAGAAAGCATTCGTAAGAGGAGCTCGCTCAACTTGGGGCCATCAAATCCGAGACATGCTCTTGGCCTGATCAAACCTGCCGGGATTTAAAAAACTTTTCCTCACCTTCCCCACACACATGGTATGTCCATGCCGCTCTTCGAACACACGGTATGTACATGCTTTCTTCGGCCAATTGTGGTGTCTGTCCTTATGCGCGCGCACAACTGCAGTAAAACATCTTAAATTGCTAAAATACGTGCTGGAAGTATGTCATAATAAGTCGACCGCACGTAGTTTACTTAGAGGAGGATAAACAACTGTCTTAGACCACCATTGTTCACATAACACTTATTTCTGCACACGCCTACAAACAGAGTACAAAACTGTACAAATCTTCTTTGTTTTTCGTGTTTACTGAACTGAGAACATATTGAACTTGGCCTGGTCCAGATTGCTATGTGGTATCCAGCTGCTCCATGTCCATGTGAATGTGCCGAAATATCCAGTAGTTTGTTCCTGTGATCGACTCGGTCGTGAGAGGAATTTGTTGCTCTATATTCATGCCCTCACGCCACAGCTATGATGGTTCTTTCCAGTATTGAAAACAGCAGCCTTAACAGAGCTTACTATGTCTCTGGCCTTAACACAGCTTTTTCATAGAGATAGTTGATTACCCTTGAAGGTTCTACCTCCATAGGTATAAGGTTGAGAAAGACTTCAATAGACAAGTTGGCTTCCTAATCTCAAGTGCTATATGTTGTATCTAAAGATACAACATATATTGTTGCAAAAGTGGGAATAACTTACTTCATCTTTTCCACCTTGTAGCAAAAGACTTATTCCAAGCATGATGTGTAAACTGATGTTATAACTCTTGACTGTTGTAACTCTACACATGAAGTACTTAGTGAATCATCCGACGTGATTGACACTTCTCCATTAAGATTTGGAATGGTAACAACATTCTCTAAACATGGATTGTCATTTGCATCCATGTTTTTCTACGAAAAATCATCGGACCAAGTAACACAAGCACTAAAGGTCACAACATATTTCAAACCTTCACTCAATAAAAGTCTAGAATTAGTAAAAAAAAACACTGATGAGAGACTCATTCAGTCTTCAATTGACTGTCAATCTGATTGTAGGGGTATAATAAGATGAATTGATAGAAATTTTTTGTATTTTTGGAATAAAGTGTTATATTCGGACAAATGGAGGTGTATTTTGACAAATATGGTGCTAAGTTGCAAATAAGAAGAATGTGATACGTTCACACGAGTATATGAGTGAGTTGGGGTTGGAGGATGACTTCACGATCAGGCAAAAAAGGCAAAATGTATCGTCAAAATACTCGTAGACATGCCAAAAATCTGAGTCAGAGAGGAATGTCGAGGAAAAATGCAAGAGCGGTGTTGGGTCGGAAAGCCATTGAGCTATTGGACTCCGTTGAGCTATTGCGGCTAAAGAATCTTATAGACGCATTTCTATCATGGCGATGGGATTATGTTTTCCTGGAGTTGTGCGATGAAGTACGCCGAGGGAAGACAACTCATGCGATATGGAAGAGAGCACAACTAGGAGCATGGGATGCGAAGTTGTGGGCTAAAACCTTAGACCGCAAATATAAGGAAGATAAAAATAACGTCGATTGGGAAGTAGCGGCAATGCACACGATGTTTACCTTTTATGAGACCAAGTGGTTAATCCCCGAGAGAGGAAGGGGACCAATGGGCATAAAATTGACTTGAACAATGACGTGTTTTGAAGGAAGGTTGCATTCATCTTGAATTAAGTGTTCTCACCACAACGCACTATTTATGTCAGTATGCAGACGGTACGGTGTCGCATGGACATTTCTTCGCTCTGAGAATGTCTGAGCGCCTAGTTGTAAAAGAACCCTCTTGAACCTCGTGTGAGTTGACAATCTCTTCTTCTTCTTCTTAGCACTCCACATTCGAGTTCATTACAATAGGTAAAACTTCAGTGGAAGAAGATTATGATATCCAATGATTGGATCAATAACTTTCGCTTAAACTTCAGAAAAAATTGCTCCTCAACCTTTTCAATCTCTTGGAAAAGTTTTATATGTTTCTCTCGTCTAGATCTCTTACAACAATTGTTGATTTACACACTGTATCACAAGATGATATGTAGATCCATGTGTACTAAAACCATCACACATCCCAATCCTTTGACTCCAATTGCTCTCAAATTTCATGAGAAAGTCACTTGTCATCCGAACTTCAACTGTGAAAAGTTTTATTGACAAAAAAATTTTGATATCAAAAGATATGATCGATGTACTAACTTCGTGATAATCAGTGCAATCCTGCAACTCTGATTGTATATACAAACTTCAACCTATCACTCCGTACTCGAAACTCGTCCAATTGAGTCGAAATTTCAATCCAAACACAAGCTGAGTCATAACCTATATCTCATTGGACTTAGATCTCTCAAAACCCTCGTAAGATTCTCAAAAACACTTTAAATACACTCAAAGATCTAAATTTCTCTCTCTATCTTTGAATCACCATTTCAGATTGACAAACCCTTCAAATCCATCCATTCTTGAGCCCATGTCGTAGCTCGTCCAGTCAGCTATCCAACTTTTTCTTCCAATCTTCAAATGTCCCCCTAAAAGGTCTCCAAAATCCCTAAAAACCTTGAAGAAGTTGCCCTAGTGCCCTCATTGGTCAAAACTCCTAGACCAATGGGAATGGAGAATGTTATTTTCACATCTAGTGTGGCCAAATTAGCTCCATTTTAACTAAGAGCTTTACAACTATCCTAAACACTCTACTTACACAACCTATACACAATATGAGTTGTCAATAATAAAATTTAAAATGACAACTCGAAACCGGCTAAGTATACCCAAAAGTGATCACAATGAAGACACCGGATGTTGATCACAAATGGACTTGACATCGGTACATCAGGAGGATCATGTTGTCCTCTATCCATGTTATACATCGACTCCACTTTGATCAGATAAGCTCCTTAGTCAGCAAGGTGATGTGTCTAGATCTCTCCGGCTCTTAACAGCCTGACAATGCCGTTGGTTATCCTAACCTAAAGTATCGCCGTCATGACAACAGCTCTGAAGATGACACATGTCATCATCTTCTCATAGTAGCCGCGTCACAACACAACAACGGATTGTGGATTGTTTCGTAGAAGGAACTATTCTGGTTAATTCGGGAGAAATCTTTGTTAAGAATGTGGAGGCAATGGCTGCCAAGTTGCGAGAGGACAACAAGAGCGTAGTGTACATTTCCTTTTTCTTGATGCATCTAAATACGAAGATTGAATGGTTAACTCCAAGAGAGCAACAACTATATTAATTGGAGTCTGGATTTTCTGATCTCAAATTGAACATTGAGGATACCATCAGTGGGTTGACTCGAAGTATAGGAGCGGTAGTCCCACATGAGCCCAGAAGGTCAGCGGTGAGAGGTGGTGCGGTGGAAAGACTTGAGTCCGATTCTAATATCGAGGTCATCAAACTATCCTGGAAAAGAAAAAGGAGCAGTAGAAGAAGCGATTCCTCTGCCCTATTCGGCGCCGAAGAGTAGAGGTGGAGAAGAAGAAGGTAGACGAAGTGGCCCCGCCGAAGCCTTCTCGCATGAAAATGAAAGCCACAAAAGAGATTGAGGAACACTTAGCTTTGATGTTGCAGTTATACCCAAAGCTAAAGAGTGTGTTGATTTTGATTCTTATGGAGCTCAATGAAATGGAATCGAGATATGTGCCTAGGTGGGATCCCCAAGTCGATCGGTATATGGATTTAATGTAAATGATGAATCGGTTGGCTATTGGTAAGGAAGATGAAACAAACATTATTTGGTAACTATCAAAATCTGTGAAGAGGCTGGAGAAGCAAAATGAGGAGTTGATCACGCAAGTACAAGCCTCGAAGCAATCTTACGCAGAGATTTGTAGAATTCAAGGAGCTGAAATGAACTTCATGGAGAAGGAGAACTTGCAACTTTGGGAGACGGTGCGCAAATTGAAGGGGCGCTTTTAACAAATCGATGTGGAATCATTTGTTAGATTAGAGACTCTTGCCAACATGTGTGTACGGTACGTGTTTGCTTGGTGTGACGACAGAGAGGCACATCAGTTGAAGCAGTTGGTTGCTGCAATGGAGAATCCAAGAGATATCAAAGAGCTATGCAAGGATATGTATAAAGCGCTTGGACGAGATTTTAGAGATACCATGAATCTGCACCGGCAGGAGATTGCTACAGACATGGAGGAAATACAGTTAGGAATCGACGCATTCATCCGCAAGGCGGAGTTGTGATTGCAAAACTTAGATAGTTCGAGTAGATTCAGTGTAGGTGACATTTAGGAGTAGAAATTAGGAATTTTTGTATAAATAGTCGTAAGAATAAAGTGATGGAATCTTTTCGCTCTTGGAAACGTCCACGCTGTTGGACTGCAAATTGTAGTCAGGGTAGAACACCAACTCGAGGAGCTGGTGTGTCAGTGTTGGGATAGCCTTGATTGGGTTCGTGCATCCGTGAAGTTACCTGGATATTCGTCCATGAGTTGGACATGCCTGTGATCACTAGGAGTACTTTGTTAAGCATCTCATCGCGACGCAAGTTTATAAAGACATAAGATCCCCATCTTGTAGTAAAAGGATTCATCAAAACCATTCTGATTTCTTTTGTGGAATTGATTGTGTTGATGGGAATGATAAGTGGTAGAATAGAAAATTGTCTATTCCTATTTGTACACTCTTTGAACATTGTAGTCTAGAGTAGATAAAGATGACTAAATGCATTTTTTCCTTTCTTGTTGATACATCAATAGATTTTTTTAAGTTGAATATTGTTATTTATGTTTCTTATGATTGATATATATTTGCTTCATGCTTACGCACCACATTTATTTCTGTTGATGTTTTGTCTAGTTGATTGTAAGTACTCGTATATGTTGTTGAATTACGGTCATATTGTGATGCGGCTACTATGAGAAGATGATTACATGTGTCATCTTGTTGTTATGACGACGATACTTTAGGTGAGAATAATCGACAGCTTATTGTAATATCATATTGTGATGCGACTACTATAAGAAGATGATTACATGTGTCATCTTATTGTTATGATGACGATACTTTAGGTCAGAATGATCGATAGCTCATAGTAAAGCTTATTGCGCATGATAAATTCGTAACCATCATCACATGGGAAGCAAATCTCTTCAAAATCCCCATCCCCTCTCCCATAATTGTTGAAACAGTTGTTTCTTCCATTCTCAAGAGAGAAATATTTACCCCTATCTCCATCGATATCCGCCACTGATTTTGGCTTGCTTTCTTGGTTGCAAAATAAAAACCTCCTTCCTCTCACACTCCTTTTCACTAAAGACCTCCTGTCATACTCATTCTTTTCACTACTCCTAATTTTCAATCTCTTCACTTTTAAACCAATTGCATTCTTTTTGAGAAAACAGACAACTGCATACGCTCTGTGATTTTCCATTACTTTGGTACCTAAGAGGACCAGAAATCCTATAATGTGACAGTGACAGATTTCGTGATTGAAATATGTCACATTAAGCCTGACAAATTGGGGTCCTACTAATTGAATTTAGAAAAGCTGGAATCATCTCGTCTGTAGCCCCGGGAGTCAAACATATACTATCCTATGAAAGAAGGAACTAACACCACATGGTGACGTGGCACATAAACCAAGGGTACGATGTCGCACTTCCGTCACATCTTTGGATGACCATTGCGTCATGTGCTTCACTTTATCTCTTTCTCGTCGTCCATCCTCCTCGCGTAGAGAACTCATACACGTCATCTTCTCGAGTTGAGTTGATGGTCCTCGGAACCACAATGCAGTCGTTATATCCGTCACCGGATTGGGAGAACAGTTGAATATCCGCTGTAAATTCTGTACACTCAAAATTTTCAGCAAGCTCAGGGTTGCGTTATGCGAATTGTGAGTCAGAACCCATTTGACGGAAAGTTTCGGATGTTACTGCAAGGACCAGGATTGTCGAGGATAAGCTACTCATGATTTCCCCCACACGATGAGATCCATCTCAAGGTCAAGGCGAGTTTTCATTCAATTCTCTTACATGGTGCTGATAAACCCCGGAGCTCCGTCCGTCTGCCTCTTCTCGACCCATGGTCAGATTTCGAAATAACGGACCTGCAATGTGCATCTGTTACGCCGCATCCGGTGTATGCCGGTAGCGACCCTCCGGAATACCGGGTATCGAAGCCTCGAAGGTGAATTTGAGTTGAAAGGTGCAGCCATTCGATCGGCTGAGTCCCTGTCCACGGCCTGTGAGACTAAGAAGACACATGAACAACTGGTTCACACTAATCGCAGTACAGACTGTAATTCACAGGGACAAGCAGCACTAGATCTAGTGCTGATAGAGTCTGGAGGTCTATCATGACCTATCATGACATGATCTATCATGACCTCCAGATATCTTCTTCTTGATGGGTCTTCCCATCCTTTTTGTTATTTTACTGTCTCTCTTTCGATATCTGCTTCCTTGCATTTAGGTTGGACCTTCTTTCCAAGCGTCACGTTTATGGAAAAATTCCATAAACGTGACGCTTGGACAGAAGGTCCAACCGTTTATATGTTATATGTGAGGCCTGACGGATAGAGAATGGAACAAGTCTTCTGTAAGATACTCGCAAGTAAATCGTCAACAGGAGGCTCCCACGGGGTCGGACGGATGGGACGAAAATTGTCAGCCGTCAATGATGGCTGGGCTCCAGCTGCCGGGAAGTCGGTCAGACGTCGTCTGCAAGTAGCAAGTCAAGGAACGAATCTTCCCAGAACTTCTACGGCAACACCGGATGACTTTTTCTAACGCAGTGGAATGCTCTGTGTGCATCTCGGTGGCCTGCAATCGGCAAAGAGGCGTGGGAGTTATATGAGCTCTGACGATTGTGTTCAAAACCATCGCCAGTGGTCCCAAAAAAAGACAGGCATTAGCATACACAGTACGGTCCAGATGATAGACTGGACTGAGAGCGTATCAAAGATATCATCAGCCGTTGTTCTTTTGCTGTGCGAGAGATAGCAGTAGAGATTGGTGTGGAGCTCTTAGTCGTTTAGGGGTGAGGTTTGGTGAGGTTAGGATACCTAGCTCGATCAGTGTGGGTTTTATTTGCATCTGCATTGCAATTTTGAGAGTGGGAAGCAAATGGATTAGATTCCCTCTTCTCTCGGTTATAGTTGTAGATCTATTCTCGTTGAGTTGATCCAGCGACCACTGGCTGTGGTCGTCATGCCGATGTCTCTCGTATGTGCTTTCCGTAGCTAGATTGTGTTCTAGTAGAGAGTTGGGGAGGTTAGTTTGCGCGCTTTTCTACCGTGTCTATATTACCAACGTAGCTTCTACAGGTCGAGGATCAAGTGTTAAGAAATCTTCACTTCTCGTTCGTAATTTGACAGATTCCTCACGGCTCCATTTTGCTTTTTCTTTCGGTTCTTTTCGTTGTTCATCAAAGACCTCCTAGCAGAGGAGTGGCATCATGGGACGGAAACAGGAGACCGGGGATGGGAGAGGACTGGAGTTGAGGAGCGGTATTCCTCTTTTTATTCAACAGAGTAGTGCACTTTTGAAGAAGAATGCGCTGCTATCTTGGCGAAATAAGCGAGCGACCTTTCTGCAATTGGTTTCGTCGCTCTTCTTCATATTCCTTATTTTTGCAGTTGATCAGGCCATCAAAGCTCAAACCCGGAACACAACTGGGTTTAAGAATCTGTTCGATCCACAACCGGAGGAGGTCACTGCGATTCCCCCTTGTGAAGATGGTTTCTTCATAAAGACAGATGGCATAGGCTGCTGGGACTTCTTTTACACTCCAACTGGAAACGTTCAGATTGAAAGTATAGTTTCGGCAATGAAGCGGAACAATCCACTCCGCGTAATTCCAGATAATAAGGTACTGTGAGCTCTAATCCTGACATTTCGACTTGGATTTGCACTGATTGGTGTAGTCAGAATGAACTATGATAATAATACCGGTACAGTGAACAGAAAAATAATTTGAATGTAGTATCTTGGGTTGACTGCTCATATCGATGCCACACCCACATTAACAGAGTGATGAATGTGGGTCTTGCGAAACATTGTCGGGTCGTCTTTCGCTACGGCGTATTTTTGGTATTGAGTAATGTTTCAGAGTAAGCTCGCACGGAAGTATGACCAACAACCCTTACCTCTGAATCAGTTTGCTGAATACTTGCATTCTGAAAGATACCTCACGGTGTCCTCAAGTACTTTGGTTAGACACCCGAGAAGTAGAGCCCCCAACAACCCGTATGCATACTTGCACTATGTTGCAATTTTGCCAGCTTTCGGCAGTAGCGAGTAATCTGTGTGGTTATGCCCACCTATTGTGCTCTCATTCTCTGCAAGTCATTGCATCTCTGCAACCTGCAGCTCTTTTCTTATTCTGTGTACTGTGATTACATGTAGTCCTGAAGCCTCTTACAAGGAACTCCCATTCTGATGCTAGATTAACCTTTTATAGCAGCTTGTGTACTAGCAGCACTTTTTCTTAAGATGCTCCGATCATCCTCACCACTGACATGCAAAGTTTCTAATTTGGATGTAGGTTAGAGGATTCCCGTCAATGGACGAGGCAGAAACTTTCTTGCTTCAAAATCCTATGCGGTGTCCAGCTGCTGTACACTTTGACATTAGAGGAGATGGTGTCATCGCCTACGGAATTCAGACCAACTCAACTGCCAAACAAATTCGAGGCATATATGAGAACGCAAATTTCAAATTCCAGCTTCCTCTTCAAGCTGCCGTTGAACGAGAACTCACGAGGTTGCTTACTGGAAGTAAGTACATGTCTTTACTTATAATGATGGATGATAGTAGTACAGTGGATTTCAGAGATTGTACTTCAAAGTTCTGCATTCACCTTTTCGTCTCCGCGTACAGCTTAGATTGTTTAAATTTTACGCTACACCGGTGAAACACTTTTCCCACCATAAGGAGGCTCGCCCCGTTTTATCGTCTCATAGTCCTTTTAATTCTTAACATCATAATAGGACTGTTTGGCTGCAAGGAGACTGTAATAGAGGCTAACTAATGGATAGATCTATGATCAAGCATACAGAACGAGGGACTTAGGAAGTGGAGTTGGTTTTGAAGTTACTGCACGTTGACTGGCAGTGTGCAGCTTGTATTTTACAAACCTCAAAATAGTACCAAAATTTATCATTTAGTCTGATGCCTCTGTAGGTTGGGCCTAGTGTTTGAGTTATGCATGCAGCTCTAACGCCTCTCAAATCTGATGGATTATAATGGTTCAGATGCTAATATCGCCTGGAACGTTTTTTTTACGGAGTTTGCTCACCCCAACATTGAAACATTCTCCACTGTGGGAACTATTGGACCTACATTCTTGCTAGCAGCAGCAATGTTTGGATTTGTTATCCAAATGAGTAATCTTGTCGGTGAAAAGGAGAACAAGTTGCGACAGGTGCCTGTCTCTTCTCTCTATATGATATAAAGAAGGAAATTGTTTCTTTTGTTTTCCTGATTTTACTTCAAGTGTTGGTTCCCATCATGTACTACTAATGGATGGACATACCTAGGAATGTTGCTTGGCCTCGGTCTTACCTTTTAGTCCTCTTCATCACAGGCAATGTCCACGATGGGTTTGATGGACTCGGCATATTGGCTAACTTGGCTTCTCTGGGAGCTTCTTCTGGGGATCATATCCTCAGTACTTTTGGTTCTGTTTGGCATGGCGTTCCAGTTCTACTTCTTCCTTAACAACGACTTCTTGGTTTTATTCTTCATGTTCTTTCTCTTCGCTGTGAACATGGTAAGCCTATGTATCCCTCTAGTTCGCAGAGTACCGATTATTTTCGATAAATATTTTCGAGCACAACTGAGACAAGCAAAACTTCTTGAATGAGATGTAGGTTACAGGAACGATTGCTTAGCTACTGATATTATGGATCAATGAGTTTCTTGAAGCTTGGCTTACCTTGTTCAATCCTTCACATGCAGACGGGCTTTGCATTTTTGTTGTCAACATTTTTAAGCAAGGCTACATCGGCAACGAGCGTCGGGTTCTTTATCTTTGTCGTCGGTTTCTTGACACAGGTGAGGTCTTATTCTGTAAGGTCTAGTTTTTCGTTTTTTTGGGTTTTTTTTGGTTTTGGTTTCGGATACTTGGCGTTAACGTCACATTTTGTCTCGATGATACAGCTGGTGACAGCCTTCGGTTTTCCATATGATGAGCAATTTTCATCCGGTCTCCGGGGTATATGGTCATTATTTCCTCCAGATTTGTTGGCCATAGGTCTCAAATATCTGGGAGATGCCACGGCCACAAAGCAAGACGCGGGCATAAGTTTTAAAAACATAGATAAATGTTCCATCGGAAACGACGATTGTGTATTGACCATGGTAAGCTTGACTTTACAACTAGTTCTTGTGAATCTGGTAATCGCTTTTCAGTTTTTTGTCATTTTACGTCCTGTTATCTTCGTCGATATCCTTTCTGACATGCTTTGCGTTGCTGTCATTGGCAGAGTGAAATATATCAGTGGCTAGCAGCAACGTTTTTCGTATGGTTATTGCTTGCCTTGTATTTTGACAACGTACTTCCTGATGCTAACGGTGTACGCAAACCTTGGACGTACTTTCTCCGCCCATCTTACTGGGCTGGGAGCAGCAGCAAGGCTGCCGAAGGTATTTCTCGATTTCTCTCGCTTCTTTCTTGTTATAGTGTTTCCTCTCCTTCAATGCCATTCTCCACGAGCATGGACACAAATCATGTGTAGAAACTTTTGTTCATATTTTGTGTTTGCTACTATGTAGGAGGTGGATGCTGCAGTTGTACTCAAGCTACTCCTCCAGCACCAGAGTTGGGTCAGTTGGATGATGAGGATGTGGTCGCTGAGGAGGATCTTGTCAAACAACAGAAGCGAGATAATGTAGACGATCCAGCTGTTGCAGTTCGGATCCAAGGCTTGCGCAAAACATTTGCTGGCAGAACGGAGGTGAAGTGCTGTTGCAGGATAAAGTCTACAAAGCCATATAATGCTGTAAAGGTATGGATTGGTGTCCGTGCATTGTACTGCGTACTTTACTTGACATCCGGAAATTGACCCAGGATAAATATACTGTAGCCCATCTTAGAGGTCGCCAGAGTTGCACCTGATTGTCAGTCCTGCACTTTTCTTATGTTCACAGAATGTTTGGTATAATATCGAAAAGGACAAGCTTTTTTGTCTTCTGGGTCCTAACGGGGCTGGAAAGACGACAACTATCAACTGTTTGACCGGGATTATACCCACGACCGATGGTGACGGTAAGTCGACTTCACAAGGAACGTGTACCATTTTAAGTTGTGTGTATATGATAGGCTTTCTTTTTGTTACTTCGTGCAAGTTTTGTGAGAGACCTCCGTCATGTTTATTCACATCTGGGGATATTTATGTGTTTTTACCTTTGTGATGTGTCTTTACTCGTGCTTTTGGGATTGCTTTGCAGCCTTGATATACGGTGATTCAGTTAGAAGCACAAGTGGTATGGCTAAGATTCGTGGGTACATGGGAGTGTGTCCACAGGTACTTTACAAAATTTTACAATATTTGCGAATTTGGATACCAGTGTGTTCAATTCGGTTTTCACCAGCTGTCTGTAACATGTGTTGGAATTTACAGGAATAATGGTGCCATCGATTAACTACCGATTATAAAATTTTGAATGTTTGTGCAGTTCGATATTCTGTGGGAAGCACTATCAGGACGTGAACACTTGCACCTTTTTGGTAGCATCAAGGGTTTACGACCGGCTGATATCACCTCGGTAAGTTCCGAATCTGCCACCTGCAGTAAGGTCCTCGTGGGGTACATGATGCACTTACCCTCGTAGGTCATCGATTGGCCCTCGGGTAGAGTTGGCTAGAGTTAGTCTTAGGTGTCGATGACAGGCGCAGAAGAATCTGTAAATCTCCTACAGGTTAGTACTTTATACCACATTCCTGCACAACATTTGTCAAAATCGAAAGAGCTGGAGCAGCAAAGTGAAACAAAATCGACGTTGTTAATATTCAAGACTTTTTTATGTTACAGGGTACCGAACAACTTCTGGCCCAAGTGAAGCTTTTGGAAGCAGCTAAAGTTCGATCGGGAAGTTACAGTGGTGGTATGAAGCGTAGACTCAGCGTGGCCATAGCCCTTATAGGGGATCCAAAAATTGTGTTTCTTGATGAACCGGTAAGAAGCATTGACCAAGCTAGGTTCTACTTGAGTTCTGGAAAACGATGTTATGCCTCAATTCTAGCAACTGGTATATGTCCAGGTTAAACGTAGTCGTTTGCCGGGATTTTTCACTTACCCACGAGCACGAGGAAATTACAAAAGTTCAGGAATGGTGGAAAGTGGGATGTAGATCAGTCACCATGTGCATACTCTGGCTTCTTGTCAAGCCTCTACACCATCTGATAGATTTCGATGAGCTTCTTGCTGCCATACTTTTACTGATGACTTTGGAACATACTGCTTGACTGCAGACCACTGGTATGGATCCGGTAACGCGGAGACATGTTTGGGATATCATAGAATCTTCGAAGAAAGGACGTGCTATTGTGTTGACCACTCATTCTATGGAAGAAGCAGATATATTGGGCGATCGAATAGCAATTATGGCTCGGGGACGACTGAGATGTATAGGAACCTCTATTCACCTAAAAACTCGTTTTGGAGCTGGCTATATCGTCAATGTCAGTGTTCACAAGGAATCGGTTGGCAACAGCCCCATTATGCCGGGCGGTGAAGAGCTGCGCCGGGACGAAGTCAAGCAGTTTTTCAAGGACGTAAGTTTCTTGAGATCTCAGAGCTGTGCATGAGTGAATTCTTAATTAGGAAAATTTGAAGAACTTGCCTAAACAGAGCTTAATTTGGAGTTGTGATGAACTTCTTTGGTTGTCTTGACAGCAATTAGGTGTGGAATTCAAGGACGAGACAAGAGCCTACATCACCTTCATAATTCCTCGTGAGAAGGAAAGGGAACTACCGGTGCGAATTCTACGCTTAACTTCATCTCCGAAAATGAATCGATGATTGAACTTGAGTCCTAGGGGAAACGAACAGGTTGATGGGGCCAAGCTCGAAGCTGGCTGCTTCTTGTTGCTCTTTCACCTTTTAGTCACCCAAAGATTTTCTTTTACCTTCCGGAAGAGGATTTTAATAGTGCAATAGAAAGGTCAGATTTATCTGTGGAATTGGCAAGAATTTGATACACTTGCTCCTCCATGCCCTCGAGTTTCCTAACTTTGAATTTTTCAATCTGCCTAGGACTTCTTTAACCTGCTCGAGGAGGAGAAGGAAAGGCTGCACATCTCAGACATCCAAATCAGTCTCACCACCCTAGAAGAAGTGTTTCTCAATATCTCAAAGAAAGCCGAGCTCGAGAGTGCAGCTGCAGATGGGCGCTTTGACGTGTTGACTTTGACTTCTGGTCCGGCTGTTGGCATGTCTATAAATGTAAGCTTACTTTCCTCTTTTATTTCTTCGTCCTCAGGATTGTTACACTTTACCTAAGTTTCAACGAGAAGTGTTCCACACGGTCGGCTAAAATTACGTCATGAATAATGCCCAAGGAACTGTACGTTCGAATGATAAATAATTGCGCTTAAGTTAGGACTGTCAATTGCAGGTCCCTGTAGGTGCTCCGTTCGTCGCAGTCCCAGGCACAGAATCATCTGAGACACCAAACGGCATGATGGTGGAGATATATTGGCAACAAGACGATATGGGCTCTCTATGCATTGCCGGACACTCGGATTTAATGCCCTCACCGGCACCTTCGGCAGTCCGTCCTCGGCGGAACGGATCTCAACGTCGTTCTTTTGGGGCTGTCGGGTCGTTTGGGCGCTCGAGCAGTAGGATTATCGAGGCAGAAGTTATTCAAATGTCGAATATTGATGGCAACCGACCCGGTTCAAGGCGAATGTCATGAGTTGAGCAGGTAGAGTACGTTCGGCGATTACCCTCTCGAATCTAGTGACAGTTTTGGAGTAAAGGCCTGGTTTTGCCGAATGACAGATTGTTCTTGAGTCAGTTGTGGTTCAATTTCGCCGTTTACCTCCTCACCATTGAACTGAATGTGCTTGTGGCTGCAGGCGATTGAACGTATGAACTTTCAACGTTCTTGTGAACTTGGAGGGTGAACTAGATGGCACACAAAGGGGGAATTTTAGAGCTCTTGATCTTATTTTTTTCCACAGTTTTCTTTGCAGGGCGATGCAATACCTGGTTGGCATCAGACATCCCGTTCTCTCCTGTACTTTTTATTTGAGATAAGAACCTTAGGATCATCACCTGAGTTTTGCCAGTAGCTTTGAGTGAACTCCATTATTTTACCCCGGGAGTACACATAGTTTGGCCGAGATCGATCTTGTGGAGGTCCGCCTCAAGTGTCTTCTGTGAGGTAGCATGTACAGCCCACCATATTCATGTAGGGACATAAAATTCAATTCTTTAGGCCGACGAGCCTCCTCATATGGGCAACAAAATGTATCAAAGTTTTGCTCCGTGTAGACTTTTAATGGGATCGTGATACGAGTCCTTCACTTATCGATTCAAGTGTTCATAATGTATTAGAAGCTAAGTTTTTAGCCGGTTCAATTTTCGCTTGCTTTGTGAGTACAGATTTTCTCTTCGTTTGCTGGTGACACTGATGGATTCTACACTGGTTAAATGGTAACCTATCAGACAAAACTGTCTATCTTTCTGGTAGTTATTGATAAGATTAAATAGTAACCTCATAAATTTATGTTTTACTCCTAAGATCGCCTAATGTCAACTCAGAACCACACATCAACCGTCACTGAACAACTTGTAAGATTGTGAGACTGAATCGACCCTTTGTCAACGTAGTCACTGGAACTTGTAATGACATGTGTGCATCTGTAGACAACAGAGTGTTTCAGCCAGCGCGGTAAGAAATAAAGCTTTTGGACATGAATCGTCCTGCTTCCAGAATGCGCAGTTGTGGTGTGCGCAGACCTTTTAAACCATTGTATCTAAGGTTGCATCCTACGCATTTAAATTGTCTGGAGGACGCAAAAATATCAATTCGAGGTTTATGATGAGGAGAATAAACGTTGGCTTATGATAAGTACCCGTTCTCACGCACAAGATTATAGACAAAGTTTCCGCGTCTCATGATCTTGTGTACACTTACATTGTACCACTCTGTACTGTAGTTAACATACGGATGTCAACCACAGAAGCTGACGAAACGTGCGAAATCTCTTACACCCACAAAGCATGAGTGTAATGAATCTGCGCGCTGATTGACGGATGCTTTCTGTTTTAACCCTTTGTGCAAAGAGGACATATTTCCCAGTGTGATACTATTGGGGCCTAGCCCATGTTACCGGTTTGGTTCCATCCTTGTACGATTTGATGGGGTCTTCCCATCCCTTTTGTTATTATACTTTGTACTATTTCTTACTTTGTGCAAAGACGGAAGCATGAAGCCACATATCCCGTGCCTTCTCTCTACATTCGGTCCCTCCCTGTCCGTAAAGCACTTAGCAACGTTGGTCTTAACACACTCGCAACACAGCCAATGCTGCCTCGGACATTGATGAAGAAATTCGGAGAAGGAATGATTGTTTTACAGTAAGAAAGGTTCCTTCGGGACAGGCCCTCATGTTTCTTGTGAATGTTCGCCCAGATGCCGTGTGCTATGGGACGTGCACAGGTTGAGATGTCTCCTTGCGCAGAGGACCTTGTCTGGTCATCTGGTGTCCTTCAAGGCTACGTTCCTCCTCCCACTCACTCACTCTGGCACTCTCCTTTTTGGCTTCTGTATTACCTCTTCGGGAAGAGCTGGTGCTAGTCCAGTACCCATCCATCCTTTCTCTTGATCTCGCCAGTTTCGCGAAACCCCTTTTCAACACTTCTTTTCAGAAAACGTGGGGTTTTATCACGATGTCTCACCCTGAACTTTAACTTCGTCCATGTTCCTTGTCATGCTAAACGTGCACTCCTCTGTCTCAACGTTGGACTCATTCGACCGTCTGTCATACACCTTGTAGTGTAATATCATCATCCATAGGTCTCAGGAATCAGACTTGATACATCAGTTCCTTACTCTATACCTCCATAAACTGTACGAAAGAACAGTTTCTATGCTAGAACTGCCTACCTCCATCCTACCTGTTCAATTCTGTGAATTTCTGTCCGGTGTACACGCTGGGCTTAGTTTCTTGAACGACATCAAGAATGCTGTAGTTGGTCGGACAACAAGCTACAAGGATTTCTCTTGGGGTACAAAGATAAGCTTTTAGAGTCTAGACTACGAGGTCTGCTGAAAGAAAAGAAACCACCAAAAGAAACCGTTGAAGGAACCGTTCGTCCATGGGTCAAAAGGTTACCAACTCGATTGGAAAACAGCTGGAACTATACAAATGAAAGCTTCAATTTATTCTCCTGCTTTTAGCCTTGCTTATGAGGAAAGGTTATTTCTCTCCTCTGTATAGTTGGAACATGAATATTAAACTATAGCAATCGATTTTTTGATAGAGAGAGAGAGAGGTTTATAATGAGCTTGCAACTGCCATATATATAAAAAGATCCACGACCGACAGGTTATCACTCAAGAAGGAAACCGAAGCAATTAAAGTCTGTGACTAAAGTAAGCAAATAACTCATTCCCCCGACCAACGAAGAACGTCATCCTAATTTATGAGAATATTTAGTTTTAACTGCACAGGATTACAGATCACAGATTCGCAATACAATCACTCTATGAAGAGTACATCACCTCCTCTTCGCGGGGAGAATCAAGAAGCCATTCTTGAGGTCATGCTCCAAGATTGATTGGCATGAGATATTTTTGTGGTATGTACTGTACATGGCGAACGAATTTACTATGATCCAGAATTGCATACCTAATGATTCACCACAAGGAGAAAGTCAAACCAAATTAAAAACATTCATGTAATTAATCATGCTTCTGCAAGAATATGAAGTAGAGTAAGATGTAAGTTATGATGGTACTGTTAAAACACATCCAATTTTTAAATTTTTCAAATTTTTTTTTATCATTTGTGAATGAATTATAAGAACCATGCAAGTTTACTGATACCAAAATTGTCCAAAGGAGTACCACATTTGATGCAAGCTCCATGAGCTTTGACTCCAAAATTTGTGTTAGATTAGACAAAGAGTGTTCAGATCTTGGTGACGTACAAAATTTAAAGCGAAGAGGGATATGTCTAGCATGAAGGGAGAAAATCAGAAAGAAAGCTATGTAGGATACAACTACAGTATAGGGGGGTTTACAAGAAGTGATTAAGAGCCCAGTACTAATGATTGGACTGGCCGCATCCCGAAAAATTCCTGCTCATACGATTCATGCTGGCTGGGGAAAAGAATGCTGGAAGCAAACATAAAGCATCCAAAAGAGTGGAGGAGGAATGGAATTATGAATATAATTCCATCATATGCTGTAGCATGAATTCCAGGAGAGTGAATGACTGTACTCGTAGTGCCAATGAAGAAGAAGAAGAAGTAGAAGATATAAAGAAGACGGAGTCCAGATACAACGGAATATTTGCCCCAAACCCCTCCTCACCAGTAAAGGAAATGCAGAAAGAAGGCGGAAAGATGCATCAGCACCCGCAGCAAAGGAATGGATATAAATGTGAAACGCGAAGATGCCCATCCCACTAATCCCGTCTGCCCGCTGCCGCTGGTAGGTCCCCCCGTCCCCTCCTTTCCTCCCTCCGTCGTCGTCGTCGTCGTACTCCCTTCTCCAGCGGGCGCGGGAGGAACGAAAGGGAGGAGAGGACGGGACGGTCCGTGGCGAGAGGTGAGTACGGTAGGGCAGGCAGGGCAGGGCAGCGCAGGGTATAGTGGAGACCCGGGATTAGCTCTTTTGTCCGAGGCCAGCTAAAACGAGCAGGCCCGGACCCAGCAAAGTGGAGTTGTGAAATCAGGGGAGGAGAGAGTGGAGAAAGGCGCCGCCAGAAGCGACGCGGAGAGAGAGAGAGAGAGAAGCGGGCGAGGAGAAAATGGAGGAGGAGAATTGCGGGCAATGATGGAAAGGAAGTGAAGTGGTCGGGAGTCGAGAGAGGTTGTGGGTGAGGACCACGGACGACGAAGAGAGGGAGAGAGGGAGAGCTCGGCTTGGCGACATGTCGTGTGTGTTTGTGTTCGTCTTGCCAGTGAGTCCCCGGTGCCCCACCCATGCCGGCCTTCTTCCTGTTCCCTGAGTGGAGAAAAGAGTGGAGCAGAGTGGAGAGAAGAGAGGAAAGGGAAGGGAAGGGAGGAGTCGAGTGGAGTCGAGTGGAGTTGAATTGAATTGAAACGAGAGAGACCCAACACAGTCCTTGTTCTTCTTCTTCTTCCTCCTCCTCCTCCATCTGTCTGTCTGGCTATCTATCTTTTGCTTCATTCCCTCGTTTCTCTGCTCTGCACGGCTCGGCTCTGTTGCATCGAGCGCAAAGAGGACTGGTGCATTGAAGTGTCGGTATTAACTTCTATTCTTTCCTTCCACCTCTTCTTCTGCTGCTGGTCACTCCTTGTCATTCTCCTCTTCGTCTTCTCCTCCTTCTCGTTGACCTTGCCCCTACCACCGCCATCACCACCACTCGTCCTCCATTGTCGTCCGAGTCGAACTGTCATCATTCTCCTATTATTGATTAATTGATTGATTGATCGATTCGCGTTCGCTCCACCGCGAAGAAGCGCAACAGTAAGATCTATCGATCTGTATAGGTGTCGTCGTTTTTAATTTGTGTTTCTATTTATTGTGCTCTGTGTAGTGAGGATTCTTCTAGAGCTGTCGAGGGAGTGCCGTCAGGTGGAGCGGATTAGAGGACAGTGAATTAGTGGTGTTTGCAATCAGAGCGAGGAACTCGGCTCGATCTGGTACTCTGTATCTTTGTTTGTGATTTGGAGTACGGATGTACACGGGACGAAGACCAGCGAAGAAATGATCTGTTCATCTCGATAGCCTTTAGTGCAGGGTAAAGGGAGGAAGAAAAAACGATGAGCAAGCGACTATTTATGCTGAAAAGGTTACAGTATATACAGGCTGTGGCATGCGCCGGTACTTGAGGACCAGCAGCTTTGCGGCATTGCGGATCAAATGGCAGGGAGACCCGCTGTGGAGTCAAATTTCGCCGCCTGAAATCAACCTCCCATAATTGGTGGAGGCTTTCCTGTACGATGCTACAAACCTGCCACTACTCTGTTCTTTTACCTTCTAGTGAAAATTTGGGGGTTGATTGCGTGGTCTGGGATGCGTATGTGCGTGATCCTGGGTTGGTTTGCTCTTTTTTTTACCACATCCATCCCGAGTTCCAGGAGTCGTGTTCCATCTCTGTTCTTCTTCTCGCCTATCTATGATGTATCCTGATACTGATCTTCATTCATGCTCTCTGGAATTTCGTTATCTATCCTTGACCATTCCGAGGTCAAGCTCTGTCCCGACAGTGACATCGACCAGGGCGAATGTGATTCTTTTTAAGCACTCGCCCCTCTCCATTTTTTTTGAAGAAAGATGTGACTTTCAGTAGTAAGATCTTGGTGTGTCACTCGCTCTTTTTCACTGCCTTATAACTGGTGCTGAGTGAAGGTAATTGGTTGTCAGGCTTATAGGCCCAAGATCCTATAAAGGAGTCTGAATTCCAAATGGCCATATCTTGAATGTGAAGGATCATGGGACCCTGATTTTAAGTGGACCTCGTAAATCTCTGCATGGACAAGTGATTTATCTCAAGAAGGTCTCTTTAACGAGCAAGGTTTGCAAGCTGCCACATTTGTTGCTTTTTGTTCACCACCTCGTGAGGGAGGAGTGTTATGAATTCGAAACAGGGCAAAGTGTATTGAATATAGATATTCTTTTGGTTGCATGGGCAGTGTACTGCAAGTGCTCATTGCTGGAAATATGGGAGCCATGAACGGAGTCGTGGAATGTAAAAATTGCGGATCCAAGACTTTGGGATCACCTTCCGTACGGCCTGTATCTCTCGCATACGACCGCCACCATAGCAACCCTGCCTCTCGTTTCCGCGCTCTCAATGTTCTGCTGGTGGTTGGGGATTGCACCTTAATCGGCCTACAGGTATTTTGATTAACCTCAAAAGTTGAATGAAAGGGCATAGCACTTGGATCTCTATGTATTCGGACTTGCGATGTGATAGGTGTTATAATTAAGCAGACATGTTTCACACCGTACCTTGCCAATTTGTTAGATCTTATGAGGACAATGATTTAATATTTTTGTCTCGATACTCGGTGTTTGAGCTGATGGGATGAGACTTAGCATTATATTCTGATTTGCGGTTACTGAGATTGCTTAATATGTTTTAATTGCTAGGTGATTTCGTTGTTACCTTTGAACAGTACATCTCAAGAAAGAATTGCTCTGTTTCTTGCCTTTTTTTTTATGAGTCCTGGGGAGAAAATATAATGAATTCTGCGAATTGCGATCTGAACCTTGACATAGAAACCAGAGAATCCTGTCTCTCACCGCAATGCAAATATCAGCGTCGTGGGACATTTGACGTTGTGGCCTCCCAGCACTTGCTCAGTTCGAAGAGGGCGTTTCCTTACTATGTTTTCCAGCAAATAAGTTGATCCTAGTTCTAACAATTAGCCTTCAAAGTATGAATTGACAATGCATTGAAAGTGCTGATACAGGGTTCCTTGTTCCTTGCAGCCGATTTTAGTGTATATGTCTAAAGTTGATGGAAAATTTCTATTCAATCCAGTGAGCGTGAACTTTCTTACAGAGCTTGCTAAAGTTGCGTTCGCGATGTGCATGCTGCTCTTTGCGGTGCGTTTCTCTTTCCCTTGCACTTGAGCTCCTGAATGAAAGTTAGAGAACTCTTCTTAGTGGACGAAAATGCAAGCGGTTACATCTATGTTTGAAATATCTAGTGTTGGAGCAATTGCATAGTCAGTATACTGATGCCTGCATGATTCTGGAGGTTTCCACGATAATACATCTTTCAATTTCAATAAAATTGAATTCCGATTCGTGAACTGTTGTAGAAAAAATGCACGTCTCCTATTTTTCAAAGGGATACTTCTTTGCTTTCATCGTTTCCTTTTGTCTTCCCGATTGATGACCTGCCCCGATATTTAGTTTGATATCGTCAGGTTCAAGCAATGAGTTATGGTTATTCACGTTGGTGTGTGTGTCTTTGCAGGTGCGGAAGCAACATCCAGGAGAGAAATCATTACTTTCACCGGTGGTGATTTTACAGGTCTGTCTGACCTTTGCAATCGCTACTGCTGAGTGATTTTTGTCATGTTTGTCTATTTTTTTATGGGGCTGTTTTTCCGACTCTTTTGAAGACATCCTATGAAACAGATGTTAGGTTTTCTGTTGTTTACTTTCCAGATATATATCGATGGAGGGAAATGTTGGGATTGCGTTGTGTTTGTGATTGTAATGGCATCTTATTGAAGTGCAGGCTGCACGTTCGAATTATCTTCTCGCTGTGCCAGCGTTTCTGTATGCCATAAACAACTATCTTAAATTCATTATGCAGGTACAATATCGTTTAACATATTGGTTGGCTTTTTTCTCCTTCTAGATCAAAATCACTTCGTGAGTTTGATCCAGAATGTTGACCTCGATCGGTATATGATGTAGAGCAAAGATGCCTTGATGCTTCCCTCTTTTCCGGAGTCAAGTTTGACATTGTAAGGAGGCATTATCGTCACAATTAAACCTTCATCTGAGAAGTGGGTTTGCTTTAGGAGATAAGTTGCTATTGGCCAACTAGCTATGGATAAGATTGAAGATCGGTCCTGTAATGTTTTCTAATATGGACTCACATATGTTTGTTTTGGTGTGCAGCTATATTTCAATCCTGCGACTGTGAAAATGCTCAGCAATCTGAAGGTATAATTGCTTGTAATCTGCTCAACTGCCTAGGTAGACTGCAACGTTGATCACAATACAGGTATCACAGGCCATCGGACTGCGGCGTACTGTGGGTTACAAGCAAGTCTGTAACTATGTCACAGGGCCATCGTTTTAAGTATAACCCCATTCTGAATGTCAAGTCCCGGAGATGGAAACCAACTTTGTCTGCTTGCTGTTGCCTTACGGATTACGTCTACCTTTTCTCAAGTTAAGATGAGCTGATTGCAGTACCTTTCATGTTCTCGCACTTGCAAGGTGATTTGTCGAAAACTCGCCCAAAGTACGGATGTGACGAAGGTCCAATGAAGAGTTAGAAAAATAACAACGTTTTTGACGTTCAAGGTTAAAACGAGAGTTAAAACAAGAGTTTGGTAAACTAGAATGATCTTTTATTGTGCAAGAACAGAACTACCCGACTTGTCGTGAACATATTGTACTTAGAAGAGGCAAGAGGGAACATGCCCGAACATTGTCTCGCGTTTTGATTACTAAGGTGAGCGAATTCTGGCAGGTGCTTATGATTGCTCTGCTGCTACGAGTGGTAATGAAGAGGCGTTTCACCATTATGCAGGTATTATGAGTTTCTTTGTTTACCTAGTAACCTTTTTCCAGCTTGTACTGTAGGACATATGAAGCTGGATTCGAAGCATATTCTTAGGAAACGCATGCATATAGTTCACTGGAGGGATCTGTGGCTAGGAGCTTCTGGGATGGCTTGTGAAAGAGTAGTTTATTGTCTAGAAGTTAATATGCAAGAGGCTATCAATGGACACAAAGGAGATGCGACGGGGGCCTTTGGAGCCCAAGCATGTCGTCATCCCTCCTAGTATTTAGCTGTAGTGCTTGCATCCACGAAAACTTTACTAAAATATTGGTTGTCACCAATATTTTAGTATGAGAGCTGAGTATCAAGTTCTTTGTTTGTTGTGCCTTTTGTATCTTTTATGTCTCTTGATCCATGATCAGAAGGTGCTCTAGCCATCAAGAAAATTCATATTTTGTTGCTTATATATGCTGCGTTTGCAGTGGGAAGCGCTGGGACTACTGCTGATTGGGATCAGTGTGAATCAACTGCACACTACACCCACTGGGACAACAGTGATAGCCCCCCTCGCATCAATTGCGTACATTTACACTTTGATATTTGTGAGTTTCCCGTTAAATGGAAAACCTGGGTCATTGAAGTATGGAATCTATGAGCGTTAAAAGCAACTAACATCCAGAGATCGTGTACTTCATGGTCGGAAATAGCCGATGTAAGCAGTACGTGTCACTTGACAGGGTCTAGCTATCGGGACCTTAGATGGTTTGTGATAATCTCATGACGTTTTTCTTGCTGCTGATAATACCTCTGAAACTTGTCACATGTAGTAGCACGTACTTTCTCGTTAGGATTGCACATGCCGTGCACAGTGCGTCGTAAACTATGTTATGTTTGTAATTTGAGTTTATCAGCCCGTCAGTATAGAAGACTCTGTTAATCTCCTTGTCATTTGCTGTCTTCAGGTTACAGTACCTTCGTTGGCGTCTGTGTACAATGAGTATGCTTTGAAAAGCCAGTTTGACACCAGCGTCCATCTCCAGGTACATTTAAAAAATGACCTTTTTTACTTTTTCTCTCATCACAATCATCAATTGTTTTTGTTCGGTTATCAGAGCCGTCCCTTTCTCTAAGTGTGTTGCCGGAAAGTATTTCTTAGTGTCGACAATAGAACTGAAAAAACTAACGGCTCTTCGTTCTGTTTTACAGAATTTGTTTCTCTATGGATATGGAGCATTTTTCAACCTTTGTGGCATCGTCATAATGATCGTCTACAATGGTCAGTCAAGGACTTCATTGTATTTCTAGTCGATCGTGTCATGGAAATTTTTCCACAAAGGAGAACCGCTTACAGAGCTGTGGTTTCCTGTCACGGATGTTTTTCCGTCTATATAAGAAGTCTAAATGTAGGGACAGGGCTTTTAAACTGATCCGTTGTCTTGTCAAGCCCACCGGGGAGGAAGGCGTCAATTGCTGTAGTGGAACCATCTATCTCAGTCTCCTGTGGTGAATGATCATTCACACGAAAATACGAAAGCACAAGATGACACATTCTTTTTTTTAATTCACTACACACTCCTCTTAGAGCCTTCATTGTCTCGGACAAGCTCCAAGACTTATATAAATGCTTTGCCACAAGAAACATAATCTCTGTCTTGGATCATTTCCCAGGATCCAGTAGTTTCAACTTGTTGGAGGGCCATTCCAAAGCAACGATGCTTCTGATTGTCAACAATGCTGCTCAGGGCATTTTGTCTTCCTTTTTTTTCAAATACGCTGGTGAGTGTTTTGGGTTTCAAGGTGCTGCAAGAGTTTGTACTTAAGTTTTTTGGTATATCAGATGACATGAGGGTATTCTTGACGTCACTGTCAGCTAGAACTTGCTTAAGGAATATCTGCCGTTTGGTGAAATAGCTAGATATACTGTACTGTTACTTGCAAAATTGGTAAAGGGAAATTGGGGGTGAAGAGAGCATCTTTGTAGATTTGAGGTTGACTAAAAATCTTTTATGGAACTACTACACTGGAGAAGGAACTTCTGCAACAGTTTGAGGAGGTTTAGACTAGAGAGTCACTTTCAGAATGCTTGCCGTTTGTCATTGAGGGTGTGTGCTCCGTGCAAAGAGTGCAGTCCTACTCTACATTTTCAAAAGTATACTACAGATATTTAGGAGCTGTTTCTTGACGAGTTGTGAAGCGCTGGGGGTTCTCACATTCAAAATGACATGGGCCGAACTAAAGACGATATGCTTCTTGACAATTCCAGACACAATTTTGAAGAAATATTCGTCCACGGTCGCCACAATATTTACCGGCCTTGCATCAGCAGCTCTTTTTGGACACACTCTGACAATCAATTTCATCTTGGGCGTCTCCATAGTTTTCATCTCGATGCACCAGGTATATGACGTTGGTTGTGTTCATTTTCTTTCCAAACTTCCTAGATAATGGTACCCACAAACTTGATACCACTCCTGTAGTTTGGAAAGCTGTGCAAATAAAAAGTTAAGAATAAAACGTCATGAATGAGATCTGAGGGCTATTCAGGCTCCAGTGCGTTTGGAACCTTGTAATAAATGATCTGGGATGATAGAGTACCTTCCATGCTTCCGGGAGGTCTGGAGCTTATTTACTGGTATCCAAGTTTCAGCCAAAGTTGAACCCAGAGTCAACGATACATAAGGTAGGCTTGTTACGTAGATTGTGTTATGTAGATTCCACAACCGCCCCAACGGACACAGGGTGTCCAGCCTCTTTCCAGTGGTTGATATGAAAGGTTTAAGTTAGGCCAGGTCTGCGTGTGCACATTCTAAAAGTAAATATGTGAAGATGTGCTCGGGCTGACCTTGCACTTTAATGTGTATTTGTCGTGGGTTTGTAGTTCTTTTCTTCCCTTCCGAAGAGTAAGGAGGGTCACCATCAGAATGAGGAAGATGGAGCCGAATTCAATGCGATGAAATTAAGGTACGATATAAGGAAAATTTCGAATTTAGTTTTGGTCTGCATGGCATGTTCCGTAACAGTTCATTCTGAAGGAACGAATTGTGTTGAAAAGGTTTATCTCTCCTGGTGTCATTTTTCACAGAAGCTGTAGAATTTCTTGGAAGAGTTGAAAACCACAAGGCACTTTTGAATATGTTATTAAACACTTGATTTCGATAGTGAAGGGATCCGTTAGACTAGATGCAGTTGGTTAATGTATTCAGGTTTACTATTCAGTTCCCTTGTCGTAAAGCAATCTTGCAGATGTGAGCCTGCCCCGGGAGCTGCTTGGTGCTTAAGGTTCTAGAAGGCTTTGAAATTGCTTATTTAATATTGTGAAGCTGGTTCACCAGGTCCAAGGAGTCATCTTTTGTCAATATGACTGCTGGAGCCACGGAAGAGGTACGGTCACTGTAAGCGCGAGATTGAGTATTTCTTTTACTAGGTGCAAAACTAGGAACCGTTGTTTGATGTATTTATATTTAGTTGCTCTTCATGTCTTTAGTAGGATGACATGTTTCGATTGCCTTTCTCCTCAACCTGAATTTCAGTCTTGACCAGCGAATGGATTAGCTATGCATATCTCACACTGTACAACGCTTATTGCTTGCAGGCAAGTCACAAAATTGGAATACTGAACGAGAGAGAACCTCTTCTTCCCACTTGAGGCTCTAATTTTGAGGTAGTTTCCTACTTGCAGATTTATTCTGTTCATTCATTTGTAAAAGTACCAACAGCCCCACATGGGGCATTCCATTGACCTTTCATACAAGCGATATACTTTGCCTACCCTTCTACTATAGTCAAGATGTGTCGGAAAGAGAAACAGCGGAGTCTTTAGTTGGGGCTGTTTGAGATTTAGATGGCTTGTCTTCAACACATCAGCTCATAATACAAAGATGGACATTTGTACGTAGAAAGAGAAAGTCACTCTTAGGGGATACCTGTATTAGCTGCAGGATTAGGATAGAGAGACTTTTGTGCAGGTGTGGGGTTTCAAAATCAACGAGACCCTATGCATTTTTCGTCACCATGTTCTTGTTTGGAACTCTTTCGCTTGCGTTCGATTGAGTTGGGTGATTTGGATTGCTTTTGTACCTGACTTGATTCACTTTTCACCCCTGGAAGGGCTCACTATATGGTTCGGAAGGCGCAACCAGGTAACATGATTTTTGATCATGTGATTGGATGCATTCTTGGAGGTTACATAAGGCGGGAACACAAGTCTGTAGCTATGTAGAGAAAATAGGTCAATTGCAGTACTGGAGAAGCCTCTGAGATGGCGGACAAGAACTTGGGACTCACTCATGCGGTGCTCCAGAGAAATCGAATTGTATGTCAGAAAGTCATGGGTAAGGCTCTGGCTTTACCCGAATTTTTACAAAATCGTTACTACACGGTACACCGCTACGAAATTGAAACCTTGAGGCAGTGATATTATGAAGTCCACGTGCACTATCTTGTGGCGAATTAGATATAACTAGTATATTAGCATTCTTAAAGCATGGAATGGTTACAATCAGAAGTCTGGGTACGTCTGTAAATAGAATTGGTGCCTCATAGACAGGACCCTTTGTCACCTGTGCCACTTAGAACCCATTAGTCGTTGGAGTTGTCATATAACGAGAGTTCAGGCAATGCCATGTCTGAAGCAGGAAGTTTTGAACAGGTCTTCACACTATTTTCGGATAGAAGTGCCGTTCCGCTATAATAGAGCCATTGGCTTCTACCGTACCTTTTGGAGGGCCTTGGATGATAATGGATCATCACGTAGTATGTCATGGAGACGAAGGAAGATACGGTACAATTATCATAGTTACAGTGGCAAGAGGTACATGGAATTACAGAGGAAAGAGATCTGAAATTGCAATCTCTGTTGAGGTTCAGGTATTCTGATGGTCAGAGCATCAATATTCCTAGCCAGACGCTCGTTACGTTGTCATCTACACGAAATGAAAAGTCTATATCAAGCTTTGCGTATCATACTAAGTTTTTTGATTATCTGCTCTTTGGTAATATATTCTGTCGGATCGTTTTCATCAGTGACTTTCGCAGAAAGCCATGTGTGTAACTCACTACTTCATCGAATCATTTGGTTTATTCAACAACGCTGAGAACATGCTGAATATGCTGGTAACTAAAGTAAACTGGAATGAGGCAAGGCTCACGAGCACAGTTCCTCTGAGGAAGAACGTAAGTATGCCCCCAAAGTATTAACGTTTGGAAACCACACGCATCCAACTTCAAACTTGGGACAGGAAGATGACGTCTTGGTCAAGCCCGAAAATCACACTGGAAGTGCGGGGTTCTGTAGGTAAATTTTTGAATCTTCTTTCGTCTCGTATGTAGGTTCGTGCGACATTTATGATAGTAGCGAGGTCTGATTCTCTCAACCTCCACGGTCAGTCTCAGCAAGCTTTATTACTCAGTCAATTTGTAGTTCACTTGTCTACGATATTTGACTCCTCTACGTATGAAGCTACATTTTGCTCCTCACTTCTCTCAATAACGAAGTGTATAGTCATGCTGAATTGGTACATCAACAAGACAAGTCAAGTCCTTTTTTTTTTATTCCATCCGGAGAGACAAGTGAAGTCCACTTGTTTGGTGTTCCACAGAGGATTGAGAAGACAAGAACCAATTGATCGACAGAACTCGAGAGCACTCGGGCGAACCCTCACACTCCAGCACGTAAATCACGTCGTTCCATAACTGTACCCGAGAATAAAGGAGAGTACGCCGTGAGGTTAGACGAGACTGAACCAATGACGTTGTAAACAGCATTCATACTTCGAACAGAGAGCAAACGCAGCTAACCTGAGCTCCCTGACGTCAGCAGCAGACAACCCAGGTCAAATCTAACTCGGGTGCAATCTTCTCGTGACCAGAAACCGAGAAGAAATCGGCTGGACTGACACGACTCTGAGGCTCGAGCTTTTCGAACGAGCGAGGGAGTCTTAGACGCGGTGACCGGGGCCAACTTCCTCCTTAAACCCTAAGCCCCTGAGCCTCAGGGACATCCACGATCACGGACGCCAGAAACCTCCGCTCTGCTGTCCGAGCCTTCCACTGCATCGTACTGTAGAAGGGCGCCAAATCAACTACATGGGAGGGTAGAAGATTTATTGTTTTGGTTTTCAAGGCTACTTCTTCTTTCCTGCGGCAGGGGTAAGGTGACTTGGGAGCTCGTCGGGGTTGGTTGTAGAGGAGTTCATAGTAATCGTGGAGACCATTTGCTCAATATCAGAGACGGGAGATGACATGAATTCGAAGTAGAATTGATCATCCTGCAATTTTACCATTAGATCACCACGGGCACCGGAGAAGCCGTAGGTGGTGGGAGTGCGGATGTAAGGTCTGATAGAAATAGAGCTCAAAGGAGTGGAAATCTTTTTGAAGGGAAAAAAAGAAAAACTCTTAGTGATAGACTTTCACAGGGATCGGCAGTGTATTCGTGACAAAGTGGAACAGGGAGGAACTTTAGGTCACCATGGCGGACACGGTGCATTTCCACCTGGAGCGCATGCTGCCAGAGCTGGACGATTTGGAAAAACGGGGGCTTTTCAACCAGCAGGAGATCAAGGAAATTGTGAAGAAGAGGAGGGACTTCGAATATTTGCTGAAGCGCCCATCGCCGATAAAGCAGGACTTTTTAAACTACGTTGAGTTCGAACAAAATTTAGAGGCGTTGCGTAAGCTGCGCAAGAACGCGCTGGTAAGGGATTTGAAGGGCTCAGAGAAGTGGAGGAATTCTCTGAGCGATTACGCTAGTGTCATGCACATTATGCTCATATACGACAGAGCCTTAACGAAGTTCAAGGGGGATTTGAGCATGTGGTTGCAGTATTTGGAATTTTGCAGGTCCCACGCCCCCAGGAAGATGCAAAAGGTGTTGTTACCATACTCAAGTAGGCCTCATGTTGATTGGCTACCTTTCTGTACCATTAAGCTCTCTTGATTCCTGAGTTTAGGTGTTCAAATTCAAAGGTGTCCTAGGAACTGAGGATGATTCTGATATGGGCAACGGCCAATGGAGAGGAACTTGAAGGCTAGTCTGCTTGTACATGACGGTAATGTCTCTTGTGTAGTAATTTGTTTAAGGCCAATTCTTGCGGATTGTGTCTTAAATTCTAAGATTTTGATGTAATTCAAGTTTGGAGGTGAATGTTTGCGCATTGCACTGCCGAGCTAGTTATATAGAAACTCCCAGCTTATTACGAAGAGAAGTTGCATTTGTAGGTCACGTCAAAATGTCTGCAGCTCCACCCAAACGTTCCAGGTCTATGGATGTACGTAGCAGCTTGGGAATTTGAGCAAAATCTGAATGTGACTGCTGCTAGAGTTCTCATGCAAAGGGGTCTGCGCATGTGCCCCCGTTCTGAAAAATTGTGGATTGAGTACTTTCGTATGGAACTTACGTACTTGCTAAAGCTCAAAGCCAGAAAGTTGGTCTTAGGCCTGGATACGGAGAATTCTCTGAAGCCAAAGCTGACCAAGAAGAGCCAAAATGAGTCCGATATGACACTGAGAGATGTTGGGGAAGTATCCGAGGACGAAGAGTTTAAGTCAGAAGTTGAGAATGAAGGTGATGATGAAGCAGTTTCTCTCGAGGATCAGCTCAGCCTGAAGTTATCGGGAGCTATTTTCAAAAATGCTGTAGCAGCTGTGCCTTCAAGTCTCGACTTTCGACAACGCTTTCTGGAGGTCCTTGACAATTTCGAATTTGAGCAGAAAGAAGAGCTTGAAGATAAGATATATGCGAGTATCGCTCTGGACTTTCCTCGCAACGAAGACAGCTGGGATTGGTTGGCAAGGAGGTATATAGTGGGCCAGAAAGTAGGCTACCACTACAGCTTGATGGAGGGAAAGAGAAGGGCCCTTGAGGTATATCTAACCCTGGAAAATCACAAGGTGGTTTGACTCAAATTCTTCCTACCAGACCGATTCTCAAAAGATGTTCTATCTTGAGCTTCTATGCCTCTTCGCTTTACAGTGTTTTGTTGTCTTATGAATCTATTCTGCATCTTGTATCCGTGAATGTAGGTTTTGTCTCTCTTGTGGACCTCCCATGTCGAGTCTTATATCCTGGATAATTGGGTCATAATATTGAAATTTCTATTTTGGTTGGAAAGCTGACACTGGATTAATTTGGATTGTTTTTGTAGGTGTATGAAGATGGGCTGCAAGCGATCCCCTCGGCACACATGTTCGAACTGTATGCAAGATTTTTACTGGACATTCTAGACATGGACAGCACAGATCTCGATAGTAGCACTAGTCCCGATTCTTCAATAAGAAATAAGACTTATAGGCATGACATTGCGGATGAGCTGATCGAACTGTATGAAAGAGCCCTGGTTGCAGGTTTTGTGAGTGAGGCATTGGTAAAGGGACATCTTGAAATTCTTCTGAGAAGTGGTATGGTGCATGAAGCAGCCGAATTAGGTAGAAATTTTTGCGAGCGTTTAGACACGAGGAAATTCGCTAGCTTATGGGAGTGGCGGATCTCTTTAGAATTGGGCCAAATGTCATTATCCACTTCGAATGTTGATAGTATGCTGGCCATTTCAAAGCTTTTGCAGCAAGCATTGACTTGTGTCCCCCTATCTGATGCGAGGCGATTATATTTGATGGTAAGTCATTTTAAGCTCCCTCGAATTCTGTCAGCTCACAGGTCACAATATATTGTACTGGAATATTAGGAGTTGCGTTTCTCAAAGGACTTCGAAATCTTGGCCGTCTGTGGTACTAAAATAATAAACGAATTCAACCTTTGTTCCACCCGGGCAGGCTATGGAGTTTTATACAGGCCAGGAGAACCTGGTAATATCACTACTGGAGTCAGCGATGGCTGGTGGTTCCGGTGGACAGATTGGATCAGGGCTTGCATGCACCTTGGTGGATTGGATCCTCCATTCTCAAGGCATCAAGCAAGCTCGACGGGTTTATAAACGGTACTCCTTGTTGGTTGCCTTCTTTCAGATAGATAAATCTCACACAATGAAGAATCAATAATAGCTGATGTATTAGAGAGAGTTGTGTGGGACACGAAAGCGCCATAACTGTTATTCTCTAACGCAAGGGATTAAAGTGCAGAATTTTATTACTTTTAATTACTGACAATACGTTCAATGCTGTCAAAGTCCCTTTCAGTTTTACAGCCAGTTGTACATTGGAAGGTTGGACTTAACAAGAAAGACAGTCATTTCGTTTTTTGGTCTAAATACTACTACAAACCGGGAGTTCGAACATCTTCAAGGTTCTTGTTCATGTTTCGATATCTTGCGGACTTACTTCGACTGTCTTTGGAATTTTTGTGCAGCTTTTTGGCTCTTCCAGGTCCAAGTGTAGAACTCTTCAAGCACTGTATTAGTATGGAGGGACGTTCACTAGGCTCATCCGGTGCAACCCAAGAGCTACAAATCATTCGTAAGCTCTTCAATGAGGCCGTGGAGTTGTATGGCGAAAATGACACACAACTCTGGACCATGTATTATTTCGAGGAGATAAAGGTCACTTTACTTCATCAAACTTGGATCTGGACTGTCTAAATCTGCAAGCATTTACATGAAAAATGAACGAGATTTTGAATTCGGAATCTTCCCTGCCTTCCAGTCGCTCGTTAAGCCTTGGTTTGCAACTCTCTCGTTCTGTACTCCTAGTGATTTCTTGCTTCCAGTTTGTTCCTTTCTACTTGTTACGATGGAGGCTTCTTCTGTACATGATTTATTTTCGTACTTATACTGTTCAAATCTACATGAAGAGGAATAATTGGATGTCGATTAGTAAGACCGGATGAATGTTCTTATATTTCTCATCGGAGTGTTTTTGGAATGTATGCAGGCGGGGCACGTGAACGCGGCGAAGAATGTATATTGGCGAGCAAAGAAAGCACTGAAGGATCCTACAGCTTTTGTAGAAAGACATCAAATGTTATGAATATCAAGTGTCAAAAAAATTATCTGATTCTTTTCTTGCACTCACGGACTTGTATCCTTGACGTGTGTTGCACTGCCCTGCCCGCCAACCTCGGCAATGTGGGCAGTTTGTGGTCTTTTTGAAAGCGGTACTTCAAATGCTTGCTTGTCCCCGAGAGTTCGTACCTTCTGCTTCACCCGAGGGCATGTACGTACCTCCGTGAGGTTTACGTTTTGTTAACACACATCGGCTCTTTCTATCCTCTAGAGGCTTCAGTAGATCTTACGAGACTACGGCGAGCAAAGGATTCATTACTAGACGATTGTAAGTACGAAAGAACTTGCAGAACAAAAATATGGCTAAACCTGGTAGGTATGAGGTACAAATTTAGCAAAATAGACGAGGGACTGTGGACCCGTCAAAGGGCGAACGGGTTATTGGCAGAGGACCAGCTGCGACCGTAGGTTCTACCCAGCGAGTTCGAGCAGGCCCCGGTGGGATCCGTGGGTTGGGGCCCATCTTCCGACTCAGACAAAATTTCGTTTTCACAAGTAGAGCAATTCGGCCCAACTTCTTGTGCGGGATCTCGCAGGCAAAGACCAATTCAGAGTCCGACTAATTATATCCATACTCTCATGTAGTTCAAGTTCACACCCGTAACTTTGCAGATTAAATCCACCCAGCCATCTACTCAATCTTTCGAGATAGGCCGGAGACGACCGCATGCAAACATCCGGAGGCTCCAGAGACTCAGTGGGATGAGGTCCATCTGTGGTATTCCTGATTTGTGCAATCGTTCTCGGATGTTAAATCGCTGGACGAAATACAAAACATCTTAGGCAGGCAGAGGCACTAATGCAGTAGCAATTGTCTCACCTACTAGCGGAAGGCTGTCATGACGACGAACACGGACCTAACACTCTGATCATTACTACCAGTGCGGTGAGTGATTATTTGAGGAAACCGAGTAGAAGTCACAGTGTTCAAGACGTCCAACTGCCCCATCTCCATCAGATTCCATCCGACTTTTTGCCACCCTAATGATGCAGGGAGCAGATCAGTGTTCTTCTGCGGGGCACTATCAGAAGTCCGGGGTTTAAGCCCATCAATGCCTCCGGAATCAAGCTCCGTAGACCCGAGGCAGCACCGGGTAAAATTGGAGCAAGTGCTCTTCGATGAGCGCGGCTTACGGTAATACACCCACAGCTGCTTCGCTTCTTCGAATCCAGCGCTCCATTGAACTCCCCTCAGCCTTGCAATGCACCTTGAACCGGAAGAGCCTCTACCTGTGAGGAAACACCGACGGACATACGGTCCATGAGGTCGACGCCGCAAAATTCTGTAGACTCACGCCGTTGCCACAACTACTCTTCCGACAAGACAGCGGGCAGCACGCAAGAAAGATGGGAGACTGAATGCTCGCTCGCTCATGAGACGACAAGAATCGACTTCCAAAGATTCTGCCGGACGGACGGACGGACGTACGTACGTACTCCCCTCCCTCCTGTTGTCGAGGGATCACCAATTCATGCAGTTCAAGTCACAAAAACGTACATGAAGTCGAATCGAATCTACGTGTCCAGCTTAGTACAGTCCAGACTCGAGTACCTGGGTCCGGCAGTAGTCGTAATGGTAGAGTCGTATACTGTGACCGGCCGATCCCAATCATGGACATTAAACGAGAAGGACATCACCAAACTCATTCCGCCGTCGGCTGGCCTTTAAAGCTTCTCGCATACGCACGCGGCCACAAGCTTCCCACCCTCTACCTTTGGAAGTACCATTAGATTAGGGACGCAAATGGTGGAGACACCTCTTTCACAGATTACGCAAACGGCTCAAAGGCTTAATCCCTGCCGTAGCTGCCATCCCGGTGACCGATAGTTGCAGGTTTTTTCTGCAGGCCTCCCGGTAGTCGGTAAGATAAGCCCCTATGGGATGGACTACTGTATTTTTGCAAGAGAGAGCTCCTGTCTTGGACGACAATTGATTGCTCTTTGTTTGGTTTAGCACGAAGGCGCGGCGAGCGATGGCGTGATCTAGTAGCTAAGGGCCGCACTTCGAATGGCATCGCTTTATCTCGATCCAATAAAATCTTTTACGAATGCGCGTGTTGCGCTATTCTCGAATATCAAATTACATGAACCACACTTGTTCACCGTGATTAAAAGATGCTGTAATATTCTCACATGGCAATTGTATAATCGTTTGTTCGTTCGCTCGATGCTGATCGACGGAGTCACCATTTCATCTTGAAGACTACGATGTGGACTTGTGAAGGTTTGTTATGGTCAGTTGAAATATCATTCGACAACATGAAATCTCGAAGACGACAGATGTGAATTTTGTGAAAGTTGGATATCCTCAGCATATTATAACAATCACTTAATGCATCTGAACGCGACAAATGTGGGGATTGTGGAGCTTTATGTTCAACAGTTCAGTCCGTGCGATCCTAGAAGATGATGGAAGTCGTCGATTAAAGCTTTGAAAGAGAATATACCAGAAACTGAGGGAGGGAGGAGGCAGGGAGGAAGGCCATATGTTTCTTTTGTGCGGCCGCCGGAAAGGCCGGTAGCTGGCAAGGCCACTCCGCTGCGCGTGACCGAGATTTTGGTTCGGCCCCGGTGGTTTGTGTATACGGAAGCGCAGTAAGAGAGGACGCTACAGGTTGACAATGTACACTTGGGCTCTTGTTGTCGCTCCTTGGCCTCATTCTTGTTCATGTGAAAGCGAGACTCGCCTGCTGCCAACTCCAGTCAGTCCCAGGAAGAGGACCCTCGACCAGACAGACAGAAACTAAGAGAACGAGAGAGCGAGAGGACTTAGGGATTGTGCTGTTGTTCTTTTACCTGGGTACTCCCTGTCGAGCTCTTTTTCTTCGTCGTTTTCTTCCTTCCCTCTCCTCCCTGTTCGCGCTCCTGCAGAGCTCTAGTTCTCTCCGTATCAGCGACAGGTCGTTTGGTGCCTTCTTCGGTCGTTCGTTTGCGAGGGAGGGAGGGAGGGAGGGAGGGAGGTGTGGTGGTGGTGGTGGTGGGTGTAAAGTACGTTGAAGTAGAAGAAGGGTTGCTTGTTGCAGGAGGAACGGATGCGAGACGAGGCAGTGACGATTTGATCGATCAGGACTCTGGCGTTTGAGGGAGTGTTGGGGGCGAGAAGGAGAAACAGTGACCTAACGGGAGGAAAGAATCCCGACAAGGATGCTCATGATCGACTGGAGGTCCATGCAGTCCGGGTGCCCGTTTTGTTGTGAAGCAGGGCGACGCTGGTTGTGACCTCGTCGCGGAGTTTTGCTTCTTGATATGCTTCCGAAGGCAAGCCGTTTTGAGTGCGATCACTACGGACGCTATTGCGTTACGGAATTTGCGATATTTTGTTATAGGATTTCTGGTCACTTTTTCCCGCGGGGGCACGAGGTCAAGTCTGTATTATCAGAGAAGGGAAGGTAGATGGAGGAGTTTTCTTGCTTCTCCTGAATCTCTGAGGTGCAGCATTTTTAGGGCTTTCACCTAATGGTTTCTGTCTCAACCGCTTCTCGACTGGGGAGTTCCATGCAGAAATTAGCTGCTAGGGCCAGGATATTACCTGCAGCTGCCTTCTTAGCTTGAGGAAAGATGGCGGGAATGGAAGTTGATGATGGTCCGACAAAAGTTGGGGGCAAGCGGGGCTTCTCTCGTTCCGGCATTACTGGTAGAGGATGGGTGGGGCAGCAGGTGTGTCGATACTGGCAGGAAGGACGGTGTATCCGAGGAGAAGACTGTCAATGGGTTCACCCGGACGGCGCAGGCCCGACTGGACGTCCTCATGCCAGTAATGGCCTTGCCAATAAGAGACCCAGTAACGTCATTGACAACAGGGGTGATAATCGTTTAGATAATCGTGGAGGTTTTTCTGATGGGGCATCGGGAGGTTTTTCAAGTGGTAGCGGAGCGAGGCGTAATCCCCCATCTGCTAAATGGGGCCGGCCTCATAGCAAGAACAATCGAGCTGGAAGAACGGCGCCGGATGTTGGGAGGAGACCTCGAGATAAAGTATGCAGCTTCTGGTTGAAGGGCAATTGTCAAAGAGGCGATGAGTGCAACTACCTCCATGCGCATACTGCAAATCCGGACATCAATCTGATCAAGCAATTGGACGGCCATGGAAAGGTGCCCCCCTGACTTTTAAGGCCAGTGACCTGAACAGGTTTTAGGCCCTCGGAATTCGAACGCAGTCTTTGACGAATGAAATTTACGGTTCTGTTCTGTCACAGCCATAATGATGCAAAAAGTAAGTTAGGGTGTGACCTTAACTTCGAGTTTTACCTCGGAATCATGCAGACTGTACGAGCTATAGAGTTGCCTCATGGCTCCTCCCACCTTTACAGTGGGGGTCTTGATCAAACACTCAGGGTTTGGGATTGTAATACTGGAGAGGTAATCCGCGGAAACTTTCACTCTTCGCTCATCTCCCAGCTCTTAAGAATTTTATTCTACATATCGGTTTCAAAGCCGTTGTTTAACCTCAACTGCGAACTCACCAAGAGAAATGCTGTACTTTTATCACTGGGTTTAGTTCATGTGTATGTAGCTATTCACTTACCGGACATGGTTGTTTACTTCATCAACATATCTATTCCATTCTTAGTTTTTCGAAATTTTCTGGTAATCTTCTGAGGGCACCTAATTTTACTGTACTTTCTAGCGCTCAAACGAAACCCCAGTGAGAAGAGAAACATTTACTGAGTTTGTAAACTTGATTTACGGCAGTGCACAAACGTTGTCCCCATGGGTGGAGATGTTGGGGCACTTCTAAGTGCAGCCACGTGGCTCTTTGTTGGTCTACCGAATGAAGTGAAGGTTGGTGGATTCTTCATCGGGCTATCACATTTTCCTCATGCGCATATTCTTTTCTTAGCTGCTAAAAAGTGTAGACATGTGGCTCAAGATGATGTTCTGACCGCAGATATGGGACATGCAAACACAAGCTCAGCAAAGTTTGTCTGGACCTCAAGGAATGGTTCACTCTTTAGCAGTCAGCGCAGACATGCTTTTTGCCGGAATTCAAGTAAGTTCTTATGGGCTGCCGATGTTGACTGAAAATACTTCAACTTGAGCACGGCACAGAAAGGCTTATGTTCCAGAAGTTACTGTTGATGATTTGTTGAAGTTGTTTGCAGATGATGATACTTTTTAAAATGTTTACTTCATGTGCTGATATAGTATGTATTCTGATCTTTGTGCTACAATTTCCAGGATGGCAGTGTTTTGGCTTGGAAGTTCAGCACCATTACAAACGCGTTTGAGCCAGCCGCTTCTTTACTTGGGCACAATGGAGCGGTTATAACCTTAATGATTCATGGCAGCCAGCTGTTTTCAGGCTCAATCGACAAGTCTATCAAGGTCAGTGTATCACCTCTGAACACGGGAAATGTATGATTTTCAAAACTTTGCCAAATTACTTCTTGCTTATTCCTTCGCAGATGCAAATCGCTCAACGCTTGTGCTTCAGATAGCATGACAACATTTTATCCTATTGTTTCCATTGTGGAGTTACTCAGACTTAAGAAGAGATGGCCTTTTTATCAAGAAAACTCCGAGCTCTACATTTAGCTTCTTTAACTTGCAGCTGAAGAATATTTGCTTGAAAACATGTAGCTCTGCTTGTGACCTTTACATTCTTGTCCTCTTTGTTTGAATGAGCGACAGACATATGTGAGTTGTAAATTTCGTCTTGTACCTCGCCAGTTTGTGCAAGGTTCAGTGCATCCTAAGCCCCTGCGGTTGATTATACAAAACTGAACTTAAATTCCATTGTGATTTTCATGATGAAATCGTCAGCTAAGATTTTTCCATGCTTCTTGAGGAGCTCAGCGTCCATGGAGAAGAGTTTAAAGGGATTCATCTGCCCTTGACCTTCCATATAGACATAAATTAGATGCTGTCCATCGGGATAAATGTTATCTTTCTCCATCTTTAAGAAAATCCTCCAAACCGTCAAGAGCCCGTTGAACCTCAAACTTTTACAAAGTAAAGGTTTCCGATCCGGTCAAACTCGATGCTAGCAGCAACTTATTGGCTTTACCTGTTGGCATGTTTTTTATCCCTGAAAGGTCCAAACTACAGTGTCCTTAGTTTTCATCCGTAACAGTTATCGAAGTCTCTTTTGTTTTTTGTTTTTTCAAACTCTGTAGTGGAGAGACCTAGATAACTGTTACGAATGAAAACTAAGAACTAACTAGCGCTTTGATACCGTTTCAAAATATGCTCCTGTCTACACGATGCTCTTTCTTGCCTACGACATTCTGTAGTCGAATAGAAGACAGGGCAAGTATGACAGAGAGGAATCACATCAGACACAAAAAAGGTTCATAAGTGTGCATATTTACAGGTTCATGTCTACCTTTACCTTACTGATTAGTAACTATAACACGAGTGAAGGTTCATTGACCTAATACCTTACGGACGAATGATGATGTGCTGAGTTAACAGGGATTTATCCACTGCATTTGATCAACCTTATCTATTTTCGTTAGTTGTAAAGGTTATTTGTGAGGAGAGTCGAATTAATGCCTAAATGTTTGCCTTCTTTTACAAGTCCTTGACAACAGTGTAATTTTCTGGTGTAGATTCAGACGTCGTTCTCAATAATAAATTTGCTTAGTGTCATAATAATATCTCGTGAGGTCAACTGGCTAGATGTCTTTTTTTTATATTCGCCATCTTTGACTAATATGTCCAGTACTGATTATACTCAAAATCAACAAGTTTCTGACTTTACTTGATGATGTTGTGGTGTTTGGATCTTTCATCAGGTTTGGGACTTAGGAACTGGTCAGTGTGTTCAAACTCTTCAAGGGCATACACATGTTGTGATGCGACTACTTGTCTGGGACAAGTTTTTGCTATCGTGTTCTCTCGACGGCACAGTAAGAGTGAGTCATCAAAATGAATTCAAATGTCTGAAGCTTGCTCGTTTCGTGTGGTTTCTTATATCTTACATGTTTTTCTTGTTACTGTTTGTTCGTTATTAGGGTTGAATCTGCTCCAGGGATCTCACATTATGTGTGATGATTTGATAGGTTTGGGGTCCAAATTCTGAAGGCTTCTTCGAATCAAGGTATACACACCCTGAAGACAATGATGGAGAAGTTAATCCAAGAAACGTGAGTATATTTCTTCACTCGTTCACCTCATCACGTGTCTTGTGTAGGTAGATCATGGGTCATTGGCTCGTCCTTATCTTTTCAGTTTGTGTCTGATGCTCAAACTGCACTGTTTGCGAAAATCATGCGTTACTGATCGTTCATCTTTTCAGAGCAGGATTTCCTAACCCTGGACGTGTCTACTGCAGGTCGAGTTAGCTGGCGCATTAACCATGTGTGGCACGATGGATTCCTCTGGGAAACCAGTCTTGATATGTTCATACAATGACAATACCGTTCACTTCTACGATCTCCCAACGTGAGTTTTCTCTGTATGGTGTTTGTAAACGAGGATGCTTACATTATTGTCATATTCAAATATGAAGGGTAAAGCCAAAGTTTCGGCTTTACCCTTCATATTGTCATGCAAGTGCATTGAAATGACTTCAGATAAATAGTTTCTGAACCCATTTTGTTCTTGTTGGACGGATTTGTTTGATCAAATTCTGCAAAGACAACAAGTTTCATACTTTACCAGAAATCAGTACTAGTCAAGACAAGACGCACATGAGAAAGTCTACGACCTTTCTGGACAGAAGTAGCTTTAGTTGAAATGAGTAGCATGTCATTTTCATGCAAATAAGTTGAAAAGCACCGACTGAATGGAAAATATCGTCTCTCAAATATTGTGACTTTGCACAATCCCTGGTTGGCTGTGTACATGCAGGATGCCTCGATACATTTCCCCAGGTGAATGGCTTTTAGTGTCGGTATTGTAGAGTCCTGATCTGTATGTGACATGGAATGTGCAGGTTCTCAGAACGAGGAACCATACAAACTCGTGATGAGGTTCGGGCTATGCAAGTAGGCCCGGGAGGTCTTGTATTTTCTGGAGAGGGTAGTGGGGGTGTTAAGGTGTGGCGTTTTGCAGATGCTGCGACTAGTTAAATAAACTAGTGTCTCAATGAAAACGTGTGATGTTTTTAGTACCGTTGCCAGTAGAAAGTACCACCTGAAAAGAAGATGAATAGAAGGTGATGTGAAAAGATTAAGATGCAATGTCGGCGTTCCGAAAACTTTTCTGAGGATCTAGATTGTGAACTAGACGAGCCTCTCATTTGGGGCCTTGTTTATCAGTTCCCCTGTTGTTCAGCATCAGATAGGGGAATTTTACGGCTGAAAGGAACTCCTGTCAATCCCGTAGAAAGTTAGTCATGACCTTCTTGAAGCGTCTCTTGAACCTCTTGTAGGGGTCGGCTGAAGTTAGCACAAAGCTTCCACCTTGCCTGCAAGGAGACCTAAGGTCGATGTAGGCTTTGTTATTTCCCTCATGACCTAGCCCAAGTCCAGGGTTGGAAAGAGCGGCGGGGTCTTATATAATTCGAAGGTCTTTTTTCCAGTGACCTACCTCTTCTCGCTTCTGCTCTTCCTGCTCTTTCAGAAGTCGAAGACCAGGCACAGATTTCCATTATCAGCGATGAATTTTCCGTTGTATTGTTTTCATTGATTATGTAATTATTGAATTATGGAGCTATCAGCGGGAGCATTTAGATGTATGCGGTGTTTATATATCGCTGGGAATGATGATCGTCCACGGAGTTGACGAAACTGGATGAACATTGGGTTGTTGCTCATAAAGTGTATACGTTTATCATAGAATCGACATTACCATAACCAGTATTGGCGTAGCGAACACAGTTGTCTGTATGCGGAGCAGTATATGTTATGAACATAAGATTTAGGTTAATTAGTATGGCCCAAGCTTCACGCTTTGCTGTTCCCATTCTGTTTTTTTCAGCTAGTTTACCGTATACATACTTGTTTTCATTATTGTTCTTTCCTTCAGGCTTATTTCGGCCTGGAGCTTAAAAAACCGGGTCCCTAGTCCATCATCCAGGGAGGGTCTTCCTTACAATGTCTCAGCCGATCGGCCAGGGTTCTTCGGAACATCTTCGAACTCGATATCTTTTCAAAATTAATTCTTACACAGGCAAACGGCGGTCGTTGGAATGTGAAACCAAGACACACCTGAGTTGACGTGCATAATATTATGTGAGGGCAGTGGAGCCTTCTACAATATTTGTTGTCAATACGTTGTCAATTTTAAGCAGTTCAAACTTCACTTGAATGCAATTGAGTCTTCTTTCTAAAATATGGACGATCCTTAAATGCCATAGCTTTGACTATTGGCTTTGTTCCTCATTTGAACAGCTAAGCAAACCTTTCTCAACTTCCAAAGATTTCTCCTTGATAGTCTTACCCTTAATTTGGTACAGGTTCAGTTTGTGGAAATCTTTCTTAGCAAATCAATTATCAACTACTAAGGAGCTAACTTCGCAGGGAATGATTAGATAATGGCAGAGAAATTGAGATAGGGTAAAAAAAAGTTGTTTATAAAATATGATTGTATTTATAATAAGATTTAAATATTAAGTTTAGCTTAATCATTATTATGTTTAATTAGTTATAATTAAATTGAATAAATAGATATGATATTTTTTGATATAATAGAGTGGAGAATGAGAATAATTTTTTATTTTTTTTATAATAATCAAAGAATCATATTACATGATATGGCTATATTAATTTTTCTTGACTTGATAAGGACCTTTGGTGAGATTGACTTGATACATCAATCTCAATTGAAAGGTTTTTGGGCTTCTAAAAGCTCCAAGAGTATCAATAGCATGTTAGTATGTAATCATTTTTATTAAAAATTATGAAATGAAAACCGGTAAGAGAAAGTAACATATTTATTACTAGAATAAAATTATAATAATATGAATAGAGAGTATGAGAATCATCTCTCAAACCTTATTCTTGGGATACACCAAACTCATTTGGAAGATTTTTGGGTTTCTAGAAAGTCCAAGAGTATCAATAGCATGTAATCATTTTTATTGAAAATTTTGATCTCTATCTTGATGAAAATTGGTAAGAAAAAGTTACATGTTAATTACTAGAATAAAATTATAATAATATAAATAGAGAAGGTAAGAATCATATCTCAAACTTCGTTCTTGGGATACACCAAACTCAATTGGAAGATTTTTGGGCTTTTAAAAGATCCAAGAGTATCAATAGCATGTTAGCATATAATCATTTCTATTGAAAATTGTGATCTCTATCTTGATGAAAATTGGTAAGAGAAAGTTACATGTTAATAACTAGAATAAAATTATAATAATATCAATAGAGAGAGTAAGATTCATCTCTAAAAATCTTGTTCTTGGGATACCTTTGAACATTAATGAAAGATTTTCAACTTTTGAGTGATATCTAAGTTCTTTGTGAAATGTATTACATGGGAGAGTTGTCATGAAAGTCAAGTCAGAAGTTTTGATATTGAAAGTTTGTATAAGAGGATGCACCATGGTTAAAATTATCCGGGATTGAAGTATATTTTTAAACTTTGATGAGGTTTCAAAAAATCATTGGAGTTTATCTAAATAAGAGTCAATCTAGAGGTCAAAAATGAATCAACACCTTTGTTGGTGCACCAAATTGACTAAATATAAAAGCTAAGAACGCAGAAATTGTTCCCTCAATTCATTTTTCACACAATGCCACCAACTCAATCCACTTAAAAAAATGCTACACCATGATCAATACATATAAATGATGTCATATAGTTAATAAAAAAAACTTTTGATCAATTTGTGATCATTGTTACATGAGCTATACATATTTTTCCTTCATGTTACTAACTGTCAACAATCTTTGCTCTTTGCAACCCTAGACACTCAATCTAAAATTTTTAAATCAAAATATGAAAAATAAATTCATTATAAATTCAAATATATTATATAGATAATAAAATAAATAGTGACTCATGTAAATGAATCGATATTAATATCATCTATTTATGGATAAAATTTGATATAGGGATTCAAGTGGTTGTTAATTCTCTTGAGTATTCGTAACTTGGAGATATAGTGCATTTTATCTAAATGCAACAACTTTAGAAAATTTTAACTTATTCAACTTATGAATATTGTAAAAATAATATAATTATAAATTAACATTGCATTAACAAATAAGAAGATATTGAAAATACACTGATTTGTTAATTCTTTATCTATGCAAAAATATAATTAAACAAAATTTTCAATACGAACGTTATTTGAAAAATTTTGAAAAAAAATATTTATTATAATATTTTAAAATTTTGAATTATTATCATATTATTTAAGTTAAGTTTCACTTAAAAAATAAATTTTGAAATAAAAATTTCATGCATACTTGTTCAAATTAAATTAACTAATATATTTAACCAGACATGCATCTCCAAAAATTGAAAGTAGAAGAGAATCCTCCCCCAGTTCTCAAAATTTTTAGGATCTTAAATTTATGAGATTGTTAGATGTGTACATATCATATTTTGAAATAATTCTCATAATGCACATATATACATATAATTTTTAATTTTATACAAACCTACAAACATACAATAAAAATATACGTATGTCTATTTGTCAAAATAAATATTCATATTTGTGATCTTATGAATTATTCATTTATTTATTTTTTAAAGAATAATGTTATACATATTTCATACAATCGAGAGCCTATATCAAATGAGTCAGCTCTATAACAAGAGGCTCTTTGAACATGCCAAGGATAAAAGATTTTCTCATTAGCACATAATTCCATGAAAATTTTAGCTTTAGAAGAATGCATCAAAAGATTTTTTTAATCACAATAAGATAGATAGTGGTTAAAATTGTTACTTCTTCTTTTAAAGCTTAAATTATGAGACTACACTCTTGAACCTTGAGCACTTAAAAATTGTATTTTTTTTTGCTTCTAGATGTTATAAGATTGATATTTTTAATGTCACTATTGCTTTATATAGTTGATTATTTAATGATTATGATTGGATGAGGTGATATGTCGACTCAATATGATTACAAATCAAGTAAATTTATGAGTCATGTTGAGGATAAATTGCTAGCCAGTGAACTTGGTTAGTCAACAAAAGTAGAAATGATTTTGACTTTGTTGACCTGACTTTGAATTTGAATTCAAATAGCTCAACTTTACATTTGAATGAACCTCATCTACAAATGGGAGAAAATCTGATTGATTGAATCATCATATAGACTTAACCTAGATCTAACAGTCATTATACAAGATCAAAAATATATAAAATTTTGATTGAGAGTTGATAAATTTATTCTCTACTTTCAAGCTTGAAGCTCAATGTTTTTAATTGAAAGAGAGACTAAGAGAAAGGATTAGAAGGTTTATCACAAAAGAAAAATCCTATCATGTGGTTCTTTAAGAGTGCTAGATGATAATTTGAGTAATTATGGTGAGATGTAGATTGATTCATGCTTAAATTGTATGCTCAAGAAAAAAAATATTCATGTAAATCAATAAACTCAATGCATTAACATTGAAGAGTGATTTGTTGGTAGATTTGGGTGAGCATGAGTGTATGCTTATGTGGTTGCTAGAATCTTGAAGATATGAATGGTGTTTTCACAATATCTTGGGGATAATTATCTAAAAAAGTTGTTAGTTTGGAATTGTGGGTTCCCTGTTAGTAGTTCTAGTGTACTTTTTTTTATTCTTCATGCAACATATATGACCCTAGCTTAGTTACTAATTGCTCTATGATTCAATGACCAAAAAAATTAATGTATGTTGCTAGTTATTGGATAGTTGTGAAAACCATAATATTTCTCAAGTATATTTTGTACAAGAATTACATCTAGATTTTTCATTTTTAAGTGTAAATATTTATTTTTTTAAATATCGTAAAATATTACATCCATATTTTTTCTCCAAGAATTACAACTAGTTTTACAACTATGAAGAGGAATTTATTTGATATTTCTTTGGAATCCAACTATTTTTTGGTTCTTCTTCATGTTTCAAAGTATACATGATTTTAGACATATGTAGAAGGTTTCGCAAGGACATGTCAATGAAGTTAAATCACACTGCATTTGATAGTGTATATAATAATAGAATATACATAGCAAAAAAGATGGGTAGACAACATCAAGCCATATATGAATGAAACTAGAGGAGTAAGATGGGGTTAGGTCCCAATAGTATCACAATGGGAAATATGTCCTACTACACCGACGATATTTGAAGTATCTAGGTCAAACAGTTTACATACTACATGATCATCGAAAGAAGCATCATCTAACATGATTGTTCACCTATGAATTGCATCAGCTAGTGCTCTCTTTAGATCAATGGATATACATTATCTTAAAAAGGCTAAAAAATAAGCTAAAGATAGTGATACCCTATGTTATATAGTATGGTAAGTTTTCACACACTTTCTCACGAATATGTCAAAGTCGGTATTTATAGCTCCATATAACTCCAAAGCTAGAGGAACAAAAAGATGATCTCTGTGCATATCCCTATACTTTGATACCTTGGTTATTGCCCCTCCACTTGTCATTCATCTAAGATGATGGACAATCACCCCCTTTAAAACACTATCACCTGAAGTATATGTAACCACAACGTCTACAAAACTAACTTGGTCCTCCCGAACTAAGTATATGTCTGCCCTAATCCAAGTTGACTGCAAGACACTGCAACACCTCATATATGTGAGGTATCCACCATCTTGTGCCATAGCAAACACCACATCCTTAATGACATCATGGATAGCTATCCTCTATCATCCAAATGAACAATCGATCATATGGATCCATGCTGCATCTAAAGTAGTATCACATGTGAATAATGAAGATGTCAATGGGTGGACCAAGCCAAGACGGAACGTCATCCCTTAGAATAGGTAGCTGCTGCGAGTCGGAAAGCCTTGATGCATGGTTGAGTCAAGATCCACGAGCCTCCATTCTTGCCGAAGCAAGAGTGTAGACGAGCCTTAGTAGTACGAGGAATGCCCGGATCCACGAAGAGAGAATATAGAGTGTGCTAAAAATGTCTGTCCATCAAAGTAAACTGTAGGCCTCTAGTCCAATTGGTGGACAAAGAGGAAAAAGACGAGAGTTCATGATGTACCTCTTGGGGGTAAAGCATTTTTTGTCTATCGTAATAATACTTGTAAAATAAATGACCCCTCATCCACGTCTCTTGTCATGGACCTAATTGCAATCACAAATCGGGAAGATAACAAAGGTCTCAATAGTGCCTAACTAGCCAAAAATGCTATATGTGTCGTCTCCTCTATCGATAATAAGCCTACTCCTCCACACAAAATAGGCAAAGATGTTTGTCTACGTGTCAAGTCTCCTATCACACACTCCCGGATCCGATGATGTCACCAAAGACATCTATGATACTCTTATCAAAGGCTGTAAAATATGATATGAATATTGATGAATGAGGAGCCGTGTGAAGGAGATACTGGATCGACGAGTAATACTAGAGGAGAATATACAAAATACCACATGCGGAACCCCTTGTAGAGGTCATCTACATGCAGTACATCCTCACCAAGTGTCATATCTAAATAGCATGAGACAAAGTCATACTTGCACTTCTAGAATGCGTAAGCTGTATGTAGATGTCATATATCAATATGGAACTTGGAAACAAAGAGGAATGACCAAAGGAGACCATGCTATACAACTTGACACCTTTAGTCTCAAGACTCTAATATGAAGTTAGGTAATCAAGTAATCAAAGGGCATGACTAATGTATTCCACTATGTTGTGCTTGAGGTGTTTTTCGTTATGCTCAAGAGTGGAAACATCACTCCTTTTTTTTCCTTTTTTTTTCATCACTCCACTAGTCCGGGTTGCTGTTGAAGAGAGTATAGTGCACATTTATTTTATTTTATTTTACTTGGACACTGCACAAGGAAGTCCCAATGTCCCAGTTGGGGCGTGAGGAAGCCAATACGTGGTAGTTTTACGTGGTATCTGAACGCCATGTCTAGATGTATCCAGCGTGTGATAGGAATGATTGGGATTGAATCCAAATGTACGAAAAAGGTACATGAGGGTATTATTGTATACGCACAAGAAGGACAAGAACGTGCAGCTCTAAGAGTTCAATGACAACCTATAGGACGATTGGACTGGAAGATTGCGGAAACCTAAACCTTCCCTCGACGAGCTTTGGTGAGAGTACCGTAGGGTGGATTAGTTTACGGCAGTACTAGTACTCGAAGACTGGATCCGATTACCTTGTATTGTCGTTTGTACGCGAGGTGTGATTGGCATTTGCAGGACGTTCTTCACACCGATCTATCATGGATTTGATTGATTAGGCGCATCCGGGACGTGTCCTTCTGGTGGCGAGAAAGTAACTCCTGCACTACTATTCTCTCGCAATTTGAGCTACCGCAGAACTTCAGAAGTTGCAACAGGCTCCAGTTCTGTTCGTTGTTTCTTTCAATTTGTTTTCTTGAGGCAGATCATCGGCCTGGAGCCTTGTGCTTTTACAGGCGCTCAACCCCCTGCGTTGCCATGCGGTGGAGGCAACCGGGTCCCGAGCCCACCATCTGCGAGCGTCCTCCCCTACATTTCACCCAGCCTGGACTCGAGCACGGAGTTGCCAGCCAACCTTGCTCCAGTTGTGTTCATCCTTGTACGACTTGATGGGTCTTCCCATCCCTTTTGTTATTTTAATGTGTCTTTCTCTCGTTCGTTATGAAATGAAGGGAGAAAGTTTCCAGAGGGGAGGGCAGTAGGCTGCAGCGATTCTCGAGAAGTCAGAGAGTTGGAGGGAGGGTAGAGTGAGAGTGCCTATCTTCTAAGTACATGAGAGTCGGGTATCATGCAATACTGTTGCAGGGGATTAATATACATGCCAACCCAGGCACTAATTGACCTGGATCGATGGACGAGATTTGTGAGCCGTACTGCAGCAGTACTCGACTGTACCAGCTTGGCTATCTAAGAGTTACTTGAGAATTATAAAAGTCTCGTAGTATAGACCCTGCAAGAGCCAAAGTTTATTAATTGTGTAATTATGTTAAATAAATTGTTCTCCAGTAGAGAGTATGATCATGTGATTCTTTGGTCGAATCATAGTAGGATATTTGGCAATGAGATATATATTTTTGTAGATTTGGTGTGGATGGGTAGGTTTATTATTGATAGAATAGTCTGCACTCCACCTTTAGCATTTTGGACTAGAAAATCACTCTCTGCACCTTTGTTATCTTGTGATTGGACATAGTCCCATCCTTAAGATGTATGTGAGGGACGTGGATATGGGATCAATATCTTTGCATGTACTATTATGCCATACAATAGATCCTTTACGTCTAGAGGTGACATTTTCCTCTTTGCCCACCGATTGGACTAAAGGTCTACAATCCACCTTGACGGACGGACAGTTTCAGCAGGCTCTACGTTCATTCTTAATGGATCCGGCCATTTGTCATACTACTAGTGCTCGTCTACGATCTTGCTCTAGTAACGGTGCAAGCTTGTGGATCTTGGATCAACCATGCATCAGGGCTTTCCGACTCGCACCAACTACTTTTTCTGTAACGATGAGATTTCGTCTTGGCTTGGTTCATCCATTTACATCTTCATTACTCACATGTGAATGTGGTGTCACTTTAGATGCACAAGATGTTTATATGACTCGTTGTCCATTCGGAGAGTGGAGGATAACTACCCATGATGTTATTAGGGATATGATGTTTGCTATGGTGCGAGATGATGGATACCTCACATGGAGGAAGCATTGGTATGTCTTGCAATAGACTAGGGTTATGATAGACCTATATTTGGTTCAAGAGGACCATATTCCTATGGCAGACGTTGTCGCATGGACATTGCTTCTCTCTGAGAACGCCTGAGCGCCTGGCTGTAAAAGAATCCTCTTGAACCTTGTGTGAGTTTACAATCTCTTCTGCTTCTCCTCAGCACTCCACATTCGAGTTCATTGCAACCGGTAAAACTTCAGCGGAAGAAGATTATGATATTCAATAATAAGATCAATGACTCTCACCTAAACTTCACATAAAATTTCTCTATAACATTTTTGTTCTCTCAAAAAAGTTTTATATATTTCACTTGTCTAGATCTCTCAGAACAATTGTCGAGTTACACACTGTATCACAAGGCAATATGCTTACCCCTATATACTAAAACCATCACACATCCCAATCCTTCCTTCCAATTGCTCTCAAATTTCATGAGAATGTCACTTATCATCCAAACTTTAACTATGAAAAGTTTTATTCATCAAAATTTTTGAAAGCAAAAGATATTATTGCTGTACTAACTTCATGAAAGTTAATGCAATCCTGCAACTCTGACAGTATATACAAACTTCAAGCTATCACTCCGTACTCAAAACTCATCCAATTGAGTCGAAATTTCAATCCAAGCATGAGCTTGAGTTGTAAACTATATTTCAGTTGAATCAGATCTCTCAAAACCTTCATAAGATTTTCAAAAACACTCCAAATACACTCAAAGGTCTAAATTTCTCTTTCTATCTTTGAATCACCATATCAGAGTACCAAACCCCTCAATTGTATCCATTTGCAAGCCCACACCGTAGCTCTCCTTGTCAGCTCTCTAACCCTGTCCTTAAATCTTTGAATGTTTTCTTGGAAGACTTCCAAACTCCTCAAAATCTCGAAGAACCTATCTTTGAATCACCATATCATAGTATCAAACCGTTCAATTGCATCCATTCGCAAGCCCACACCGTAGCTCTCCTTGTCAGCTCTCCAACCCTGCCTTAAATCTTTGAATGTTTTCTTGGAAGACTTCCAAAACTAGCTTCATATTAACTTAGAGCTTTACAACTATCCTAAACACACTACTTAACCATCATATAGACAATATGAGTTATCACTAATAAAGAGTCAAAATGACAACTCGAAACGGGTTAAGTATGAACGGAACTACAAACGGAACCAGGGAATTTATAATTTGAAAATAATACTCCTCGCCAAAATTCCTAACAATCAACTCCATATGGCTTATTTTCGGTAACTATAGTGATGGATTGGAATCCAGGTGTCGAAAGCCACCACTACTGGAATATTCAGATCCATAGCGCCCAAACTACCGTACTTAACAAAAAAAATGATTTGGCACATTTCAAATAGTAATCTTCTTAACGTTAAGATTACACGATTTTGGCTTGAAATAGTGATTATTTTGTTAACTTTTCAAGAACTATTTTCAAAATTCAAAAACATCCGAACAGTGTATTATAGTGTTTCTAGGTCCAATGATTGCTGATTGGAGAGAAGTGATTGATAAACACCATTCTTCTCGTGTTTCGCCAAATATTCAGTCATCTTAGACTAATCTTCAGAACGAAAATCCTGTCCATATGTAGCGAACGCCTTTGAAATCTGTCAACGTGTCGACATCTTCCCCATCAAGCAGTATGAATGATCATCCCCTCTGAAATTGAGTTGTGTCACGTGTAGGATCAATAACCACCACGTTGTCGTGTTGTGACGCGGCTTCTATGAGAAGATGATGACATATGTCATCTTCAAAATTGTTGTCATGACGACGATACTTTAGGTTAACATAGCCGACGTCGTATTATAAGGATATTAAGAGCTCACGGTTGGATCGACTTTGTATGGCCAAGATGTTGAAAAGGGTTCAAGAGATATTATTTTGGACCTTATCAGATATAAAGTGTGGTCAAGGTGGCAAGGGTATAGGAGAGATCTAGAACATCACTTTGCTCACTAAGGAGCTTATCTAATCGAAGTGGAACCGACGTAGGATATGGATAGAGGACAACATGATCCTCCAGATGTACCGATGCCCAATCCATTTGTGATCAACATCTGATGTCTTCATCATGATCACTTTCATTTTCGCTTAGTATATCACTTTGGAGATAACTTTATGCAACAAGTGATAAACTCTCCACACCCGATTATTCTTCAAGTTGTTTCCTACGGCATGATTTGGGACCTAACAGTTTACGTTTTGATTTACCGTACTTAACAAAAAAATAAATTAACAAAATAATCACTATTTGCGCCAAAAGTGCTCCTCGTTAATGAAAAAGTAAATTTTTGTTAACAAAATAATCACTATATGAACGATTCTATTATCAAAATAATTACTTGTATGATCAATGTTCAGGTTTCACGGACTTGAATTTTGTTTGAAATTCTTGGGTTATTTTGGGCACACTGACTTGTAATCCGACTGAAAACTTCGGAACTCCGTCCAAACTGTGAGCCGTCAAATTTCCAGCGAGAGGTTGCCTTGGCGTGATTCAACAAATGAAGCGGTTTTTGCTACAAAATCTAGACAACAAAAAATGGGTGGAGGCTCAAGTGAAGCGTCGGAAATCCCAAGTCAACGTTGAGGATGTCTCAAGAATGGTTCGTCGTGAAATGTTTCCACAACTGCATCTTGAAAGCATAGAGTCGGGAAGGCAAAGTCACTCTGCGGCAAGCTCAAGCTCTTTTCCGAAAGAGATTGTGATTGAGGCACGTCAACGGCAACTTCACCATCGCTTGATGGAAGAGTTGATGAGTTCTTTTCCTAAACAAGATACAAGGAAGCAGACAGTATCCAAATATCGTACAACGACATGGGAACAAAGATCTAAAACAATATTCTTCTATCTTCACAAATTGTTGGGGAACATGGAACTGGAACTGACATGCTCCATCTTCTCGATCAACATCATGACGTTTAAAAATTGGATCCAAAAAAAGATGATGTTTGGCAAATGGGTTCACTATGTTGAACAATTTAAAGTCTCAGATATCCTGCCTTCCGTACCTGTCACATATCGAAACAAATACAATGACGTAGACCCTTCAAACATCGTGAACATTGATTCCAAGTTTCACGATTGTTCGTATCGGCCGCGTCAGCCAGCACTCGCCAAATGGCTCGGAAGATCACCTCGAAATATGAAAAAATCACATATCTGCTCAAAACCACGAAGACGGTCGGTTCTGGAAGAAAGGTCAAATACGAATTGCAAGAAAAATTTATTGTCGAAGCTGTGGTGACGAGATGGGAGACAGGTAATCCTTTGAGCAAAGGAGCTACCTACGATTTGTTGATATGTGAATTTAGTCACGAGTCTAAGGAGGATCGAATCGAATGACAGAAGAAGATGCAAATTCATTCAGGCAATATTTATCCAGCCTTATCGCAATGGCTATCTCGAGTTCTCAAACGGCATAAGTTTTCTGTTCGGAAGGAATCAATCTCCTAGACCGTCCCTCTCAATTGGTTACAAATCTATGTTGAAGCGATTGGATTGATTCGTGAAACGATGCGAGCTGCGGGTGTAACTCGTTTGATCAATGCTGACGAGATGTTCCTTCAATACTATCCAAAGGAGACACATTTGATTGCACCAACAAACGTAAGGCGAGTCGGGTCAAACCGATCCGAAGATGGCAAGAAAGGTTGTACAATGATGGTTGGATGCGAAATGTTTCAAAATCAAATCATCGCTGCATTGGTTATCATGACTAGAACTCGTGATGGAACACTTTCACGACGATTCACTTATTGGGATGGGTCTACCAAGGTCACATTTCATCCAAAGCATTGGATGGACAAAAACGGCTGTTGCATTTATTTGGATTGGTTGCGTTCAATCTATCTAGATGAAAACATTGGATTGATATGGGACTCCGCGTCTAGTCATTTTTCTGAGGAGGTACAGGACAAGGCCGCTGAATTGAACATAACTTTGGGTGCGATTCCTCCACGATGTACCAATTTGATTCAAGTACGCGATTTGATTGCAAACAAGCCGATTAAGCAAGCTTTCAAGAAGCGATACGTGTCTTGGAAGATGCGGATTGATCCTGGCCCTGGTGGCAAGTACAAGGTCGATCAATGAGACATTTTATCATGGTTAGAAGAATCGATGGAAGAAGTGGAGTAGCAACATCCAATGTCTCCAAGTACTGCGGTATCCAGAGAGGTCACCTTTGTTGTTCCTCTAGCCTTGGAGTAACATGGAGCTATGGACACCAACTTCGACATGTTTGTGAGGGGGTGCACGAGAGCCTACCATACTAGACGACAAAAGATATTACTCTCTTTAGTTTATTGTATAGTCTATTTTAGACAACGATTTCTATTGCTATGCTAAGAGCACTAACTGGTGCAATCCATATGAGAACAATCGCTATAGATGATGATTCTTGGGATGCTATGTTGTTTGTAGATATTTTCACCTATATAGATATCTTAGTTGCAGCAGGACATATTTCCCATTGTAATGCTACCGGAGCCTAATCCCTGGTTTGATTTCATCCATGTAAGAGGGTCTTCCCATCCAATTTGTTATTTTTACCTCGACCCCTTTCAAAGTTCTTTAGATCACAACAGATTTTAGCAGACTCGTGATAGCTGCTTTCGTTCTCGTTGCATGCATGTGAAGCGACACGCACAGGCCGTTGGCTCCTTTAATGCCCTCACTAACCCATTCTGCATAATGGTGTCATAATGGCGTGCGAGGTGATCGAGACAACTCACATGAAAAAAATCTATTCTTCACTTTTCAGACATGTAATAGTTGGTGGTTCGAACCTTGCTACATGAAATTATTTGTTTATGCTGGAAAATGTTTACAGTACACGGGCCTGACGTACACTGGCGTCCACACCATAGCAGTACAGTAGAGAACAAGGGTGCCCGACTCTGCCTGCGTATGAGAAAGCTAACGAACCTGCTCGACTGAAGCATCCAGCATTTAGTACGAACGTAGATGGATCGGCAGGCAGGCATGAGGATGATTTTCCTTGTAATATTCGTTTTGCACAATTTAACAGCCGTCACCTGCCGAGAAGGCCGGAGAAGATTCCAAATACTCAGTGTGCCTTGAATCAAACGCTGGCCAAAGTGCTGACCTCACTCTATTTCAGCGTGACCCATGTAGAGAGGTAGAGGACTTCCAGCCCCAGTTAGACTTTTGGTCACGTCGGGGTCGGGCTGAGCTGAGCAAGTTCTGAACACGAGAGAGCGTTCCATGACTTGAATGACTTCTAGGCGTGTAGTAGTAGTAGTAGTGGTCCACTCTGCAACTTCATTCTTACGCAGAGCTGGAATGCCACAGACCTCATCTACGCAGGAGAATCTACAGGATGATGCAAAACTGTGTCACGAGTTCTCTACAGGAGACAATGGCGGTGCCCATCGTTCAGCTGATTACCCGAGACCTCATTTACTAACATTCAGCCGGGGCGTTGACCAAGAGAGTAACGTCACGAGTCGAGTCTTGGGGTGGGGGGCGGAACTCTGGCTTTTGAAACTTGCTCTGATGACGATGAGGATGGGTTCAGGTAAGAACAATGGTATGAGTCAACAAGTCCCCAGATTCTTCTGTGGAGCTTCGGGTGGAATCTGTGTGCCTCGGATTCAGATTTGTGACTTTACCAGTGCCTCATAATCCATGCGTCAGTCGATCATCAACGAAAGGTATCTTACACAAACAAGTGTTAAGACAGTGCACGATGGAAGAAATGGTGTCTGACATAGCTTATAACAGGAGTTGAGTTGAGTTGAGCTGAGGGGAGTGGAGTTGGTATGAAGTCCTTCCTTCTAAGAAAATTCCAAATTCGTTCTTAGCTGTCTATTTACACATCGGTGTGCTGTGGGCGGTGGGCAGAGATAGGAAGGGAGAGTAGATGGCGACAGAGGGGACCTGTTAAACGAAACATCAATTTTTGATAAAGTACAGGTCCATGAAAGGTGCAAACTGAGGGCCATGAGCATACACAACTGCCTTTGTTCACCATTTACTTCCGTCGGCTTCAAACGTATGATGTAAGCACGATTCTTGGATCTTTACATGTGCAGAATCTACGCAATTGGAGTAGTCCGGCCACAAGCAAAAGAGAAAGACCTATAGCTCAGAGACGAGGATATTCCAAGAAGAGAGGGAATTCTGTTGTCGTGTGTTCCTGTACCAATCCTCTTTCTGCATTTCGTGATACGGTTGACTCTGATCAACACTGGAGCGACCGAGAGAAAGAACATAGCCCTCAGCAGCAACTCTTGGGCTACGAGTAGTCTCGTGGTCGTACAACTTGAAATTGACTTTCCATCGGTAGATCGAAATTTCCAACATAAGAATTTTTTTTTTTGGAGTGCTGTAATTTGCATTTTGCATTCGATCTGTTCTCACAACGGAGTACATAATGAACACTAAATGTGATGAATCTAATGGTAAATGATGTACAATATACCGTACATTGTGAACAGTATCACATAAGAAACTACATTGGGTAATGAAGTATACTATACCGTGATCTATGTTTCCATATGAATCCAGGTCAAACTCTGTATGCAACATATTGGCATGATATTTGTGTATCTCGAATGTCTAAGGTTCATATCCACTATGGTTATTGTGTGTAACCTCTTATCTTATGTTTACCAGAATTAGGGACACCCAAGTGTCATGGGGTCCTTTTGCATTAAACACTCTACGTATATCACATTTTCCTGTGTTTTTTTACTTGGGTTGAGATGCCCTTCTACCTCTAGCATGCTCACTTGTGAATGTGGTAGACACTAACGTAACTGGTGCACATTTGGATCACTGCTCCGAAAGTCTAGATACATCATCTACACATTTCGTTCGTTTGGCTTGTAGCTGTCCTATAGCTATCATATTAACAAGACAACGATCAAAATTTGATTTGAGATGATGTTTACAATTTTGGTCGGGAGAGAGCAATGGTGAACCTTTACATCTTAGACAATAGTTGTAACTTATCTTTACATGTCTACAAATGATCAGGTTGCTAAGTGATCACTAATTCAATGAGAGACATGAGTGAGTGAGATGTCTGGAAGCCTCAAGCTGGAGATGTTACAAAGCTTGGAGTTGTTGTTAATATCTGCAAGTATCAATGATTACTTGAAGATTACATCTTCATTTCGTTGTATTTGAAGATGTTTTAAGCATCTTCACGGGAAATTGATACAATTATTTAAGAATGTGCAAGATTTTACTATGATATTTATTAAGGATGTTTTTATCATTCTCATTTTGCATTCAATATTTTAGACAATGCATTTTCATAATATTAAAGAAAATTCTAACTTCAGAAATTGAGAGAAACATTGGTTAGGTATAGAGTAGCGTGTTCTAGATCTTATATCATCATTCATATTCATGAGTTGCATGAAATCAAATTCAGAGGTGCAATCAAAGAGATAGCAAATTTAGGCATTGAACTCCAAGTCATGTTAAGTCTTTGTGTTGATGAATTTCAAAACTATATCATTGTTTGTTGATAAATCAGAAATGTAACTATTTTAAAAATTATGTACTTAAAAAATAAAAATTTTAATAGTTGTTTTTTTTATTGAACTTTAATTAGTTTTTTATTGCTTCCAAGCAAAATTTAACTTACAGAAAGTATGATACGATAATATATATCATAGTTAATTCAAATCCTCCATAAATTGATTGAAAAAATATATATAATTTTTGAATATCAATATCGTAAAAAGTGATGATAACATGCAAGTCATTTTGTGGTATTGAAAAAACAAGGTATTTTTATGCTTGTTTAATAGTAAATTTCTTACTAGCCAACAAATCATGTTTTGTTGTATTTTATTTTTTTGTTAGTATAACAAAATAGAAAATTGATTAGACAACTTTAAAGAAGGTTTTTGTGAAGGATTTTCGTTATTGACTCAAAATCATTAACTCCATCTCCAATAAACATCTGAAATCTGAAGATTGTAATGGTGATCTTAACTCAAAAGAACAAAATAAATGTGATATTATAGGTTTTGACTTAGATTAATGCACAGCTTTCATGAAGATTGTGTTGAATATAAATAAAAAACTTAATGATTTTTTATACATCTTGATCTCCATTTAATGTGTGAATGATGAACAATAAGTATTGAAACATAAGCAAGCAATTGTGAAGAAAATTTGTCACACATTTGAGATGTTTTTCCAAGATAAAAATTTGAATATTCTTATGATGTCAACTCTACAAAACTATGCTTTAATGGGATTCAAAAAATAAGATGCAGCAAATAATGGCTTGTAAATATTTTTTGTTCATTTCTAAGGTACATTATAGTATAAAAAATCATGTGAAAAATCTTTCTTCTCAAGATAAGCATATGTTTGTTCAAGTTGTAGTCTCTTGTATGTATAACATTCAAATTATCATGGAGCTTTTGAACAAAAATTTCATAATAGTCAATTATAAGTTTTTGATTCAAGTGTTTCATGGGGTCTTGATTATCATAGATCAAGATTTTGCATCAAAAACTAGTAATATTTAATTTTCACTTCTTGTAGATATATTTTTAAGCATATTCAACTTCAAATAATTTTCGAATTTGAATTGTATTCACCCTTTGTATAGGTCAAAATCATGCACCTTCTTTTCAATTTTATTTTGAAATGGAGTAGTAGATATAGATTAAGTTTGATCAAATTAAAATTTACACATTAGAATAATTCTATAAAATAAAATATTTTAAAATGCAAAATAAGTCGATTATAACCTACATGAATGTTATTGAAACAAAAAAATAATCAACTATTTCAAATTTATTTGAGTTTAAAAGCACACTATTGTGTATCTTGATATCCAATCTAAGATTACTCTGGGTGGAGTCCGTGAGGTGTGAATGTCTGTGCTTTGAGCAAACAAACAAAAATCTTACAACTCTTAGCAACAGATATTTTGGCTCCATCAACGATAAAGAATGCAATGAAATGCAATATCTACTTTCAATTTTAAAATTTTATGAATCATCGACTTTTTGAATGCATATTGCGCCTGAGGTTTTGCAGAAGTCATATCTATCTGAGCGTCACCCTCTTTTCATATGGCTATAAAAAAAATTTTACTATCACAAAACTCCATTGGATTTGACCTTGATCTTCTATGCAATATTAAGGAATCAATTTAACCAACCTACATCTACCACCAAGCATGCACTCCAATGTCTACAAGTCATCACTTTCAACTTCATCACAAAATAAATTTGCAATACCTTGACAATAAAAAAATCTAAGTGAAATACTTGCACATCACATGACACCAACTTTGTGTGTTTAATGCCTCATCAACTAAGCGTACAAATAAACATTACGTAGTGAGAGGATCCAACCACATAATATCAACTTACCATGTTTAATGAATCATTAACTAAGCGTACAAATAAACATTAAATACTAAGAGGATCCAATATAGATTGATGAACAAGAACTGCCATGCTTTCAAAAACTAGCAAAGTTTAACCTGTGTCTATCCAGTCAAAATATCTCGTTCATCACCTAACATCAACTAAATGTACATATAGGCATTAAGCATGGAGAGGATCCAACACGTTGATGAACAAGAGTTCTTTTGCTTTTAAAAACTATCAAAGTTTAATCATTAGCCATATCCAATCAAAAGATATCCAACTTTGATATATGAACAATAACTCTATTTCTTTCAGTAACTATCAAAGTTTAACCAATGAGCCTATACAACCAAGACATTAAGCATGAAGAGTATCCAATGCATGTAGATGAACAAAAACTCTCATGATTTTAATAACTATCAAAGTTTAACCACTAGATCTATCCAACCAAAAGATTTCAGTGAAGTTACTCATATTGCAACCACTAATAATTTTTTAAATCCATCTCTAACAAATTTATTAACTTTTGAATTAAGTTTCTATCCACACTTGGAACTCATGAACAATGGATAAACATTAAAAAAAATTGTTGAAACTGCCAAAATGACTCTTTATATCGAATAAATTTCACTTAGCTTAAGCATTTAAGGACAAAATTTCCAAATCTATAAACCTAATCATAACATTTAACTTGTACTCATATAGCTCAACAGTTTTTCAATCCAATCAAAGTCCATCACTTATAGCACAAGGCAATTTCTAAATCTTTTTGTACAATTGCAATCCAAACTTTCAACTTACAAATTCCGTCATCCTGAAATTTCAAAAATATAACATCATACTAGTTTCATCAATGTGAAAAATTTCAGCAATATTTGTCAAATAGAACGGCAATAATGACTCTAAATATACTCAATTTTTAATCAATTTTAGTAATCAAGTTACTTCTACTGAATTGAGCATTTCATATCCAAAAATGATAAAAATCAATCAAAATTTGATACACCAACTATGAGCATGTCACTGAGATTTTGATCCAAAAATCAGCTTGAAAATATCCGCTTTCTTCATCTAAAAATCAGCATATATATCATAGTATGTGTAATTTTTATCCCTCTATTTTGATTGATCATAATTATAATATCTCTTGGATAAATTGAAATGCTTCACTCTTCTTAGGCATTGTGAACCACCGGCTAGACTATGATGCAAAAAATGGCTCAAAGATTCTCATCTACATCTTTTCTTATAATAGTATCATAAATTTAGAAAAATGGGCTCTAGGTAAAAAATTGATTGTAAATCCCAAGTAACATGTGGGACTTTGAATATGATCATTGATGTCATAACACTTGTATCCACAAGATCAATTTTAGAAGCGTCAAAAGCAAAAACTTTTAGATGCTTATTTAACATTTTCTTGAACTCCTTCTCCTTAGTAGGTAGAAAAAATCCTTATAACAAACTTTCAACTTCTTGAGCAAAGCTTCAGTGAAATTATAACATATATGCTTTGGATCATTTAAGCGAGAAAACTTAAGATTTTCTCCTTCAAAACTTGCAGAACTTGATGGTTTGAATCACTAGATAATAGTTGAGCTACAAGCTTGACTATCATGTTCATTCTTTTGTAACTAGTTTATATTTTGACTTCGTGTTTCTAGAATGACTTTATAGCCAAAAGAGCTATTAAAAATATATCTTCATAATCTGAGCTTAGAATGCTTAGCTTTCTTTACTTAGACTTATTGAGCACTTCTAAAAGATCCTTTAATACCATCTGCATGTAGACATCCGCTATCTTATCTTTTTTATCGATCACACCAATTTTTTTAAAATCTTTTTCATAATAGATGTAAAAAAGGTACTTTGTTTCTTAAACAAGAGTTCTTTCCTTTGTGCATCACTATATCCTTACTCTATAATGATATTTGATCAAAATCCATAAACTCTTGAATTCTTGACTTATACACATGTAGAAAAGGAACTTTCTTTCTTAAACAAGAGTACTTCCCTTTGTGCATCACTATATCCTTATTCTATAATGATACTTGACCAAAATCCATAAATTCTTGAGTACTTGACTTATGATAAATTTCAATGATCATGTTACTATATATCCTATATGCAACTACAATTATAATAGATCAAAAATTTGAGACACCAACCATATCATGTGATGAAGATTATTACTCAAAACTCAACTTGCAAATATGCACTTTCTTCTACTTAAAATTAGCATAATCATTATAGGAGTTGCAATTTTGATCCCCTCTACTATCATAACTCCCCACATCTATCATAAAATTGATCAATTTTTTGCTTGATATAACAATCTTTTTCCTCAATCCTTTGATCATATTCACATTTTTTCTTGTTCTTCTCTTTAAATATCTCAAAATCTCTAAAATTAAAAGACAAGTTGTATATTCATTCATTGCTCCACGGTAATATGTGATTTAAAAAAAAAGGGTGCAAAAGAGTCAAGTCACTCTGTAGTGGTCTCTCGAAAGGTCCTTGACATGTATGGCCTCCATCATCATTTCAATCTAGGTCACCTCCTTAGCAGTAATATGGTTGAGAAGGCTTACAATATCCACTTGCTCCCAAATGACTTGAAGTGTTCTTTATTGAATGAGATTGATGTTGTTAGCCAACTTCATGATCCTATGTGGAACATGCTTTGAGGATTTTAACTTCTTGGATGCTTTCTTCTTATGCATCTTCAATTCCAAAGAACTGTGCATTGTGAAAATCATGTCTTGTAGTAATTGACATTATCAAGATAAAATGCAAGCTGGAAAAGTTCATTGTAGTTTGGACTTTTCACATGTATTCCTTGATGAAGCTAGGAAGAATGACTTCACCTGCACACTCAAACCGTTGTCGCATAGGACATTTCTTTGCTCTAAGAACGCATGAGCGCCTAGCTGTAGAAGAACCCTCTTGTACCTCGTGTGAGTTGACAATCTCTTCTTCTTCTCCTAAGCACTCCACATTCGAGTTCATTACAACCGGTAAAACTTCAGCAAAAGAAGATTATGATATCAGATGATTCGACAAATAACTCTCACTTAAACTTCACAAAAAATTCTACACAACCCTTTCAATCTCTCAGAAAAGTTTCATATATTTCACTTCTCTAGATCTCTCAGAACAATTATTGATTGACACACTGTATCACAAGGTGATATGCAGATCCCTGTGTATTAAACCCATCACACATCCCAATCTTTAACTCCAATTGCTCTCAAATTTCATGAAAAGCTGACTTATCATCCGAACTTCAACTGTGCAAAGTTTTATTGACAAAGCATTCTGATATCAAAAGATATGATTGATGTACTAACTTTGTTTTAGTCAGTGCAATCTTGCAACTCTAACTATATACACAAACTTCAACCTATCAGTGCATACTCAAAACTCGTCCAATTAAGTCAAAATTTCAATCCAAACACAAGCCTAAGTCGTAAACTATATCAAAGTTGACTCACATCTCCCAAAACGCTCGTAAGATTCTCAGAAACACCCCAAATACACTCAAAGGTCAAAATTCCTCACTCTATCTTTGAATCATCATTTCAGAGTGACAAATCCTTCAAATCCATCCATTCTTGAGTCCATGTTATAGCTTGTAACGTCAGCTTTCCAACCCTATCCTCAGATCTTTGAATCTTCCTCTAGAAGGTCTCCAAAATCACTTAAAACCTCGAAAAGTTGCCCTAGTGCCCTCATTGGCCAAAACTCCTAGACCAATGGGAATGAAGAATGTTATTTTGACCTCTAGTGTGGCCAAATTAGCTCCATTGTAACTTAGAGCTTTACAACTATCCTAAACACACTACTTAGACATCCTATACACTAATAAGAGTTAAAATGACAACGCAAAATGAGCTAAGTATACCCGAAAGTGATCACGATGAAGACACCGGATGTTCATCACAAATGGACTCGATTTCGGTACATCTGGAGAATCATGTTGTACTCTATCCATGTCCTACATTGATTCCACTTAGATCAGATAAGCTCCATAGTCAGCAAGGTGATGTGTCTAGATCTCTCCGGCTCTTAATAGCCTTACAATACCATCGGTTATCCTAACCTAAAGTATCACCGTCATGACAACAGCTCTCAAGATGACACATGTCATCATCTTCTCATAGTAGTCGCGTCACAACACAACACCGTAGAGAGTAATATCATTTCTTTTGCCTTCCACAAATCATGAAGATTTTATTAGAAGTAGTAGTCTTATCAATCCTTGTCAAATTTTTTTATACTCTTGGTCGAGATTGTGTTTATCAAGCAACAGTCCAAATGTCTGTGTGTAACACTGACAAAAATTCAGCAAACAATTTTAAAAAAATACGGGCTCATATAAGCTTCAAACATCTCTTTGCAAGTACAAGTTGCATGGTTTTCACAAGCAACATAATATATATGACAGAAAAAATGATGATAAGTGATATACATATCACTTTGAGAAGCATAAATCAACAAAAATAAATTGGAAAAATAAAATATTTTTCGCTTTGGAGAAGTGATACATGTATCATTGCTTGAATAAAAGCAGGGACCTTCTCTCACTTGCACACAACACGAGTCTTCTTCAATTCCAAATATACAACATTCTTACAATCCTCGGGATTGAAGATCTAGCAAAATATACCACCGATATCATATTATTTTGTTTCTTCAAGATCTTGATGTCTTTGATATGGAACCAATCAGTCATTTGAATTTGCATATTTTCAAAGATTTTGGGATTTTTGAGATTTCGGAATTTGCATATTTTTTGGATGATTTTTGGAAAGTAAAACTAAGTGACGTTGATAATTTATGTGTTCTTTATCACTTGAAAAATATTATGCAAACAATCAAACCTCCTCTTCTCTTTGTATGCAAATAAAATATCTTTATGGAGATTTTGTTGAACTATTAATGTCTTCACCATAATGGCATCCTTGTTTTTTGATGTGATGGGAAAAGTCATTTTGACTTTGAGAATCATTCATTTCAAATTTATCAAACATAAAAATGGGAATAATTTAATATAATGGATAAAAAATTTCAAATTTTTATGCATAAAATTATTAATTTTTGCAATATTCTAGTCAAATTACTTCAGATTTTGGACAAATTAAAAATCCAACAATAATTACATGTTTTGCAAGAAGTTTTTGAAAAATTATTTGCCAACAACAAACAATCCCCAAAAAAATTCAAAATTTATTTTAAATGACTGAAATTTTTTAAATACTTCAAAAGATTTATTTTGATTGTTAAAAAAATCATTAAATTAAAATCATCTGCAGAAGAAAAAAATTCCTAAAATCAACATATCAAAAATGAAGGTTTGTACTATTGATTGACCTTCTATTTTAGTTTTTAACATGTAGACATAACAAAAAAGATCAAATTTTATTAAAAATTAAAAAAATACATGAAGTACAAATAAATCAAATATATAAATTTTTAAATATGTTATAATTTGATTAGTATAAATTAAAAAATATGATTATTTTAAACTAAAAAATGGACTTTCGTGTTCTTTATCAATTCACTAGATTGTATAGCTTCAGTTATTCATTCAAAATTTGAAAACTACAAAAATAATTAAAAATAAATTTATATTTTTCATTAAAATTTATTAAAATATTTTTTGTTTAAGTTAGACATACAAAAAAAAAATTTGATAAGGATAACCATCATATACTATGATTTGGATTGAACAATCAAAGATAAGAGTGTAGTTTTATCCACAAAAATATTACGATTAAGCTTTTGATAAATCTTGTATGGATATAATTTTTGTCACTATTAAAAAAATATATATTGCATAATAAATAAATAAATAAATAAATATCTGATATATTTTATTAATAATAATCATAAAGCTTGCAACATAAAATATTATTAATATGTTGTTAACTCAAAGATATTAATTATATTTAACCCATAATATATAGAACACATATATTTTTATAACAATCAATTAACAAATCTATGCACTTTAAATATTTTACAAGGTTAAATTTTTTTTCAAAAATTAATTCAATGTGACATGTATGAAAATGCGCAGTCCATAATTTAATGTCCGTCACATGACTATTATTGATAGGTTGCATGCTTCAATATTTTATACTAATTAATTCTAAAAAAATATTTCATGTTAATGTTTTTTACTCATGCATGGTAGCGATCTCGTTTTGTATCTATGCACGCCAAAATATAATTTTTTTCTTTTTTGAAATATGGATTAATATTTTATGGATTCAAGTGATTTCTTATTTAATTACATGGTGCATGTAACAAAACCAACATGCATCATGAACCTAGATTTTATGATCAATTCTCAAAAGATATATAAGACCTTTGGATATTCTATTCATGCATGTAGTTAATTAGTTCTGAATTTATGCAAGATAAAGTGAATTTTTACTTTTTTGATCATGTGCAATAATATTTTCTTCTTTAATGATTAAAAAATAAACCTAAAATTTGGCTTAACTAAGTTTGATTGATCAATATTGGTAAGACATAACATCCTTATTTCATCAGCAAATGAGAAGTTGCATGTAATAAAGCCAACAAAAACCATAAACTTGTCAAGATTATGTAAAAAATATTTTTTTCTCCACTAGTTCACTACATAAAAAGATGAATTATTTCCCAAAATGAGATTTTATTGGTTGTTAAAAATGGAGGATGGGAGCAAAACAAAGATTTTTATTGAAAGATACACTAGACTTGTTGCTTTGCCTCTTTTTATATTTACTTTTATCTTTTTATCATATGTGTTGCATATCTAGCGCCCCCAATATGATAGATTTTTCAATAAATCACTAAAATTTTGTATTTGGTGGTATTTCACTTTAACTAGGCATAGGTTAAATGTATATGGGTCAACAACCAGAAAATGCTAGCAACCATAGGGTTCATAGAGTTTATGTGTAAAAAAAAATGCGTGAGAAAAAGATGAAGGGATATTTAGTCACAAAGCGACATTCATGAAGACGCTATTTGCAAGAAAAGAGAGATGTATTATTTCTTAATTGCTCTTAAGAAAATCTCCTAACACTTTTCTCAATTGTATTCTTTATGCATGAATTGGATAAAAAGCAACTAAGAAATGATACATATATCAATTCGAAAATCAACATCAAAGAAGTGATACATGTATCACTGGACTAAGGAGTGATTGAAAAATATCAATGAGCATATTTCTCTCAATGACAACACGAGACCAGATACATGTATCAAATTCCTCAACTCATCGGGATAGAAGTGGTATATGTATCACTTCTCTCCCAACCAATTGAGTTCTTTTACATATATCATTTTTTTAAGTTAACATTTAGCGTTGACAAAAGTAACACTTTTCACATAGCTTTGTTACAAGCATCACCTTACTAACTTTGTGAAGATGAAAATTAAGATAACACAAAACAAACGATTTCTTGAAAAATAATACATGTTCTTTGATGTTGCTTGCAATCATTTTATTTCAATCATATTTTTCCAAAAGAAATTAAATATAGATTCAAATTTCAGAATCCATGTTTTTTATTAGTAGATTATTTATTCTCCTAATCTAATATAGCTTTCTTAAAAAACTTGATGCTTTTTACACAAATTAACATGTTCTTTTGAAGATTATGTTGTAGCCAAAAATTGTTGTTTCCAAAAAATTCACCTTGTCTACATTCCTCTTATTTTTTTTCTTAGTAAATTTTTTGGGATGGTTAGAATCCTCAAATGAATGTATTGCCACTATTGTATACTAGATTATCTTCAACATTTCAAGGATGGATTGGACGCATGTTAGAATCTTGCAGACTTTTGTCAACCAAAATGGTTGATTGTTAACATCCTCACATGATATTGGTAGAATCGTATTAAAATTATTGGTTATGATATCTTTAAAGTGTCGAGTTACATACCTAACTTGCTAAACAGTCCTTTAACCAACATACAAAGGGTATAATACTTGAGAAACTTGTGCTTGAAGTTACATTTTTACCTCAACAATCTCTTCTAGAGAGTAGATTACTTCATTTGATACATCTCCTTCCTCTACTCTTCCTTGAGGCATGCAAAAATCCACCTTCTTCTCTTCTCCTTGCTCATAAATTTTTTGAAAATGTTCATAAAGAACTCTACCATCACAAATTATCTTCATCTTCAAAGTATGAGTTTCTTTCTTTAACAATAATTTTTTATATTTTTCAAGTATTTTATTGTTGTCGGTGGCATCACTTGCCCTTATAGATTTCATATTATTTTCAGAAACATAATTCAATACATTCATATTTTTCCATGAGTCCATAATCATTGATAACTTCTTCCTCCACATACGTGTTTCATCATTTTCCCAATCATTCATTATCCAGAATTGAATATGAAATCAGATATCATTCAAAACTTTGATTGTTGAAGGTTGACTATTAGCCATAATTCTTGAGAAATCTAGGTTTTCTTCTATAACAATGCAATATGATGTAGACATGTAAGCTTCTTCCAATTGAGGCGTAGTCCCATCCTACGTTCTTGATTTTATCCATGTACGACTTGATGGGATCTTCCCATTCTTTTTGCTATATTACTCATTATTTCTATTGTTCATGTCCCAAGTAGTTTCATTGAGATTCGTACTCATGTATTCAGTTAATATAATATAAATCTCAAAGGAACAAGTAATATAGCAAAAAGAATGGAAAGATCCCATCAAGTCATATAGGGATGAAATCAAGGGGTAGGATGGGGCTAGGCATCATAATGGAAAATATGTCATACTAAACCTCAGAAGAGTGGAAGGACCTTTAGGAGCAAGTAGTGAGTATTGTTATACTCCATCTACAACCTTCAGTGTTGAAGCAAGGTGATGAGTATGACAATTATACTTTATTGTTTGAGGCTTTTCACCGACGGTTTCATCGCAAAGAGCTATCAAACAGGTTGTACACGTCCTTGAAGCTCATGAGCTTCAAGATGAAAGATTCATGTACGAAGATACAAGATCACATTGATGACTTTGGTGATCTTGTTATTAATTTTTAGAATCTGGGAGAGGAGATAACTGATGAGAGGAAGACCCTTCATCTGTTAAGTTCATTATCTGCTTCATATCAGTTATTGTCACAAGTGTTGCTCCATCGTGATAGACAAACGATCATTTACAATGAGCTTGTAAGTGCTCTATTGACTGATGATCTACAGCAAAAGATGATGATGCCCTCTACTCCATCCTCTTCATCTGGTACCGCACTGAATGTGACCCGTGGACGGTTACAATCAAGTTTGGATCTAGAGGTAGATCCATGTCTAGGGATAAATCCCAAGACAAAAAGACGGTGGTCTGTTGGAAATGTGGCAAGAGTGGTCACTTTAAGAAGGACTGTCGTGTGAAGACCAAAACTAATGATACTCCTTTGCTCAATGTGGCTGAAGATTTTGCTCGAAGATGGACTATGAAGCCAGATGTATGCCCTATGCAACTCACCAAAGGGCGTTGGTGATGTATGGATTCCGGATAGTGCTTGTTCTTATCACATTTGTTACATTAGAGATTTTTTCCATATTTTCTCAATATCAAACGGTTTAGTTCTTATGGGAAATGATCAACCCTGTAGAATTGAAGGTGTTGAATCTGTCCAGATTCACATGTTTGATGGAGTCAAATATACATTGACTCACGTCAAGTTTATACCTGAAATGAGAAAGAATCTTATATCTCTTGGAATGTTAGATTCAAAAGGTCTTGAGTGGAGTTCTAAACAAGGAGTACTTGAGGTGAGAATAGATTATAAGATTATCTTAAGAGAACACAAGCATAGAAATCTGTATGTGCTAAAGGGCAATACCATTTATGGTGAAGTCAATTTTACCATATCTCAGCCTAAGATGGCTCATGTTTGGTATTCTAGAATGGGACACATGAGTAACAGGTACTTGACCTTCCTTCGAGATAGGGGCTTGTTTAGGTAAAGTTGACATGGAATTTTGTGAGCATTGTGTTATGGGCAAGCAACATAGAAAAGCCTTTGGTGTTGGAACTCTAGTTCCAAAGAGTTACTTGACTATGTCCATAGTGACGTGTGGGGACCCTCTCCTAAAGCCTCACATTCTGGGAAGTGGTACTGTAAGACCCAGGGTTGTACATATAGGATAAAATGAAAGTATATCTAAATTGTGTCTAAGTTTATCTTAGTCATGACTATGTTTAGCTAGTTATGGTTAAGTTGGAGGAAAATATAGAGTAACTTTTGGTGTGTTAGATGAGAACTTCTATTTTGTTGTTTAGTATGAGTCAAGGAATAGATTCCATCACATGGGTATCTTGACTTCCCTTGACTTGGACTAGTTTTCATTGGTTGGACTTGGTGAAGACCCTTAAATCTAGGGGCGAGATTGACTTGGTACACTAGAAGTCAATTAGGGAGTAGTTGGGCTTCTAGAAGATCCAAGTGGACCAATTGCATGTTGCCATGTACCCTTTTCATTGGGGTTTGTGATCTCTACCTCGTTTAAACTTGGTAAGAGGAAGTTACATGGTGATTACTTGTAGTTACTAGGGTAAGATTCTAAGTAGTATAAATAGAGAGGTTGAGAAGCACCTCTCAAGTAGTTTTTCAATGGAAGTTAGTTTTGGGAGAAGATAGTGTGGTGATCTTAGTTTTGGGGAGCTTGGTTCTTGGAGATGTCATGTTCGGAGTGGAACCTTGATTCAATGAAGACTTTGATTACCAAAGTATCCCTTTCCTTTTAAGTGATATCTTACTCTTGGTGATAATGTGCATAATAGAGCTTGGACTTTGAGAGTTTGTGTAAGAGTGAGCAATAGGATCATGGGCAAAGTGTGGGACTAAGTCCTAGATTCATGATGAGCTTCCAAAAAGCCATCGGAGGTAAACCTGAGTGAGAGTCAGCCCGGAGGTCACATTTTTGGTTCCATTGCCGGGACCTCAGTCTAGAAGGAGAAGAGATGTTTCGAATCCAGTTTATTGCCCGTGAGAGCGCAACGATGAGAACTCATATGGAGAGGACTGTGGGGGAAGAGCAAACCGAGATCATGATGCATAGTAATGTACCTTTTGTGTATCCGGTAGTGTTATATGATAGCCTGGAAGTTATTTTGTACATTTTGTTTACTTAAGTGTTGTTTGGGATGAGGCGAGAGTGCTATAGTACGTATTTGGGAGGAAAACTTTATTTTCCAAAGTTTTTCCAATAATTTTATTGATTTTAGATTAGTAGATGGGATACGTTTTGCACTTGAAATAACAGTCATATCATGTCTAGATCAAAAGTTATGATGTTTAGAATTTACTAGGGTCTTGACGGGTTTTGAAAGATAGCTCTCGGGAAAAAGTGTACAGAGCTTATCAATTCGTGCAAGAATTGAATCAGGATTTGAAACTTTGCACGATTGTTTATCAGGAGCTAAGATACATGTGGGTCCAAATTTTGTTGAGAGATCATTTTTATAGAGAAAGTTATGATACCTGAAGTATAGGGGGGTATAAAAGTGAGCAAAACTGCTTTACTTTTCAGATTTGCTTTTTCCTTGTTTATGGTCATTCCGAGAGAGTGAGTGCATGAGTGTTTTGCATAGTGAGGATGACTTGACACTCATTGGAAAATGGGAGATCAACCTTTTTGAAAGATCCGGTTATCTAAGATACCTCAAGGGCTGGACGTGATTGTTTCAGTGGATTCGAACACGAGGGAGTTCAGAGCGGAGTTTGAAGAGAGGACACTAAAAAGCTCCCCGAGAGCGAAACGTGAGAGTTGCTTCTATTGTGGAGAGGAGGGACATAAGCTTGTGAGTTGTCCTTTGAGGACCAAAGATATGAGGTTGAGAGAGAGACGAAACGTGGGAGAGCTAAACCTTCATCTGGGACCATCATCTCCCCATGAATCCAAGAGTGGAACCTATTGTGAAAATTGTGGAGTGACCGGACTTCCCTTAGGACACGAGTGTAGTGGCGTGAAAGCTCTGTTGGAGTCACTAGTGGAGGGCTTTGAAGATAAATTGAGTGCAGATACCAAAAAGTTGAAATCTCCAGGTGGCTCAAGTTCTAACTGAAGATGGAGATCATTTTCAGAATGATCGAGAAGATGTCGATGAGGGTAAGGCTCATAGTGTGTTTAGGAGAGGAGAGAGCCATGGCAATCTTGGACCAACCAATTCCGTTCATTTTGCCATTGATGAATTACTGTAGAATGGAGCTAGTTTTGTTTGTGATGTATTAGGGAGTCCCGTATAAATTTCCAACAACAATGACAAAAGGAGTTGGAAATGGGGAAGCTTCCGGTGTTCTATGGGAGAGAGAAAGAAGATGTAGAATCTTTTGTGAGAGACTTCAAGAGGGCATGTATAGGAAACAATGAGAGAAGGAACCCGAATGGGCTATCCTTTTGCCCGACTTCTTGGAGGATTCTGCATTGAAGTGGTACAATGAGTACAAGAAGGAGCATGTGGAGGAAGACACTTGGGAGAGTTTGACGGAGAATCTTGTTGAAAACTTTCTTCCGGATGAAAGTTACGAGAAGCTGATGTGTGAAGTCACCTTTTTGAAGCAAGGAGAAAGTGAGAAGGTGAGATCATACGTGGAGAGAACGGAGAAGCTGGAGTCACGTTTTCGTATGGTGTTGAGAAAGAGTGGAGACGAGGTCGAGCCAACCATGGTGGGGATTGTGGCGATGTTGACAAAGAACTTCATTGGAGGTTTGAAGCCTCAAATTCGAAGCAAGGTGAGATATGAAAAGCCCTCTTCTAAGGTTGAGGCTATTCGCATTGCTATTCGAATGGAGGAGAGCCTAGAAGACGATGATTCTAGCTTGGTGGCTAGAGAAGCATCACCACCTATTGTGGTTAGAATGGTAACTCCTACTGTTGTTCTTTGCGCCAAGAGTAAATTCTCCAATGGTAGACTTGCACCATGAGTTGAAATCTATCACGTAAACACTCGCTGATCTCAAGATTAACGTAGTACAACTATGGGAGAGGAGGAATCAGAATGTAGGGGGGAGGATCTAGAGGGTATGGGAATTATCCTCCAAAAGGAAATCCACCACAAGGGAACTTCACAGTTTCATGCTTTTAGTTGTGGAGGCCCCTCATTTCCAAATCTTAAATTGTCCTAATCCTCGACAACATGATGGAGTTAGACACAACAATTCTACTCCTGCTCCAAGTCAATCGAAGGATAAGGGAGTAGCGTCTATTGATGTGTTTCCTCATCAGTGCACGTTTGAGAAGGGAGAGAGCTCTATAAGTTCCAGAGTTGATATTCTTGCACACGAGAAGAAGAGAGCAAGATTTGCAGAGGAGTCCATCTCAATGGAAGATCAACCAAGCCGGAGCACTCGATCCAGTGGTGTGAGTCAACCGAGAGCACCGAGGAAGAAGTTGGGAATGGATGATTTCTCCATTTCATCTACCCATCTCAAATATGACGTGGTGGAGGATGTGGGGAATCAAAAGCCAATATAATGTTGGCCAATTGATTGCTCTAAATCCTACGATAAGAAAGGAGTTGAGGGAGGCCTAAGCTCCAAAAGGACCAAGAAGCGACGATCCAAGGGGAAAGCTTCCATGGCGAATGTTGGAGTAGGAGTGGTGGATGCCGCTGCCTCGGAGGTATGCACTCAGGCTTCGAAGATTGAAGTACGCATTAATGGACGTGATGTTTCGGATGTACTAGTGGATGGTGGATCTGCGGTGAATGCCATGTCAGAACGTTTGTTGAAGAAGTTGGGGATGAAGCTTTTCAAGACCTTCCAACATCATTGTTGGGATGGCCAACAAGCAAAAGGTGCGACCCATTGGAGTGGTGGACAAGGTGGTGGTAAGCGTGATGGGAGTTCAAACCTTGTTGTCCTTTCAAGTGCTTGAGGAGGCTAGCTACGACTTGTTGTTAGGAAGACCTTGGTTGAGAGCTGTGAGGACAACTGATCGGTGGCATAAGGGTTACCTTCGTATTGGGCCGAAAAAACCATCGAGTGAAGGTCCCTCTCACAAGTGGTGGAGGAGCAGTCTCAGACTCGGATAGACCTACGAGTGATTACTCAGAGTCTGAGAGTGAAGAAAGTGGCAGTTTTTCAGAGGTTGACACCAACATGTCGACCGATGAGGAGACATCATCTGAAGATACCTCGGACGATGATGTTCAAGTTCAAGTTCTTGCTGCAATGGATTTACTTCCTAGGCCGGGGTGGTGAAAGATCCCGACAAGATGAAGATGAGTGAAGATGAGATAACTCGACGGCTCTCCACTCTCAAGTTTGGTCCCAAGGTTACTATGGAGGAGAAGTCAAGGTTCTTGGATATATTTCGAAAATATATCCATGACTTTGCCTTTAGCTACAAGGATTTGAAGGAAGTAACCTTAGAAACTCATCGCATTGAGTTAGAGAGGAGAAGGCTCGCCCAAGACGCCGAAGCAACGTCGGATAAATCCACCAACGGCTGTGGTGGTCAAGGAGGAGATCGACAAAGCTAAAGGATGCGGGTTTCATCTATGAGGTAGAGAATTCTGAATGGGTTTCTCCTATTGTGATAGTCAAGAAGAAGAATGGTAAGCTACGTGTATGCGTAGATTACAAGAAGTTGAATGCTGTCACAAAGAAGGATTACTATCCTTTACCTTTCATTGATGAGATTCTACAGGAAGTTGCTAGCCATGAATGGTATAGTTTTGGAGATGGTTATAGTGGTTATAACCAAATTCAAATTGCTCCTGAAGATCGGCTCAAAACCACTTTTACCACGCCATGGGGAACTTTTGCCTTTAGGGTAATGTTTTTGGTCTATGTAATGCTCCAAGCAACTTTTCAGAGGTTCATGAACAAGGTGTTTGAACCTTTTGGGAAATTTGTGCGAGATTTCATAGATGATTTTTGTGTTTCTGGGGAAGAAGGAGGATCATTTTGATCATTTGATCAAAATTCTACAACGGTTGGAGAAAGCCAAGGCCTCGCTCAATCCAGAAAAAATGCATTTTTGGATGTGAAGGAGGATTGTTGTTAGAGCACATCATCTCCAAGGATGGGATAGCGGTGGATCCGAGAAAAGGTGAAACGCATCCTCGACTTACCTTTTCCGGTGACGTTGACCAAGTTGAGGCAGTTCCTTGGAATGGTGGGATACTATCAACGGTTCATCTTTTCCTTCTCCAACAAAGCTTATGCCTTGACGGTTTACATGAAGAAGGGGACGGATTATGATTTAATCCTCAAGGATGGAGAGGCATTTGTGCATGTTCAAACTTCTTAAGAAGGCGTTGGTAACGGCTCCTATTTTAGCCAAACCAAATTGGGGTAAACCTTTCATTCTCTACACGGATGCATCAAACATTGCTATAGGATGCACTCTAAGCCAGTTACATGAAGAAAGCCATGATCATCCAATTGCTTATGCTAGTAGACGATGGTAGTGCGGTGCCGAGAGAAACTATTCGATTGATCGAAAGGGAGGCTTTAGCTATGATCTTCTCACTCAAGAAGTTTCGACACTATCTTTTGGGAGGGAAGTTTACTATCGTTATTGACCACAAGGCTTTGAAGTACATTTTCAACAAGCCTAATGCTGAGGGTAGGATAGCCAGATGGAAGTTGTTACTGGCGGAGTTTGATTACATCATTGAGGATCGACCCGGTAAGAAACATGCCAATGCTGATTTGATGTCTCGAGCATACGATGAGGAAGGAGATCAACCAGTGGATGATACATTTCCAGATGAAGATTTGTTGATGATGGACACCATAACTAAGGTACCGGGCTGAATACAAGGGGATATGGGATTTCATCTCGGAGGAGAGTTTCCCAAGGCATGCATTCACGGGAGAGGAATGCATTGGTGAAGCGATGTGAACCTTATACCATCATAGAGGGCGTGTTGTTTCATCAAGGAGCAGATGGACTACGGAAAGGGGTCATTTGGAAGGGAGGAGTCAATTCAACTTATGAAGGAGTTTCATGAAGGCTCAAGATATGGAGGACACTTTGCGGGAAAGGTAATCGCATTTAAGATCCTAGATGCAAAGCTATCATTGGAAGGGCATTTTCAAAGATTGTGTGGAATTTTGCAAGAGTTGTGATGTGTGTCAAGCTTTTTTGCTAAAAAGTCCATGAAAACCCCTCCTTTGACATCGGTTCCTATTTTATATCCTTTTGAGAAATGGGGAATAGATTTTGTAGGACCCTTGAATCTTACTCCTCGGGGTAACAAGTTCATTGTGGTAGCTACAGATTATCTAACCAAGTGGGTAGAAGCTAGACCTCTAAAATCTACTAGTGAGGAGGATAATAACTAGATTTGGATGCCCTCTAGAAATTGTATCTGATAGAGGTGGTGAGTTTGTTGGAAGCATTATTCAAGCCATGCTAGGTCATTTCTCCATCAAGGCACGGGTGACTACTTCCTACAAACCAAATGCTAATGGGTTGGCAGAAGCGAACCAACTATACGCTTTTGCATGATGTTGGCCAAGGATGCGGACATGGACGGGAGCAAGCAAAATTGGGACAAGAGGTCGCATGCTATCTTGTGGGAGTATCGGACTGACTTGGAAGACATCAACAGTGGTACTCACCTTCCCGTATGGTATATGGTGTCGAGTCAAAGCTTCCAATTCAATTTGATTTGACGACCTTCTTAACTATCCAACGGAAGTTAAAGAGGAAGAATGGAGTAGAAGCTATCAAATCAAGACGCCAACAACCGTTGGAGCCGGAGGAGGCTCGAAGCCGCGGGCCATGGTACGTGTGGAGCGGGCTCAACAATTGCGTAAGAAGTATCATGATAATCGATTTGGGACGAAGAAGATGAAGATTTTCAAAGAAGGTGATTGGGTAATGCTTTACTTACTCCATTAGATATAAGAGAGCAAGAAAGAAATTTCTTCCAAAGTACTTTGGTCCTTTCATAGTTCACAAGGTGGGGAAACTTTACTTACGATTTGAAGGAGTTGGGAGGACGACATTTTGACCGGGTGAATCACGACAAGTTGAAGCCGTTTCATCGACGATCAGATTCTTTCACTCCGAGGATGGAGTGAAATCTTGGTCCGGGGTAAATGTAAGACCTGTGGTTGTACATATAGGATAAAATGAAAGTATATCTAAATTGTGTCTAAGTTTATCTTAGTCATGACTATGTTTAGCTAGTTATGGTTAAGTTGGAGGAAAATATAGAGTAACTTTTGGTGTGTTAGATGAGAACTTCTATTTTGTTGTTTAGTATGAGTCAAGGAATAGATTCCATCACATGGGTATCTTGACTTCCCTTGACTTGGACTAGTTTTCATTGGTTGGACTTGGTGAAGACCCTTAAATCTAGGGCGAGATTGACTTGGTACACTAGAAGTCAATTAGGGAGTAGTTGGGCTTCTAGAAGATCCAAGTGGACCAATTGCATGTTGCCATGTACCCTTTTCATTGGGGTTTGTGATCTCTACCTCATTTAAACTTGGTAAGAGGAAGTTACATGGTGATTATTTGTAGTTACTTAGGGTAAGATTCTAAGTAGTATAAATAGAGAGGTTGAGAAGCACCTCTCAAGTAGTTTTTCAATGGAAGTTAGTTTTGGGAGAAGATAGTGTGGTGATCTTAGTTTTGGGGAGCTTGGTTCTTGGAGATGTCATGTTCGGAGTGGAACCTTGATTCAATGAAGACTTTGATTACCAAAGTATCCCTTTCCTTTTAAGTGATATCTTACTCTTGGTGATAATGTGCATAATAGAGCTTGGACTTTGAGAGTTTGTGTAAGAGTGAGCAATAGGATCATGGGCAAAGTGTGGGACTAAGTCCTAGATTCATGATGAGCTTCCAAAAAGCCATCGGAGGTAAACCTGAGTGAGAGTCAGCCCGGAGGTCACAGTACTATGTATCATTTATTGATGATTATTCAAGATTTGTGTGGGTCTATTTTCTCACACACAAGTCTGAAGTCTTTGCAACTTTCAAAAGTTGGAGAGCCCAAGTTGAGACTCAGACTGGTCACAAGGTGAGATATCTATGTTCGGATAATAGCGGGGAGTATACCTCAGAGGAGTTTAGAAGAAACTGCTAAGAGGAGGGGATCACTCGTCATCTCACCACGGTTTATACTCCGCAACAAAATGTTGTTTCTGAGAGGCTCAACCGAACAATATTGGAGAAGGTGCGTAGTATGTTGAGTCAATCTGGTTTACTATATGAATTCTGGGCTGAAGCTGTAAATACCGTAGTGTATTTGGTAAATCTGTCTCCTTCAAGTGCAATCAATTTCTTGACCCGGTTTGAATTGAGGCACAAACGGAGAGATGATTATAGGCGTTTGATAATTTTTGGTTGTACCGCTTATCCTCTCATACCTAAGGAGAATAGGACCAAGTTGGATCCTACATCCAAGAAGTGTCGTTTTCTTGGATATGCAAGTGGTGTGAAAGGTTATAGGCTATGGGATCTTGTAGCTTGTAAGGTGATTGTCAGTAGGGATGTTTCTTTCGATGAGCCTAGATCATTGAAAGAGGGGGAGATACTTACAAGGGCAAATCTCCACTCATGGATGTTGTTGAGGGGGAGATTGATCATTATGGGTTTAATGATGCGTCACAAGGAGAAGCTCCAGAACAGATGGAGCAAATTCCTGAACAACATGAATTGGAGGAGCAAGTTGTCGTTGCTAAGCCTCAAGACACAGCACGAAACGATGAAGATCAACCATGACCATCTCCTAGGAGATCATCAAATCGGATTAGTAGAGCTCCCAAAAGGTATGGAACATGGGCTGATTCATTTATTCTTGAGGATCATGATATTGAATCTGAGAATGATGATGGCAATGCATTGATCTTGGAAGAAGGAGAACCTTGTTCATATAGAGAAGCTCAAGCCTCTATCGATAAGCTTGAGTGGGATATTGCTATGGAGTGTGAGATGCAATCAGAGCTGTGAGAGCTTCCAAAGGATCAACCTTTGGTTGATAGCAAGTGGGTGTACAAGTTGAAGGATAATCCAACAGATGAAGAGAAGAGGATCTTCAAAGCCAGGTTGGTGGTTAAGTGCTTCACTCAAGAGAAAGGTGTGGACTACAATGAAGTCTTCACACGTGTAGCAAAGTATGTTATAATTCATATGGTATGTTCACTTACTACGATATTTGGTCTAGTTATGGATCAGATGGATGTTGTCACGGCCTTTCTATAGGAAGGTTGAGCTAGTCAAGATTGACAATAAACTCAATCCAGCTGATGCTTTGACCAAAGTTATTACTTTAGAGAGTTTCAGGAGGCATTGTGCTACTATGCAGGTTTTGCACAAGGAGCACTAGTAGAGTTACTCTAGCAATTGTTTGATTCTTGTATATGCTTTACTCCTTCCTAGTCAGGCTACAGCTTAGTTCTAGTTAATCCTTGTTTACATGAGGGCCTATGCTTCAGGTTTCCTTATAGGACTTCCCGCGGAGTATGTATATGGATAACAAGAGTTAGAGACCCCAAGACATGAGTCAAAGGGGAGATTGTTATGAGTTAACTTAGGTCTTGAGTAACTCTGGTTAGTTTGACTATATTTGGTTAGAGTAGGGCTAGGGCTGGTACTACTATATAAGACAACTAGCAGAAGTTCTCTCGGACACAATTAGGATTATTCAGTAAAATGACTCTATGTGTTCCGTGGACGTAGCCTCAATGAGGTGAACCACGTATTTCCTGTGTCGTCTCTTGATTGCATGTTTTTTTTGTGTATTCCTGATATTCAGGTTTTGAGTAACTTTGGTTAGTTTGATTATATTTAGTTAGACTAGGGCTAGGACTGGTACTACTATATAAGAGAGCTGGCAGAAGCTCTCTGGGACACAATTAGGGTTATTCAGTAAAGTGACTCTGTGTGTTCCGTGGACGTAGCCTCAGTGAGATGAACCACGTATTTCCTGTGTCGTCTCTTGATTGCATATTTTCTTCGTGTATTCCTGATTCGGACCAACATGGATTGTACAACAATGACTCCCTCGTGTGAAAAATCATGATGATAGAAGAGAGAAGAAGGTAAATCATAGAAGTACCATACAAAAAGAATGAGGCGCACCAAAGGTCCATCACCCTTTTTTAGATTTCTAAAGATGGATACAAGTGAAATGCTATTGAAAGTGTTCTCAATGTCTATATGCAAGACAACCCAATCCGGATGGATATCTATGAATACTCTAATTCCCAACAATACACTCTCACAACCTCTTGGTGGTGGCTCCAATTTAGTGTGAACAAAGGTGCTGATGGAAGTGGAAACATTGTTGGAGGACAATGGTATGACGAACAAGGCACAATAAGACCTCACCTTAAGTAATCAGTCTAATGTCCCCATATCTTTCTCCATTGCAATAAGACGACTAACATCTAGTACCAAGCTAATTGAAAAAGAAATCTCTCCTCTCGCAACTAATGTAGCCACCTAAATCAACTCCATTAGAGGAATTATCTACATGAAAATAATCTCTAAGATGTTCATAAACCATCCCTAACAAGCACCGTGAGGATAAGCATGGAATTGTGCATTCTCTATGCATAATTCCATGCTCCCTAGTCTGCCCCAAGATCCTACACCATCACAATCAAGAAGAATCTAAAGTATCAATGGCTGAACCTGAGCTCTAACGTGTGCAACAAGTATAGACTCTTCGTGCAATGTAACCTAATCCCCTGCTTAGAATTTCCAAAATCTAGAGCCAACTTCCTATATCCAATCTGTTCCAGTAGTATAATGTAAACATAATCATGGAAGTAGAAGAAAAAAACCATGTTAATTTATCCATGGGATCAAATGACAACCCATCGAAAGCAATCAAAGAGCATCTAGATTTGTAACTTGGGATATCCATTCAACATAATATGTGATACCTCAATTTACAAATCTGGATGTGGTCACATGAATAACATGCGCGTCCGAACTCATCGAATTATAATCTTTGGGTATTTTTCGTCCGTTCGCCTTTAATCATTGAGATATAGAGAGTATATGACATGGTATAGCAAGCACCCGTATCCTGACCACATGGGAAAGTGTAGACAATATAAAATAGTATACTGTACATTCAATGTTAAGTACAAATTCAATATAGCTACAAGTTAGAAACATTAATATGAGCAAATGATGATCCCCGGGACGGGATTTTAGGTATCCATGTTCTGTTCTACCCTGGGACCGATGGTGCAAATCCCTTGCCGACGACCAAGATTTAAGCCCATTATGATGGAAGATAGGTCCTTGTGCGTCCTTCCCGTCGAGCGGACGATGAAGGGGATCCGTCCAAGCTACTGACAAAGACACTCGAGTCTTATTTGGTCGGTGAGTACTTTTTGCATATACCTATACCATAAGACGGATTCTGAAAAATGATGTATTCCATTTAATGCTCTGAAGCAGTTTCGTTTCAGAACATGTTGCCTGCATGCTCAGAAGTTCAGATCTCGGTGCAGGGACACAAAGTGGAAAATCACAGAAGAAATGAGCGCGAAAGTTCTCTTCGCCGTTAAAACAGATGGTTCAAAAGCTAACATTACTGCTCGCTCGCTGGCTCCGAACTTCCTAAGGCTCATGATTCAACTTGTCAAGGTGATAAGGAGAAGTCGAAGAAAATTGTCGCAAATTCTCCATCAAATTTAGCAAATATCCTGAGTGATTATGGTATCCGAGATGATTGATGCCGTAATCATTTGACCCATAATCATAGGTTCATTATCCTCCGAGAAAGTGATAAAGCCGCGGTCTCCTGAGCCTGGGGTCCTTGACGTATCAGCGTTCCTCATCCATTATCAGGGTAGACTCGGTGGAGGAGAAAGTTCCGAGTTCCACGATTTTTCCTCTGCCTTTTACCGTGGACGGAGCCCACCATGGACTTCCGGGTCCCGAGTGCCAACTTCAAAGTTGGACTCCGGTCTTGGCCGAGGATGGACCGGACCTAGTCAGGTGCGGTACCACCGGTGGCGAGGTACAGTGCCGGTACAAGACAGGACAGCAATAGAATGGCACAGACATTTAAAACCTGCTGCTGGCGGTCATTAAAAGCTCGCGGGCTGCTGATAGGGAGAAAGATAGGCGATAGACTCGTTGTCTCCGACAGAACATTCAGGGGGGCACGCGGGCGAGGATGTATGGAGGCGGCGCAGACGAGGAGAGCCTGGAGAAAAGGATAGAAGAGGCGATCCGCGACGATGCCAGCCAGCCCTGATTTGCAAAGGGGAGTTACTTTTGGAGCCTGAGAAGTACAGTCAACACTCTCTAAAATCTCTCGAAGTGCAAGTCTACCTTAGAGACACACTTCCCATGGGGTGATCATATTCGATTATGGATCGCGTGTCGTGTTGTGACGTGGTACTATAAGAAGATGATGATATGTGTTATATTCAGAGTTTTTGTGTAGGTCACGATGTTAAAAATGTTCCAAGAGATATTATTTTGAACCTTATCAGATATAAAGTGCAATCAGGGTGAAAAGGGTGTGTGAGAGATCTAGACATATCACTTTGCTGACTAGTAGCTTATATGATCGAAGTGGAATCGACGTATGACATGGATAGAGGACAACATGATCCTCCAGATGTACGAATGCCCAATCCATTTGTGATCAACATCCGATGTCTTCATCGTAATCACTTTCGGGTGTGGTTAGTATATCATTTTGGACATAACTTTATGCAACAAGTGATAAACTGTCTAGACCTGATTATTCTTCAAGTTGTTTCCCATGGCATGATTTGGGACTTAACAGAATACGTTTTGATTTAGTTTGGGCGCTATGGATCTGAACTTACCACTAGTGGTGACTTTCAACACATGGGTTCCAATCTATCACTATTGTTTACCAAAAACAAGCCATAGGGAGTTGATTGTTAGGAATTTTGGCGAGGAGTATTATTCTCAAGTTATAAACTCCACGGTTCCGTTTGTAGTTCCGTTCATGCTTAGGCGGTTTCGAGTTGTCATTTTGACTCTTTATTACCGACAACTCATATTGTCTATAGGATGACTAAGTAGTGTGTTAAGGATAGTTGTAAAGCTCTAAGTTAATATGGAGCTAATTTGGCCACACTAGATGTCAAAATAACACTCTTTATTCTCATTGGTCTTGGAGTTTGGGTCAATGATGGCACTTGGGTAACTTCTTCAAGGTTTTGAGTAGTTTTGGAGACCTTCTATGGGGACATTCGAAGATTTGGGGATAGGGTTGGAGAGCTGACGGGAAGAGCTGCGACGTGGACTCAAGAATGGATGCATTTGAGGGGTTTATCACTCTGATATGGTGATTCAAAAATAGAGAGGGAAATTTAGACCTTTGAGTGTATTTGGGGTGTTTCTGAGAATCCTACGAGCATTTTGAGAGATCTAATTCAACTAAAAAATAGTTTACGACTCAGATTTGTGCTTGGATTGAAATTTTGACTCAATTGGATGAGTTTTGAGTACGGATTGATAGCTTGAAGTTTGTGTATACAATCAAAGTTACAGGATTGCATTGATTGTCACGAAGTTAGTACAACAATCATATATTTTGCTACTCACACGCGGTTTAGGAGGGTTTTTCTACAGCCAGGCGCTCAGGCGTTCTCAGAGCGAAGAAATGTCCATGCGATAGCGGCAACAGTCAATGTATCCACGTATAGAGGTATGCAGAGAGGTCACCTCTTTGTTTCTCTAGCCTTGGGAGTTATATGGAGCTATGCACACTGACTTCGACATGTTCATGACGGAGTGCGTGAGAGCTTACCTCTCGCGCACTCCGTCATGAACATGTCGATCATATTAGGCGACATGGAGTATCACTCTCTTTAGCTTCCTCTATATACTATTTTACTCAACTTGTTATCATTATTCTACAGAAAATACTAGCTTGTACAATCCATAAGAGAGTACTCACATTAGGTGATGTTTCTTCGGATGCTTTTTTTAAATGTTGTATCACATATTTTCCAGTGTGATACTATTGGGGCTAGCCCCATGTTACCGGTTTGGTTCCCTCCTTGTAACTTTTGATGGGTCTTCCCATCCCTTTGTTATTATACTTTGTTCATCGTTAGCATCCGGATTTATCTTAAATCTATGTAATTGCAACTAGACGTGACGATTACATCCACAATTGTTTAACCAGGTTCATGACGTCAGAAGGTTACTAATCAATTCGTACTTTCGACTCGACAATAAATGCACTTGGCCTTGGAAAGTTGTCTTGGAGTGACCCTGGGAAGTTGCAGGTATTACAAAACTGCAATCTGTATTTTTCCCGGAGTCCAAAAAGGCTCGCAGTCATGGAGAGTAAACGGCAGATTGCACTTTTACAGGTTGCACTTAGAGAGAACCGACTGTAGTGCAGTGGCGAGACGAGGTAAGGTGGAGTAGAGGAGAAGAATCCCAGCTGCTCCACCACACCTGAGTGGACACTGGACTGATGGAGAGGAGCTAACCGGGTCTCTGACTGAGCTGACCTGAGATGAGAAGCTGACTTGAATGGTGTAGAAAGGTGACGGGCGGGAGATGTACAGGGCGCGGTTTCGTGGAAAGTGGAAAAGGGTGAAAGAGAAAATTAGGACGAGAGACAAAGTACTCGATCGCCCCGAGATCTGGGACGATGCCTCCTACTGCTGTTGCGGAGCAGGAGGGCTGCTGGCTCTCTGGGGGGCTTGGAAAGCTCACCACTTCTGCATGGCTGCGTACAGTGGAAGATCCTGAATGAGTCCTCGTCCTCGTCCGGACTGACTACACCTAACTCATATCCCACCCCTTGCCTCTGCCCGACTGGTGCTATAATGACGGGGGATGCATTGCACCGAGCAGGAATGTCGCTGGCCCTGCAGCCAGCCAGACATTTGGTTTCATGCGGTCGGAGGCAGCTCTAAAGAGTCCCCTCTTAAATTCTCCCAAATTGAACCGCCTCCTACTATTCCTTTTCTCTTCTACAAAACTACGCCTGCAGAACACTACGAATAGTACGCAACAACAGCCCAGAGCAGCTGCCCTGCTATGCTCTGCGCTTATCCTGCACTGCCTGCTCTCTTGATCATCAGTCCCGGACTCTCGGCTCTCTCTCGGGCTACGTTGAAACGGACCTTTAATGGCAAGGCGAGCATATTTGTCAGATCCATGGTAACTGTAAAATACTGAACGACCGCTGTCATTCTGTGTCTTGCAGACCTTCTCCTTCTTCTCCTCTGCGTCCTGCCCATATCATCTACTCTCTCTCCCTTGGACCAGCACCCGCGCTCCATCGATTCCTCCATATTCTCGCCCCGAGAACAGCGCTCCGGGTGGAACCCGGTAACTTTATGACGCCAATGCTTTCACCGTAAGCGCCAAGCTCTGGGTCGAACCTCTTCGGGCCCCAAGGGGAGTGAGAATCATCACGCGAGTGACAAAAGCTTGCACCATACTCCAGTGGAAAAGATCTCTCTGCATAGCATCAGCAGCACGCTCGCAAGGCTAGGCTGAGGGAAGGGGAGGGGAGGGGACCTTCGCGGCTAGCCTGGGTGAACTTGGAAGTCGTTTTTGCCGCTGTTACCAGGAAGTCTCGGTGGCGACTTTCGCAGCCACCTCTAAACATTCACGGACAAAAGTAGCAGAAGATTTGTAAGGCGCAGGAGTTACAGTCTTCCAAGAGACCTCCCTGCATCCAACGATTCCAACCCAGCAGAACCCCTTACCTGCCACGCGTGAACTTCTCTCTCAAGCCTCGGCATCCCATCCCATCCCACCTCCTCTCCTCGCATAAGTACAGTACAGTCCTCTCTCGCTCAGCATCCGCATCACTTCCTCACAGCGAACGTAGAAGAGTTTACATCATAGCTCTACTACTTCTCTCGAAAGAAGTGCAAGCCAATGCTGAGAGCTCAAGACTCACTATCTCTCTATTTCTCCACTTGATCGGAGTGAGTGAGTAAAGTGAGTCGGAAGCTAGTAGACCTTAGAAGACTGAGAACTCGCACTTTGACTGCTATCTCAGAAGGAGACGGGGGGACTGGAAGGGGAGGGGAGACGAGAGGAAGTATCAGAGCAGAGCAGAAGGAACTGGATCAGCGATGACAAAGGGTGCTACGTTCAGGAGCTTCAATATGTTCGAACCGTGGACGTGGGTGGCGTCGCTGGGATTCTTCGCCTTCCTGAGGACCTTAATCCCGCGCGAATATACAGATAATTTACTGAGGAGCTTCCGGCTGTGGCTGCAGAGCTTCACCCCCTACATCTTCTGCGACGTCAATGAATTCGACGCTTCGACCGTCAACACCTTGTACCGGGACGTGGAGGTGTACCTGAGCTCGATCACGGCGGAGGCGGCTCTCCGTCTCAGCTTGACGAAGCCGAAGAACGCCAAATCCATGACCTTCACCATGGGCACCGACCAGCGGACTGCGGACAAATTCAACGATGTGAAGGTCGAGTGGATTTACAACGTGCGCGATCGCCATCGCCCAATGTACACGCACGCATACGACAGCTATCAGAGCGACGAGAAGCGCTCCTTCACTCTGCAAATTGGCCGCAGGGACAAGGATCGTATCCTGGAGAAATACATTGCCCACATTCAAGCCCGAGCCAAAGAGCTGAAGCGGGCCGCTCGCGATCTTCTGCTGTACACCAACAGCAAGGGCCGAGACTCGTACTACTCGCGCAATCGGCCCTGGGAATCGGTGAATTTCGTCCACCCGGCCAGCTTCGACACGCTGGCCCTGGACGGCGACCTGAAGACGCGAATTTGCGACGACCTGGACAAATTTGCCAGCAACGAGGCTTACTACCAGCGCGTGGGCAAGGCCTGGAAGCGGGGCTACCTGCTGTACGGGCCGCCGGGGACCGGCAAGTCCAGCATGATCGCCGCCATTGCCAACAAAATGCGCTACGACGTCTACGACCTGGAGCTGACCGAGGTCAAATCCAACATCGAGCTGCGCAAGTTGCTGCTGCACACCAGCAACAGGTCCGTCATCGTGATTGAGGACATCGACTGCTCGCTGGACCTGTCGGGCCAGAGGAAGAAGAAGAAGAAGCGCGCCACGCCCGATCCCGCCACGCCCGATCCCGCCAGCAAGGAGGAGGGCAAGGTCACTCTGTCGGGGCTGCTCAACTTCGTGGACGGCTTGTGGTCGTGCTGCGGCTCCGAGAGGATCTTCATCTTCACCACCAACTATGTCGAGAAGCTGGACCCTGCTCTGCTGCGCGCGGGCCGCATGGACATGCACATCCATCTGAGCTACTGCACGTTCTCGGCCTTCCAAGTGCTGGCCAAGAATTACCTGCACATCAAGGACCACCATCTGTTCGGCCAGCTGCGGACGGCCTTCGAGGGCACGTACATGACCCCGGCCGAGGTCGGCGAGATCTTGATCAAGAACCTGGATTATCCCACCGCCGCTCTGGAGCAGGTCCTCGTGGCTCTGGACGAGCACCGCGTCAAGCCCCCGCCCCCTCCCCCGGACTCCGACGACGAGCAGGAAGACGAGAAAGGGAAGGACGCGGCAGCGAAGAGCAAGGATGGCGATGGCGTCGTCAAATCTCCTGAGGTCCAGAAGGCGGACGAGGACTCGCAACCAGCAGCAACAGCAGAGACCGCCAAGAGCGCCAAGAACCTGGAGAAAGAGATGTCGCTGGTGGAGAAGATCCATCCCATAGACGACGCCGTGGAAATCCAGGACGATGATGAAATGAAGGAGAAGAAGAAGAGCAGCGCCGCGGGGGATGCAAAGAGCGGAACAGAGAAGGGCGACGCAGCAGTTCCTCCGACCATTCATGCCAATGGTGGCGGCTTGCAAGACAGTGCCGTGACTGGGGACACCTCCATAACGTTTTCTAACGGGGGACTATATTCTAGTTCGGCTGGCAAGAAGAAGCAGAAGGATGTGGTTGCAGATAGCCCTCACTCGAATGGCGTTGCAATGACGAGCTCTAATGACAAACGTGGAGATGTGGCCGATGATTCTTCTGCCAAGTGTGTGAAAGAGAATGGCGTTGTTGCGAATTCAGGGAACACCGTTTGAAGCCATAATTATATTTTCCTTGTATAAATCGAGTAGGTAGCCTTATCAATATGGCTCTTGTATCTCAGCTCGCTCGGTCAGAACTCGATTCTTCGCCGGATTTTGCGTGCATTTCTGTCCAGGATTGATGCGGTGACCGATTCCTAGTCTGCCTTCAGATTTCGAGCGACGGTATTACAGTCAATAAGTCTCAGGATGTAAGTTTAAGGGAGCCGGTGAGAGTCGTAGCTAATGCCGAGACGTGCTCACGATCGTCTTGTTCTCGAATTATGTTGTACCAATATGAGTCTCCGAATTGTACAGTTTCCTCCAAATGAATGTAAGAATCAGGATGGATGGATGCGGCCTGTGCACACGCAGTGTGATTTTTGTCCTGCCATTCCCACTGTAAGTGCGACTATTTTGCTTCGATTCCACATCGAAATCCGTATTCTCGATCGAGGCTACAAGCTAAATGTTTTCCAAGGTTTTGAAGTGGAAAAGTGATTGTCGAACCAGTTCTCTCTATTTCGAGATTTAAACGCAGAGACCGATGGGAGAAACCTTTTTCAGAGCCAAAATGAGGATGTGTCGCGTATGCTTGGAAACGAGGAAAAAATTTCACACATTGGTGTATACGAATGAGTGTCTCGAACGTTCAATTTGCTGACCGTGATTTGTTCAGCTGCTGCGAAGTGAAGGTACCCAACAGGCCTAGGGTGTTCTGCGCTCAATGATCGTTCGTCACTTGAAGCGAAAGCAGGCGTTGCTGTTAATCTTGCCTCCGGTATCACCTTTCTCCGTTTCCAAAACCGAAGTCATTTCATGGTCAAGGTCCTGCTGAATACTGTTCAGATCCATACTAACACCTTGCATCGTTCATCGATCGTAACATGCTTCTGTGTTTCTTAGAACACGCCTTGGACAGATGCCCTGTGCACTGCACAATGAGAAACGTACCCCTTCCTCTGAGAGTCGTAAAAACAAGCCGATCGTCTGACACCTGTAACGCTCTTCAGTTCGGGACAGATGCGCATAGTCGCATTGTATCTCAACCTCCATGAGGCCGATGCCGAGGATGTAGCTGAGGGTGGGGCCTGAACTTGCACTTTCCGCGAACTCCAGCGATCCACTGTGTCCTGAAGTGGGGCAGAGATTGAGAGCCTAGTTCGAGCGCCCCTTAAAACGGGAAGAGATGCACGACTGTCCGCGACTCATGGGAACACAGTCTCTCTCCAAGAGTTTGAAGTGGGGCCCCCTGTCTCATCTGACTTTCTTGACATGCCAAAAGAGCAGATACTGAGCTGAGCAGTCGAACATACTCGATTGTACCAGTAAAGTTGTTGAAGAAGAAGAATCCACCACCATCGTTTCTAACTCGTCCGAGTTAAATGACTGTCATGTCTGAATACAATCCTGAACTCACTCGTCGATCATGGTTCACTACCGTACAAAACTTTCATTAGCTGTTTAGCTGAATGTTGAGATCAGCGGCGAGAACCAAAGAAGAGGGACACGTATCGCCCGAGGTTCTTCGTCTCCAATCTTCGTCGTATGAAGGCATCCATCCAAAAGCATTGTCTGCTGGTATGTCATTCATTACCTCGCTGCTTTATGATGTCTCACCCGACCAGTGATATTTCGAAACTGTCAGTGGAATAAATGTCATCCATAGTTTGACAAGCCCATTGGACTGGGCTTGAGGTCCCATGCAGAGAAAAATACGACAAAATCTCTCTTCGCTGCAATCGACACACAATCCTGCCAGACTCTATCTGCCCTTGCTGCTGCTGCACCTCAAGCAGCAGAATACTTCTCATTAAGTCGAGTAAGGTAGGGCCGAGCAGCATGAGTCCAATGAACCCTATCTGGCCAATTGCTCCTTCCGCTACCTCCGAGATTTCGAAAGGGTCGGATTGGTGATAGTGATGGTGGTTGGGAGCAGGAAGCCAGACACCAAACCTGTCTACTGCACCAAAATATTCCTTTCTCTGATACGGACCACAGTGGAGATTGCAGCAGCGGCAGCAGCACAAGGATAACTCACACGAACATAAACGGGCAAACTTGCATACTCTTATGAGATGACGTGAGATGGAGAGTTCGATACAGAGGCACTCAAAGCTCAACACAACAGTACACAACACAAAAGCACAGCACTGCCCTGCCCTGTACTCACGGCTGTCACTGCTCTGAACGCACCTTGACGACAGTGAATTGGTTGAATTTGTGATGATACAAGTTTCGGACCTTCATGAAGAGCAATCGTCCTCCATGCCCTCTTCACGAAATGCTCTGGCTCCACTGACAGAAAGACAGCTGGTCTTTTAGCAAAACTTGAACCTTTAGTTGCCTACCTACCGCCCTCTCTCCCCCTCTCCCTATCTCTCACCATACTCAACTCCAAACAATTCCTCCCCTATGAGCCAAGAGCCCCCATAGCCCATAGCCATACATCCTTCCCTTATATGTAGTAGGGGCAATCCTCATTGCCTCCCAACTGGCTACACCCTACTACTAGGGCCTACTCTTCACTCACATGAGCTTCATCACAAAGCTATCATCTCACCAACTTCGCCACTTCTTAATGAAACCTAGAAATCTCATCTCACTCCATATACAAATAGCGATTAACTAGTACTCCATACTCCAAACCAGCAGCCAAACCTATACTGATCCCACCAAATATACCTATATGCAACACTTTGGATACTACCAAGGATTACGTGTTGTATCCGAATGTCATAACATAGTGAAATTGAGAATAACTTCCCTCATCTACTCTACCCCTAGATCAAAAAACTCATTTCAAGCTTGATGTAGAAGTTGATTTGTCAACTTGCGTAGCTCTATACATGAAGTACCTAGTGACTCATCCTACGTAGATGACACTACTCTACTAGGACTTGGAAAGGTAATAACATCCTCTAAACATGAACTGTCATTTGCATACATGTTTCATTTCAACATATCACTAGGCCAAGTAACACAAGCAATGAAGACCACAACATATGCCAAATGTCCATCCACTCAATAAAGGGCTAGAACTTGTAATGAATCGCATGGGTACTCAACTAACTTAGTCTCATTAGATTTCCAATGTGACCGATTAGAGGTTGTCTCCTCCCAATAATCAATGCTAAACCCCATCGGATATAACATTGTGGCATCCACTAATACATCGTAGTGTAACAATATGCACGCATTGTAGATATGTATGTGACATGAACTGGTTGGACAAACCCATTCAAGTCCATCCAGATGATATATGGTGATGTTGCATCACTAGAAACTCCAAGCGAATGTTTGAAATATGAAATGAACATATCGATATATTGGTCTTTCCCAAACCAAGATCAAGCAGTGCATCCTTAACCAACATAAGGGGTGATGCACTAGAATCCAACAACACTCTTTGAGGTCGATAAACTTTTCTTTAATGTATGACCAAACCGCTAATGTTATTCAACATCATTGTATTTGATAAAATTATGGTCCATTTGTATGTCAACCTTGCTAGTAACTCCATCCGTCAAGCAATGACATCTTGCCAAGTTTCACTAGTAGCGATCTTGATCCCATGATCAACAATACTAGTGATGTAAGTACCAAAAGCAACTAATATATCCTCTTTGCTTTCACAAAATGTGACTACCAATCGTAATGAATGGCATGATGATACCCCCAATGCAACTAAATACTTGGCTAAGAAAATAGGAGAATGAACAAGAGCATTCGCCGCCCCCATCATTCTGTTGGATGCTAGATGAAAGATGATGTTGATGGCTAGATCCTACTGGCTTTGTCTCCAAGTACAACAACAGTTGCTTCCATCCTCATCTGTCCAATAGATTATCAAGGAGTCGTGGAAGAAATATTTAATCCATATTTAATGACAGTGTGAAAGATTGAGCAAATCTAACTTGTTAGCTAGCCTCCATTCTTTGTGGATCCAACTCCACTAATGTTGCTCTTGATTCAATAGTCTTTGTTGCACCATGAGTCACAACAACTGCACATGATTGTGGTGCATCACACATAAATTGTACAACATTTCTATCAAACAAAGTAGAGCCACCAACTCAAAAATCTAATCTTTGTTGGGATATAGCATGTAATCATCTTTAGTTGATAAGAACCAAAGTAGAAGTAATGCAAGGTGGAGACAAATAGTCTTGAGTTGACTATCAGAATACAATTTAAAAATGTCGCATCATCAATCCATATGCTCATTAGGTTGGATTTCTAATGTGTTATTTGGATTTACACATCAACAATTTGTGTGCTCATAGTGATGAATGCCACATCATTAATCCATAACAAGTTGGATGGTGGTTGTGGGACTTTATCAATATTGTACTTTTTGGAATATTATATATGAAAAAAGTAAAACCATTGATGTTATCTCCCAAGTTAAGAGTTCTTGAGCTATTCGAATGGTATGTCCTCACTTCCCTAGTGTTACAATATTATCAAAGCTAACTTGTTACTTCCTTGAATAAAGATTAACCTTCTTGGAATAGCAAGACATTGATAGCTTTAAGTTCTTGAGAGGTGTATAGAGACTCACAAAGATCATTGATTTACATGTATAGTAAACTTGTCCAACATTCATATTCGATTTATGGAGAAAGATGTTTTCATAATCTATCTTGTGGCCAATGGAGGTGGAGATTTTATCACTCAAGTGATGGTGTCACTAGTGCCAATGAAACTTCTGATTGTTAGTTATGGGAAACGTGGGATTGTACCATTTATATTTTATACTAATTGTTGGATGGATTTCAATTGTAAACCATCAGCATCGATTTTGTTCAACACATATGTATATATTAGAACAATTTATCAACATAAAGAGTGTGGAGGGATTTTAGTCTTAGAAATTATGATGAAGAGTATTATATAGCTATTAAAGGATCATCTCAACCTTTTGTGATTCATATTTTGAGAGATTGGATTATTAATATACTTACATTGAATTAGTTTGACTGGTGAGAAGGATGAAGAGCTCAGTTGTTATGAGTGAAATTCTGAACTCAATCATTATAGAGATGAAAAAGTTAATAAAAACTTTTGTAGAATGTCATAAAAATCAACAAGTCATGGAGGACAAGATCTATGTATTAGAGAGTGAAAAGCTAGAGAGTGAAAGAGTTAGTGAGATGGAAGTGAAAACTCCAATACAATACACTCAATCCCAATTGCAAACAACTCTTACTTACAACAAAACATCAAATAGGAGTCAAGTTCAAGAGATGTAAGATGAAGCCAATCTCTTGCTTCTTTTGCGAAAATCATGTAAGGTGTAGATTTACAAGAGTAATAAAGCCATGGAAGTTTTGAAATGATGGATTATGAGGATCAATATCATTCTATCACATTTTCATGTTTTTGATTTTATAATATGAATGTTCATGCGGTATTATCTCATGGATAAGTCTCTTACATGATACGTTTCGAGGTAACGAATGCTTTCAGAATGAGGTGCTTCCATTTCATGAAATGGTATATAAGAGGTTATTTTTCAAAACTTTTAAATGATGGATTCATTTCAAACCACAAGATTGAAGTTGTGAGATTTGAAATTAAAAAAAAGGTATAAATAAATATATTGAATAATTTTGTAATCTTCAAGTATCCATCATAGATATGAGTGGAACATAAGCCTTGGATGTCTTGAAATGAGATTTAATAATCTAATTTAACTGACATGTAGTTTGTAACGCATGTTTCTGTTTGGATTGAAATTTCAATTCAATTAGAGGAGTCTTGAGAATATAATAATAACTTGAAGTTTGTGTACTTAGTTAAAGTTGTAGGATTGCATTGTCACAAAGTTATTATAGTGATTATTACTTTTGTTATCGGAAGTTTTCATATTGTTTGATGATTGAAGATATTCTCTTGAAATTTGAAAGCAATTGGAATGAAGCATTGGGATGTGTGATGGTTTTAGTACAGAGGATTTGCATATCACCTTATGATACAATATGTGATTAGAGAATTGTTCCAAAATATCTAAAAAATAGAAACATAAGGAAATTTTGTAAGAACATAACAAGGGTGTAAAACAATTATAAATGAAGTTTGGTCAATGGTTAAATTTCTAATTGTTCAATATCACAATCTTCTTAGACTTTCATCGGTTGTCATAAACTTCGAATGTGGATTGTTGAGAATGACGAATAGAGAATAGTAGCTCACGAGAGAGTCAAGAATGCTCTTCTACAGCCCAACACTAAGCGTTTTGGGAGCAAAGCAATATTCTTGTGACACCATCACTTCCTTGGGTATCATAATGCAAAATTACACAAGAAATCCACCTTGGATCATTGGCCGAATTCAGGTTCTCGCGTCAACAACTTGCTTTCTTGAAAGAAATCTTTCTCGTTGACAATGAGAAATCCTGACATGGGCATTTCTTCCTTGAGCTTGCCCCTCCTCTACAGGAAATTGTCTCTTTCCTGTCCTTTCTCCATGTCGTCACACTTAGAAGGGGGTTCAATTACAAGGGCGCACATCCCTTCACTCGCACCCAAACTCGCATTTACACATGAGTACTCGCGAGCTACGAGTGACTCAAAAACATGAGTTCAAGTACTCGTAAACACAAACAGAATACTTACAACAAGTACAATGATTCACTATGAGTCTATGAGGGTCGGGGAAGCTTGTTATCCTGGGTAGGAGCTCCTATACCTCCCTCAAAAAAAGCAAAAAAAAAATTTTAATGATTTCCATGGCAGCAAAGAAAAATTCAACAGAAATTTTTGGATGCCGCATCGCCTCTACGCATCATCATTGTATTTCTACAGCACTGCCTTGCTGCAGTGAAATCCGTAATCATTGGATCAAACCAATCCGTTTTTTCACCAAAATACTCTCCTTGCCAAGAACTCAATGATCTTGAGTATTCCACCAAGCTCCTTTCCCTGACTTTTTGCAACATGTTTAATCACCATTTTAAACTACCATAGCTCTAATATCAATTCTTATGAAATGGTGACTCACATTGCACATGAAATAACTGATTTACATTTGAGACCATACAAGATATATGTGGTTCATCTGTAAGAGCTAGGTCCACAGCCGCAAGAAGATCATATTGCACAAACAAGTACATCCATCATAACCATACTCCCCAAGCTCCATGGTGTCACCTCTTCTCACTAGTCTCTACTCCAAGATTACAATATGTGGAATGAGTCTCAAATGTGAGACTCTCCCAAGATATTTCTATTACTCGAAGTAAGTCACTACCTAGTGCTAGTAACTAACTAGAGTTATCCGACCAACTATGGTTAGTGTAAATTAGAGTAGAGTTAATAGCTAACAAAAAATGTAGAAACAAATAGAAAAAATGCTTATGATTTCTAGCTGATGAGTTCTTGAAAAACGTGGGAGAATTGTTGACATGTTTTTTGTCGAATACTCTAGGTTGGGTTGATCATTGTGATGCATCTTTTGTTGTTGAAAATCCTCTAATGTTCCTTTTTTGGGAGTAAAATAATATTTTTCTATATAATTTTTGTGTGTATACTTTACTTTGCACTGTCATGATTGATTACTGTCAAAAGTTTTTTGTCAACTGTGTTTTAAAAAATCAGGTTAAATTATGTAAAAATGGATTATTGTCATCAGTACTTCAATTTTCCAAGCAACGTTGCTATAGCATCAAAATTTAACATCCCGAGAGGTGTTATTGTAGCTTGTATGTGAGCTTTAGAGATTGTGATTCTTGGTGGTATCTATATCAACATAGTTACTCTTATGTGTTTTCAAATTGCACACCTCAACGAATTATGTTATCACTTCACCATACTTTTCTTGTATTCTTTAGTATCGTGGTTTTTTTGGAGTTGAATTGTGATTGTATGCATTTTGCTAATATTTTTGTATACGATGAGTTAAGAGTTTATTGGATGAGATCAAGTTGTTGTGTGGAAAGTTTAAAAAACAATTTACTCTCACTTGATATGCCGTTATAGAGTTTGTTTTGGGTCTAACAACTTAATCTCTCCTCTAAATTAAATTAATAATCTACAATACTAATCTGATTTTGAGATTAGCATTACAATATAAAATTTTCCATAGCCTCCAAAGACGCTCATAAAACCCTATTGGTATTTTGTGTAATTTCAATATGAGATTTAAATCATAAAGTTGCATAGCCGATTGCCACATTCCATAGATCAAGTACTTCAGGATTAAGAGATAAAATAAAGTGTCTATAAGCGCTAACGTCAGGTTCTTGCTGCCAACTAGGATGAATGGGGCCACGTAGGTAAGTTCATGTGGTTATCAAAGTAAATACTGAAAGCTAAAAGCCTTTTGAGGACAATATGTGCGGTACATTTAAATCCAAATGTTAAGTCCTAGGTTTGTGGTAAATACTCAATCAAAATCTTGAAAATCAAATTTGAGTATACACTTCAGTTCACACAACACTCACTCTCCCCTTCTTCTACTACTCCTACTACTTGACTGCAAAATGTCCTTATGATGTTCGCATACCTTATGACAAAATTCTCCTCATGTACATTAGTTTGAATTCTCATGTCAGTATAGCTCAATGCAGTACGTGCACGTAACAAGGTCGAACAATTTACTTGGTCACCCATTTGAAATCAAACTATTATGAGGTTTCTATTTATGTTTCAAAAATCGGTTTGATCCTCCCGGCATGGAAGTAAACTTGTGCTGATCGTTTCAAAGTGACGTGTAGGTGAATATGAATTGCGCATGTTTGGTAGTGTATCCCTTCCACAATTTTGTACGTCGCGTTGAGAAGTGCTTGTCCTCCCTTCGCAGTGCCGCATGATCGATACTTGGAGGTTGGAGCGAGTCATCGCGTGAGGGGTAAAAAAACCGAGTAATATAGCAAAAAGGATGGGAAGACCCCATCAAGTATGGGGATGGAACGTAGGCGGGAGGATCCTATACGTGCGGGGTATGATCCAATATACTGTAAAATTAAAGTCTAATGGAATAAATGTAAGTGACTAAAGGCTGTATTATCAAATATTGAACTTTTTCTTAAATGAAAGTGTGAAAATTAAAATCTGTGTAACATTTATATAAAATTATTTCAAATATTTGTAAATAAAGTGTAGTATATCTTTTATTGAGAAGATGTTATATCAATACTTTTTTCATTCTGTATATATATATATATATATATATATAATTGATATATTATTTTATTTTATAAATGAATTTATATACCTCAAATATAAAAAATTTAAAATTTTTTTGCACTCCATTTCTTAAAAAAAATTCTGATGAGACATGAAAAATATTACTAAGTAATAAAAAAATCATAATATTGAAATAATTTACTACTTTTCCTTCTCATTTTATTGATGAAACATTGATATCCAATTTGAAACATATTTCAATGTGCAAAAAAATGGAGTAATATATCTATATGTATCCAATGTCTAATTAAAATTATAAAATTATATTATAAATTAAAATTAAAAATTATTATAAATGATATATTTATATCCTATTATCAATTAAAACTCTTTTCTTTATTTCTTATGTAATTTTTATGTATAATTCAAGTCAAATATATTCATTGAGTTAAATAAAAATATAAAAAAAAATTTAATTCACATGAGAGTGTGGTTATGGTGAAAAATAACTAGTGTGTGAACTTGAAATTCTTGAATCATAAAGTGGATATGGTTCAAATATAATCTATCTTTTATGATATGGTTATGAGCAAAGTGTTATTGTGTATATTTTGAGAGTAGAAAAGATTATTGTGATACACTTATGTTTATGCATAGATGTCCATGTGGTGAGATGTTTGATATGATAGCGATGTATATTGTGATACAATATTTATGTTCACGAATATGTTAATTTTAAAATAATTCAAGAAGATATTTGTGGCTCTATATTGCATGCATATGAACCCTTTAGTTACTTTGATTGGCATTGTAGGTTTTGCATATACAAAAATTCTTATAAAATTTATTATTTCTTAAAACTCAGAATTTTTTGCTAAATTTAGACTATAAAAATGATATAAATTTTTGATAAATAATTTTCATAATAATTTGATGATATATTTTGATAGAAACTAAAATATTTGAATTTTGATTTTTTTCCAAAAATTTCAAATTAAAAGTTCAACAGGGTTGCAAAAATTCTAATGTACAGAAGTTGCTTTATTACTACTCTTCACAAATTTAAGTTTTCAATAATTGAATGTTTACTTTTGTGTTTAATTTATACCACATTATGATGGAATATCAATCTAAACTAATGTTATCACATCATGAACAGTAAGGTTTTCAAATATGTTGTTTAAATGGGTGTTTTTTTTTTAGCTTTGGGTTTGTAAATTGAATTATTAAATCTTCAAATTATCGGATACGATCACACTTATTAACTGATTTGATTCGGTCAGATGTTGTCTTTACTCTGTCATATGTTGATTTTACTGCAATTTTCAATGCACAACAGTCCAGTGTATTTATAACCAAATTTATTTCTGGTGCATGAATTTGGAATACATCGCAAATGATTAAAAAGAAGAATATAGTGTATGATTGTAAAACGTAAGGACATCGTGAACAATGTGTTAAGATCAAATATTGGGATCTTCAAAACCTGCAGCACCATGAAAAGCCCACGTGACTAACAGAATAAATTGTAATATATTTTCCAACTTACTTTCCTTGTTTATTCTACTTAGAAGTGTGGCTGGAGATCAAGAGCAACAGGACTAGGTGAAACCTTTTGCCGCAGATGTCTATTGATGGATGATAAAAAAAATGTTAATTTATTATAAAGTAGGTCATGCTTGAGTCAAAGTATCAGCATTGAAATAGTGACATATATCTCCCCGATGAATGAACTGACAAAGGCCAAATTTGGAAAGAGGGCTTTGGAAGATTTCACCACCTCATGCGCTGTAAATTTGCTGTGACTGTTTCTTTCAAGGCAACAGCAGCGATCCTTGAGAATTGTGTAACTTTCCAGAAACTCGTGCATGACAATGATGTACAAAAGATCCAGTGCATAAGGGACAAAGAATGTTTTCATCCATTCGGGCTCCGGCTCGCCATGTTCTCGCCTCGCTCGAGCATTGGATGACCTTGAGATCCATCTAGAGTACATGAAAAGTGAACGACTAACACCGTTCGATGAGTTGCAGAGACAGTTATGAATAGCTGGTTACGAATACTTTTGACCAGATTCGAGCGGGAGATTTGTGCAACTGACGTAAAGTACTACGTTGGCAGAAGGTTGCCAAGCAACGCAGGCAATCCTTCAGAACAATAAGCTGGAGTGCGCTCGCAAATTTTTAGAAGACCGTGGAACTTAATCCAGATCCGAAACAGAAAGGTTCCACCTTTAATGCAGAAATGAAATGAAACATAGACAGCAATTTCAAAGTCACAAATATATCAGAAATGAAACCAATTTCGTGACTTGCATGCTGGAATAAATGGTCGTGTTTCAAAGTACAGTAGTACTGTACTTTGAAACACTTGAATCCCTTGATGCCATGTTATCTTCAGATTCTTCACCTGCGCTGCACTAGCTCTCGGACTTGGGATTCGGGAATATAAAATCAGGAAGGAAAATCGTCCAAGCATAACTTTAGCTTGAAATGTGTGTTCGGGAACTCTCACAGTCAGTCCCACTTGATGCTCCAACTTGGGACTCTAGGATCCATTCCAATCTACTGTAATTATCAGTTCCATCAGTTGCTGGAATAGAATCAAAGCGAAGCAGGTATTGGACGAAGATAAGGTGTGGCACGGAGTCACTGGGAGTGTCCACTAAGTCAAGAAAGAAGAAGAAAAGGTCTGGCGACCACGCACAACGACTACGTGCATCAAATCCTCAAATCCTCTCCATTGTACCATCTTCCAAATATTTTTCTTGTGCCCATTTGAATATAAGTTCTGCGATGGTCGTTGATCCTTTGCGGCCTGATATCACTTCAGTCTCAAGTTAGGGCAAATTCCTTCGGCGTGAGCAGCACATCATATACCCGAGAGTGAAGACTCGCTCATCCACGAATCCATGATCCATCCTTATCAGATCACCAGAAGGACCAGCCAAGGACTCCCAAGTCAAAACTCACCGGGACCATAATTTTCCTTTCTTACAACTCTAGATTCCCTTAAATAATCAGATGACCCGAGCAAATCTGTTTCTCCCCTAGTGGAGTGTTGTGTCGCTAACAACTAACCTAGAAAAGCATGGTCAGAGTATTTTTTTAGGGGACAAGGGATTTATATAAAATATGCTACGTACTAGGGAGAGTGAGAGAGGAAAAAAGAAGAAGAAGGAGTGTGATGTTTGTTTTTGTAAACATATGAAGGTTGTTTTCGGTGGATTATTCGTCCTTTGAGATTGAACCTGAAGTTGAGCTTTTGCAACAAAGAGATTTTCTTCTCATTTCACTCTATATTGCTGTTGCTGTGCCCCGGAACAACTCTTTCTTCTGCTCCAGACTTTATTGGCAAGGATAAGGTCGAATGGTACGTAGCTCCTCTTACGGGCCTCGATGGACAAAAGTATCACCTTTGGTCATTAATACCTACCCCAGCAACTGATACCTGCACAGAAGGAAAAGTTAGCGCGGGTAACTTTTCTCATTGGGCAGTTATCACTTGCTGCATAAAACGTTAACACTTTAGCAAGATAGGACTTACCAAAACTGCTGTGGACTGTATGACTGGCCAAGTATTATTTAGTAATATTTTTTTGGTCATTTATTCCATGTGTCTTGATTTTTGGTGTAAGATATGAAGTGATAGAATATTACAGCTGTTTACTTAGAGTAATGTGTGATAATAGTATAAGTATTATCATATAATGAGCACACCACATAAATATACAGAATGTTAGTTTGAATATGAAATTTTACATATTTCAAACATATTAGTAGATCACAGTTTCTTCTAGTAACCTTGAGATCGTGATCATAAAATGACTAACTCAAATAATTTGTTCGAAACTCTGGTATGACCATACTAAATTTCTGATGGAGGACAGTCTCCGTACATGTGCAATGTGTTCTCAAGAGAACAAACTTTGTACCACCTTAAAGGAAAAGATTTTGGTGAATGTCGAAATCTCAATACATTTTGATTAGTCTATTGCGATTCCTGTATAATAATACCTTATCCAATATTTCTACAAGACTTCTTTAAGCATAAGCGCGAAGTATATACTGAAGACACGATCCCACACTGTTCTATGTCCAACAATTTACAACAGCTTTGAAAGTTATTGAAGAGAGGAATGATAGATCATCTCAATAAGTAAACTGACAAAATTTCATACCCTATTTTTAAATGAAATGTCGAATGATTGAAATATAGTTGGAAAGTTTTCCGACACACTGCGAGAACGGCCTGTATGTTGGGCAGATGAGCTCATGTGGTGATGATTGGCTTGTATCGACCATGTGCCCACGGTTATCGTGAGGGAAGCTTTACTCCAAATGCACGTGGCGCGTTGCGAGTGGTTTAGAATATAGTTTTAGGGCTTGGTTGGCAATTGAGAAAACGTTCATGTTCTTCTCGCCAACGTTAGAATATAGTAGAGTATCAAACCCGTTCTTGGCGAAAGGTCGGTAAAGTTTTGCCCTTGTCTCCTGCCACTACCGTAGCACAAACTATAACACATTCAGCCAACTTGGCATGAATTGAACTGTATGCTCATTTCGCGCCACATATGAATTTATCACTCGACATGGGTATTCTGACACCATGTTGAGTTCATATCGTAAAAAGAATTTGCCAGATATGACCGGAGAGTTATGTTCCTAGAGTCTAGGTGTCAACTAAAATACAATATATGGAAATAAAAATAAAAGTGCAATATGTACAATCTAGTAGGCTTTGTAATTCATTGATAAAACAATTTTCTTCCATACTTTTATAAATATTAATTTATTAAAATATTATTAAAATAAAATATTTTTGAAATTCGGAGATATGCAATATAAGATGATACATGAAGATTGATTGAACCACTTTGCATGGAAATAAAATATTCTGTTGAATTCTAGTTTTATTGTCATGGTCAACCTTTTACTGAAATGCTACTTGCTACAACCATGAGTCATTGTATCCATTGTCGGAAAGATATATAATTCAATTATACAAGGTTTGAACATGCAATTGTAACATGAATTTTAATGTGTATCTGATAAATTTTATGGCTACACAAATAATGGATGACATAAGTAAAACAAAAGGAAAAAGAAGTGATATATGTGATATATTAAAACGATTTATCAAACCTACTCTAAACATTTTGAGACTGCAAGAATTACTTGATAATATTAAACTCATATTTTTCTTATCATTTGATATTTTTTTGTTCAAAAAATTATTAAAAATAAAAAAATTATCAAAATTTTTATATAGTAAATGAGGTTTTTGACAAAAAACTTTACTCATATAATTTGATATGAAGTTTTACATAAGGTCCATGTCTGTTGAATCCAAAATCTATGTAACAAAATGTTGAATTATGCACATTCATTGGAACTTCCCCTCACGACACTATTATGCTAAGTAAAATTATGGGTTCGAATAATGATGAGCTATTATTGTAACATTTAGCAAATATTACGATAATTATGAAAACATCTCTTCTTGATTGTAGTTATGCTTGAGTCATGAAAATCCTCCAAAAATAAACATCCCGAACCACATTCAAAAAGATTACCCAATTAGAGGTTAGAGGTCACCCAATTATGGTTCTTATGGATCCAGGGGCTGTGGTTGAAGTTTTTGGAGGAACCTTATCTTGTGAGATTACTCCTGAGAAGTTGACTTTAGTACCTAGGTTTCAGATGTGAAATGTGAAACTATAAATGTGAAAGAATTGATTAATTTGAAACCGTAGGTTGGTTTCATTCTTATTTATAACAGAGATGTGATAAAAGATTTTGGAATAAAATCACTTCGTATAAATTTTTTACATGAACGAATCAAGTTATCAACTTTTCTCTCATTTCCCTCCATATCTCCAAAAATTTCATCTTTGTCATTCATCATCTCTGTAGCGAATTACAAGATTACAAAAATTCGGGTGTAAGGGTATCACATTGCATTACATATGTACTGAACTGGATTGCATATGAGTCACAAGGAGGTGAAATTGCCGTTGTTTAAGCCAAAGTAAACCGCGCAAATAGAGCCTTTTCCAAGAAGAGTGAAATTGACTCCCTCGAGTCTATATTAATTTGCAGATAATCTTCAGTAATTTGTTTTTCCGGGATCTTACTTGTGGAGCTTCTTGCTGAGGAGGAATGTAACTCCGATGTAAAACTTGTTCATCGAGCTAGGCTGAAACATGAAAGTCGCTACGATGCTGACCGACCGAACGAATTTAAACGACTCCTGGAATCTAGGCCTTCGGATGAATGAATGTATGTCTCTGCTGACCAGCATTGGAGAATGGAATAATATTGGATGCGGGCAAGAAAATCTCTTTATACCCTAAGTAGCCAAGGACAACAGAGTCAGATGCGCAATACGTCCTTCGTCTCCAAAATAGATTCCGCGAAATTCCGCGTCCACGAGAGACCAAAAGGGAACTACTCTGGATCAGTCTGTAGGCTTTTCATTAAACTGGACCCACCGAATTGTACACAGTGTACGCATTTTTCCCTCCCATACCAAGTTCCCTCCCTGCCAGAAACACATGTTATGCACTAGCTTACGGTCTACTCGAGAGTCGAGACCGAACAACATACAGCACTTGGAGAACAACGAAGGACGGGAAAACCTCAGCCGTGAGATGTATCACAAAACAGGGCAAGAAACGACAAGAAAGTCAATTCACGAAATACTCATAACATGCAGGAAGTTTAGCACTTGTGTAGGCATGGATCGTAGCAGGGATGGATGTCGTGGCCCTTTTGGCCCACCTTTTCCCGATTGAGCTGCTGCAGATATCTCCGCTTGCCAGAGAGCCAGACATTCATACTTCTTCACTCTCGACTGGAAATCTTTGAGATGAACCATGGCGTTTGGAACCGATCTATCAAGGGACTAACTGTCAGTAGAGGCGGGCTTGGGTAATTCCGGATAGAAAAGGTTGACCGGAGGGTAACTGTAGATCACATGTTTTCTGTCTTATTTGGTGGCCTTACTACGCATCCCTCTGACTTCCTTCCCGCTCCCGCTCGCCAACGAAGTAATATCTCGAGTGTGCACTGAACACTTTTAGGTTCTTGGGAGGTAGCGTCGTAACTCTCTCTCTCTCTCGGAGTTCAGCTGCGCAGTTGCATTTTTATATGGAAACACGCATAAAGAAGACCAACATGTGCATCCAAGGCTCACCCTTCAGTCAGCTTTCGCTCTGAGCGAGAGAGAAAGTTAGAATAATAAATACATGTTGAAGAAGCTTTTGACTATTTCTCAGCACAACGGTCCCATATCACCTTACCTGCTTCCAAACGAATCCCCTCTCGAGTTCCAGCGTGCGTGCGTGTAGTTAGACTCGACACAGGAACCCATGCAACGGCCCATCAGTGCACAGCTCTACAAACGCACACACACACACACACACCCACGAACTGAACAGACATGCCATCCTTGGAGATTTCCTGTAGAATGAGTTGGGACGTCGAGAATGAGGATTCAAGGTCATCCACTTGATCATGGAGAAGTATTGACGGGCGAATTGAGCACAGAAAGCCTTCCATAGGCCCAGAACTGACGGAAGCCTGCGCCGTGCAGTTATGTCTATGCCAGATGAGACCATTCTGCATCACTGTAGTAGTCATCATGTTGCCATGAGTTCAGCACTTACCTCTTTAGGCACTTGAGCTGAAACCTGCATGCAGAAGTAAGTGCAAGGAATAGTAAAGAGCGAGTAAGATAGCAAAAAGGATGGGAAGACCCCATCAAGTCGTACGGGGATGAAACGAAGGGGGTAGGATGGGGCTAGGCCCCAATAGCATCACAACGGGAAATATCCTAGTGCACCTAAGATATCAGTTAGTGCAAGTGGCATGGAGTTTGAGATACAGCTTAGCGTGAGTCTACGTATTTGCGCCTACTGCAACGGCAGTCTCTGCTCGGCACCAACCCATCTCCACTGTGGACAGGTTTGGACCCCAAGTGCAAGTGGCATCACCATCACCTCGAGCTTCCAGCTTCCACTATCCGTCGAAGCTCAGCATCAGAGTCAGCCCCATGGCAGCCAGAGTGAGCTCTGTACCACTCACTTTCTGTTGGGCAATTTGTTGACCTTCTGACAAGGTCTGCCATCTTTGGGTCGATATGCGCATGAAGAGTTTCCAATCACAGCATTCCAGCGCACAGTCAACTGGAAAACATGTGGTTAATTAGCAGCTTCGATGTTGGGTACAGAGCTGAGCAATACGATGCATAAATGACCTGTAGTCTGTGCATAATTCTATAGCTTTGTGTGATCAATTCGTAATCCATCAGGCCGATCGCAAGTTGTTTTGATGTACACAATACTTGGCCGATCCAAGTCTGCCTTTCCTCGTAGAAAGATTCCATTCTCGACTTCTGCCGTCTGGAGGATTCAATAGCGTTGCATCCTGACCTAATAAAACAAACACAACATAATCGACTTCCGGTCCCGGAGGCTTTAACACTCTCAAGTAATGTACTGCGTAGACTAGAAACAACTCGTTTCCGCTGGAAGCTATGAAAATGCAACTGGTGGTTGTCACTAAGGGAAAGCTTGCTCGTCGAAAACTAGGAAGCCAGATCAGAGACTTTACGCAGCTGAAACGACGTAAACACATTCCACAGAACAATAACCTGCCCGTTTAGAGCCTTAACGCTTGCTTATTTCGTCTTCGGATGTGTTCACAACGTTGCGACATCTCTCTTGCTCGACAGGTACTTTGTGATTACAGAAGTAGTTACAGGCACATAGAGAGCTGTAGAACCATAATGATCATGCGGGAATCGTACTCAGACAATGCCCCCGAGGTTTTGTATAGAAAAAGGTTTCTGTACATTGATCATGTCACGGTACAACCCCTGGAAGCCTTCATGAGGTTGACTGTTCGTGGGATTTGCTGTCATAGCTCGCATTCCCGGAACTTCGAAGACACACGAACACGCTAGAACAGTCTGACACAACCATACCGGCCAGAGTAACAGCCAACCTTCACGTACGAAAGACGCAGGGATAAAGCAGACCAGTTCTCCACTGGGATTCTTCACTCTAGATTTCCGAGAGAACAAGACAACCACATAATTACAATAACCCGTGTCAGTCCATTGCGATTCCAAATAATGACACAACATTGCACGAAATGATAAAATTCCTTGACATGATAACAACCGAATCACAGCTTCATGATGATTGAAACTCATTGCACACTCAATAGAGTCGAGGGGCGGCCATCGGATATAAACTCCGAACCGTTCCAAATCAACATCTCTCTCAGATCGACATGTGTAACCATACAGATATCCTCGAATGCCTCCTACTCTTTTACTCCACTCAAGAATATAATATTTGCCCATGCAAAAAAGGTATCCAAACTCAGGCGTGCATTCCGAGGAGGCAAAAATAAAATAAAAAACTTAAATATTCACATTGAGCGAGGAATCGTACGAATGTAATCATGTAAGTGAAATACCTCTTCAAGTTGGTGTGTACAATGATTGCAACACAAGTTTAAAAGGGCAATGCGCCCATGGTTTTACATACCTGCCGATTGACAAAAACCTCTAAAAGCTACAAAGACTTACCTGATTTTCCAGCAAGTACCTTGTTTAAATCTGGCCTTGGCCACCATCGACACCTGGGCAAGGATGCACATGAAACCTACATTTGCTGGACCAAAAGGCAGGTCAAACACTTGAAAGTGTATTTCAATCCCTAGCAAAACAACTGAACCAATATACACCGAAAAACTGGATCTTATAGAGGGACTCCCTCAAATGGGTAACAACCATCAATTTTTTGTTTAAAGACGTAAAGTGGCGAAGCAATTGAGTTGCGTCTGAAAGGTGCAATCTCGGAGGTCGTCAGTTTGTGAAAGAAGTTTCAGTTTGAACGTCGCACTTACACGGGCCGGTTTCTTGTCCTCCAATAGATGGTCGGAAGAAATTCGAATGCTTGAACTGAACGTGACTTGAATACATAAAAACTAAGGCATCTATTGTAAACCTTGACAAACATGCTACCAAACTGTACTCGGAGAACTACAGCTTTACTATGAAACAGGATGGTTAGCCTTGTGCTGCCAAAGGAAAATCCTCAACCACTGGTTTAAACTATACACAGAAAGGTCTAATTTTGATGACCTGAATCAAAGTATGGAGGTCTGAAAAGTGACAAACAGTATTCAGGCATAGGACACTGATACTGAACTACAACGTGGACAATCATTCAAAGACGTGTGCAAGTGAGGTCGAAGTCGTCAGGAGCTATCCGCAAAATCCAAGCACTCAAGGTCCTCTTGGATTCCACGCTATTCATGGAAGCCAGCTCGTACATGCTACAGAGATTCAGCACCAAGGTCTCGTTCAGAGCAGTCAACGGATTTCTCTGGAGCGCAGTTTCTAGTACTTGCGTGGCACCGACAAGATCTCTGGAATACATCAAACAGAGAGCCTGCAGAGTAGAGGACAACAGAGTAGCTCAATTTAGATGTAGTACTCTCATGTAGATATCCCAATATACAACGTAAAATTACGGAAGACTCAAGCATAACATCGGCAAAAGCTTGAAGCAACGACGGACTTGTAAGCTGAGTCTTACGGTCGGTAATCACTTTGGGTAAAAGAAATTTGAAAGAGGACAAAGGTTAGATCTGTCCACCCGGTGGGGTGATACGTCACCTTATTGTTGGCTGAAACGACATCCCCAGGATCGAGTTCCAAAACAGCGTCGAATTCCTTCACGGCTTTGGGATACTGCTTCAGAGAGAAATAGAGAAGGCCTCTATTCCGAGATATTAGACTTGCGATCAACGAGCTTCCTGACCTTCCTTGCTGCTCACAAATGGCCTCCACTGTAGCAAATGTTCGCCTGGCACCGTACAAGTCACCCAGTTGCAGTTGCACGTATCCAAATTTTGACAGCACCACAACGTCATGTGTCCTCTTCTTCACTAGGTCCTCTAGCCATTTAAGGCAGATGATGTAATCCTTTTGGTTCAAATGATGGCCCAACACCGAACACAAGACCACCTCTTGCCGGCGCCTCCAACGATTCAAGAGGGTGCAGTAAACTGTGTTCCCTTCACCAACTGAGCTGGTAACAAAATCACCAAAATCATCGTCCTCTATGACTTCAGAAGGCATAAAATTGCTTCCTACATCAGAAAGTGCAGGCTCTTCGCTGGGAAGCTCGACGTTAGAAGGGCTCGTGGACCCATCTTCTTGTACTGGCGCAGTGACGGTGACATCCTGCTTTTGATCGGTTGACCGGACAGCCTCTGTGGCCTCTGTTTCGCGCTTTGAAAGCTGATCCATCGAGGTCTGCAGAAAATCTATCTGCGGGTTGTAACAACAATTTATGAGTTGAAATCCTAGAAGCTTACAAGCACACAACGGGAGGTGGCAAGATCCTGATTTCGTCACTTACCCGTTCATTACAATGAGCTAGAAGGTCATACAGATGATCAATGGTCGTAGTAGTCTTTCCGAGTCGATGAGGAAGCTCAGCGTGTAGCCACCTCAGAGCAAAAGGCACCATCGAACCTGCACAATACACTCATCATTCAGCCCATTGACTGTCCTCGAAGCGTGGATAAAAATAAATAAATAAATAAATAAATAAAAATAAAAATAAATAAAAAATTGCAGAAACAAAACCATAGACATAGAGATATGCAAAGAGGGGTTCACTGAAGGCCTCTAAGTATGAAGTATAATGCAGTTAAGTATCAAAGACGATTCGATCCTAGAAACGAAATCTTAGAACCTGTTGGCATAACAATGTGGTACTTGAGCTTCCGATTAATTTAGTAAAAAACTAAAGGTAACTGCGCAGTTAAAAGTCTTGGGCTATACGGAACCTTAAACACAACTTTCCAAGACCACGACCTAATCGGAAGCGCAACTTGAGAAGATTCAGAGAGCATCAACTTTCATACAAGAAGTCGTAAAGTAAAATGGCCTTGATGCGTATGCTCGGCTCTGAAAGGGAACTAATGGTGAACAACGAAAGCTGCTTCATGACCTGCTTATATCCTCCCAACAACTGCGCTTCATGAAACCGTATTATCTACAATTCTCTTGTTGGCATAAATGAAACTTAGTACCACTCTCCTGACCATTAGAAAAAAGGAGAACGAGGTCGAAGTAGCAGGCACTCGATACATAACTACATATCTTTCAAAAAAAAATGGTTCAATTTGAACAAAAAACACACCTGACTTGCCCGGATACATATCACCGTGATGCTCATATCGAAACCTTTTTGACTTGAGATCACCTATGGCAGCGAGTTCCTCGGCAGCAACAGCATAACTTCGCAATTTCATCAGGGCTAGAACATGATACGTCGAGTACACCAGTTGCTCGTCTGGAAAATGCAACATGGATCGTTTCTTGGCCTCCTTCACTTTGTCAGCTATGGCTCGCCAAGAACCTTGCCTCTGTTTGTAAGAAAATCGGAACATCAAAACCCCAGAACCCACAAGGCGATTGAGCTAAAATCTCAGTTCCCCCCAACTGGCCAGAACTCGGCCACGAGTTCAGAACTCGCAACCACATGGAACATGGAAGAAATTCGACCTCATGAGCTCTTGCACAATTCCTGCGCAATTGCCAATTCCTCGCCCTCGATTCGCCATCGGGAAATCAAAACCGAAACCAAAACTCAGGGTACGGCACAGACAGAGCGAGCTCACTCACCATCAACTGTTGAAGCCCGGCCAGATCGGACGAAGCATCCTTCACCGAAAGCCTCCTGAACGCGGCGGCCGACGATCTAGCATCGAACGCATTGGCATCCCAGCTTTTCCTCTCATCGCGAGAAGGGCCTCGGAACGACGAGACGGTCTCGGGAGGAGAGGAGGTGGTGGATGCGGCCGACGAGGCCGAGACGGAGGGGAAAGGCGGAGAGAACGATTCGGAACTCGAACTGAAAGAGTCGGCATTGAAATTACTCCCACCGCCGTTGTTGTTTGCCCGGGGAGGCGACGAGGCCGGTGGATCTGGCATCAGCGGATGATTCATGGCCGTGGCAGTGGCAGTGGAGGTGGAATGACTCCGCTCCAAGCGCCTCCCTCCCACTGCCCCGAAGCCTCCCAATCCCGCGACCACGCCTCTGATGATCCCTCCCCCAACAGCTCCCAATCCCAATCCTGCCCCTGCTCCCGCTGCCGCTGCTCTGTGGCGCCTGTCGAAGCTGTCCGCGCTCTCCAGCCTCGCGCGCCCGCTCTGCGACTTCTGCAGCAGAGGACTCAGCGGAGTCGACATTCGGGCTCGTTCCCGTTCCCGGGCTTTCCTTCGCTCCCGACGCCTTGTCTTTACCTCCTCCGCGGGACTTTCTGTCAGTCCTTCTGTCTCTTTGTTAGCCCCTTTTGCTCTGCGTTGCGTTGCTGCCTTGAGCTTCTGGCTGCTTGTCGTTTCTCTCGTTTCTGCGCTCCGGTCCAAACTCGTGAGCTTCGTGGTCCTTGAACTCTAGCCCACAATGAATTCTTCCTCTTCTTCTTACTCCGTGAAAGAAGAGCATCAGATTACCTCGAGCATGACTTGGCTTCACTTCAGGCCACTAAACTGCTATCGCAGCAGCAGAGCCGGGCTTGGGCTTGAATCTACTGCTGCGAGGTTTACGTGCATGTGCGGTACAGCGAGCGAGCGAGCGAGCCTGCGTTTGTTCGTTTGTTAGTACGATGCTTCTTCTTTTGCCGAGAGCCATTCCATTCCATGATTTCATTTCGTTTCATCCCATTGCATCCACAAACACACGCTCGCTTGCCGACTGCTGCACTGTTATCATTGTTTATGTCTTGTTTGTTTGCGCTCTTGTGAGAAGTTTCCTGGAGTACTTTATTCATAGTTACTGGTGATGTTATGTTTGTTGTTAGAGCTTGGAATGCTTGCTCGGTGCACTCCATTGTGGTGCCTGCAGGGGTTATTGTGTTTTTCCCCCGGCCTTGTTCTTTCTTCTCGTTAGTGGTGTTTTTTCTTTGCTTGGCGTATTTTTCCGATGATGAGAATTCGTAAGGTTCGGTTATATGGTAAGGAACTCGGGAATGTTTTGTGGACGCAGTGGCATGTCGAAGTGACCACAGTAGGAAGGTACTGTTGAGACTTGAAGTGCTACCTTGACGTGAATGGAGTGAAACCTATAAAATACATACAACACAAACGTCATTTGAGCAATAAGAAAAACGGAAAATCATGGAATAACTCTATTATGATCGCGTACCACATGTGGACGGAGGAGAGAAGATATAGGCTCGAGTGAATATATCACACATTCTTCTACTGGCATTCGTCTTCGGAAAATGGTTCAAGACGTATTCAATGCATTCCGAAGTCATCCATGAAAGACGCCGAGGGCCATCAGAGTTAAACCGAATATAAAAGTGCCCGAGGAGGCCATATGTTATCAATCAGCGCACATAAGGCATCTGTAAGCGAAAATGATAATATTTCTAATAATGTTCTTCGTGTAGTGATGAAGGATAGGGAAGCTGCGAATTCCTGTCTGAGATAAGAAACCCTGTTTTGTAGGAAAGGAAATTGGTCCTGTTCCAACGAGCTTGAGTACTGTGGAAATGTCAGCTGATGGAACAGGGCCATGTTCACAGGATACACTAGCTAGTGTGCGCATTATTCCCAGTGGACCTGAAATCCTTCTTGGATTTAGGTACACTTCACTGGTCAAATGTGGATGTCCATCCTTTCATGCTTCTTCAGGATGTCCAATGGTTTAATACAGGGTAGGTAGAATTCTAGACAGAAGAAAATTTCAAAAATGGTAATTTGATGGACAGTACACATGTATCCACGATACTACTGAGAGACATCTAGACGATATTAGTGTGGATCTCCATCGAGACGTAGTTCAGAAAATTTTGCCGTGGTCAACCTTTCACGAGGTTGACACGAGCAATCGAGCTATTTTCTCTGTTTGAACTCATTTTATTGTACAATTCTCGCATTTCATTTGCTCTTCCAGCTTTGCGATAAGGGAGCAATGCTGTTGTAAGACGAACAACGAACCTCCTCCTTCCTCAACTACATCTCCTTTCTGCCAAAAATCTTTAAGCATTTCTGCTTGCTTCCTAATTTCTACCGCCTACCCTTACCCGAGCTTTTACCCGTACCCCCACCAGATTTAAAAGATCCTCCTTTCCCCACTTTCCTCCCTGCTCCACCGGGTTTACTTCCACCTTTCTTCTTATCCTTACCCTTTTTCGCCAGCTTGGACTTCATAGCCTTCTTTTGCCTATGTTTCCGAACCTCCTCAACACCTCGAAGTTCGTTCTTGGCATCCGCATTAGCCACAGGAGCACCCTTCCGCTTCCTTCCGGCCTGTGCTCCTCCTCTGTCACTCGAGTCACCTGCTTACATAGAGTGACAAACCATAGTCTCAGAAAGGCTTGTATTGAAAACACATTAATGGACGAGAGTAACTGATGAGATACCCACTCACAGGGCATCTTAGAAGAAGGAACCCGACACTTCCCTATGAGAATCAGTACCCATGGTGGCCACCAAACACAGACCGCTTTCCTGCCTGGACTAAAGATTGGTGGGTGTAAAGACAGTAAGTACCTCGTGAATCGCCACCTCCTTCCTCTCCTAGAGTTGTGACCTTCATGTGGGTGCGCTCCTTCCATCTCTTGTACATGCCCCTGTTACCAGCATTGACCTTGGCACCACTCTCGGTTTTGATCTGCATAAAGTAGGACGATAAGCAACATGAGTTTTCCAGACTCTGATGAACGAGCGAGTCTTGTATACACTAAGTTGACGACAACGAAAGCATGGTATCTCCAGGGAGTTGTTTCCCTTCAGCATATGAAAAGTCATGCACGGGTTCCGAACAAACCTTGCCGCTTGCGGTAACAGACTCCCCGCGATTGAGCTTCACGTACTTCTTACTTTTCTGCAAAAATATAACCCGAACGAAAAGCTCATAAGATCACAATTTGATTGAAAGAAAGATTGATACAAGGGTCTAACAGATCATTATCAGTACGAACATCACCGGTCGTCCACTGACCAGAAGAATAAAATTGGACGTTAACTCTGCTAGAGATTTAATCTTCTGCACAAACCAAAGTGAGGAGACCAGAAGTAATTAAATTCAAAAAACCCGATACCTTGTCCCAATGGTACGTAGACTTTTGTTTTTGTTGACCAGCAGCATCATCGGCTATAAGGTCGAGCACTTCGGTATCCATTCTGTGACAAAATTGCAATTTCGCCATCAGTTCAAATAAAACACTAGGTGACCTTTCAAGCAAAATTTAAGGGTATATTAGTAAGGACTGCACACCTGCTCGGCCCACTTTTATCTCCTCCGCCTTCTACAGACAAACCCGCCTCGAAGTTCTGCACAACCATAAAATCCAGGCAAGTATATTACCAACATTTGAACAAGGTGAAACAAGATGTTCAACTGAATTATGCAAGAAACAAAGATTCGAAAACAAGAAATGAAGAGATAAGACGCTAAAAATCCACAATGCCCACAAGGGTCACGGACCATGTGCAATGTACACATGAGAGAGATGCTTCTCCTGGCTGTTAACACTCACCCTGTTCGTGGGAATTCCGCTGATGTAAAACTCCTCGTCTCTGTAACTCACAGGCGTTTTCTTGCCACCTTCACGCAGCACAACACACATTTCAGAAATGTGACGCAGTGCATCCAGAAATAGAAACCATGAACTAACCATAAACTAACGAGACATTATTACAAACTACGACTGTTGATGACATTTAATTTTCAAGCATTAGTTACAAATTACTACAAAGAAAAGTAGTACTTGCAAATTACAGATCACTTTGACTCCCTTAAATAAGGAGCAAATCTTGGCAAATTATCACCATCTGGGTTTTGTCAAGAAGGGGACACCATGGTTGTCGACGTATGACTCAAACTTACCTTCAACTCTTTTCCTTCTCTTACGCGAAGGAAGATCTGCGCCAGGCGGTTCCTCTTCTTCTAGCTCCTGAAGTAGGAAACAATGATCCACTTATAAGCACTTCCATAAAGGTAATAAGACAAAATCAGATGCAAAAGATAGTACCCCAAGCTAAATGCAAACTGCACGTCACACTTACTGGGAAAGACTGTTTGGCAGCTTTAAGCGTTGCTTCTTTCTGCTGAGCGGCTACGATGACATGCTCATGAACTTGTCGTTTTCTTTTCATAACTTCGACAACATCGGACAGTATCGTCTGCAATAACTTCGAGTTATGTGAGATAAGAACGCTTTCACATAGGTAAAAGACAGTAAGAGCCATTGGCCTCTCCCAGGAACAAATTTGGAAGACAAAAGCGTCACTGCGCAGTTTTCTTGCAACATTTGATTTCGTTTCTGCCCACCTTCTTATTCTTCCCCTTCGCAGCCTCGGCTTCAGATTCCAGGACCGTCTGTCGTGGCCTGCACGTTTCAGCACCTTCGGAAGTAAATACCCAGTTCATTCCAAAAACATTACTCAGTTGACCATACACTTCATATCGAAAAGGAAACTTGATTTAGACCCCAAAACAGCGCATTGAAATTAAAAACTGGATCCAATTTCAACCTGTAAGCTCTGACTCGTTCGGCAAAGGCTGCAACATCTGCTTCCGCTGCTTTAACTGAACTTCTAAGCATAGGATGCAGTCCTTCACGTGGCAATTCTTTTGCTCGCTTGCAGGATTCGAACGAGGCAGCAGGCCTCGTCTTCGCGTACAACCGGAAAGCGTTTGAACAAGCCTTTTGTAGGGCAACCAGCTCGGTGCCGTGATTGATAACTTCTCTTAATCTGTCCATATGCAAATCTAGGATTGCCTGAGGGAAACGACCATACACTGTTCCCCTTGCATGTGCTTCGTCCATAGCCTCCTGGGTCTTATCCCTGTTATCCTCAAACTCCTCTTCTGACTGAGCTGCCTTGATGGGTCTCGACAAAAAGAGATGGAGATCCAAAAGGAAGGGCATTTCATCCGAGGTGACGAAAGAGAAAGATGTACCAGACCGACCAGCTCGAGCTGCACGTCCAACTCTGTGCACAAAAAGCTTAGGCTTTGGGGGAAAGTCGTAGTTAATAACATTGTCCAGAAGAGGAATATCTATACCTCGAGCAGCCACATCTGTCACAAGCAGAAGCATAGTCTTCCTAGCTCTAAACTTCGCAATGTGTATGTTCCTAGCCGCTTGGTCCATCGCCCCATAAACAACGGACAAGTCAATTCCTTCGGACTTCAAGAGCTCGTGTAAAAACTCAACGTGGTGTTTAGTTGAGACAAAGATGATGGTTTGTTGGTCCTGGGGAATCAAGTCCCGGGTGAGATAAAGAAGAGCTGCTGGTTTCTCATCATTACGAAGTGTGAAGATGGCAAGCTTCAAATCTGGACTGATCTTTGTTTCTGTGTCCAGTCGAACTAAATGTGGATCTCTTAGACCTGCCTTGGCAAAATCGGCGAGCAGGCGAGGAAGTGTGGCACTGAAGAGAAGAGTTTGGCGGTTCTCACTCATATGGGTGAGGATCTGACGGAGCTGGTCAGCAAAACCCATTTCAAACAATCGATCTGCCTCGTCAAACACAGCGTACTCAACTGTTCTCAAAGACATTCCCTCGACCTCCGAGAGATGATGCATGAGACGACCAGGGGTTGCGATTATAATGTCTGGATTCTTTGCAAGCTCTTCAAACTGAGCTTCCATGCTGTCTCCTCCCACAAGAACCGTAGCTCTTAAATCTGTAAAGAACAAGTCACAACTCCTACCATCAGAACAAGGCTTCATCTCAAAACGTGAACTATTTTACAACAGAGACGTCTAAAACCTTAGGCGCTCTCACTAAAACTAGACAGGAGGTACTAACAATGACGTTCTATTTCCCTTCATTCCTCTCAAACTTCCTTGTCCCGATGGAGAGATTCAAGACAAGGAGGCAATTTCGAAGCCAAATTCCAAAGCCGTGACCCAGCTGCACCATGATTTTGAGTCTCATTCGATCCAATTCAAGCCTTTACATGATCTCTCTACTTCTTAAAAAACTTATTTGAGCTGCGAAAGGGTGGTAGCGCGAACCACAAAGAACTGATCCAACTATCCTGCAAACCACTGCAGGCATTTTTAGACTTTGCAACTACACAATTTCCACATTCCAGACTCCACATTTTATAACGTTTTACCTGTATAACACCCCAGCTCTTTACAAAATTTGAAGGTCTGAAGCGCCAGCTCTCGAGTAGGGGATAGAATTATGGCACGAGCACCAGCCTTAGTACAGTGGGCCTTCAGCTTCTCCAGCATGGGAACCAAGAATGCCGCGGTTTTCCCTGAACCCGTCCTCGCCATGGCAACCACATCATGTCCAGCCATCACCAGAGGTAACGTCTTGCGCTGGATAGGAGTCGGAACCTGGTACCCTTTCTTCTTCACGGCTCTGTACACTGGGAGACTGAGTCCGAGGGACTCAAAACCCCCAGACTTGTTCACCTTCGCCTTCTTCTTTTCCCTCATGGTTGCAATGCGAGCTTCTACGGCACGAATTGGCAACCAGCAAGAGTTACCACCTCTGCTGTTACAATGCACGGAGCGGTCCTCCGGCAGCTAAAACCCTTCCGGACCCGTAAATCCTAATCCTGCAGTGAAAGACCTAAAAACTACAGCTCTTCCCGAAGGCCAAGCACCGATTATAATTCGTCCTATTCGATTCAAAACGCGTCGCCTTCCAAAAGACTGGAACCCTGAGCAAGCAGATTTCCTGTTCCAAGCTAAAATCCCCAGGGTACACCAAGATCACACCACCTTCCGATAGATCTCTTCCTTCCTAGCTCCTCGCCGAAGCAGTGAAACGACAGTGACCAACAGAACAAGATATGAAATACAGAGACAGCGGGTTTGACATCGATCAATCACATACTGTATCAGAGATTTCCCAACTCGAGGAGTTCGTAAACCCCGTGCTAACCCCCGGCCCCTCCTCTCCCTTACTTCCCCTGTTCTGGTGGTCTGTTTTCCCCTCTTTTCCATGGTAGCAAGGAGAGGCAACCAACCCTAAAGCCTGCACCGTTCAGTTCACAGCTCGGTTTTGACTCCAGCTTGCTTCGAGCATCAACCCAACTTGCGAACCAGGTGTCCCCCGATTAAACTCCGCGTCAAACAATGGGAACGGGGACATGACCGGTAACCGGCTTGTTAAAGCAGATATTCATCATTCCACTCGCGTGTGGTCGCAGGAGAATCTCTTGCATGTTTTGGTGCTTCAGTCAGCTTGACATGGTTTCGTCGTGAGAGTTTTGCGAGTTTTGCTGCGTGCACTTCCATTGCAAGTACAGTCAGAAATGGACTTCGTCGTCCCCATCGCGAGCGAGAATCTTTTCCTCCAGCCCGGAGTTTTGGGAATCTCTTCCTCGCCCCCCATGGAGTGGAACTGGACTTGCTCAGCCCGTTGACCTTGCCGGTCATGTTCTCATGCTCACAGGTGATCTACTCGGTTGGCTTGGAAAGAAACTGGAAAAACATATGGGACAGACGTGGTAACAGTCCAGGGGAGTCCACAGTTGGTGGCAAGCCTTCACTCGAGCGACGAAGTGATTGGCTGCTCACATCAATGAAAGCAGACCGAAAATGGACCATCCCTTTTGTTACTATACTGTGTCGTTTCGGACCGAAAATGGACAGCAATGGCGTTTTCAATCGCCATCTTGGTTGACAACCGTGGTTTCCGATCATGAAATCTACAATCCAGATCACTTGTGAGATCAAGACAATCATAGGAATAAAATCAAGGGTTTCGCTATCTAAGCTATTAGCTACTATACCTGGAGAAGGACACATTAGAATAATAATAGGGATGGGAAGACCCCATAAAATCTACGAGGATGTAACCAAACCGGTAACACTAAACCCTTACAGGTTTGGTTCCATCCTTGTAGGCTTTGATGGGGTCTTCTCATCCATTTTGTTATTATACTTTGCCCCTTCCTTAACCAGTAACATGGGGCTAGGTCACAATAGCATCACATTCAGAAATATGTCATACATAACCTAAAATATACTAACTATCAAGGTCAAATTGTTGGAACACTGAAGCAATGACTCCGGAATGACTTCCAAGATGAGAGATGGTGTTCTCAAGACCTCTCCTTGCTTTATATACTGTAGGACTAGAGGAGTCCGAAATCCAAACTATGTCACATGGCTAACATGCGTAGGTTGCATGTTTTGTTATCTTATCCTAACCAATTCCTAACAGACGTCTTGTCTTTTTGTGATCTAGTGACCACTCTACGCTTTGGCTAAACTAACTATGACTAACCAAGATTGGTTACAAACCTCCCCCCATTTAAGTCGCAACGTCCTCGTTGCAAGAAGACTCAAAAGTCTCTACAAGTATCTTGGCATTTGTAAGATTTGCCAATGGTTCCCAAGTAGCTTCATAAAGTGGATAACCTTTCCATTGGACTAGATATTCCACTTTGGTGTTCCGCTGCCCTCTTGTCCGTTTCTTGAGGATTCTCTCAACCTCATATTCCTCTACACCATCAATCATGGCCGGGTAAAGGAGGAGGTTGATGTGGATTGCCAAAGGAAGGAGATCGTGGGGTATTCCTCAAGAGAGACACATGAAAAACGGGATGTATTTTCATGTGTGTTGGCAACTCTAACTTGTAGGCAACTTCTCCAATCCGTTGGACAATCAAGAAAGGTCCAATAAACCGTGGACCGAACTTTCGACCCCTATTAATGACAAATTGGTAGTAGACTACCACACTTGATCGCCTTTTTGAAACTCCACATGTCGCCGATGAGCATCAAGATATTGTTTTTTGCCGATTTTGGGCAATGGCTAATTTGTGCTTTGCCCCGGGTGTACTCCTCGTTGGACTCGTGTCACAAACTCGTTCACCGCTTCAACTTGGGTTGATGGTTCCCGCCAGACCTACACTCACCAAGCTAGATGGTGTGATAGGGTGTTCTCCATACATCAAGAAGAAAGGGCTAACTTTTGTGGATGCATTGATTGAGTTATTATAAGCAAACTCAATCAAGGGTAAAAGTGCATCCCAACCGTCTTGCTCTTCCAAAGTGAAAGCTCTAAGCATGTCCTCAATAGTCCTATTTGCTCTTTCAGTTTGCCCATCTATTTGAGGATGATAAGCTGTGGACATGGCTAGTTTTGTTTTGAATAGCCCAAATAGAGTTTTCCAAAACATGCTAGTAAATTGAGTGCCCCTATCGGTGATGAGCACTCTAGCTGCTAAGCCATGTTGAGCAAAAAACCGCATCCATATAAATTCGAGCAAGTTCAGTGCGAAGAATCGCCTTTGTTGTGGGCCTAATATGGATCATCTTGCTCAATTTATCCACAAAAATGACTATTGAATCATAACCCTTAGACGTCATTGGTAACTCACATACAATGTCCATACTGACGTGCTCCCATCTTCTAGTCGGTGTTGGTAGAGGTTGTAGTAGACCCTTTGGTTTTCGATTGCTAGCCTTATTTTGTTGACAAGCCACACAACTTCGAACATAGCCGGTGATGTCCTCTTAGTTTTGGCCAAAAGTATACCCTTTGGACGCCTTCAATGGTCTTCTCCACTCCTACATGGCCCGCAATAGCTGAATCATGTGCCTCCTCTAACATTTGTTGTATGGAAGGGCAACATCCGAGGGTATCAGATCTTTTCCCTTGTAGAACGCCAATCCCCCGCTCCAAATATGCTCGACCCTTTGAAGGGCTTGTGCAATCTCCTCATCCTCCTTGGTAGCTCGATTCAGGTTCTCCCACCATTCAGAGTGAATCTTCACCTCAGTGATGTGATTAATGCATGGCATTCGTGTCAATGCATCGGCAAGCTGCTTCTTCCCCTCCACATACACAATCTTCATGTTGAAACGCCGCCATTCAAATTTCAACAACGAATCCCGCTTGGAGAGGTCCTTTTGAGTTTCTAAATAAACCAAAGGCTTGTGGTCTGTCTCAACCACAAACTCCTTATCTCCGAGATAGTGCTTCCAATGTTTAGTAGCCAAGACAATGGCTAACTCCTCCCTCTCTATGGTATGATAATTTTGCTCCGCCGGCAAAAGTTTCCGTGAAAAGAAAGCAATTGGGTGCCATCCATCTTTCCACTCTTGTTGTAACACTCCTCCAACTGCCACACCTGATGCATCCGTAGCAAGTTTTGTTGGTCTACCAGGTTCGTACCATTTAAGGATTGGTGCATGTAAGAGCGCATCTTTCAAAGCCTGAAATGCAATCTCTTGAGTTGTACCCCATTGCCATTTCTGCCTTTTGGCCTAAGAGACTTGTTAAAGCTTGAGCAATACGAGCAAAAGCTTCCACAAACCTTCTATAAAAGCCGGTTAAACCCAAGAAACTACGTAGTTGAGTCCGATTCTCTCGGGGGTCCAATTTTGAATGGCTTCCACTTTGTCACTCATGACTTGGATGCCATCAGCGCTAACTCTATGGCCTAAGTAATCTACTTCTGTTTTTGCCAAACTCACATTTTGACATCTTAGCATAGAGCTTATTTTCTCTCAACACTTGGAGTACTTTTCGTAGATGTTTTTGATGATCTTGTAAGGACTTGCTATATATCAAGATATCATCTAAAAACACAATCACTGATTTATCCAGATATTTACTTAAAAATATCATTCATCGCCCCATGAATGTGGCAGGGCATTGGTTAAAACTAAATGACATAACTAGATACTCAAAATGACCATATCTAGTTCTAAAAGTCGTCTTTTGTATGTCTTCATCCGCCACTCGATCTGATTGTATCCGCTTCTTAGATCGAGTTTGGTGAAATACTTAGCTCCATGAAGTTGATCAAACAAGTCATCCATTCGCTGTAATGGATACTTGTTTTTCACCGCTTGTTGATTTAGAGCACGATAGTCCATGCACATCCGCATGGAGCCGCCCTTCTTCTTCACGAACAATACCGAGCTCCATATGGTGACACACTTGGTTGGATGAACCCTTTCTCCAACATCTCCTCCACTTGAGCCTTGCATTCTTCCAAATTGTTCGGTGCAAGTCGATAGGGACTTTTACAAGGAGGTGAACTTCCCTAGTAAGATCTCTATCTTGTGATCCACTCTCCTTCTTGGTGGTAAACCCGAGGCAAATCATCCGAAAAACATCTTGAAACTCGCTCAAGATACAAGTTAACTCCTCATGTATAAAAGATTGCTCTTTTGGAGCGCTTTACATCTCTAATTAGACCCAAAAAACATACATCTTTGTGACTGATAGCGGTTCTTCCTATCACATAGAGAGGTAAGTTTTTGTGTCCTGATCTAAGTCTATCTCCAAAGATCCTCCAACTCATAGTTTTACTATCTTTTTTCTCCAATCTACCTCGGGATTATATTTTTTCCATCCAAAGATATCCAAAATAGCATCATAGCGAGCTAATCGAATTACTCTCCACTCCAACGATTCCTTGTATTGCCCAATCTTCAACTCCACTTTCCTAGGAATGCTCTCAATGCTCTCTGTTTTGCCCGTTTGGCAACTCTACTTCTTCACTCTCATCCTTCTCTAAAGCCAATCCTAACTTTATAGCAATAGATCGAGATAGGAAATTTTCTGTAGCTCCCCGGATCAATCAATACTCTCACTTTTACTCCTTCTATCTCGCCATCCGTCACAATCAAACATGTTTCCTTCTTTCTCAAACCATTTTACCTCATGTTTGTGCTTCCTTCCTCGCCCCTTCCTCCTTTTCATCGAACCAAGAAGGCCGCGAGGCAAGATTCTTATCGATGCTCGTCGTTCCCGGGTTTCCATCGGTCCACTTCGCCTCCACCTTCAAGATTGTTGAGGGCTCGTCGATAGGGGGTCTAGCTCCTCTTGCCGAACTCGGTACGGCAATTCATGGCAATGTGACCAAATCTTCCACAATTATAGCATTGCCTCATTTCTCGTCTTCCCTCCACTCCGTCTCCTCCTCTTGAATTTGCTTCTCGATGAGAATTCGAGTTGCAACGATCTCCTCCTTGTGCGTTCACTCCCCTTGGAATGAAATCTTCTCTCCTCCTTATGTTGCCCAACTCCATAGGCATGGGTCCATAGTATTGATTTGAGGGAACTGATACCTCTCCACCGTTGTGATAAACGTTGGACATTCGTTGTGCACAAGCAATAGCCTCGTTCAAGTTGTTTGGATTGTCCCGAATCACCTCCTGTTGAATCTTTTTCTTCAATCCTCTCTTGAATAAATCAAGGGCTTCAGCTCCACTCATATCTCGTATCCGAATTCAAAGATCTCAAACTCCTCAATGTACTCCTCCACACTTCCCCTACATTCAAGTTTCCACAACCTCATCCGTGCCGTGATGATGGGATCAACCGCTTGAAAATTCTGAAGAAGACCTCGCTTCATTGCACTCCAAGAACTTGTTGGCTTGACTCATTGAGCTCCATCATCCAACCCCGAAACCAAGTAGATGCTTTCTCCAACAACAAAGTACGAACAAAAAAGACCTGCAATGTGATCATTGATATTGAACAAAGCAAGATGATACTCCATTCTCTCAATCCAACCTTCCAAAACTCCCATGGTTCGACTACGCCGGTAAGGTTCTATCTTTTTGTTTTTTGTCATCTTGAGAATCATGGATGTCCAAGATCTAGCTCTCTTGCTCGTTGTGCCGCTTTGGGCTTCAAGAGCACGGACTCTCAATGTTTCTTCACTTTCCACCATGGATGGTGACGTCTCCATCTCCATTGGAGTTTCTCTCATTCTCTCATTTTCCATTCCTCTCGCTTTTGATATTTGTTAATTCTTGAGCTAACTCTTGTACTTGAGTCGACTTTTGCTCAAATGCGTTTCTCAAATCTCTCAACTCCCCGAATCATTTCTCTCAAAGTGTCCTCCATGATTCGTCTCCGTCCACTCTCTCTCAGTATAGGGTTAGGATGAACACTCTCCAATTTCTCAAGATTGGCAACACAAAAGGAATAGGTGATGCTATCACCTCATGGTAATACTCCTCTCCAAAGTTTCTAATAACTAGGCTCCGAAACATAGCTTTAGGATGATACACACAATAGATTTCACACCGTGTGTTGAATCTCACCGGTGGTGGTCTATTGAGATCCATCTCTAAACTAAAATGTAAATCGTGAGATCCCAAAGTAACATCGAGGTGACTATAGGTAAGATAATGGGATCTTGAGATCTCATCACTTGGTCCATGAAGTTGGCACCAAAATGATAAACCAAATACTGAGTCAACCTTGCTCTCTCAATGTATAACAATTTGACATGAAAAGGATTAAGAAATGGGAATCTCGGTACTTATTCTATCTCCCCATCCATAACCCGCACTCCACAATAACCCCCTTCCACTACTTTGACTCAATGGCCACCGCCCTCTAACAAACACTCTCTCTCCTCAAATAATTGTACCAACCTGACTATTCTTCCAAGAGGGGTGATCCACACTCATAGGAACAATAAAGCTCTCCTCGATACCATTGTAACATGAAGCAATGACTGAATGACTTCCAAGATGAGAGATGGTCTTCTCAAGACCTCTCCTTGCTTTATATATTTGAGGACTAGAGGAGTCCGAAATCCAAACTATGCCACATGGCTAACATGCGTAGGTTGCATGTTTTGTTATCTTATCCTAACCAATTCCTAACAGACGTCTAGCACACAACCTGATCCACCAATGCATGGTAGCCACCTCGTCATTTACCCTTTTACTTTTTGGATAGTGCACACCACTATCTTGTCTTTTTGTGATCTAGTGACCACTCTACGCTTTGGCTAAACTAACTATGACTAACCAAGATTGGTTACAATTGTCTACAAATAACATGATCATATGAAGAATCATCACCTAATGTGATTGCTCTCCTATGGATTGCACGAGCAATGGAAACACGTTGTCTAAAATAGGCTATACATTAAGTTAAAGAAAGTGATATCCCATGCTGCATAGTATGGTAGGCTCTCGCGCACTCCCTCACGAACATGTTGAAGTCGGTATCTATAGGTCTATATAACTCCAAAGCTAGAGGAACAAAGATATGACATCTATGCATACCCCTATACTTAGAGACCTTGGCTGTTGCCGCTCCACTCGCCGCCCCTCTGAAATTGTGTCACGAGTCGGATCGGTAACCACCACATCCCCCATAACTCGGTCCTCCGGAACCAAGAACAGGTCTGCCCTAACCCTAGTCGACTACAAGGCATACCAACGCTTCCTCCATGTGAGGTATCCACCCTCTAGTGCCATAACAAACACCACATCCCTAATGGTATCATGGGTAGCTATCCTCTATACTCCGAATGGGCAATGAGTCATATGAACACTTGCTGCATCTAACGTGATACCAGACTCACATGTGAGTAATGAAGATGTAGATGGATGGACCAAGCCAAAACGGAATCTCATCGTTGTAGAGAAAGTAGATGGTACGAGTCGGAAAGTCCTAATGCATGATCGAGCCAAGATCCACAAGCCTGCAACCTTGCTAGAGCAAGAGCGTAGACAAGCCCTAGTAGTATGAGGAATGGCCGAATCCACTAAGAGTGAATGTAGAGCTTGATGAAATTGTTAGTCCATCATGGTAGACTGTGACCTCTAGTCCAATCGAGGACCAAAGAGGAAAAGACGGAAGCTCATGTCGTACCTCCAAGGGTAAAGCATTTCTCGTATGTCGCAATAATACTTGTAAGGGAAATGATTTTGTATCCACGTCCCTCATATATATCTCAAGGATAGGCCTATATGCAATTACAAATCGAGAAGATAACAAAAGTGTAGAGAGTGCCCAACTAGCCAAGAATGCTATAGGTGCAATCTCCTCCATCAATAATAAGCATACCCCTCCACACGAAATCGGCAAAGAAGTCTGTCTCCATGCCAAATCTCCTGTCACACACTCGAAGCTCCATGGTCCAATGATGTCATCAAAGACGCCCATGATCCTCCTATCAAAGGCTGTCAAAAGTGATATAAATGTATGTGAATGAGGAACCGTGCAAAGAAAGTATGTGGGTCGACAAGCAATACTAGATGAGAGTATAACAAACGCCACCTGCGGATTCCATAGTAGGGGAAGTTCATCTATATGCAAAACATCATCGGCAAGAACAACGTCTAGGTAGCATGAGACAAAATCCTCCGACCCTACTTGCACTCCGAGAATGTGTTAGTTGTCTGTCGATGTCATACATCCCTCTGGAAGCTGGAGATGAGGAGGAATGCCCAAAGGAGACCAAGCCCTACACTATGACACCTTGACTCTCAAACCTACAAGATGAAGCTCGGTAGTCAAGTAATCAAATGCATGACTAATGTGGTATACATGACCCACAATGTGTGTATCATCCGCTAAGGAGTGGAACACACAACCTGGCACGGCCAAAGCAATAGACAAAAGAGCTCTATAATGAGCCATGGCAAATAGTAGTCCTCCCAAAGGATCTCCTTGTTGAGTGTCGGGCGGATCAGAAGAAACAGTCCTCCCTCTAAAAATCCATGATGATAAAAGAGAAAAGAATGTGAGGCATAGAAAGACCGTATGAAAAGAATGAGGCTCGATGAAGGTCCACCAACCTCTCTAAGGTGTCTAAAAATGGATACACGTGAAACATTGTTAAAAGCGTTCTCAACGTCCACCTGCAAGACAACCCAATCCGGATGGATATCTAGTAGTGCTCTAATGCCCAACAATACCGCCTCACAGCCTCCTGGTGTGGCGACTCCAAACTGGTATGGATAAAGATGATGTTGGAAGTGTGAACAATATTGTAGGACAACGATACGATTGACTAAATGCAATAAGACCTCCCCAATAGCAATCAGTCTCATGCCCCCAATGTACTTCTCCATCACGAGAAGTCGACTAGCACCTAGTACCTAACTAAGTGACAACGGAATCTCTCCTCTCGCAACTGATGCAACCACCTGGAACAACTCACTGAAACCACTAGAGGGATCATCTGTCTGAAAGCAATCTCGAAGATGCTCGTACATCATCCCTAACAAGCCCCTTGAGGACAAACGTGGGGATGTGCATAAAGAATGGGCAAATAGTGATCTATCAAGACATAATGGCTGCTCTAGCTGATACTCCAGGACCTCTAATGGTATCTCCTCGCCCACGGGTGGATGTAAAAGGCATAAAGAGGAAATCGTCTCCTTAGTAAGACTAGCCATATACAAAGAATGAAGGGCCCGCACGGCCCTGCTATTCTCCCCGGCCTCCCCCAAGATCCTACACCATCGTAATCACTCTGAATTAGAAGTATCATAAGGTTGAACTCGACTCCTAACTTGTGTGGCCCAAACAGACTCCTCCTGCAATGTAGCCCAATCTAATGCTCGGAATCTCCGAAATCTAACTGCCACCTCCCTATGTCCAGCATGTCTCCCTCTAGTATACCATAGGCACTATCACGGAAGTAATAGAAATAAAAAACCACGCTAACTCGTCCATGGGATCACATGCCAACAAATCAAACGGTAAGCAACAAATACGTCTAGCATCGTCATGGAGTGCACGAAGGAGCCTATGGAATAAACGTGGACATGGAAACCTTGTCTCAAAAAGTCCTAGAATACAACCTGCATGGGAAGCCAACCACTCCCACAACCCTATCGATATACCCGTAGTAATCAACGAAGAAATGGATGTAGTCTATGTGTTTCCCGGAGTAACTAATGCCGATATTGATGTCGATGTGATTGTCCTCCTCACGTGTGTATCCCAAGTGGTCCAATTTTGTTAAATATTCAAATGAATGAATAAACCAAAGATTATGAATTACATGGTAAATAATATTTTTTATCTTTCTTTATTTATATATCACACATATGGTTGAAATTCTTTGAAACATATTTGATGCAACACAAATTGGATCTGCAATATGAATTGCAAACATTGAAATAGATTATAGAAATTATCAAACATAAGTATTGAAATAAGTCTAATTTGGATAATTATTTTTCTAGATTTTCATTTCAGGGTAATCTTTTAATAAATGAGGATTTGATGAGTACATAAATACACTAACAAATATCAAGTATTAAACAATAGTCTTCTCAAAACAAACAACACTTTTTACCCCACTCTTTGGTAAGTCTTATTGAAAGGATGTTGAGTTAGACTCATCCAATGACTTTTCCAACACATATTAAATCAATATCTTTGAACATTGAGTCTCCATGATCCTATTTTAAATTGTAAATTCTGTGTGCAAGATAGAAAGCTTAAATTCCAAATTGAAAAAAAAAATTAAGGAAGTACATAAAATCAATCAACGAGGTCATTGATTTTATTAAACTCAATTTTAGGTCAATAAAATCAATCAACTCGAAGCACATGTCTTTAAAAAACCTTACAGATTTTAATAAAAACTAAGAAACACCTTCTTTATTTCGAATAAAATTATGTAAAGATTTTTTGATGAAAATTTATGACACTAAACGTACCTTCTAAGGCAGTAATGTCTTTGAACATTGGAAGATTTTGAAGTTTCGGGTGCAAAACAATTTTGACCAGATAATCATCAAAAATACATACCATAAAAATACGGTGGTTAATTATTTTATCAATATTCTTTAACTATAACCTTGCAGTAATCTATAATTTAAATACTTTAATTATGGATCTGTAGAATCTTGCAGTAATGTATACAAAAATTCCCAATTATTGATAAGTACATTCCCTGCATGTATGAAAGCCGTAGATGTCCACGCGAAGAGTTTCATATAAATATACATACAAGTCAGCAGTCACTGCACTGTGTTTTTGTTTATTTCATGGTGGAAGCGTAAGCTCACTTGACGATACAGAATGTGTCCTGGAAGTGAAAATTAAACTTACGATTAGTTCTATAATGACTGCCAAGTGTGAGACGCACGGCACCGAAAGGGGGCCTTGCCTCTCCACAGTCCTGATCACTCTGATGCATGATACTACGTATTGGTGGGGATCACGTGGTGACTCCACTGGGTACAAGACCAAAATCCGCGGACGGTCTTCGTCTCGAAGAACACGTTGCTCGAAGGACGAGATTGACGTTCCGGCTTAGTCGAAACTGAGGAGACATTCGTGTACAATGCGTGATGAGTCTGATGTTGAACCTTGCTGTACTGGATGGCTTGTGCGTTCTAAGCATGGAGAGTATAAGGGTGAGGGATCATGAGGCTATGGGCATTTATTTTTCAATATCGCGACTGTGATCAGTACGCGTGATCGAATCAGCGAATGCAGAGAGCGCCATACAAAATGCTGATGAGTCTTGCTACGCTTGGCGTGTGCGGCCGACAAATCCCAGAGGGACAATATCATGAACCCAATCAAAGACGAACATTTTGATAGTGCAAAGATTACATATTGATTATCGTGAGGAAAATCCCACGCGTATCCCCGTGAACATTGCTCAGACTATTGCTTCCTCAGAATAAATATTTCAATGCTGTACACTTGAATCTCTCTTCTTCTTGTAACCTGGCTCGATATCTAAATACTCTATATCGAAAGAATGGATATGATCTAGGATTGAGTACTGTACCCAGTACCCTGCCCGTGCACCACTCAGCTCATTTTTCCCTACAGCAAAGAGATAAGCCAATGCCATAGATCTGAACAACCTTCAAGCCAACCCCCATCCGGTTGCAACTACATCTTCACAGACCGCACAGAGCAGCCTGGAGAAGATCACCCCGAACGAACCCACCATCCGGCTCTTGGAATTAGCGAGTTGACTGACTGACTATGCGTCGCGTCGATGTGGAGAAATTACTCGCCACACTAACCTTCACCCCTTCGTAGTGGCCAGTCGGTTCCAACCACAGACTACGGACTTCTGTCTACTGAGATGTACGTCCCATACTCGAGAAGGGGCTGTGATCTCCTTCATGCAAGGAGAAAATGTGTTAGTCGCTGTCGAGACATTGCAGGCTAGAAACAAGCTTCTTACCGAGCTTGTCTTTGGTAGGATGTAAATTACAACAGACAACACACGGTCGTGTGCGCAAATATTCCCTCCTCTGTGCTGGACGTGCCTAACTCCTCAACCCGGGCACTCCTCTCAGGCCCATCATACCGATGGTCTTTTTCATTAGCAATGGTGGTTCGTCCAGCCCCAGGGTTGAGCTGTAGAAGTTGGCCAGGCGTACAAGCTCTGTCTTGCTGAGAGCAAGCATTTTGGCTGAATTGTAGTAACCCAACCATGCAGCATATGCCTTCTCTTTGGCATCGTCACTTGTGTATGACAATGCCTTCTCCACCTGCACAAGTGGAAATGTTTCAATCGATTGTCAAGCTCTACATTATCAAAGTTACGAGGGCAAGTCGAAACAACCTCTTCAGACGTTTCAATAGTCCCCTTGATTTTCTTCTCTCGTCCACATCAACAAACACATGGTTCTCATTGACCTTTTATTGACTAGAACCTTGTCCAAAACCTACTTGCGCTCATACTTAAAGGCATCCATGCATCACTAGGAAGCAAGATAGTCCAATGTACCCATACTGCGGTCAGAGTGAGGGAGGCTAGATACCGGACCATGACATATAAGATTGCCTTAGTAACAGATTTTACCTTGGCTTTTACGCTGTTCGACACTTTAAGGTCGGTACACTCTTCAATAGTTATGTCCTTCAAGGCCCGAAGAAAACCTTTCTCCCATGGAGCAAGCAAAAGGATACCCTGGCCCTCCTTACCGGCACGTCCTGTTCTCCCAAGTCGATGGATATAATCTTCTCGTCCAGATGGACAACCCAGCTGTACAGACCACAACCTAGATTAAGTTACTTGAAAAAAGCTGGACCCTAAACATTCCCGAGCAATCTTTGCAGCGAAGTATTATGGATGATAACAGCAATCAACAGCACCAACTGACCGTACCTGAATAACAAGAGTCACATCTGGATAATCTACACCACGGGCAGATACATCTGAAGTAAACATGATAACACCCCCTGTAGAGTTTCTAAAAGTATCCGATACACGAGTCCTGAAAGCTTGGCTTTTGCGCGAATGTATTTCCAACGTGTTGTATCCAAAGTTTGTACTGATCTCTGCCATCAGTCCTGTAACTCTAGCAGTAGTGCAAAATACCAGTACCTGTACAAACCAGGTAATGACTGAGATTCCAACGAAAATGAAAGCATCATCATACATAAAAGTATTTCAATATTAGTATAAAGTAGCAACAACTAATTAGTAGCAGCTTGTAAAATTCAACCGTTACTACAATTTACGGATCGAAAGATACCTTGTAATCTGGTTCTTCTTCAATGTGTTTTTCCAGAAGGGAAAATATAGTTTCCAGTTGATTTTCCAGGGGAACGATAACATAAGACTGTTCAACCTGGTGACGGAACGAAGTATAAGTCCGAGAAAGTATAATAACAAAAGGGATGGGAAGACCCCATCAACGGAACGAAGTAGAACATAGAGTAAGTAGATGACGCACAACAAATTTAAATGCGTTATTCCTTGTGCACAGATGGCCAGCTCTAACATGGTCTCCGTCGTACTGTGGCCACTGACTAAAGTAACAAAAATGGCTGCCTGGGACTTCTACAGTCTGGAGTCTCACATCCACCAACTAACAGAACTACTCACCTTAGCATGCGTCTCTTCATCATCTTTCCCCACTGTGTCAATAAAAGCATGGTCCTTCTTTAAAGCAACTTGAGAAACTTGATGAACCTGCAATTTCAAGAGTTGAAATAAGTCAGTGAGTCTTTCATGTTGCGAAACTGGGGGTTCATCTTACCAACCACCCTGAAGTGTTGACAGATCTAAAACAGAGATCAAGATATTCCGAAATTTGCAGTGACGAACCTCAGGAGGTACAGTGGCGGAGAAGAGAAGAGTCTGGCGAGCTGCAGGCAGCATCTTGATGATACGATCCAAGTCTTTCTTGAACCCCATATCAAGTAAGCGATCTGCTTCATCCAGAACTAATACTTTCAAGTGACCAAGTTGCTGTAGAATTTCTTTAGAGGTCTGCATATGGTCAAGAAGTCGCCCTGGCGTAGCTACCAAAACCTGCGGCACGAAAACCAACATCCAAGTTACCTTCCCGAAACGGCCAGACACATGCTCATCTACAACCTAATCCTCAGAGCGCACTCGTGTAGAAGAAGCTACTTGAAGATAAAAACTTTCAAAATCTTTTATTCGTGCCAACTCAATCAAAACAATATCAGACAGACACAAATCGTCTGACAAAATCGACGATGAAACTTCTCCAACCCTATTTCAAGTTCTCGTAGAATTTATGACCAGGGCGTCAATCGACTGACCTGACAAGGATTTTTTTGAAGATTGTTTGCCTCAGTGTTCATGTTGGTGCCTCCAATCACAATTTGTGCGTCCATCTTCTTGTGGTAACTGAACAAAGTTTTGGCTTCAGTTGCTGCTTGACTGGCAAGCTCCCTTGTTGGGCAAATAATTAGAACGTTGATTGGGCACCTGCCGGTTAACCTCCTGTCAGCGTTGGCCTTGATTATAGCTTCTATCGATGGCAGCTGCAGTGAGACGAACGTGGTGTAAGTCTCCACGAATAACAACAAGAACCTCAGTCCACCAACGCAGTCAGATATTAAATCCTAGAGGACAGTTTCTATCAACTCCAGTTTGATCGAGCAAACGATCCCAAAGAAAGAGCAGTAATGGTGACATCATGGCTTCGAGGTTAATCGTGGAAGACAAAGGCATACTCAATGCGGGAACTAAGTGATCAACAGATTCATGACTGGTCAGGATACACATACAGGCTCAAATCAAGAGTGTTTTGAAACTTCGAGATGCACGTTCTCGACATGATGATACAGACGACGTAAAACTTCCACAAGGGAGTAAACTTACCAAGAATGCAATTGTCTTACCGGTGCCTGTCTTCGCCTTTGCTAGGACATCTTTGCCTGTAAAACAGCGTACAAGGTGTTAAAGGCTCCTCGCAAAGTTTTCGTACCATATTTTACGTCTATCATGTCACATGCACGAACTGACTCACATATCCTCAAAGCAGCACTCTTTTCGTAAACCTCGAAAAAAGAAAAAGAAAATAGTACAAGCCTCCAACCTATAACATGAGAAGCTACTCTCGGTCAACAACCTGGCTCCAGTTACATGTATAAACAGGTGGATTTAAATCGGTAGCGGGCAACTGAGCGCGATAACTCACCTTCAAGAATAACGGGAAACGTGGCTTCCTGAACCTTGGTCATCTTCTCGTAACCCATGACTTCATGCAAGGCCCTTATGGAGAGAGGACTAATCTGAAACTGGTCGAACCTGCACCAAATTTGAACAACGACCTTCATCAGCCAAAAGAGGGACAACAGATCCTACTGAGAAACTCAAGCGGAAGTAACTCAGAATGTCACAAGTTCGAAGAGGCTGGACTAAATAAACTGACCGTGTCTCAGACAAATGCGACGGGGCAGGCTCGCCTTCCCCGGCCTCCTTCGTCGGGGTGGGTCGGACTTTCTTGCGTTGCTGATCCACCTCGTTGTTTACATTGCTGCCAGTCCAGCCGATTTGCTGAGCTTCGGAAAACCGCTTCCCTGGAGCACCACCACCCATACTCCGTTGAGCGGGTTTCCTACCACCGTGTGACGAATTCCTATCTCTCCTGTTCATGTTTACACCCTGATCACTATCTACCTTATCTACAACAGGTGCGGCTGAAGTAGAAAACTTCCTGTTGATGGACAGGTTATCCAACTTGCCTACCAATCCAGAACCTGGCGCACCCCGTTGGCCCTGTGGTCTATCCTCGTTATTCCTCCTCGACCCCGACCGCATTCTCACCGCTGGAGGAGAAATCTCTGACTCCCTGGCAGCAGTGCCTACAGAAATTGTACTCGCGTTCCTGAATGCGTCGTCCCAATCGTCAGAGCTCGACCCATTGACTGCGTTCCTCGAAACAGGACGAGCGCGGCCTCGGGGCGAGCTTTCGAACTGCGAACCTCCGGAACCAGAACCAGAAACTGAGGCGCTGGCCGACGCAGCGGGCAGGAAGCGAGCCGAAATTCGACCAGGAATGCCGTTGGCTTTCTCGGGCCCGTCGTCTTCGGTCCAAAGATCTTCGCCTCCTTGCTTGCGGAACCTGTCAGCCAGAGCTGTGACTCGGGAATCAAGCGCAGCAGCAGGGGGCGCCAAAGGGTTCCGAGGCGGCGACGTCTCCCACGGCTTCTCAACCCTAGGGGAAGATGCTAAAAGCTCCTGCCGCTTTCTCTCCTCGAACGCTTGCCTCTCTCTGAGCAGGCGGGCCTTCTCGATCTGCCTCTCTTTCTTCTCCTGCATTCTCTTCCACTGCCACTTGCTCACTCCACCGGGAAAGGTCCGAGGGCCCCCGCCCATCATCCGTACTCCCCGCAGAGATGTTCCAGCTTCGTCCGGCAGGGCGATGCCAACCATAGAAGTTGTGGGTAATTTAGATTCTCCACCGAAGAACGAAGGGTACCCGATAATGGCACTTCTAAGCAAGCCCCCTGGAGACAAGTCCTGAATTAATGAACCTGCTCGAGATGTGAAACTCGCAGCTGCGGTTGATGGCGTGACAATAGGCCTCGTCACAGCCAGGCGGTGTATCAAACCCCCCGGCCCAACCATGCTTCTTCCTCCCACCCTCAATCCTCCCCCTAGAACCATGAACTCAGCAGATTCCCATTCAAATCCGGCAAATTTTGCCCTACCCCTCAATCAGGCTCCGTAAGTCAAGCCTTCAGCCTAGACCAATTATCCTTCTACTGTAAGCCCACACAATTCATGAGCTCCTGCTGCCCTTTCTCGTTATTCGAGCTAAGCTCATTCGACTGATTGGTCGCGGATATGATTCATGGAAAATGATACCTGTAATATCCTTGAAATCACTTTGCTTCCTACTTCTAGGGTTAGGGTTCGATCAGTGAATTATGATTGACATGATGTCTTTAGGGTTGCTTGCATCGAGCAAAAGATCACTCGCGAGATCTCAGGCACGAGCATTGCATTGTCAGTCACAACTGATAAGTTTCGTGAAGGTCGTGGATATTGTTGAATGCATACATTTCTTAAAAGCCAGATAAGCTGTGCAGCAGCTCTGTTGCGTGAAAAGTGAAGGAATGAAGTTTCTTGCGTCGCTGTTTGCTGGTCCTGGGGCTCAGCAGATATTAATACCTGTGGACCACACTGGCGCAAAACGACACGACATGTGCACACGACATGTCATGTCGCTTTCTGTCAAAATGGATTATCGAGAACATTAAATGGACCTAGAGAAGCGGAGCACCGTATGCCATGGAAGCATATAACTAACTATAATCGTCATGGACGTCATATCAGGAAATGTTGCCAGAAGCCTGGCAAATATTTTTATGCTTCGGCACTGCAGATGACTTTGATCTCACAGCAACTGGAGACCTTCACGCCTTGCTTGCTTCATGGCGAGGGTACCATGAGGATCTCGTCCTCGATAATCAAGGCAGGATAATTTTAAAAAGTAACCGTTCGCTTGTCTGCGAGAAACCAGTTTAGGTTATGGATAATAACGCGGGATTACTGTAAGCTGTGAACCTTTTCACGGTCCGCTGCAGTTTTCCGACAGATTGGATCGGAAGATATACACCAATCTTTTCAAGTTTTGGATACTGAGATCTTCACGGAGAGAAAGAACTGTAATCCCAACAAGAGGACGTTATGGCGACATGTGCTTTTTGGTGGCAGACTGAAACTGTATTGACTCGAAGCTTTCAGAGGTGAGGTCATGATGCTCGGGTCGTGCTTGCGCTTGGGGTTTGCACCCGTAGGTGGAGCCCGTTCTCAATATTTCAGTACAAGAAGAGCAGATTGTAGGGTTCACCGGATTACAGAGCTTTCGGAGAACGAATTCGTCGGAGGATATGTCTTGTTCAGTGATTCCTTCATCATAAAATTGCTCGGCAATGGGGTAACGGAGACAAGCCCCGCACGTCCTTTCTTGACGATGATGACTGGTAAACGTCGCACATACCCTGGAGGAGTGACGAAGTGGCAATGGAAGCGGAGGCAATTCAAGGAAGATCGTAAGCTGGAGCAGAAGCGAATGTCGAGAGACTGGAAATTATATGAAAGTAGGCGACGTGAAGAACTCAAAGATGCTAAACCTTGGGTTCCTTCCCTGAATTTGCCACAGGAAGGCTTCCTTGCTGATGACAAAGCTGTGGTTTCCAATTCAATGACATTTTCAGGTCCTGGAACTTACATCGAAGATAAGGAAACAGGCATTCTTACTGGGGATGCTCTTCCAGGTAAAATACATTTGTATCAACAAATTCTCTCGCAATTATCACCTCTGGCTTATTTTCTGGAAGTTTTCCACCTGCCCTGTCGACTGGATGAAGTTCCTGACAGTGTTCGATGATGTCGGTTCAGATAGGCAGATCTCTAATCTCTTTGAGGTAGGTTGGTCGGCAAGCAGGGACGATGAGTTGCAGCAGATCCAGAATGTTCGATTGTTGCTTAGAAGCAAATTGGTACCGTCCACCCGATCGAAGCAGGAGTTGACAGCTTCATCGTAAGTGATCGAAGGAGAACAATGAAGTAATTTATCTTAATTTCTCAGATGTGACAGTAGTGTGTAACGCTTGACACCAGCAGTGTAGTAATTTGTAAATGAAATTCGTTTGAAATCTGGTAATGCAGGTTCGAAAGACTACAGTTGTCAGCTCCGTCACTGAAAGCATTGCATACAGTTTTCGGACTTTCAAGCATGACTCGTGTTCAAGAAGCCACACTTCCCATCATAATTGGAGGTGAGCTAGCAGATCGTTCTCGTTTATATAGTTGAGTTCAGCTCCCACCAGAAAGGAACGAATGAAATTACCACCTGCAGCAGCTGACAATCATCCCAAGGAAATGGATGTTTTTCTTCGTGCTGGCTTGTTTCTGTAAAGTAGTATTCAGATGATGTGGTGGATTTGTAGTACGCGTTTTTGTCTTGATTTAGGTTAGTCGGTGCAAGTTGCCCTGTGAATTGCATCTCATTTTGTTCAAGGATGCTCTTTAATGACATTCATTTGTCAACTTCAGGAAAAGACCTGCTTATACGAACAAGAGGTGGCACTGATGACGTCGTAGCTTCTCTGGTGCAGTATTTTTCTCTGTTAACTCAAGTCTGGAAACAGAAGCTCTATCGTAAACCTTAACCCTTGTGTTTTCCAAAACGGAGGTTAGCATAAACATGATATGATAACTCTTCAATCAAATTTCTGGCCAAGCACTTCACCACCTAAATCAGATGAAATCCACCATTAGGTGAAAGTCATTTGTAGGAGATGACTGTATATATTTACGACGCAGTCATGACTTCAGTTTCTTCTCATTGGAACTTGACAATATGATGTGTTAACATACTTTGTGCGTAGCACTTGCAGTCGTAGAAAGTATGTCCGCATCCGTGTATGAACTTCGATTATGATGTCTTCAGTAGAACTTGCCGCTGATTATTCTCTTACGGTTACTTCTGTTCTGCAGCTACATGCAGTCGATTTGGCACTGAAAACACCACGGCATGTTACAGTGTCTGGAAGGCATTCAGCGCATGTGTTACTAGTTTTTCCTACTAGGGAACAGGTCGAGGTTGCTGCAGCTGAAGCCCGGAAATTGTTGATGTTCCACACTGGTGTTAAGTTGCAAGTCGTTATGGGTGGCAGTAACATCAAGGAAGAGATGAATCGCTTGCGAACAACTTCATGTGAGGTTGGAAGCTGCTCTTTCATTTCGATACAAGTTTCCACGTAGTCCAGAGATGCTTGTTCTGCCATTAGTCACCGTTCTCATTCTTTACTTGCTTTCTTTCTCTCTTTCTTGCTCCTCTACAAGTCAATTAGTTCTACGACCGAGCAAGTGCGATTGGATGTTGATATTACCGTTGCCTTTTGGTTGTCCTTTCAGATTTTGATAGCAACACCAGGACGCCTACTTGCCAATGTGCAAGAATCAGCTGGATTGTGTGGACAACTGCGAGACCTGAAGCTCTTAGTTCTTCACGACGTGCAGATGTTGCTTGACATGGGCTTTCTAAAGACAATCGAAGGCATCGTCTCTCTGCTATCGAAAACTCGTCAGACAATTTTGTGGTCCAAGGCCAAGTCGAATGAGGTACGTGGCTGTAAACTTCTGCCCTGTAGCAGTTCAGAATCTGAAGCTCAAATCTTTTTCCCGACATGAGCTTGCTATCTACCGCTGGCTGAAGTAACCCTCGTGAGATGTAGTGAATTTCTGCCGGTTACGTTACGTCCAGACAGTAGGACTAGCTTAAGAAGCCCCTTGGTGATTGAAGGTTGTTATATTCCTCCCAATCATTCTCTTCATTTTTGTCGGGTTCTAAAACCTCCATTGCTACTTCCTTTATCTGCTTCTGCTATCAGGCTGACTAGCTTAGTCTGAATACTGAAGCGCCTCCTCTGTTGCAGGTTTGTGCTTTGTCACACTATGCTCTGAAGAAAGATTTTGGAGTTATAGACACATGCGAAGGAGAGACTGATATTGGACATTCAGTGGTATAACGACAGAGCTGTTGTTCTTACGATGAACTAAACTGAAGTATTTGTCTGCTCATAACGCTCAATAGCATTTAAATTTTGTGGTAGACTAGTTTGCCCCTAGATGAGCTCGTAGGACTTCTGGAGGGTAGAACTTCGAAGCAGCATGTCACAAACGTAATAACATTTGAAGATAAGCAGTTGCTGGGGATCTGCCTGGGAGATGCAGGGAAAGCAGGAGTATGTACTTGTACCGATGAATATGCATTTAGCTCTTATTTTCGCAGAACTCAGGGAACATTTTCAGCATGACCCGAAGGGCAAGGTATGGTAATCAGTGTGATTTCTTGTGCTCTATTTTACATAGTCTTAATGGAGTAGGAACTTTAAACAGAAATTTCTGGTTAGTTACGTTGCATATTCCAAATTCGCGGTTTGGCTACTCGTTCAAAACCTTACATTATTTTTTGTGCAAGTTATTTACTAATTTTGTGAGTTTTCGGGCCCATTTCGGAGCAGGTCGTTGTCTTTTGTCAAACCATCAGAACAACTTCTCTTATGGCCGAGCTATACAGGAATCTTGGCTTCTGTACTCGGGACATTCATATACGCAAGAAGGAGACTGTCCGCGCACGTGTTGCGGCCGAGTTCAGGACATTTGACGACGGCATAGTCCTTTTCACTTCTGGGGCATCAGTCTGGGGTGCTTCAAATTCTGACGTTACCCTAATCATCCAGGTGTGAGTCAAGGTGATACTTTAGAGGTTGGAATGGTTGGTGTTTTCGATTTTGGCAATTCGTCCCTGATGTGAAAATTGTCTATATATCAGCTTTCGGCATTCTTTGAAGGACATGAGCTGGCCTTAATCGATGCGGCTTCCATTATTCGTTTGCTTGCCCACGATTGTGAATGTGGAGGGATTTGAAGGTTTTTTAATTACTTGCATTCTTTCCGTTCGGAGTAGGTCGGTTCACCGTCAGCATGCGAGCAATATGTTCGACGAGTAACACCGACAGGACCCACTGCGAAACAACGAGCTTGCTTGCTTATTCTCATGCCCCATGAGACATCGTTTGTGAAGCAGCTGGTTGATTTTCCTCTAGCTAAATCGGCTGGTCGTGAAGTGTGTCCTGCCTTAGAACTCCAGGTGTGTTAAACTGCCAATCCTTGCTGAGAAGTTGGAACTCAATTTAGGAGTCTGTTTTACTCCACTATGGAAAAGTGCAGAAGGAAAGTTTACATGCCTCTTCACAAGTGTTCTTCTTCTTCTTTTTATCACAGGTACAACAAGCTTTGGAAGAAGTCGACTACCAGATAAGAACCAAGGCGTATGTTGCCTGGCTAAGATATCACTTTACAAGGGAGTCGACAGATAGTGGGAAGGAAAAAATTATTCGACTAGCTATGGTGTATGCCAATGCACTGGGATTCAAACAACCGCCCACGGTGTCTCGAAAAACCGTTGTTCAAGTAGGCCTTCAAAAATTTCTAAATTATGCTTACAATGAAACTGAGTGTGAGTCCAGACCAGAACTTTTGTAGTGTAAATGACGACCAATCTTTGCATAGGCAAAGCTCTGTATCTTGAGTCTGATTACACTGAAAGCCTTCTCTGTTCTGTGTTACACTGCAAATTGTCCATTCCACTGTGCTTCATTCAAGAAACAGCTGTTGAAACCAGTTGAAGGATTTGAAAAAAACACATCACCCCAAACCCAAAGTATATAATGATCAATACCAACAAAAGATGATTGGCAGACGTGATTTTTCTTTTATTCTTAACTCCATCAAACTGATCCCGGGGTTGAACTTATTGTGCACATAATTGATTTATTCATTAAGTTGCAAATTCCATGTTGAGGAAGTTTCGACCGTAGTTAAGACTGAGCTTGAACTTTTGTAGGTTGTATGTCATCCATCGTGGGAAATGCTCGATGAGAACGTCATCCGCCGCAAAGTTCCCGATCAGTCTTCACGGTCAATCATAGCACGTTTCCAGCCCAGTTTTTGGAGCGTATATTAGGCACTGTCGCTTGCACAACAATAAAAAAAGCGACATTTCAAAGGGGGAGTAGCATTGGAAGTTCCAGGTTTCAGGGGATTACAGAAGTGGATGAGTGTGAAATATTGCAGAGACCTGTAAGTCCAAGATGTATCTATGTAATCCTGCAGTATTAACCAGATTACAATACTGAGTTCTTTTATGTCTGTTCCATGTACAAGTTGCTTAGGTGATACTAGCACATGAGTCCAGAAAGAAGTATATGCCTTGTTCACAAAGTATATGGATCTATTCAGCACAGCAATGAAGGTCTGGGCATATATATTTATGCTGCAAAGGTGTTGTTTAATATTGCACATTCTACCTTGAGAGCATAAACCCTATCCAAATTCGTACTGATCAAGGTTTTTCTCAATCGGTTATAGTCCTATGGACGTCATCTTTACATAAATGAAGGCCGACTGTAATGAGCTTTAGTGGAAAATATCCAATCAACATGTGTTGAAGGAAATTTCTTTATCCGAGTATCAAATGTCGCTGCATAAGTGACAGGTCAGCAGCAAAGATATCTCAATCTCAAGAGGCTAATTTTTATTTTATGTTGACTACATATCATATATTGCAGTTATATGGTTGCAGTACGTGTTGATAAATGGAACAGACAATGAGAAATTATTATAAGATATCAAACATTGAACACTAGTTGTAGACTGATTTGCGTTTTTGGTTTGACACTTTTCTATTATTGTTTACATTCCATCTTTCATATTTATCTTATTTCCTCGTAATGAATGCGCAATGACTAATTTACTCTTTTCTCACAAGGTTATACTCGCATAGATTTTTGTGCATTGAGTATATATATTCGAACATTAAAGTTGCAGGAAGAAAAGTGTCTATAGTGTGAAAGGAATGACGAAGTAAAATAACAAAAAGGATGGGAAGACCCCATCAAATCGTACAAGGAAGGTGAATGTGTGTGAAATAGTGTGAAAGGTAGAGAATGGAGTTCCTTAGTAGAAAGTATCCTGAGAAGGAAAGTATCCTGAGAAGTGGTTTAGTTCATGACCACTTTGATTGGACCAAGTCAATGTAATTTTTCTTGATTTATTCTGACTTGGTGAATTGTACACGGGTCAACCTTCGCATATGAATACTCCACGTTGAGAAATGGCTGTATACTGAATTTCATGAGATTGCTGATTGGTGTAGTTGAGTCATGGAGATGGGTGCGAACATTTTATTTGCCCCACGTTACGACCCATAGGAGAGTAATGAATGCTTTACAGTAAAATTTTTAATTATTCAAATTGTGAGACGGTATCCAATGGTGTATCTGGTTTATTCTTATTAAATCACTCCTGACATTTCTTTCCTAATGAATTCGATTGTAAATCTAGAATGTAAGTAAGAATATCTAGATATTCTAAGTTAAATTCTTCATCAAGAGTTATCAAATAACTGACCTAAAAGAAATTTATACATTATAAAATTTTGTATAATGTATAAATTTACCTTTACATATAAATTCTATAAAAGTTTTAAATTATAATTTTATGAAATAGGATTTTTGAATATACCTTAAACCAAACATTGATTTCTAGTTTATACAAGGTTGTTAAATGTGTATCATGAACATGCCACACCTGTGCATTTATTGAAAATACGTATATAATTGAGGGTATGACATATCAATACCGCATAAGCAAACAAGAGTGTGAGTATAGTTTCATTTGAATATTTATGATGACAAATCGTTCATGACATGCACTCAAACATTAATGTCAAATGCATATATTATTACTTGCAAAAGAACAAAACCTATGGATACTTGATACTTAAGTTGGAAGATTTGTACTTGGTATAAATATATATTATTTAAATTATTAATAATAAAAATAAATAAAAATATTTTTAAATCAATAAATTATTAAAATTACATTATCATGATTATTACATTTTTATCATGATTATTTGTTCATATTTTTTTAATATAAAAAATTATGAACATTATTAAATTTTTATTTTTATTTTAAGATCATGCAATAGAGCATCATCAAGGTAACATGACACAAAATCTTCCAAAATCTTGCATGCACTTCCAAAATCCTAAGTGCATCTAGAGTACTGGAACAACCTTACAAAATGTGGAAATGAAGAGTAAGTTGCAATGGAGACCTAATCTTGCACTTTGATATCTTGATCCTAAGCCCAACTAGATCCACTTGGGTCTCAAGTGATCAAAGACAATCGCAATGTCAGTTGCAGGTCCGATAATATGTGTGTCATATGCCAAAGATGGAAAAATAAAACCATGTGATCTCGTGATGGTTTTTAATGGAGTCCAATAATGCGCAATAGTAAATAATTGTCCTCCTAAAGGATCTCCCTAACATGTGTCAATGGTTGACTTTAGAATAATGACTCTCTTACAGTATATACATGCTAATAATAGGGAGATAAGCTCCATAAAATAGTTTGGTGTACAAAACCAAACTCGCTAGTAGTATTACTGCATATTTTAACTCGTTAAAGATGGTTGAATATTGAGTGTGTATTTAATGTCCACATGCATCAGTAATCAATTCCAATTATGATGGATTGAAAATCTCCATGTGTTGAAAATTTAACCAAATGAGCAAAATGGTGTTGAAGGGTATGCAAAGTGAAGAACGATGGTACAACGAACCAAACGTAAAATGACCTCTACAATAGCAATTGGTTGAAGTCCTGCTATATCATTGGTCATTACCAACAATCTACTAGCATATAAGCCACTTAACTAGGAATCTCATCATGTGTCACTGTTGCAGTCGGCTAAAATAATTCAATAAAACTTAATGAAGGATTGTATGAGATAAAATATGCTCTCTTATGCTCATACACTAGACCCGCCAGCCCTTCTGAGAAGAGATGAGGAGATGTGGCTAGAGCTTAGGTAAAGAGAAATCTGTTTAAGATCAAGTGTGCTCGGGTTGATACTCAAAATCTGATGAGATAGAAGATCCATGGGTTGAGGATGCAATGGCACGAAATAGTGTGGTCAGAAGGAGCCATGTGTGTCAAAAGATGTAGCGTTCTAGCAGCTTTGTCATTCTCTCTAACTCTACTTAATATTATCAAAGATCAGCGATGAATGAGTCACCAAAATGATGGATAGACGATGAATGTAATGACTCCTCATGTAAGGCCATTTAATCACCTGCATGAGTGTAAAGAGTGTAAACACCTTTCTCTGATCTAATCAACCATCCCAAATATAATGCAAACATTATCACGGCAATAAAAGGAATAGTAATCATGCAAGATCGTCTATGGGATCTACATCAATATGATCAAGGAATAGACGAAATGTCAACCAAACCTTATCCATCAAAGCCTGTGGAATCTCATGACAAAGACGATATTAAATGCTACACAAATCGAGTCTTGTATAATATAATAATAATAATAATATATAATTTTTAAATAGATATAAATAATTTATTTTTGAATGAATAAAATAATAATGATTAGAGCTGATTGAGAGTGATCTAGATGTGCCGCATCCATGTGTCTAGTCAAATCCCGTGCAATGTATAACAAACTATAATACATACACATGTATCTCTAAAAGGGTGGGGCTGCTGATAAATAATATCTCGAGCTGGTCTTTACTCTATGAGGAGGTCATGATGCATGTGAAGAGCAAACAAATCTAAGAAAGAAAAAATGAAAATGTTAAAATACACTCAATAGATGTAGAGACCTCAGTCATCACTCAAGTCGATGTTTCATCTTCACCACCTTCAATGGAGTACTAGTTTGTGGTAAAACATCCTTTTCCTTTGCTCTACCATAAATCTAATGAGAGAAGATGACATATTTATGATGCAATCTCAAAAAAGCAGTTGGAATCTATTCTAAGACATAAAGTTCTTTCCCAAAGTCTCCCACTTCCTCCCTCACTTGAGTCACATTCCTCTTGAGACTTAAGTTAATGTGAATCTCTTGTTGTTTTCAAGTGCATCCGAAGATTTAAAGCGGAAAGTATACAATCACCTTTGATGAACATGCAAGGAAGAATCAATGTTGCAAACACTCACTTGCTGTTTGTTTCAATCCATTAAAAAAATTGCAATTGAAATATCTAACTGTGATGATTCATATCCTCATATATAATATTTGCATCATGTATTTAGTTTATGTCAAATTTTCTTTGAAAAAATACATTTTTCACATGCATTTGATGCATTTTTTATCTTTATTGTGTACCAATTGCAACAATGATACAAAATATAGACATCTTGAAAACATGATTTGATGTCTATTCATACTTTTGAGATTAATTCTTTACTACAAATGTGACCTTGTATCAACTTACAATTCTATTTGAGGTACTCTTGATCTTGTACATCCACTTGCAACATAAAGCATATTTGACTTCTAGCAATTCAATCAACTCATGTGTTTGTTAATCCAATGTTGCAACATCCTCTTCTTCACATACTATCAAGATTTTGATGTTTCCTTACCTCTACATATTTTGATCATATATGCATGATGTATAAGTGAAAAGCTTGTAAGCATCAATCTCTTCATAGTACGTGTGATCTTGTCTATCTTTCTGTGTTTTTTTGTTTCATATTTATGATTTTAGAGTCTTCAATACAATACATCTCAACTTTATCATAGGTCATGTTTTAGCACCAACTTGAAAGATTTGAAATTATTAGATTAGTGTTAGGTTTCAATTCATATGTTGTTATGTTTAATGTTAGTTAATTACCAATCTTCACTTTCATCTTTGATTTAACTCTCACATAACCTTAACATAAGCAAATTCCTTGATAATTTGGGACATATTTTGCTTTTGATTTAAACCTCTTAACAAGGATATGATATTTTAATGGACTGACCATCTACTATTTTTGTCTAGGTTTAAATATGGCCTTAAGTTATATGGTTTGCTTTTAAAATCTAGAAATTAGGTCTTAGATCCAATATTAACACTTACATGTTTGAATCTTAGATCCAAACAAATGATTCTTAGGTGAAATGTATACTTCTTAGGTCTAGCACTAACTCTTAAATTTAACGTTTTATTTGTAGGTGTAGCATCTAATTTTTAGATTCAACTCTAAATCTTAGGTACAAACTTTAAGTCCTAGGTCTGCCATATATGCTAGATCACATGGGTCCAAGTTTGGATCTATTAGTTTTCTAATAGATCCAAATTTTAATCATGTTCTAAAATTGATCCCAATCCAACCTTGGTTGAGATAGTTCGTTATGGCTTTCAAATAAAATAGTAGATGGAACATCTCTCATATATGATTTTAAACTTTGTTTGATCCGCGCAACTTATTGATCTCTAAAATTCTTAGCACATTTTTGTGTGACTTCTTAATCTATGAGAATACAATATGCGAGTCATGATATTAATGTGTCACTTGAACTGAAACACATTGACTTTACTGCTCTTGACTCGTACTTAAAACAAACAAAAACATTTCACTCCAACGTGAGGTTTCTATAAGAACATGTTTACGAATGCAGAATTTTGATTTTAGGTAACCTTCAAGTGAGAGAGGATACTCCAACCCACATAATTGGTATCACATCTACTTTTTTCTCTTCATCTTGTTTATGGTTTACTCAAATATCATAACCATGATATTTGAGTGAAGGTTTTCTCAAAACTATTCAGTACTCATATGAATCTCTCCTCATCTCAACAAACTTACTGATTATCTTGAGTGAGCAAATATAATAATTATATTTAATATAATATCAAAATGATGTGGTATTTGAAAAGGAAAAAGCTGCTCAACAGTCCAAATTATTAGTTCCCATTTTGAAACTGTTGAACTAAGAACCTGTGAAATCTGGTGTTTTTATGAACTAAATTCATCAATGGAGAATAGGTCCGGAATGTTACTCATGAATAATTCCTAATGTCCGTTCTGGATATATTGAATAATATAAACGAGGTAAAGTCATTTTCTTCTGAGAGATAGCATAGTCCAAAGAATACAGATTAAACAAAAGTAAAACTCGGGAAGGGGTATTCAAATGATCTAGAGATGAAAGGCAACTGGAAAATTACTGCACCCAAAGGTGCAAAAAATCCGTACAAGCAATTTGTAGAATAAATACGGTGGTGTCCTGGGGAATACGGAACGCACCATATACATTGCGTTACGGAAACGTGCGTAGTTCAAGCGGCATGTCCGCTGCGTGTGGGTTGGTTCCGCAGTGGGATGGGCAGGGCAGCATAAAACAATAAGGAAGTAGAGTGAAAGTGACGACCAGCAGTGCCCCTGAGTCAGGATGAAATAATTTGGTCGGGCAGGCTAGCAGGCAGCACTGACTCTGACCAGCGAAACTTCGAAAGCCAACTAAACAACCGACAAAGGACGATCGACGACTTAGCCTAACTACAGTAGGGTTCCTGTGGACCCCTAGGCCTTTCACTTACAGTTCACTCCACTCCAACTAGGCTGTGAAGAAAATGAGTTGAAGCAGGCCTCCCCTTATTTGACACGTGGCTAGCAACGTTTTCCATCCACGTGTCGTCAGCACCAAGTACCTCCCGATTAAGGCAGACCTGGACCAAAGCGAACTGGACCAAATTGAGGCCGCATTTGGAGACAGCTCCCTTGACAGCTTTTCCGTTGCTCACCACAACGATACTGTAATTTGGGACATTTTGGACAAAGTGGCTCGCATCTGAAGTGGTGGTCTCGAGTAATAAAGAAAATGGCTGCTTTTACTCCTCGCTTGTGTTTTCTCTTATTAAAGGATTGTGCTACGGGGCATGGAGTCATGGACTGACTGTCAGAATTGCTCTGGAGCTCCAGTGACAGAGGTAAAATTTCACCCGACGAAGAGGTAAATTTGTTGAACTTTGTTCATCTCACGAACGTTCGAAACGCGAATCGTGTTCGTCTATAGGCACTTCGCCACATGGGCATGGAATTAGATAAGCAGTGTCAGAGTTCTTACATAACTACGTATTTTCATCGCTGTAAAAAGCCGTACCGTTCGAAGCCGAGCACTGCTGCTACGACTCTACGAGTCGGGGACGAAAGCCTAGTCGAGCTCAGGTGAGTTAACGCTCCGCGCACGACACTTGTCAAGTGAACATGGTCCCACAAATTGAATCATTTCACAACCTCAGGATGACAATCCCATTACAAAACTCCAGATCCGTGTTCCCGCAAAAAGTTTACTCCCGATCCAATCCACATGATGGCCAAGATTCCACATTCGCCAGATCCTGTCCCCAATTGGGTCCAGGGTCCTGACGCCTAACCCGAAAACCATCCCGATCCCGGGCCGGGCGATCAGCCAGCCCAGGCCTGTCACATCTTGTCCCGCTCCCTCCCGTCCCAGGACCGAGGAGGAGAGAAACGAAGAAAGGAGGCCGACTGGGGCGAGTCGACTGGCTGATGACTGGACCTACTGTCCGCTACCGTACGAGCGAGCGATTGAAGGAATCTTGGATCCATCGGTCAGCAGGTGCAGGAGCAGGCAGGCACTGACAGGTTTCTTTCTGCGTCGTCTTCGTTCTTCTGTTCCCCGGAACACAGTTACAACCGGTAAGTGGAGGATGGTAAGTGAGGGGACGGGAGCGGCGTAGAGTAGAGCAGAGGAAGAATGTAGAAGGCATGACTGACTGACTGACTGACTGACCGGGGGTAGATTGTTGATTGAGAGCAGCAGCCCAAGAGCAGAGAAGACGCAACAGATGATGGTCCTGCTCCTGTTGCAGTGCAGGAGGAGTAGAGCAGAGCAGGACGAGGAATCCAAGAGGAAGAAGATGTAGAGGTGGGGGAGGAGAGGAGAAGGAGGGGGAGTGGGGAGAGGAAGGGAAGGGAAGGGAAGGGAAGGGAGAGCAGTGATTTCGCGGAGGACGAGAGAGGATGAATTTGGAGGAGGATGACACGGGCCAGTTTCAGGGCCTCGGAGCGTTGGGGAAGGCTCCTGCAGTGGAGCCCGTGGTGCCATTCAATCCGTTCAAGAACAATACGCCGGAGTGGGGCGTGCTGGAGGTGCTGAAGACAGCTTTGTTGACGCCGCTGTGTGTGGTCAGGGCATTGTTATGGATCACGTCAATGTTGCTGGGATTTTTGTGCACGAAAGTGGCTCTGATCGGGGCCAAGGATGTGTTGAAAAAACCTTTTCCGGCCTGGAGACGGCCCCTGCTTTTTCCTGTGAGATTTTTCGCTCGAGTGCTTCTTTTTGCTTGTGGATTCCAGTGGATTCACATCAAGGGCAAGCCTGCTCCGCGGGATCAAGCGCCTATCATCGTCAGCAACCATGTCACTTTTGTAGATCCCGTGTTTATTTTCTTCAGGCATTTGCCGGTTATCGTCACTGCCAAGGAGAATTTGTCGTTGCCCATTGCAGGAGCTATTATGAAGGCAATGCAAGTCATATCAGTGAACCGAGTTTCTCAAGACTCTCGTCGCCACGCATCTGGGGAAATCAAGAGAAGGGCTATGTGTAATGACTGGAGTCATGTCATGCTCTTCCCTGAGGCCACGACCACGAATGGCAAAGCTTTGGTTACTTTCAAAGCCGGTGCCTTCGCCCCGGGTTATGCGGTGCAGCCCATGGTGATTCGCTACCCTCATGTGAAGGTGGATCCGTCCTGGGTCGGAGAGGGCCCCCCTGTTCATACACTTCTTTTTCGCCTCATGACTCAATTCCACAATTATATGGAGGTTAAATCTCGACGCCTTCTCTTGTCGTATTTTTCTAACCTAGTTATGGAATGCTGCAGTTGCCTTGTTCTTTATGGTTTTATGTTTTCCTTGTTTGCGAAATGCTGATTACTCACAGTCTTTGCCGTAACCATACTTCAGACTTTGATCTTGTTCATGGTTCGAAGTTTTGAAATTTCCAGTTAAATCTAGGAGATTCGAATTGATCTGTCGGATTTCAAGCCAAGCGAATGACATAAATCTGAGATTCCTCCATATCCTACCTTCTGACGTCCAGTGACCACCACACCACGTGATTACAGCTCTTAGTGGCCGACAGGAACGTATGTTTTCCAAAATTGTCATGGCTGTTAGTTTTAACTTCCTTCAGCTTGTTGATCTCAGGAAGGGAGGCACGTTGATAGCAACCGAGACATCACACGAGCTTCTTGTCACTTCCATCTCATGAGACTCAGCTTCTGAACAATTATTACTAGTCAAAATGTTGAGATGAATATTTTGATTTATGTCGGCTTTCATTTTTCTGTTTCATCGTGCTGACAAGAGTCTCCCTCCGAGTATCAATTCAAATTTGCCTGCAAATAGATTGAAACTGTGAAAAGGACGTCTAAACTGTTGAAGGAAACAATGTGTAAGCCACACATTAAAAGCGAACTGGTATGATAATAAGCTCGTCATGGAGATAAACACTTGTGTGAGACACGTCAAGGGGATCATGAAGACGGTCATGCGGGAAGCTTTTGTGCCCCCATCATCTATTCAGTTCCTGAGTACTTGCGCTTAAATTCTTATCAATCTTTGTCATCTCATGGTTGAGAGATAGTGTCATGGTTTCAAAAACCTGTGGTGTAAGAAGATGGAGTATACATATGGAGATGTGGATAGATAAGAGGCCGAGATGACAGAGGAACGAGTCTCCCGTTGTGAGTTCTCAAGGTTATGATTCGTTTGCTTGGTAGGTGGAGTATTTGCCCATCATCAAACCTACGTTCACAGAGCAGAAAAATCCACGACTTTTTGCAGAAAGGGTGCGCGTGACAATGGCTAAAGCCCTCAATGTGATGGTAACCGACCATAGTTACGAGGACGCAGCCTTAGCCACGGAAGCTACCAAGCAAGGAGTGGACAGTGGAGCTATTCTTCTGGAATTCACAAAAATCGAACGACTCTTCCACCTCAGTAGCAAAGATGCCAAACAATTTTTCTCAAAGTTCCGCGCTTTGGGGTGTGGACAGAGGTAGGTCTTTTACTAGCCCTTCATGTAATGACTGAATTTGGACAAAATTATGCTCAACAGAGTACCTTACTTTTGTCCATATATCAACTCTATTTTTGATGGGATGAATGTTTGTTAAACATGTCTACATATCAAATTGCACGTTTTTTACAAGTCTATACGATGATGCACAAGTTTACATAGCAATGAAGAAAATGTTAAATTGGTTTTAGGGGAGTCGTGGTTTACGAAGATTTTGTGCAAGCTCTGGAGCTTCCCGACTCTCCCCTTGTTCGTCAGCTCTTCCAATTCTTCGATCGCCAGAGCAGTGGACACATTACATTTCACCAGGTGCGCAGTACTTAAGTCTTGGATATTCCGTAATACCAACTCTTCAGAGCCTATTTGATCAGCAGCAAGTATGTCCTAAGGTCGTATGTGTTTCAGTGTGTGTTTATGTCTATCAGTTGACTTGCTCTTAGACTTCATATATTAGATCTGGTCTCCTTGTGTTAACAATTAACTGGTATTTGCAAATTGCGTCCAGTATGCCTTCGGCCTCGCTTTTATTTTGAAGCATAAGTATTTCACGGAGGCTTTGGAAGCAACTTTGAAGTACTGTGTTGGGGACGAGAGTGGTTATCTGCGACGTGATGATTTGGGCGTGAAATTGAACGATGTCATTCCCTCCTTGTCCGATAAGCAGGTACCTTACATCAATTTATTTATACAAGAAGATTTTTTGTTGCCTCTTCCTGCAGGATCTTCTTGCTGTATTCAAGATAAGTAATCAAGATTGAAGGGCCGTGAATAATTTGAATGTAAGATTTACATGTATTTTGAGAATTATAGGTTTCTCATTTGAGAGATGTGACATCCTACCATCTAATCTTCTTCTTACGTACCTGAATTCTTATTATTGTACAGGTTTTGAAGCTTTTTGACAGACTCGACACAAAGAAGACCGGCGAAGTCAGTCGAGCAGATTTCTTGAGCTTCTTGGAGGCCAATCCAGAATATGTAGCTCTGTTTTTGATATCTAGACCAGATTTGATCTCCAATTACAAGAAGGATGAAAGAATGTACATGGGTTTAAACGGCATGAGGAAATCAAATTCTGGTAGATATTGAGACTTGTCATCTAAGCCTGACGCTTAATGTAAGTATTACGTCTCCCCTGCCTGCCTATCTACAATTCTTGGAATTGTTCAAATTTTACTTACAAGGAAAGTGAAGTTGGTTGAACAGCACTCTTGTAGCTGTAAATATGCAAGCGATTCAGCCTGTCTTTGTAATATACACGATATAGAAGTAAAGAGATCTGAGCACGCTGAAAATTTGAGTCGTGCTTTTCTTGATGATTCACATTACGAGTTCATGTAGAATATACATCGCCCATGTGAAACGAAAATTATGTCGCAAATAAGAAGTCGGATTATTTCGTCTGATCTGTTCAATGTTCAATTCATCGTAGTCCATCTTCAAATGCAACTCCATAACCCTGAGTTGCGAGGAGATGGAGGGCTCAAAGGAGAATGGAACGGTCCCACTGGAAGAGAAATAAATGTGCAGAAAAATCAGGACATGAAGAGTGACTCGATCCTTTTCTGCCAGCATATGAAAATGTGTGTAAGCATGTACGTATATGCAGCTTGGCAATCACGTTTGGAAAAAACTCGGTCTCTGAAATTCTAAATTTACATTTATTTCATCCGAGTAAAGACAAATCGAATAGAAGTACCTTCACACCATATATGCATAACATGTAATTCATATGCTATGCTGCAAGTGGAAAGACTGCCTGATGTGCCTAAAACGAAGAGAAGTTCCTATGAGAATATATAACAGTGGACTGAATCTATTATCGACCTACGACCCCTTCCCACTGAAAACCGTCGTCAGGGTGACCATCGTTTGGCTCAAAGGATCAATCCTCCAAATGTATGACTGAAAAGCTTGATGCGGCATCAAGTTTTTCAGTTGCAAACACAGAGAGATGAAAGCCGGATGCCCAATAAGAGCAGAAGAATGCATAAAAAGTGGAAACTCACGATCCAAGTGTTGCATGTGATACACAATCACAACTGCAACTGCAAATAAACTCATGCGGTATAAGTGGATTTTTAACAACAATCGAAATTGTCAAAGTCAAAGCATGGATCTACATCGTCATTAAGGATTCTGCACGAGCAGGTACTGTACAACAGAGGATCTCATCCAGAGTTGAGACACTGAAAGACACCGCTACGGTAGATAGTACGGGAATTCCATAGGTCTTCGATTGGACTACATCTGATGTGATGCAGCTCCACTTCAGTCATGGGATTAGCTCACAGCACTCTATATCCTGGATCGCAGTGTGCTCCAAGACGTTCCTGGCACAGTTTAAACCTGTTGGAGGAGAGGCAGTGAGTTTTGAAGCTGTGTGCTTATCCCAGACCACCCGACCCAGCTACAGTCTGTCCTGGTGTAGATAGCCCAACCATTCGGTTAGTGTCTAGCAAATGACGTGTGCCAGTTAATCGTGGACTTTCCTCATGTCGGATATGAACTCAAAAGAAAAGAATTGGAACAGGCGGACCGACTGGATCTAACAACTATGTGGCGCTAATGTAGTACACGAAGATTGTTTTAGCACCAACTCCTGCACTCATGTTTTTTACCTGTGTTGGGAGAGGAAGTCCAAATGACGAGGACTGTCACGGCAACGTGGAAGTCTACGAGTTGCATGGAGGTTTCATATCAACATTATAGTCACGTTTCCAATAAAATACCAGTAGGAGTTTATTAGACATTATCCAGAAATTTGTTTTTCCATTGCCGCCCTTTCTCGAGAGGATTTCACATATTTTGACGTCCATCCATTTCGTCAAAGGGTGTACCTTTTGTGTACTTCAGTTTGGATGAAAGGGTTCCCGAGCTTCTGAACAATTATGGGTGGACAAGTCAAATTTTTCGTGAGTTTGCATTGAAGGAGGCTCAGTACGAAGTTTAGTGTAACAAACGTGATGAAGTGCATCAGAAATGCTTCAGAGACAGTTCTATAAAGTATATCACTGACACAAAATTCTTCCGTGCTTGACAGAGGTCGCACTCGAATTTCAGTCGAAATTGAGTTCACGGCGTTCTCAACTCGATGTTTTCGGAACTGCACCACCTCTGACATTGCTCGAAGGCAACAATCCAGTAGGTGTTTTGCAGCTGGCTATATTACATACAATTTTAATGCCAATGGTTCCAGCTCTGGATTGCCCTTGGTCTTGTCATCATTGCTCTTTCCTCCACCCGCTGGGGTCAAACCAAAATTTGACGAGTCACAGCTATATGTCTTCTAAACATTCTTCGGCCATAAAGTAGCACCGTTGTCCAGACATCTACCAGAATAACGTGTTTTGAAAGTTGGCGGAAGACTCGCCTGCAGGAACTAGGACGATTGCAAGAATACAGGTGATATTGAAGGAACTTTAATGGCGATTCTGTCCGCATCCCATCCCGAGGCTTTGAGCTCGGTTTTGAAAGAAGCAAAGTTGAGCTCCAAGGCGTCGAGACTTGCTCTCAGTCGCCCAATGTCATTGCCGGAGCTGGCAGAAGGGCAAGAGAATAACCAATACGCTTGCCACAAGCAGCGCAAGATGGACGTGCTGGAGGCTCCCTGTTTGATCAGAACCCGAGCCTCGTGCCCAGCTACGGCCAGTACGTAGAGCTCATTACTATACAGGTGAAGCAACTCATCGATCCGAGGAGGGGAGGGATTGGAGGAACACAAACTGAGGATGTCTTGCAAGGAACAACCGACCCATATGCGCGGTGACATCATCTGCCATGGAATCAACAGCTGCTCATTCCGATTGCATTCCAGCAGCCCTGGCAAGGGGCCACGACCCTGGACATGAGCTTCGATCAGAATTGCGGCTCGCTTGTAATTGATGGTGGAGAGCTGCACGACCGACAAGGACTGGTGGCGCAGCAGAAGGTGCAAGGCCCTGAGACAAATCCACGTCAGGACCAGTTTGGCATACGAAGTGCTCAGCCCCAGTGCAGGCCACGAGAGCAGAAGCACAGCAATGGCGAGCCCCACGAGCTTCGCTGCCACGTCCCAGACTTCTTCCTTGGCCGACACATCGCCCACGTTGTCAAAAACCGCAAAATGGTTCTGAATCACCCTGAACGACGGATCCTTCAAACCCTTGGCCACAGCCTTGGTCAGATGCCCTAGCGACGCCAGCAGCAGAAACTGATCGGGAGCCAGAGGAGTCAAAAGCTCAAAAATGCTGCCGGCGCTTCCAATCAGGTCGGCATACATGCGCCATTGCTTGGGATCCTCGTCGAAAATGCTCCCAAATCGCCCGCCCACGATGAACTGACCCACCGCTCCCAGCCCATCTTTTGTCACCCACTTGATGGTAGCAGTTGCTGCAGCAGCATAAGTGCCTCCCCCGTCTCCTATCCCCACGGCTTTGAACAGGCTAGACGTCACCAGAGTGCTGCAGATCCATCCCGTTACGTTTGTGGGGAACTGCCAAAGCATGTACTCGAGGTAGTCGCCCGACACAGAATCCGGGAACCCTGCAGGCAAAATGAAGTCGACGACGACCTGGCCTGCTCTGCTTCTGCTTCTGCTTCTTCCTCCTGCTGCTGCTGCTGCGGCGGCTCCTCTGAGCACAAACTTCTCCTCCTCGACTCTCAGAGCTCCCGTTGCCTCGTCCAGCCAGTACCTGCGGACTCGATCGCCCCCGAACCGCTCCTCTGCCACCGGCCCCTTCTGGCTCTTGTCGTCCGTCGCTCCCTGCGCGCCATCTCTCGTCGTCTCGACCGCTGCTCCGCATTCACAACTCCCCGGGGACGAATTGTCCCGCTGCAGCTCTGCCCTCCTCCTCGCATCGTTTCTGCCGTTCCGGCTCGGCCTGCGCGGGATCCATCTTCTCGGAGACGAGGGCGTCTGTGCCGGAGCCACGCAATGGACGAGAGGTCGAGCGCAGCGTGATGACAGCATTGTCCCTGGGGCGGGGCCCTGGCCGTCTCACTCCTTGCTGCTCATCGTCATCCGTCATCCATCGGGCCTGAAATTCGAACTCCACCCACTTCGCGAACGCCCAACTCCCTCGCAGCTTCCACGGAGCGATTCCTTCATTGGGGCCGTCACAGTTTTCTGAGCACCACCGACGGAATGGACGAATTCGCTTTCCTCTCGACGAAAGCTCGACCGGTTCGATCGATCTCCCATCGACACAAATGGAATGGATGAGATGAGTTGGGCCCATTGAGCTGAGCTGGGTGGGGGCTTTGAGGCCACAGCTGCTGCTGATGCTGCTGCTGCCACTTCAGCAATCGGCCATGTCAGCGGAATGGTTCTGTGGGCGGACCGCCTTACAGAGGGCCTCATCCGACAGGCCCCCACCCCTTTCTAGCCACCTATTCACGGGCTCGGTACACGTGGTTGCCGGGTTGTCCTAACCATACGTGGCCCATGGACCAGTGTTTGGATTCAAGGGACTGTGATTCTGGGCAAAAACTGCAACGCAGCGTATGGCTTTTGTTTTGTTCGCTCCACATCATGAACTTTGCTCACAGCCGTAAGCAGTTTGCACTGTGTCATCTGTTTCTGGTGGTCGACCTCCTTTCTCCGCTCTCCACCTGGTTGACATTTATTGGCGAAAAGATCATCAAGTTCCAACGTGAACTTGTTGCTAATCTTACAGCCGATGAAAGGGTCACGGAATGTAACAGCCCACCGACGCCAGGGTGCAACCTGGGGCGCACCGCTTATATTAACGGTGCGCCCCAGTTTGCACCGTTAATATAAGGCGGATTTTCCCCTCCCACAAATTTAAAAAGTCGGGCCGCACACATCATTACCATTATTCATTATCACTAGTCGGGGTTCTAAAACACAAAGAGGTTGTCTTCACATTCACAGGCAGTTTTGAAGTTTTGACTTACAGCAGGAGAGCGTTTACACATAGAGAGAGGGAGTTTACACATAGAGAGAGGGAGTAGATCACACTGGAGAGGCTGGGCAACGGTGGCAGGGTGTTACAGTCCTACCGGAAGAATCACATATATTCTGTAATTGCGGGTATTCTGAGCCGTCACAAAACACTCTAAGTTGAGTTTTGCTGTGGGGAGGTGGTGTTGTGGGAGTGAGATTTTGTCGGACGTAGAGGCGGTGCGTTTGTTTGTGGTGTGACAGGTATTTGGAGCGGAGTAAGCGCTTGACATTCGTAGTTGGAGCGAAGTCAGCGTTTTGACATTTGGTATCAGAGCTGGTCTGGTTTAGAGATCGCTAGGAACGGGTTTCTGGCCAACGAGGTCTTTGGCTGCACGCTATCGTTCCTAATGGCTAATGTTCCAGACTCTCAAGCTGAGGAGCACACACGCAAGTGAAAAGCCTCATATGAGTTTGACGTTGGTCCCTCTGTTCGAGATACAGAGTTGACAGCCCTGCATGCACAATTGAAAACTATACTAGAGAAGTTGGAAGCGATGGAAACAGAGCAACGAGCGTTGAAGACAGATTCAGTTGAGAGGGGGGATAGTAGACGTCCGACTGACATCCCCCCTACAAGAGTACCTAATGCTGTTGATTCTGTTGCACTACCGGTTAAGACAGGGCAGAGAGTTATTTTGGATCAACCGGAGAAGTTCTGTGGTAAGAGAGACCTAGCTGCCTTTGAGATGTGGGTGATTGAGATGGAGAATTACTTTTCGGTTATGGGTATGTAAGACGAAGCCAAGGTCTACTTTGCAGTTAGTAGGCTTAGTGGCGATGCCCGGGTATGGTATGCCACTATGGAACGGGAAAGGCTAGCTAATGATTGGAGCCCTATGCTAGACTGGGGTGTGTTCAAAGAGCGACTAAAGCGTAGCCTAGTACCCAGTAACGACCGAGAGATCAAGTTGGGAGAATTGGCTCGGTTGCATCAAGCAGGATCGGTGAGGGAATATATCACCAAGTTCCGACGTCTATTGATGGAAGTGGGAGGCCTTGACCCAGGAGTGGAGCGATTTTACTTCAAGGAAGGACTTTCACCCTGGTTACACATGGAAATCGAGAAGCTGTAGAATCAGGATGACTTGGATTTTATATACGATCGAGCTGAGAGCCTTGAGGCTGCATGTCTTCGGGTTTATGGTGAACCAAGAGGTGGAAAGTCAACTTGGAGAAGTTGACTGGAAGTACTACAACCCACTAGAGGCAAGGTTGGAAGACTAATCAACGTATTGAAGGGTCTGCTGGCAAGGGAAGTAACGTGGTGAGGACTACCAGAGGTGGCCAGGTTGTGGAAAACTCACGTTTTTCAGGAGATGGACGAAACCAGCCTATATGTTACAACTGTGGTGGAGTAGGGCACCTCAAGCATAATTGTAATGCCAAGAGCAAGACTGTGCAAGTACGGAAGATATCTGCCCAGGAGAGTACCAAGGGACCAGAGTCAACCCATGCGACAACGAATTCAGATTGTATGGTACCCCAACCCTCTCCTTGTGTGTGCAAGGGCTTGCCAATAATTGTGGTGACTGTTCAAGGGTTGGAATATAGATTCTTGTTGGATACTGGAGCAGATGTGGATGTTTTAGCCCCTACTGTAGCACAGGCACTAGGATTACCTCTCGAGGTGGTAAAGAGTCCCCTTCAAGTTAATTTTGCCCAAGATACCGGTAAAATTGATAAGCAGATAGCTCATGTGAGCTTGACGCTAGGCACGTTTATGGCCAAGACTCCATTTTACATCATGGATATTGGAACCAAGCTAAGTGGTATCTTATCTTGGGGATGGATGCAAAGGCATCAAGGTTTGTTAGTGATCAATGATGGTCATCTAGCCGTCACAGATAGGTGGAGGAAGCAACACACTATTCCTCTACTTACTTTCTAAGAAGAGCTAGAACATGTTATAGCTCATTTTCGGTCAATGCGTGTGACTTTTCATCATTGTAGCGCAAATCAGTTTGCTAAAAGTCTTAAAGGAGCAGACACAACTTGGGGGATTCATGTGGGACGTGTGATTACCTTTAAGACCACATCAGAAGAAGATCAAGGTGAGGCCAGTGTGGCCACTATCTTGTTACACTCGCTAGCTAACGATCCAGCAGGACAAACAGTCCACCCCGACTTGGAGAGATTGTTAGGAGAGTTTGTTGATGTGTTGCCCGAGGTATTACCTCCTCGTCGAGCTCTTGATCATCATATTGATCTGGTGGAAGGAGCTAAGCCATCTGTTGGTGCCCATATTCGTATGACCATTGATGAATTGGCCGAGCTCAAGAAGCAACTCAAAGAGCTACTTGACAAGGGTCATCTACGAATCGAAAGTGTATCTCCTTACGCAGACTTCAAACTTTTATTTGTGAGCAAAGAGGATGGCACTATGCGTCTTTGTGGAGACTTTAGAGCACTAAACAAGATTACTATGAAGAACAAGTACACGTTGCCTTTGATGGATGAGGTAATAGATAGGTTGACAGGAGCACGGTACTTCAGCAAGCTGGATTTGGTCTCTGGATACCACCAGATTAGAATAGCTTAAGGTGATGAGCATAAGACTGTTATTCGTACAAGATACGGATTGTGCGAATATATTGTGCTACCGTTTGGATTGAGCAATGCTCGAGCCACTTTCTGTACCCTCATGAACAACATATTTCAAGATATGTTGGATGAGAGTGTGGTAGTGTACTTGGATGACATTATTATCTACTCTTAGACGCTTGAACAACATCTGAAAGATGTGAGACGAGTTTTGGAGAAATTACGTACTCACCATCTATATCTCAAGAGGAAGAAGTGCTCATTTGGGAAACGGTACGTTGAGTTTCTCGGCTGCATGATTGATGAGCAAGGGGTTCATGCTAATGTGGCCAAGGTAAAGGTTTTATTAGAGTGGAAAGTTCCAGATTCAATTTCTTAGCTAAGAGCATTTCTGGGACTTGGAGCTTATTTTCGCAGATTCATACTGAACTATGCGAGAATCACACCCGTTTCGTACGATCTGCTGAAGGCTAAGCCACCTTGGACATGAACGGAAGTTCATCAACATGCGTTTGATGACCTCAAGAGTATTCTGTCTACATATCCGGTGTTGGCACAACATTGTTAGCAGAGCCTTTTGAGGTACACTATGACGCATCCAAGACGGCTATAGGAGGATGTAACACTGAAGGCAATGACTCCGGAATGACTTCCAAGATAAGAGGTGTCTTCTCTAGACCTCTCCTTGATTTATATATTGTAGGACTAGAGGAGTCCGAAATCCAAACTATGCCACATGGCTAACATTCGTAGGTTGCATGTTTTGTTATCTTATCCTACCCAATTCCTAACAGACGCCTAGCACATAACCGATCCACCAATGCATGGTAGCCACCTCGTCATTTACCCTTTTGCTTTTTGGATAGTGCACATCACTATCTTGTCTTTTTGTGATCTAATGACCACTCTACGCTTTGGCTAAACTAACTATGACTAACCAAGATTGGTTACAAACCTCCCCACATTTAAGTCGCAACGTCCCCCGTTGCAAGAAGACTCAAAAAGTCTCTACAAGTATCTTGGCATTTGTAAGATTTGCCAATGGTTCCCAAGTAGCTTCATAAAGTGGATAACCTTTCCATTGGACTAGATATTCCACTTTGGTGTTGTTCATTTGCCCTCTTGTCCGTTTCTTGAGGATTCTCTCAACCTCATATTCCTCTACACCATCAATCATGGCTGGTAAAGGAGGATGTTGATGTGGTTTGCCAAAGGAAGGAGATCGTGGGGTATACTTCCTCAAGAGAGACACATGAAAAACGGGATGTATTTTCATGTGTGTTGGCAACTCTAACTTGTAGGCAACTTCTCCAATCCGTTGGACAATCAAGAAAGGTCCAATAAACCGTGGACTTAACTTTCGAACCCCTATTAATGACAAATTGGTAGTAGACAACAACACCTCGACGCTTTTTGAAACTCCACATGTCGTAGATGAGCATCAAGATATTGTTTTTGCCGATTATCTGGCTATGGCTAATTTTTGCTTTGCCTGATGCACTCCTCGTTGGACTCGTGCCACAAACTCATTGACTGCTTCCACTTGGGTTGATGGTTCCTCCATGTGACCTACACTCACCAAGCTAGATGGTGTGATAGGGTGTTCTCCATACATCAAGAAGAATGGGCTGACTTTTGTGGATGCATTGATTGAGTTATTATAAGCAAACTCAATCAAGGGTAAAAGTGCATCCCAACCTTCTTGCTCTTCCAAAGTGAAAGCTCTAAGCATGTCCTCAATAGTTCTATTTGCTCTTTCAGTTTGCCCATCTGTTTGAGGATGATAAGTTGTGGACATGGCTAATTTTGTTTTGAATAGCCCAAATAGGGTTTTCCAAAACATGCTAGTAAATTGAGTGCCCCTATCAGTGATGAGCACTGTAGCTAAACCATGTTGAGCAAAAACTGCATCCATATAAATTCGAGCAAGTTCAAAGGTGCAGAAACTCTTTGTTGTAGGCCTAATATGGATCATCTTGCTCAATTTATCCACAAAAATGACTATCGAATCATAACCCGTAGACGTCATTGGTAACTCACATACAATGTCCATATTGACGTGCTCCCATCTTCTAGTAGGTGTTGGTAGAGGCTGTAGTAGACCTGCTGGTTTCTGATTGCTAGCCTTGTTTTGTTGACAAGCCACATAACTTGGAACATAGCTGGTGATGTCCTCTCTTAGTTTTGGCCAAAAGTATACCCTTTGGACGCTTTCAATGGTCTTCTCCACTCCTACATGGCCCGCAATAGCTGAATCATGTGCCTCCTCTAACACTGTTGTACGGTGTCGTGTTGTGACGCGGCTACTATGAGAAGATGATGACATGTGTCATCTTCAGAGCTGTTGTCATGACGGCGATAGTTTAGGTTAGGATAACCGACGCCAGACCGTAAATGTTAAGAGCCCACCGTTGGATCTACTTTGTAGGGTCATGATGTTGAAAAGGCTCCAAGAGATATTATCTTGGACCTTATCAGATATAAAGCGTAGTCAGGCTGGAAAGGGTATGGGAGAGTGCTAGACACATCACTTTGCTGACTAAGGAGCATATCTGATCGAAGTGGAGCCGACGAGGACATGGATAGAGGACAACATGATCCTCCAGATGTACCGATGCCTAATCCATTTGTGATCAACATCCGGTGTCTTCATCGTGATCATTTTCGGGTGTGGTTGGTGTATCATTTTGGAGATAACTTTCTGCAACAAGTGATAAACTCTCCAGACCCGATTATTCTTCCAGTTGTTTATTACGGCGCGATTTGGGACGAACGATTAAGACGCTTTTGATTTAGTTTGGGCGCTATGGATTTGAACTTACTAGTAGTGGTGGCTTTCAACACATGAGTTCCAATCCATCACTATTGCTTACCGAAAACAAGCCATAGGGAGTTGATTGTTAGGAACTTTGGCGAGGAGTATTATTCTCAAGTTATAAACTCCCCGGTTCCGTTTGTAGTTCCGTTCATACTTAGCCGGTTTCAAGTTGTCATTTTGACTCTTTATTAGTGGCAACTCTTATTGTGTATAGGATGGCTAAGTAATGTGTTTAGGATAGTTGTAAAGCTCTAAGTTAAAATTGAGCTAATTTGGCCACACAAGAGGTCAAAATAACATTCTTCATTCTCATTGGTCTTGGAGTTTGGGCTAATGAGGGCACTTGGGCAACTTCTTCGAGGTTTTGAGGAGTTTTGGAGACCTTCCAGGGGGACATTCGGAGATCTGAGGATTGGGTTGAGAGTCGACGGGACGAGCTACGACGTGGGCTCAAGAATGGATGGATTTGAAGGATTTGTCACTCTGAAGTGATGATTCAAAGTTAGAGTGAGAAATTTAGACCTTTGAGTGTATTTGGGGAGTTTCTGAGAATCTTACGAGGGTTTTGGGAGATGTGAATCAGCAGAGATATAGTTTTTGACTCAAGCTTTGTTTTGATTAAGTTTTGACTCGATTTGACGAGCTTTGAGCTTGAAGTTTGTGTATACAATGAATTGCGGGGATCGCACCGATCGTCAACGGTTAGTACAGAGATCATATCTTTTGATATCAGAAATTTCTGTCAATAAAACTTTGCACAGTTCAAGTTCTGATGATGAGTGACCTTCTCATAAAATCTAGGAGCAATTAAAGTCAAGGATTGGGATGTGTGATGGGTTTTGTACACATGGGTCTGCATATCGCCTTGTGTTACAGTGGGTAAATCACCAATTGTTTTGAGAGATCTAGAAAAGAAAAACATCTGAAACGTTTCGGAGTGATAGTAAGGGTCGTGCAGCAATTTTCTGTAAAGTTTGAGCGAAAGTTATTGGTCGAATCATCAGATATCATAATCTTCTTCCGCTGAAGTTTTACCGGCTATAATGTGGAGTGCTGAAGAGAAGAAGAAGAGATTGTCAACTCACACGAGGTTCTAGAGGGTTCTTCTACAGCCATGCGCTCTGGCGTTCTCAGAGCAAAGAAATGTCCATGCGACAACGGAGAGTAATATCTGAGGGTATCCAAATCTTTCCCTTATAGAACGCCAATCCCCGTTCTAAATGTGCTCGACCCTATTGAAGGGCTTGTGCAATCTCCTCATCCTCCTTGGTAGCGCGATTCAGATTCTCCCACCATTCAGAGTGAATCTTCACCTCGGTGATGTGATTAATGCATGGCATTCGTGTCAATGCATCGGCAAGGTGCTTCTTCCTCTCCACATACACGATCTTCATGTTGAAACGCTGTCGCCATTCAGCCCAACGAATCTGTCGCTTTGAGAGATCCTTTTGTGTTTCTAAATAAATCAAAGGCTTGTGGTGTGTCTCAACCACAAACTCCTTATCTCCGAGATAGTGCTTCCAATGTTTAGTAGCCAAGACAATGGCTAACTCCTCCCTCTCTGTGGTATGATAATTTTGCTCCGCCGGCAAAAGTTTTCGTGAGAAGAAAGCAATTGGGTGTCATCCATCTTTCCATTCCAGTTGTAACACTCCTCCAACTGCCACACCAAATGCATCTGTAGCAAGTTTTGTTGGTCTACCTAGTTCATACCATTTAAGGATTGGTGCATGTAAGAGCGCATCCTTCAAAGCCTGAAATGCAATCTCTTGAGCTGTACCCCATTGCCATTTCTGCCCTTGGCCTAAGAGACTTGTTAAGGCTTGAGCAATACAAGCAAAAGCCTCCACAAACCTTCTATAGAAGCCGGTTAAACCCAAGAAACTACGTAGTTGAGTCTGATTTTCTGGGGCAGTCCAATTTTGAATGGCTTCCACTTTGTCACTCATGACTTGAATGCCATCAGCACTAACTCTATGGCCTAGGTAATCTACTTCGCTTTTGCCAAACTCACGTTTTGACATCTTAGCATACAGCTTATTTTCTCTCAACACTTGGAGTACTTTTCGTAGATGTTTCTGATGATCTTGTAAGGACTTGCTATATATCAAGATATCATCTAAAAACACAATCATTGATTTATCTAGATATTTACGAAAAATATCATTCATCAGTCCCATGAATGTGGCACGGGCATTGGTTAAACCAAATGGCATAACTAGATACTCAAAATGACCATATCTAGTTCTAAAAGCTGTCTTTTGTATGTCTTCATCCGCCACTCTGATCTGATTGTATCCTCTTCTAAGATCAAGTTTGGTGAAATACTTAGCTCCATGAAGTTGATCAAACAAGTCATCCATTCGCGGTAATGGATACTTGTTTTTCACCGTTTGTTGATTTAGAGCACGATAGTCCATGCACATCCGCATGGAGCCGTCCTTCTTCTTCACAAACAATACTGGAGCTCCATATGGTGACACACTAGGTTGGATAAATCCCTTCTCCAACAACTCTTCCAATTGTGCCTTGCATTCCTCCAATTTCGTTTGGTGCAAGTCGATAGGGACTTTTACAAGGAGGAGAACTTCCCCGGTAAGATCTCTATCTTGTGATCCACTCTCCTTCTTGGTGGTAAACCTGGAGGCAAATCATCTGGAAAAACATCTTGAAACTCGTTCAAGATACAAGTTAACTCCTCATGTATAAAAGATTGCTCTTTTGGAGCTTTTTACATCTCTTATTAGGCCCAAAAACATACATCTTTGTGACTGATAGCTGTTCTTCCTATCACATAGAGAGGTAAGTTTTTGTGTCCTGATCTAAGTCTATCTCCAAATATACTCCAATTGATGATTTTTACTATCTTCCTTCGCCAATCTACCTCAGGATTATATTTTTCCATCCAAGGCATACCCAGAATAGCATCATAGCGTGCTAATCGAATTACTCTCCACTCCAACGATTCCTTGTATTGCCCAATCTTCAACTCCACTTTCCTAGTAATGCTTTCAATGCTCTCTGTTTGCCCGTTTGGCAACTCTACCTTTTCACTTTCATCTTTCTCTAAAGCTAATCCCAAGTTTATAGCAATAGATCGAGATAGGAAATTTTCTGTAGCTCCAAGGTCAATCAATACTCTCACTTTTACTCCTTCTATCTCGCCATCCGTCACAATCAAACATGTTTCCTTCTTTCACAAACCATTTACCTCATGTTTATGCTTCCTTCCCTCGCCCTTCCTCCTTTTCATCGAACCAGTAAGGCCGCGAGGCAAGGTTACTGGTGCTCGTCGTTTCCCGGGTTTCCATCGGTCACTTCGTCTCCACCTTCAAGATTGTTGAGAGCTCGCCGATAGGGGGGTCTAACTCCTCTTGCTAGAACTCGGGTACGACAATTCATGGTGATGTGACCAAATCTTCCACAATTATGGCATTGTCTCATTTCTCGTCTTCCCTCCACTCCGTCTCCTCCTCTTGAATTTCCTTCTCGATGAAGATTCGGGTTGCGACGATCTCCTCCTTGTGCGTTCACTCCACTTGGAATGAAATCTTCTCTCCTCCTTATGTTGCCCAACTCCATAGGCATGGGTCCATAGTATTGATTCGTGGGAACTGATACCTCTCCACCATTGTGTAGACGTTGGACATTCGTTGTGCACAAGCAATAGCCTCGTTCAAGTTGATTGGATTGTCCCGAATCACCTCATGTTGAATCTTTTTCTTCAACCTTCTCTTGAATAAATCAAGGGCTTCAGCTCCACTCAAATCTCGTATCTGAATTCGAAGATCTCGAAATTCCTCAATATACTCCTCCACACTTCCCTTCTGTTCAAGTTTCCACAACCTCATCCGTGTCGTGATGATGGGATCAACTGCTTGAAAATTCTGAAGAAGACCTCGTTTCATTGCACTCCAAAGAACTCCGTTGGCCCGACTCATTGAGCTCCATCATCCAACCCCGAAACCAAGTAGATGCTTTCTCCAACAACAAAGTACGAACAAAAAAGACACGCAATATGATCGTTGATATTGAACAAAGCAAGATGATACTCCATTCTCTCAATCCAACCTTCCAAAACTCCCATGGTTCGACTACCTCGGTGAGGTTCTCTATCGTACAAGCTTTTTTTGTCATCTTGTAATCATGGATGTCCGAAGATCTAGCTCTCTTGCTCGTTCTTTTTGCTTGGGCTTCAAGAGCACGGCTCTCCTTTGTTTCTTCACTCTCCACCATGGATGGTGATGTCTCCATCTCTATTTGAGTTGATATCATTCTCTCATTTTCCATTCCTCTCGTTTTGACTGCTGTCAATTCTTGAGCTAACTCTTGTATTTGAGTCTCGCTTTGCTCAAATGCGTTTCTCAAATCTCTCAACTCCTGAATCATTTCTCTCAAAGTGTCCTCCATGATTCGTCTCCGCCCACTCTCTCTCAATATAGGGTTAAGATGAACACTCTCCAATTTCTCAAGATTGGCAACACAAAAGGAATAAGTGATGCTATCATCTCATGTTAATACTCCTCTCCAAAGTTTCTAATAACTAGGCTCCGAAACATAGCTTTAGGATGAAACACACAATAGATTTCACACTGTGTGTTAAATCTCACAGGTGGTGGTCTATTGAGGTCCATCTCTAAACTAAAATGTAAATCGTGAGGTCCCAAGTAACATCGTAGGTGACTATAGGTAAGATAACAGGATCTTGAGATCTCATCACTTGGTCCATGAAGTTGGCACCAAAATGATAAACCAAATACTGAGTCAACCTTGCTCTCTCAATGTATAACAGTTTGACATGAAAAGGATTAAGAAATGGGAATCTCGGTACTATTCTATCTCCCCCATCCATAACTTGCACCCACAATAATCCCCTTCCACTACTTGCAGCTCAATGGCCACTGCCAGCCTCTAACAAACACTCTCTCCTCAAATAATTATACCAACCTGCACTATTCTTCCAAGAGGGGTGATCCACACTCATAGGAACAATAAGCCTGCTCTGATACCATTGTAACACTGAAGGCAATGACTCCAGAATGACTTCCAAGATAAGAGGTGTCTTCTCTAGACCTCTCCTTGATTTATATCTTCAGAGGACTAGAGGAGTCCGAAATCCAAACTATGCCACATGGCTAACATTCGTAGGTTGCATGTTTTGTTATCTTATCCTACCCAATTCCTAACATACGTCTAGCACACAATCTGATCCACCAATGCATGGTAGTCACCTCGTCATTTACCCTTTTGCTTTTTGGATAGTGCACATCACTATCTTGTCTTTTTGTGATCTAGTGACCACTCTACGCTTTGGCTAAACTAACTATGACTTACCAAGATTGGTTAGAGAGGAGTATTGATCCAACATGGTCGGCCAATAGCTTACGAATCCAAAAAGCTTTTTGACGCCGAGCAGAGTTGGCCTGCCCATGAACAAGAGTTGTTTGCCATTGTCTAACGCTTAAAGAAATGGCAAATTTATCTCAAAACAGTCACGTGACAGTGTATACTGATAATATTTCAGTTACTTACTTCCAAACCAAGTCTCAACTTTCATTGAAACAGGAGAGATGGCAAGCAGAGTTAGCCCGGTTTGACATGGAAGTAAGGTACAAGCCGGGGAGAGAAAATGTTGTCCCCGATGCATTATCCAGAAGAGTGCACGCTCTTACAACATCAAGACCAGAAAGTGATTTGAAGGAGATGGTAGCTATTGCCTTAATAGCTGACGCTCAAGCAGAGATTTGGGAAACACAATTGAGTACATGAGTACTCTCTGATACCTTTACCAAGAATGGTGAAGGATTTTGGTGGTTCAAACACCATCGGTTGTATATTCCAGAGGGGATGTTGAGACAGAAATTATTGGTGGAACTCCATGATGTCCCAACTGCTGGACACATGGAAGAGAAGCTACTCTACATAAGCTGAAGCAAGCTCATCTATATTGGCCAAGGATGAACCGGTCAGTATATGATTATGTAGATAGTTGTTTAGTTTGCGAGCAGAATCGAACTCTCCGCACTCATGAGGCTGGATTAATACAACCATTGACTATACCTGATGGCCATTGGCAATCTTTGGCCATGGATTTTGTGATAGGCTTGCCTGAAGTTCAAGGATACAATGTTATCTATGTAGTATGTGATCGATTATCAAAACAAGCTCATTTTGTACCATGTCAGACTACAATCACTACTATTCAGACTGCATACTTGTTCTTCAAGAGATTCACCGACATCATGGCATACCTAGGGAGATAGTCTCATATAGAGATTCTAGGTTTCTATCTGAATTTTGGATCCATTTATTTTTACGGTTGGGCACAGAGCTATCCTTTTCTATTGCCTATCACCCTCAAAGCGATGGGCAAACTGAAAGGATTAACCAATCATGGAAGAAGGGCTACGGAATTATTGCATGGTGGAGCAGAGTGATTGGGTCAATCAGTTATTCATGGTGGAGTTTAGCTATAACAGTACCAAACACTCTGCTATTGGTTTATCTCCATTTCAATGTGTTTACAGAGGTAGTCGGAACCCTTGGACTGCCACTGGACTTAGTCTTTGGAGTTTGGAACCTAATCCTCCACGGGATACTCTAGTTCCAGCTGTAAATGACTTCTTAGACAAAGAAGGATTGGTGTTAGACTTAGCTAAGGAGAGGATGACTGCCACTGGACTTAGTCTTTGGAGTTTGGAACCTAATCCTCCACGGGATACTCTAGTTCCAGCTGTAAATGACTTCTTAGACACATAAGGATTGGTGTTAGACTTAGCAAAGGAGAGGATGCACAAAGTTCAAGCTCGGTATAAGAAATATGCCGACCAACAGAGGAGAGATGTGGAGTTCGAGGATAGGGATTTAGTTTGGTTAAAGACTAAAAACCTTACTATCCCCAAGGAACTCACTAGGAAGTTGTTTGCACGGTGGGTCGGATCATTTAGAATTTAGGCTAGAATAGGGAAGACTGCATATAAACTAGAGCTGCCAAATAGTATGCGAAACTATCATCTTGTTTTCCATGTATCCAATCTCAAACGTTATGTGGTCAATGACAACCCAACTAGGATAGCTAAGTGGGCACCTGCTACTCGGGCTTTACGAAACCCAGATGAATTTCGTATAGAAGAAATCCTAGACGAAAGGTTAGTTAGAAAAGCATAAGGTACCTATCACAAAGAATATCTTGTGAAGTGGAAACATTAGGATTATGATTATGCTACTTGGAAGCCTTTGGCTTCCTTGCCACTCAAAAGCAATTTAACTGCTTTGAGACGTTGGTGGCAAACTTTGGTCAAAAAAACCAGAGAAAAAACAGGAACGATTGAAATACAACTCAGGTGTTTGTTGTGTTGTTAAAGTTTTAATAAACATGCTTGTTAATATTATTAAATCGCTGCTCTGGCTGTGGAGGACGCTCCAACGGGGGGCTATGCTCCTTTTGAGAAGGGAAGTGACGCTGCTCAGGCTGTGGAGTACGCTCCAACAGGGGCTATGCTCCGTCTAAGAAGGGAAGTGACGTTGGTGACGTCTAGACTGGAATTGGCTACTATCCAATCAGATCTCTGCAGCGGAGTCAGCGTTTTGACACAGAAGCACAGCGTTTTGACATGGAAGCACAAACTTGAGCAAAAATAGACCTCGCAGTTAACGGAAGCCACAGATCTGCAATATCAGAGCGAGGTTTCGATCCTCGGACCTGTGGGTTATGGGCCCACCACGCTTCCGCTGCGCCACTCTGATGGCTGCCAAAGGGAGCGAATTTTTTCGCACTTATTTATTCAACGGACACTGCCACAAACAATTTTAACATCCGTAAAGGGACTGGTGCTCTACTTATCAGTTTGACCACCAACTCCTACAGTCCTTCCCATCCTTTTTGTTAGCTTATTGTATCTTTTAGCTTCTATAGTCGCCTTCGAATACGACCGCTAACGCCTTGAAATGTTTATTGAACTACTTTACCCACTTCCATTTTCCTTGTGCGAACAATTACTAATACCTATATTGCAGTCCGATTCTTCCCTGTGCTTTTAGAGAGACGCAGCATCCCGCTGCATTGTCCGGCGGCAGAGACGACCGGGTCTCGGTGTCATAGGTCACGAACTCGCTCACAGGTCATCGAATTGGGTCACAGCACAGGCCTACCTTTACTTCAATGCCAAAGAGTTGAAACTATTGAGTTTCGACATCAGTCACACCTTTCAGAGACGGGACCTCTCTTTCTCTCCGAAATTACAGATTCTTGCGTCAGATGTTGTATCTCTCATATTTCCCGTCCCTTGTGATTTACTCTCCGAATATTTAGTGCAAGTTTCGATTTAGTTAGATTGTGGCACGGTCTAACTAAATCTGGCAAACTTGAGGGAGAAAGAGGCGATGACTACTACAGTACATAGTACAAATTTCGGTGTGTCAAGACGCCACAGACGGACGTGAAGAAGCTTCTGCAAATTGTGGTTCACGGTTACGTTGTTACAATTTTGACTACAGGGGAAATTTTATCTCGTCCGAACACAATAATACTTTTCAAAACCCCTAGCTCAGACCTAGCAGCTATCCGACACCTTTGTGTTGTCCATTCTGCGAAAACAGACTGTCTAGTCGACTAAGGTATCCTACAGACAACAAATGTGTAATAGAGGACAATTTTCTACGTGGGCGTCCATTCTAGATCGTTGTTATCGAGTTGAGAACAAAGGATGTAACTCGCGGCTTAGGAATGACTCTTTCCAGTGCAGGGGACTGACATCATCGTCTACTCAGTTACATGTATGGTACACACAGATTAAGTGCTTCGTCGTCATGGCAAACTTCATGTATCTATATTGTGGCTTACCAGATACAGATAGACTAAAATTGGGCACATACTGCTCTGCATTTATGCATCAGCTGTCTTATTGCGTTACGCTTTTCGGAGTCGAACTGACATGATCGCAAACTCACGTTTCGACGAACACAATCCTGAAGCTCGTCTAATCTCTGGACAATTTGCCAAAAATGTGGCCTCTTCTCTGGATTTTCGGCCCAACACTCCTCCATGAGTTGCCTCAATGGCCGAGGACAAGTATCAGGAATAGGTGGTCTGGTGTGCTGCAAAAACGTGAAAAGAAAAATCATGCTGTCAGGCGTCGCAGACAAGCACAGTTTCTAAGGTTTCAAGCCACTTCAAAGTCCAAGAGAAAAGACATAGACCATTCAACCATGCAGGTAGGACCAAGCCGGTGCTAATGAACTTTCCCATGCCCACTAATACATGTCCAAACATACTCGGAAAAATCAGGCGAAATCTCTAGGCGGCAAATCCACACTCAAATCTGATGGCGCTAGTTTTAAACTTCCGCGTACTTGTTTCATGGCTTTCAACTCAGCGGCTCAAACGAGGCGACTCACAGATGATCCCACGTAATAGCAGGTCGACCTTCGCAGGTGTTTTCCGACATGGAAAAGACTGTGCACGTTGATCAACGAAGTAGCGATGATTACCTTATGGACAACCGCAAATGCTGCCTGTATAGTAGACATGTCTTCATATGGTGTTTGTCCCGTGAACAGCTCCCAGAGGATGATACCGAAGCCATACACATCAGCCTTCGTTGAGAAGCTCTTGTTCCTTATCATCTCTGGAGCCATCCAGCGGTAGGTTCCAGAATCTGGTGTCATGCTCTCACATTCGGACTGCAGGCGTGCCACACCGAAATCAGTGACCTTGACACGCATGTTCTCTGCTAGTACCAGATTGTGTGATTTCAAATCCAGATGGAGAACGCCTTGTGAGTGCAAGTAATCCATTCCCTGAGCAATGTCTATGGCAAAATCCAAGACTTGACTCAGAGGTAGACCATTTGGCTGATTCTTGTGAAGAAACGCCCTCAAAGAACCTCCCGGCAAATATTCCATGATGATGCAGAATACGGGAGGTCTCCTCATGGCTGCTACAAACTGCAAGCACAAAAGAAAGATGTCAGAGAAGTTCATCATCACTTCAGACAGACGTGATACCAATGCTCCGACAAGCAGAAAAAATCTCAAAAGACGGTCTCATCTACCGCAAGTCAAGAGGCAGGCGGTACATGTAGCTGAAAGGCATAGAGAAGAGAGCCTTAGTATCTTTTCTTGAAAATAGCTTTAACTGACGCGATTACAGCAACTATTGTCATTACCAACAGCCTGCTCAGCACGTAGAACGAGCACATACAACTACACCTAAACGTAGACGAAAAAGAAGCTACTGACGAAATTACGAGATCTTTTAGATTGAACAAAATGTGGCGGACCTCTACAATGTTTTTGTGATGAAGTCTTGAAAGCAGAGAAACCTCCTGCACAAACTGCCTATCTAGCCTCTCAGCGATCACGTCATCTTCATCAGGTTGTTTTACGACTTTGACAGCTACTTCTTTCTGCTTATATTGTCCACGGTACAGACGGCTGTAAGTTCCAGAGGCAAACTTCTGGCCCATAAATAGCTGGGACAGGTCAACCATGTGCTTCTTTTCTGGCGTGACAGCCTGCGGTTCTCCAGGAGCTTCAAAATACTGCGTCCAAGATGGTACCCTTCTCACATCCACTTCCCTGTCTCCACCGGCCGCTCCGCCTACCGCACTTCTATTCGGATTGGAAGTCCGATTTGGAGAAAAAATGTCTCGGCCATGAACGCTCCCATGGGGGCTTCTAGGAGAGACAACCTTCTCTCGGCCATGACTGCTACCATTTTGGCTTCTGGGAGAGAGAACGATGTCTCGGCCATGATTGCTACCATTATGGTTTCCAGGAGAGAGAACATTCTCTCGGCCATGGTTGCTACCATGATGGCTGCTAGAAGCCGAGACAGAGCCAATGGGGCTTGACCAGATCATAGAAGGGGATGAGGATATGGAGGACTTTTCATCATGGCTTGACAAAGGTGAAGAGACAGAGCTCCGAACACTGGGAGTAAAGATATAATCTTGTTCCTTAACCATGGTGTGAAACCTCCGCTACTGCTTAGTGGCAAGGTCTGCCTGCAAGTGAGAAGCACATTCACAATACAAGGAGATCAGAAACATACTTTGCCCAATAACGTACACATCTTTTCAACCCCTCAGTCAGGATCCAAACACGGCTGCTAACGAATGAATGAGAATCTAATGTATTTCTCCTCCATGTACAGCTTAAGGCATTTCCCTACGTGAGAGAAGAACAGTCACTTCATATATGAAGTACAAAGAAAAATTTCAAGGTTGATCTATGCGCATTTCTGGCATCGCACAAATAGAGGTCGTAACCACAGATAATATTTTCACATCCAACAATAAGGCTTGGTAATAAGCAGAGAACGTCTAGATTAATTTTGTTGTGGCACCGAATCTCTCTTCGACCTTATTAGTAACGTATTTAAAAAGAGGACACCAATTGTCAAGGTATGCCCACAACATTTTTTTGGCACAAAACTGACACAATGTAATTGCTACTTGAATATCTTCTACACTGATTCATATGTACATGCTATGCCGCCTTCCTTCTCAAACGCAGCCTAAACACTTAAGAGACTTGTGTCCATCGATGTCAACATATGCAAGAAATATCTTTCAAAAAAATGGAAGCTGTAAAGTATATTCTCCAAAATTAACAGAGTTTCCCAGGCGCGTTGAGGAGGATTGACAAGTTAGATATGCTCTAACAATTTCTCCACTGAAGAAACGAGATCAAAGGTTCTATTCCTAATACCATCTCTTTGTCTAACTGCTCTCTTACAAATAAAAGACGTGGAGTAACAGAAGCGTGTACATACCACTACAGCAAACGAAATTGACAACTGAGCTGATGCCATTCTTGAAAGTCCACATTGCCATCCTGAAGGCTCAGCCTGAACCGTTTCAACAGAAACGCCTCCGTAGCCGAATAAGGAGAAGTTGGAAGGAAGGACCGCGATACGCGATCTTCCTTCTCTTCCACTTCGTCGGCTACCCTCCTTCAATTCGATTGTTGAAAAAACGCCCAAACGTGAAACAGCAGCATAGCGCTCACAAAGCATGAGCTACCTCACTGTACAAATCTGGCTAGCCCGAGCTAATCACCACCAAAACGACATCCGACGCATCGACACTCCACAGAGGTAATCTCCCACATTCCCCATTGACCCACGTACTCCTAGTCACGGTCCAATTGTCAGAACTAATCAGGACAGAACGCCAAGAACGCAACCAACCAGCCAGACAGCAAATCCGAGGTACTGGCGTGTATTCGATGTGACCACGGCACTCCTTAACTCAGATGCCTGAAGAAAGGAACAAAGAACGGGAGACAGGCCAAATCAACCTTGACCTTCACAGCCCTGCACGCTCGCTCACAAGCAACGCAAACCCCGAACAGTCCTCTCCAACTTGATTCTTCTTCTTGCCGCAACTTCACACGTCTTGGATTTTCCACCTCTAACCTTCCTTACAATTCTCGTCTCTTTCACTAAATCGTCGTCTTGGTCGTCTGCAATACCATCATCAACGTAATCAGCATCAATGAAAGCTCGATCTGCTATCCTCCATAGGTCTCGTACCGCTCCCTCCGCTATCTCCTCTCGAGGTCCCTCCACCCAAAGGCTCTCTGCGGTCTCTGCTCGTGCCTGTCTCAGCTAGCCCCACTTAGGGCACCCAGCTCCGGTGGTGGACCGGAGATCTCCGGTCGCTCGCAGCAACTCTAGTTCTAATTATGGCGCGCTCCCGATAAACGAGTGATTCTCGAGCGATTGCTGTCGAGATTAGCACGCGCGACGCTGGATCAAGAGATCGGAACCCCGCGCGAGAGACACACAGAAGCTGGCCTCTGTGGTATGGCTACCACGTGAGCCTAACTCGGCAGTCGATTTGGCCCCGGGCAGCACAGCCGGCCCGGCATCGCCAGCACCAGCTCCAAGCTCTAGAGAGGCAGCGGCCTGGGCTGGACCTGGACCCAACTTGTGGTGCCCGTGAACGGATTTCTTCTATTTTGCTCTCGTCTCATGCTTTCTTTCTATATCTATTTGTGGTTCTCTTTCCCTACCGATGCGAATGAATCCTCTGAGGGATCAGTCCATGCCTGTCTGCCTGCCTGCTCCTTTGCTTGCCTTCTCTCCCTGTCCCAGAGATGGCTTGTAGACATCCACCGCACTACTACGACTACTACTTCTGCTTCTGCTTCTTACCGCGCCAGGATTCTAGATGAGTGGGTGACATCAGGGTGAATACTAGGAGGGATGTGATTGGGTGTAAACGAGGACCACCGGTGCAGCGTCAGGAACCTGCAATGGCTGCACGCGTCACGCGCAGGAGAGCTGATGACTTGAAAGGCCATTCAGGTGTGAAAGCTTTCGCTGATGCCCAACGACGGCGTGCTGCGATGGAGGATGTTTGACAGAAAGATTCTCCAGCGCAGCAGCATCTTCATGCCAGTCTCCATCCCGGAGTTTCTTGGCACTCGCTTTGCGCAAGAAATCGGAAGTGAGTGCCTCGGATTTTGGTCGATGTGTCGAACGCTCGCAGGCCTCTTTCAATGGCTGGCTTGCTAGCGACGGTAGCTATCTGTGTGGCTTGCTTGCGTTGGGGAACTTTCTGTCGTTTCCAACAAACCGACTGAGTGGATCTGCGACTTTCACACAGCGTTGCACGAGTTTTCCAACATGTGAGAGAGAGGACGGAAGCTCTCTCGCCATCCGAAAGCGAGATAGATTGATGCTCGCTGCTGGGCGAGAGAATTGACAAGAAGTTACTCTACTGAAGAAATCTTTTCCTGTGACCACATCCAGTCTGCAATACCTGGTACTGCACCCCTTTAGTCTGCGAAGCACATTTCCCTTCGAGATCAGTAAATTGACGAAGGTGTCCGTCCCTTGTCTCGAAGCGGGTCTTTAAACTCCACAAGGCCTTCGGCGAGGAAGATCGAGCATATGATTTGATGATAGATGCCAAGCGAGCGAGCTTTGACAGTGCGCAGCTATGGGATCTAACCGTACATTTGATGCGTGCATGTTTCGGATTTGCCCTTGACTCGAGGTCATGAAGGACTCCAACACCCCATGGAGGACTCTGACACTCTATAATCCCTCGGCACACTAGGTCAGATGCATATCCTTCCGTGTGTGTTGCATTGGATGCGTCTCACAGCAGCCAAAGCGTGACGCGGTTCATGAATCCGATGAAATATACTTACTTTAGCCAGGTACAGGCTGTGGAAACTGTGGTGAAGTTACCTTCTTGTCAAACAGTCTTCGCGAGAATCAAGCACTTTTCATCTTGGAACATTTCTGCTTAGTCGCATTTTTGTTCATAATTTCGATGGTGTCGAGCACCCCTTCTCACGCACAGTTCCGAGATTGAATCACGTGGATCCAAATTGAATTTGATGAGATAAACTCCTTAGCAAGATATATGCGCTCATCCGGCGGGATGCTCATACGTCCGTCCTCTTTTGGGGCAAGAACTATTTTGAGATTGGAGAAAAATATGTGAGCAAATTTCCTAGTGATTCTCGGCAGTTCATGGCACCATGCCCCTTGTGTGTGCCTTGCTTGGGGGCAGAGAGTATTCAGTTACAAATGCATATTTACAAAGAAATTGCATTCAACATTTATCTCGTTTTTTTCTTCTCAGCCTTTTCTCCTCTCCATGTTGATCCCAACTCCCGTGTGCATCTACAGGCCCCGTACACGTACACACGTCTGTCCAAATAGTGTCTAGATCCAATCATGAGAACGACTGACAGATATTTTGCAGCGATGGTTCCTTTCGTGAAACTTGAACAGATGCAATCAGGAATCTGAAGTCGATGAGAATGCACGTTCCGAATCCTGTTATCTCTCTCGTAGTCAATGTACGGTCGCCTTCTCGATAGGAGAGTCCATCAATTTGTCAATTCGCGGTCAAGGAGAAGAATAAAACAACCAATGGGTCGTTGTGAATCTCTGATAAGTGTGTCTCCAAGAAATCTCAAACAAACCAGGAGACGAAACCTGCTTGATCATATAATTTATTTCAAATTATATAAGACCAATTCAAAAGTTTTTTCAAGTGCGGACATCTGTGTTTTCCTTTTGTTTGGGGCGATTCAAATTCGGAGCTAGTTTCAGATTTTAGTTCTTTTGAATTTATTGATCACTCACAAACTTATATGTGCAGGTAGTTTCCTTTTCTTATGAATGAATTTAATATTTGCTAAGTTGTGTATAATGAAGGAAACTTAGCGGTTATGCCACTGGGGACTGTTTCGTGATTTTCACCTGTTCCAGTCCTCAGTTTCGTGGTTTTCGTCTTATTTACGTGTCAAAACATTCACTATAGCTATCTCTGCTTTTAGCAACTTCTGATGCTATATAGCTCACAGTGTTTTGAATGTTTTGAATTATGTAGGTGATGTGAACCTGTGCACCAGTTTCACAGTCTCTTGATTTTCTCATGGTAAAGTAATTTTCAAGCATGTTAACTTTTCTTCCTTGTCGTTTGATACAGATCAGATAACCTCCTTGTTGGAACCTCAGGAGAAGCGTTTGGAACAGCGAGAAGAACTGCGTGCCCTCTTATAATATCAATTATTTAATCACTGTTTGCTATATTTTCAAATGTAACTCTAATCTTTGAGTAAGGTTGTCCATTAATTGATGCAAAAATACGATTTTAAAAATTATTTCACATAATATTACAACCAACAAACATTTCAAAAATTTAGTCAACCATTAGTCTACAAAATTTATTCTAAGAGTACAGAATAAAATTTGACACATTTTTCAATACTTTCAACTTCGAAATAATGTAATCAGTCATGAATCACACAACAAAATTACAAAATTTTCGATAAGATTTCACTTTTTAATATATCTTTCTCAATGAAACAAGGGGCTCTACTTAGCTCCGTTTATTATATCTAACATTAACTTTAAAGACACAACATTACAACTATCAAGTAAAAGTTTGCAATATCACAATTTACTTATTTCAATTTTTGTTTAACATGAATGAAAGTTTCGTACTCATGACAAGTGGTTAAATTGTTTGTATTTGTTCCTATTTGAGTTTACTTACCTTATTAAAAATGATACGAAACATGAGTGGAGGTTGAGTGCTTGATTTATTAAAGATATGGTTGAAGAAAAAGATTCAATGTATGTGATTCATGACAATCCAAGCAACTTGAACGAGGCTATTGCTTGTGCACAACGAATCGCCAACTTCAACCACAACAGTTGAGAGATACATGTTTCCACAAATCAATACTATTGACCAATGTCTATGGAGTTGGGCAATATTAGTAGGAGAGAAAATTTCATTTTAAGAGGAGTGAATGAACAAAAGAGACATCGTCGCATTTCAAATCTTCATCGAGAAGCAAATTCAATAGGAGGATATAGATTGGAGGAGAGACGACAAATGAGACAATGAAATAATTGTGGAAAACTTGATCATATTGCAATGAGTTGCCGAACTTGAGTTCCAACAAGAGGAATTAGACTTGCATGTCAACGTCCATTTAACAATCTTGAATGTAGAGACGAAATGATCAATGATAATCCAAGAAACGACAAGCACAAGTAACCTTGTCTCAGGGCCTAATTGCTTTGATGAAAAGGAGGAAAGACAAGGGAAAAAGAAAAAACATGAGCTAAACGGTTTGAGAAAGAATGAAACATGTTTGATTGTAACGGATGGTAAGATAGTGAAAGTGATAGTGTTGATTGATCCATGAGCTTAATTTTTTTTTCATTACTTGCTATAAAGTAAGAATTAGCTTAAGAGAGAGACGATAGTGAAGAATTAGAGTTCCAAAACGGGCAAAGAGAGAACATTGAGAGCATTCTTATAAAAGTGGAGTTAAAGATTGAGCAATACAATGAATCGTTGGAATGGAAACTAATGAGATGAGCTTGCTATGATACTATTTTGGGTATGATTTGTATGGAAAAAGATAATATTGAGGTAGATACGTAAAGGAAGATAGTAAAAACTACTAGTTGAGGATCTTTGGAGATAGATTAAGATAGGAACAAACAAAATTACCTCTATATGTGATAGGAAGAAACGCTCTCAGTCACAAAGATGTATATTTTTTAGATACTAATAAGAGATGTAAGCGATCCAAAAAAACAATCTTTTGTACATGAGGAGTTAACTTGTATCTTGAACTAGTTTCAAGATGTTTTTCTAGATTATCTACATCAAGATTTATCACCAAGAAGGAGAGTGGATCACAAGATAGAGATCTTATTGGGAAGTTCTACTCCTTGTAAAAATCCCTATCAACTTGCATCAAACGAGCTAGAGGAATGCAAGTTACACTTGGAAGAGTTGCATTAGAAAGGGTTTATCCAACCTAGTGTGTCACCATATGGAGCTTTAATGTTGTTTGTGAACAAGAAGGACAGCTCCATGCAGATGTGCATTGAATATGATGCCCTTAATCAACAAACGGTGAAAAACAAGTATCCATTATCCTGAATGGATTACTTGTTGGATTAACTTCTTAGAGTTAAGTAGTTCACCAAACTTGATCTAAGAATCAAATACAATCACACTAAAGTAGTTGATGAACAAGTTTAGAACTAGATATGGACACTTTGTTTATCGAATTTTGACATTTGGTTTAACAAATGCTCCTGCCACACTCATGGAACTCATGAATAATAGTTTTTGTAAATATCTAGAAAAATAAGTGATTGTGTTTTGAGATGATATTTTGATTTGTAACAAGTGCTTACAATATCATCATAAACATCTACGAGAAGTACTCTAAGTGTTGAGAGAAAATAAACTCTATGGTAAGATGTCAAAATGTCAGTTTGACAAAAGTGAAGTAAATTAGTGATGCTTCTTCGGATGCTCCTGTTGTTTGTAGACCTTTTGACTTGGATAGTTCAGATATCCCTAGGTGTCAGAGGACATATTTCCTAGTGTGATACTATTGGGGCCTAGCCCCATGTTACCGGTTTGGTTCCTTCCTTGTACGATTTGATGGGGTCTTCCCATCCTTTTTGTTATTTTACTTCGTCATTCGTCAGTAAATTAGTTAAGCCATAGAGTTAGTACATGGGGCATCCAAGTCATGAGTGACAAAATGGAAGCCATTCAAAATTGCAGTGATTAGGAGAATCAAATTCAACTACGTAGTTTCTTGGGTTAAACAGGCTTCTATAGAAGGTTTGTGGAAGCTTTTGCTCGTATTGCTCAAGCATAAACAAATCTCTTAGACCAAGGGCATAAATGTCTATGGGTACATCTCAAGAGATTGCATTTCGGGCTTTGAAGTATGCGCTCTTATATGCATTAGATGTGGCAGTTGGTGGAGTGTTACAACAAGAATGGGAAGATGGATGGCATCCAATTGTATTCTTCTCACATAATCTCCAAGATAGTGCTTCCAATGTTGAGTAGCCAATACAATGGCTATCTCCTCTCTCTTTGTTTTGCTCCGTTGGCAGCCATGTAGGAGTGAATAAGAACATTAAAGACGTCTAGAGGATATACTTTTGGCCAATACTAAGAGAAGACATCACTAGATATGTACGAAGTTGTGTTGCATGTCAACATAAGGCTTGCAATCTAAAATCTACAAGTCTACTACAAATTCTACCAACACCAAAGTGAAGATGGGAGAACGTCAATGTCCATATTGATACGGATTATGATTCGATAATTATGTGGATAAATTGATGAAGATGATCCATGTTAGGCCCACAACAAATACAATTACTCCACCTTAACTTGCTTGCATTTTTATGGATGAAGTTTTTGTTTAACATGGTTTAGCTACATTTATCATTATTGATATGAGCACTCAATTTACTTGCATGTTTTGGAAAACTCTATTTGGGCTATTCAAAACAAAACTAGCCATGTCTACGACTTATCATTCTCAAACACATGAACAAACCAAAAGAGCAAATATAACTATTGATGACATGCTTAAGCTTTCACTTTGGAGAAGCAAGAAGGTTAGGATGCACACTTGATTAAGTTTGCTTATAATAACTCAATCAATGCATCCACAAAAATCATCCCTTTCATATGATGTATTGATAACATCCTATCACACCATCATGCTTATAGAGAGTGGATCAAATGTTGGAACCATCAACCCCATTCTAAGTTGTGAACGAGTTTGTGGCATGAGTCCAACGAGGCATGCATCAAACAAAGCAAAACTATACATTGCCCAAAATCGGCAAAAACAATATGACGATGCACATTGATGACATGTGGAGTTTCAAGAAGAAGATAATGTGTGATTGTCTACCATCAATTTGTCATTAAGAGTGATTCGAAAGTTAATTCCATGATTCATTGGACCCTTCTTGATCGTCCAACAAATTGGAGAAGTTGCCTACAAGTTAGAGTTGCTAACACACATGAAAATACATCTCATTTTTCATGTATCTCTCTTGCAAAAATTTACTCCACGATTTTCTTGCTTTGACAACCGACATCCACCACCTCCTTTACCATCCATGATAGATGGCTTCAAGGAATATGAGATTGAAAGTGTTCTCAAGAAACGGTTTGGAGGTTAGCTGAATCCAAAAGTGGAATATCAAGTACAATTGAAAGTTAATCCACTTTATGAAGCTAATTGGGAACCTTTGCCAAATCTTACAAAAGCCAACATACCAATAGAGACTTTTGAGTCTTATTACAACAAGGAAGTTGCGTCATAAATGGAAAGAGTTTTGTAACCAATTTTGGTTAGTTATAGTTAGTTTAGCCAAAGCTTAGATTGGTTTCTATATCACAAAATGACAAGATAGTGATGTGCATGATACAAAAAATAAAAGTTAAATTTTTGCATGTATGGTTAAATGACGATATGACTACCATACATTGGTTTATCATATTGTGTGCTATATACCTTAAGATAATATAACTAAACATAAGATAAGATAACGAAATATGCAATCTATACATTTTAGCCATGTGATATTGTTTGAATTGAATAATTTTTTAGTTATAGAATATATAAAGCAATGAGAAGTCACGCGAAGACATCTCATCTTGAAAGTCATTTTGCAGTGATAAACTTCAATGTTACAACATATAAAACAATGATAAATTATGCCTTAATAGGCTTTCATTTTGCCTGATTTCTTTGAGGATTCTAGATTGAAGTGATACAATAAGTACAAGAAGTAACACGCGAAATAACACAATTGAAATAGTTTGATGGAAAATATTATGAAAAATTATTTTCACGATGATTTTCACTATTTGCACATCAACTACTGATGTGCAAATCAATAAAAATTATTATATTATTTAACTTAAAATATCGTTAATTATTTTATTTATTCAAATATATTTGAATAAATATTGATACTTATCAAATCCTAATCATCATTTTGGAGTTTGAGAAAAAATATATATCAATTGTTGAAAACATATTTAAGAAATCAAAATTCAAATATCATAAGATAAATAAATTATTGAAGTACATGCTCTTTCATTTCGTCTCACTTAGTTTTTCAAATTTAAATTCAAGGTGGTGAAATATTTAAATTGTTTGATTTATTTTTTAATCTAAATAAACTTTATTTGTTCTTTTATATAGTTTAAATTAATTGATATTATAATTTTCAAGAAATGAGCAAATTTATTTATATTCTAAGAACTTTTTTGACTATATAAATAACCTTATTAACAATGTAGAATGAAGAAAACTTAATTATTTAAGTAATGAAATGAGCTTTTTAATCCAATTTCAAATGAATCAAAATAATGATAAAATATTTGATAATGTATTTCATGATTATCACTTTAGTTCAGATCAATGAAATAAATAAATGATAAAAAATGAGTTTGAATATTTTTATTGAGATATGAAACTATAATTTATGATAATATAAACACTTTATTTTGTGGATCATTATCTTTTTTAACATATGATCTTCAAACATATATGTTAGGAATCCTACTTATTTATACCTCCAGAATTATAAATATGATTATACAATACTAAATTCTTTTTTTACAAAATAGAATAAATTTAATTTCAAATTCAATTTTTTTTACAAAATTTCAATAAAACAATTAAAAACATAAAAAATGAAACTTATTTAAATATTTTATTTTTTGTCAGAAGGATATTTATTTACTGAAATAATTTAAATTTAAAATTGTTTTTTAATATTCAATGATGCGTTCATTCTTAAAAAATATGCAAAATAATTTTGTTTTAGAACAAACTAATTATTTGTTGACCTTAAAATAAATAAATTGTTAAAATTTCAAATATTTTCAACTTTGAAATATAAGATTCAAACTAACAAAATGAATTTTTATAAATACATATATCTTATTTTTTATACATTATTTATTCAAACATTTTATTTGTCCTCTTTCATGTTTAAAGTTGTGGATGACTGAAATTTATGTGAAAAAAGCCAGAATCAAATAACACATCAATTAATTTTACAAAATTTTTTCGTCAACATAAAAATTAAGTAAATTTCAGCTGCCAAGAAAATGAATCAAAGAATATAAAGATGGACAAAAATGTTACTTAAAACATAGATTTAATGAATTAATAGTTTTTTTGTTACTTTAAAAATGAAAAATATGAAATTTTGTTTATATGAAACTTTATAATATCATTGATACCAAAATTTTAATCCAATTATTCATTATTAAAATTTCAGCAATTTTATATTTTTCATTTTTAAAATATGAATAATATTATTAAAGATATTTTTAATAATTATATACTAATTACTATCTATACATTTATGAGAATTGACTCGCTCAACATGTATTTTCTAGTGAGACAATGAATTCAAAGAATGTGAAAGAAAAATCAACCTTCAATTTATTTTAATAAACTGGTTGTAAATTAGTCATTCATTTTGGTAATTTGAAATTCAATTTTTTTAGAATTATTCAAAGGAAATTTTCATAGATCAAAAGTTATTCAAGAAAGATTTAAAATTATTTTTTTTCGTGTGTTGGCATTACTACTATATTTTTTGTGAACTCAATCTTTAAGAAAATCATTACTTGAGCATTATTTTCAATCCTTCATTTAATATTTATTCATCAAAATCCTGATCAAATAATGATTTCATATTGATTTCATATTTACTTTTGAAATATAAACAAAATTATTATTTATCTTGTTAAAATATAAAAAATGTTCAAAATTATTATTTTCAAAATTATTATCATACTTTCTTTTGATGTTTAAACCAAAAGTTTTTTTTTAAAATTTTTATTTCAATACTTTAACTTATAGAATATATATTTCATCCTTAATAAAAATATTAAGTTCAATTTCGTATGAATTTTTTCTGACAAAATAGAATATAATTTGTATTATTCAAATTATTTATTTGAAACCTTCAATTTTTGTTAGTTAATGAATTATGTTATAGACACTTCATTTATGTTTATTGTCAGGTATGAATACATAAGTGTGACTGATAATTTTGAAAAGTTAAAAAATTTTGAAAAATTGAAAATGAAAATTTGATATTTTTCATTATGCTTATGGTTTTGTTTTTCATGTATAATAATAAATTCTAATTACCAATTATAATATTTATGCACAAATCATAGTTATAAAAATTGAACGTTTTTCAATATATCAACATGACTTGTATAAGACTCAAAGCAATATATTTTTACACTATATGATTGATCTTAAAATTTTCATGTATTTTTTAATTATTTTGAAGAGATAGATATATATATATATATATATATATATATATAAAATTTTGAATACTTTGAAATTATTGATGAGTATGATTTGTGAATTGAGGTTTCATTCAAAAGGCCAACTTTTCAGTCACACATAATCTTACAATTATGTTTTGTTGTAACAATTTTAATGAATTTTATACAAGATTTTAGAAACACATAAATTATTAGTTTTAAAAAACAAAATTCAAATATAAAATAACATTATTTTGATTTATTTATAAATTTTATATGTTTGAATATTTTAATATTTTTCATCTTTAATACTCCAACATGTTTCAATTTTAAACATCAAAACATAAGTGACATCTATGGATTTTCTTATTTAATATAGCTGTGATTGTTTTATCAACTATTTGAAAAAAAAAATATAAGTAATGATAGCGTACAAGAATAAACAAATTGAAAAAATACAAACATATATTTTTGAAAAGTTTAGCTTGCCTCATGAACTAAAATTGATCGTATTGTGGAAAGAACATGAGTCAATTCATTTTATGGATCTTCTATAAAATTTGTTATTGTTTATGTAGATGTAAAATTTTGAGTTATGAAAGTCATTATTCAAAATAAGATAGATAGATATATGTAAATATATATGCATTAGATATGTGTTTGTTTTTTAATTATTTATATATTCAAAATGACACAAATGAGGAGCTCTTTGTTTACTATATATATTAGAAAAAAATAGTTAATTTTGTATTATCTTATAGAAATTGGTTTAATACCAAAGCTTTGTTGAAAGTAAATAGTTATATGTTGGTTAGAGGTCAAAATATAAATGTTATTTTATTCATACCATCATTTAAAAAAATTTGTATTGAACTTTACTATGAATATTCTTCAGGGAAATTACAATATTTTTAAATTTCACAACAATAGTATATGTACTCGATAATATTTACCAGACGTCATGAAGCCAACTTAAGATAGACAGAATTGTTCATTTTGCGCATATGGTTGTCTAAAGGCAGAATGCAACAACAATAGAATGGAGCACGCCTGGCTCACTTTTAATTCTGTCCTTTTATTCATGGATCTTAGTCATAGTTGTAAGAAATGCAAGAAAACTCTTTATTTATAAGTTTAAGATGTGAAATTCTGGTTAAGTTTTAGGTTTACGAAGATTGACATGAAATTCAAAGATTCTAACATTTTGGTCATAAAGAGATATTATAGTGAAGATATTTTATGCTGGAGTCATACAACATTGAATTGGACATATTTCGAATATTGAAATCATTTTTCTTCATAACATATTTCTATTTCATCTGGTTTAGTGAGTAGAAAGGTCAATAAGCTTTTTGGACGTTATGAAAATCAACTGCATTAAAATAAAATAAAACGTCTTCTTTAAAGAATGTGAGTAAAATTAATCAATCCATACCAATTTCGCGAATAGTTCCGAAAATCATATACCACGATACTACACAATTTAATTAATTATTTTATGTATGAAGTGTTTTTATGTACTTCGAATTCTCATCCTACTCTTGTAAATCATCAATTGTTCATTGTTACTTCTAGATTGACCTAGTGTAGTCCCTTTCGTTCTGAGGCTTCATAATAACCTGTGTCTTTTTTATTATGAAGATATTACCGAGGTGTCAAAGCAGTTGATTTCTTCTTCCTGGTTTCCCATAATCCCGGAGGATATCCATGGGCATACAGAAAAGGACTAGAAAAACACACACGAAGGATAATTGCAGACAAAAGTCCTCATCAATACTGAATAATGACGTTACCTTGGTTCCTGATAAATGTCGTCGATGGAATTTTTCCCTCCGTAGTGTTGTTTGTGGATGTGTCAGCCTCCTTGTTCAGGTTTAATACACGGTTGAAAGAATGTCAAGAGGTGTACCATTTGCTGTTGCTGTAAAACATAGATGCTTTCCGTCGTCGACTGCCGTAGTCCCGGCGAATTTTCTCCTATAGTCGGGAAGAAACAGGCAACACATGCAATATTTTGTTTAGAAATGATGTTAGAAACAGTAAAAAAAATACAAATCTGTCCAGTCATACTCATTTTTCTCGGCACAGCAGATATTATTGTGATTAATATCTTCTTATTTCTTCTTATTTTGTTGATACGCAGGTAAAGATTAAATATCTTCAAGATTTGATCTGGATCTGCACAAAACTAACTGTATACTTGTCCAGGGGAGAAGGGCATACTTGAAGCGGGACAGCATAGAGAATTAGCCAATGAGGCGGAAGAAATTCTAGCCCGATTTAGACGTGCCGTTTAGAAGTCCTGCTACAGAACAATAATTTACCGTCACACCACGTACAGGATCTTCACAGTTGGCATCGGAGTTACCCAGTAACCGGTACAATACCGGCAACTTCAAATTTGGTCGGTAACTTCCCGTCAACTGTACAGCTGTCGTATTAGCAAAGCATGCCCCAAAGTTCGAGAAATTTCATTCAGTAACGTCGGCACTGAGAAGACCGGCGGGTTATTAGCACCTCAAGGACGGTATCGCGGGCGGGAATCTTCGGACGACATCCATTCAGAAGCCGACAAGTGGACATAACACCTCTTTTTTCACCTTCTTCCGAGGAATATCTGAATACGACGTGACTGGCCTTCCCCGTGTTTGTATTCGCCGGCGAGGGCAGGCAGGCAGGTGGCGCAGGCCTACATGGCAAGGGCAGAGCGGGTGCGCCTCCTCCTCGTCCTGTAGTTACTAGGGCAAATTATATAATGCGGTGAACGCGAAGAGTGAGACTGTTGTGTTGTGATGTGTCCAATGCCCTAAAGAGAGAGGTAGAGCGGAAGAAGCCGGCTCGGCTCTTTCTGTTGCGAGACCCGTCAGCCCTTCTTCGCGTGGAATGGAGGGAGAGAGGGAGGGGTGGTGGGAGAAGAAGCGAAAGTTTTTTCGTGATTGAAACAACAAACGGTCGAACGAGAGATTGGAGAGATTGGAGAGAGAGGTGTTCGTAATATAAGCGAAGCGTCCGTTGGCGCGAAAAGGGCATGCGAGGACGAAGAGAGAGAGAGAGAGCGAGAGCGATGAGGGAGGGAGAGCCATTCTTTCGCGCGACGACGGGAGTTGGAGAGAGATTGGTTGATGGTTTGAGTTATTCGGAGATTATGTATAGATAGAGGAAAGTAGGAGGGGGAGGACGAGGCCACCTCCGGAGTGAGAGTGAGAGGTTGTCGAGGATTCAAAACTCGTGCGTTGGCGCGCGAGGGACATGCGAGGAAGAGGAAGAGCAGCGAGGAGTTGGCTACTTGGAGATCTGCGGGGAAACAGATGGAGTGATTTTAGAAAGAACGATGAGGAGGAGAGGCGGAGGAGGAGACGAAATTGAGCAAAGAAGATGTGGATGAGTAAGAGGGGAGGTCGTGGAGATGAGTGGAGGGGAAAAGGTAGGAGGCAAGCCCTTCGAGTGGACAAAATCGGGAGAAAACACGAGCAATAGCACAAGTTACAGCGGTTCAGAGCCGGGCTCTGAGTTTGATTTGCCACGCTCTGGTGCGGGCCCCACCAGTGATGGTAGTGCTGTCGGTAAGAAATCAGAGCAAGGAGGAGGTGGGCGAGCGGGGGATAATCGCGAGGTAAGTGGCAGGAGCCAACATTCCCAGCAGCTGAAGTATTATGGACGGCGTAATCGAGCCAAGCAGGCTGTGTCTGTGCAGGTTCCCGATGTTAATGACATAGAAGTGGAAGGGGCCGGTCTTGTTGGATGTCTGGCTGTTGATTTAACCGAACAGCTGGAATCGGGCATTGATCCGACCCGTGAACAGAGTCTCGTTCAGCGGAATGGAAGCGGTGGAATGGCATCAGGTAAAGGGACCTCACGACTTGAAAGAGCTGGGAGCTCACGAGAAGTCGAAATGGGGGAAGGACTTTTTGAAAGTTCGAAAAATAAAGAGGGTCTGGAAGCAGTTGCAGCAGTTGATACAGGGACGACCGTAGAGATTTCGAGGACATCCGAAATTGCATCAGAAGATAATTTGGACAAGACAGCTCAAGAGGACAGAAGGAAGAATGGCATTCGGAACGATCGTCGAGGGGACGGGAAGGGCGACCCTGCGGTACAATCACTCGAAGGTCATGAGGCCTTCCAAGCCAGCTTGGCCACACCCAATGCGAGGTCCTCCGACTTTGATGTAGGTGCAGGAGCTGTCGAGAAAGTGTTCCAGGAACGCTCAATTGGGAAGGATAGTGCAAGTAGCTCTTCAGGATTTTTGACAGGTGAACAGGGTACTCCCGATGCTGACGACGCTGAGTTTGATTATACGGGCACCAAGTTTTTTGGATATTCTGATACCGACGGGAAGGCTTTTCCTGAGGAAGCTGGGCTGGATCTTTCACCTTCGCCCCCTTCGACAAGTTTAAGTCTTCCTAGTAATGGAGAACAGGATAGAATCAGGAAGAAAGGAACAGGGCGTAATTCTTCCAGGTCTCGCCGAGCTCGCGCCCAGTCCTCTAAGGAAGGGGATGATCAGAGTGGAGGCGAAACATCTAAAGGTTCCGAGGACCAGGAGAGCTCGGTACTCAAAGGCATGCCTCTTGAATGGCGTTTGGCTTTGGAACGCCATCAGTACGAAGAGTCTGTGCTTGCTAAAGCTGAAGATGTGTGGGCTAAACAAGAGGTATCGAGTTAGTATTTATTGCACGACTAGTGAATTGTCACTACGGATGAAAAAAACGTCATAAGCAAGGAATTGGTATCCCTCAAGTTGGGTGAAGGTTGTGGTTATATTTTCCGTGATAGTTTCAGAACAGTTGCGTCAATTTCAGAAGTTGACATCACAATTGATCATTGTGCTTTTAATGTTTTTAATGCCTGTAACGTGTTCAGATTTTGGATAATACCAAGAAGATCCCGTCTAAGGGCAAAGAACCAGCTCGCTGCAAGACGCACTGGGACTTTGTGCTGGAAGAAATGACTTGGTTAGCTAAGGTGAGAACATCTATCAGGAAAATTGTCTTTTGTTTAAAGGAAATCTCTTCCAATGCCTTGCTCCTTGCCCTAATCGAGTATATTACATGGCGGTCTTTAAGTTGTTTCGTGAGCTTAGCTTCTCAATAAAAATTTAAAGTGTTTATATTCCCGCAACTTTTAATGGTTTGCTAATCTTATGATGAGTCAGACACGTTTGGAAGTCAATCTTGTGCTCAGTTGTGTGTTTTCAAAACGACTGGTTTCTTGCGATTATTTTGGTGCTAATTGAATTGGCTTGTTTTAGGGATAAAGTTAAAAGGTTTATTTTGTCGAGAAATGGATGAGTTTCAACTACTGGTGTCTTAGAATAGCAGTATATGTGCTACCAAATACCCAGTAACTTCGTGAATGTTTATCAGTAACTATTTATATCTTTCTAGAGATGGACAACCCGTATATGACTACCTTTTGGACAAGACCGTCACGAAGTCAGAAAATTATGGAACGCTCCCCATTATCTCGTAGCATGTTTACAAATGGTCATTTGGGTCAATTTGTGTTTATCCGCATCTCAGCGGAGCCACTCGGTCCTGCCCATCTCATTTATGAGATTTTTCTCTGTTTTAAATGCTCTCTTCTTGTAGTTTATCACTTTGGTGGGATTTGCGTTCTATAGAACAGAGTTCTTGGATGGAAGTTCAACGTCTTCATTTGTAGGCACAAGTTTAAGAGATAGGTGTCGATCACTTTCCAGTTGGCCTTCCTGTGGTTGTTCTCAACAAGTGATGTGTCAAGGTAACCAAAATAGTAGTTTTGTCGCCTTAGTTTAAATGACAAGCACATGAACGTGACAGGCGCCAACCATCTGCCGATGGTGAACTGGAATTTGGCAGGATTTTGAGAGGGAAAGGAAGTGGAAGCTCAGCCAGGCTAAGAAAGTAGCGATCAGGGTGAGCAAAAGCAAACTTGATGTCGAAGCTAAGGGACTCCGACGACAGAAGGTGGGTTCATATTACTGTCTATCATTTCTTCTACTCTCACATTTCATACAAATATAACAGATTTTAGCTGGAAAGTTTCGCTTGTCTTCAGTGTTTATTGGGTGTAGGATTGGCGATGAATTTTCAGTTACTCTTTGGGTTCTCAAGTCAGTGTGAGTTGTTGCCAATATATTAGGAGGAGGAGCAGAAGACGCGGAGGGTGGCCAGCAATATCGCTAAAGATGTGAAGAAATTTTGGATGAAAGTGGAGAAGCTGGTGAGTTAATCAGCACGTCGCCATTGTTACTCGTGAAAGAGCTGAGACCTTCACAGTACTCCAAGTTTCTGCGGTGTCGTTGCTTCACATGTTTTCTCGAAGTCATCGATCTAGGCTGTAGTTATTTCTGAATGAAAATTTCAGTGATCAGTTTGTCATATTTCTCATATATGTCTGTAGGGAATGTACCTGCCTCCACATTTCCCCTTTAAGTTCAACAACACTACAAATTATCTGTTAAGTACCACCTCTGAAAGGTGCTGCTACTGTTGGGGAATATGCAATCGTTCCAGCAGCGTAGAAGTGTGGTTTACAGAGTATCTTCAAAGTTGGAGCGCGATGCGCCTTATTGGAGCCTCACTTTCTGCGTTCATGTTCTCTGTTACTTCGTTGTGGGGGCTGCTGTTTCTTATAGTTGGTCTAATTCCTATCCAAGTAAAGTGCGACATTTTTGACGAGTGCCACTGTACAACTTATTGCCTGTGAAGGTGATGTACAAGCATCAATTAGAGCTTGAGGAGCGAAGGAAGAAGGCACTCGACAAACATCTGGACTTCCTTCTAGGCCAGACTGAGAGGTGGGTTAGTTGTTTATTGCTGCCAGACTTGCGAAGTCTATGCCGTCGAGATGTACTCTCGATCTCTCGACCCATATCAAAACGGTTTGTTTTAAGATTTTGACTAATTTTTATGAACAGGTACTCGACTATGCTGGCAGAGAACTTGGGGGGAGAAATTACCACACCCTTGTTATCGAAAGCTCTTCATCCAGTGCACGTTCCGACTGGAGTTATGTCTGAGGGCGGAGAGTTTTCGAGTGTCGGGAAAGAAATCGTTGTCAGGAGTGACGCCTTGGGAACTTTGACGAAGCCCCCTTTTGTTCAGGATGAGACTCTTGCTTTGGTCCTCGAGCATCCTGCCGAAGCAAAGATGACCTTTGGAGTGGAGTTAGCTAACGCAAGCACAAGTGGGGCGAATCTTCAGGAGGATAATTTGAAATCAGAGGCAGATATTGTTGACGAAGACTTCAATATGGAAAACGAAGAGGAGGAGGTCAGTTGCCTGACGCCGCCTATGAACTGAATGGCTTACGAACTGAATGGCTTATGTGTTTTTCGTGAATCCTTCTGAACCTACCAGCTGGTCGAAGAAATGATATCATAATTCCATCGTTTCCTGTTGAGCTGAGCCTCGTATTGTGCCTCACGGATTTTTGATTCAATCAATAGTTTAATGTGGATATTGTGTGGGCATCTACTGATCTCCGACGCGTTTTGAACCTTTGGTTGACTTGTATGTAGCTACTTAGCTGTGTAATACGCTACATTCAGGTCTTGTGTATTTTAGCTTTTGATATACACGATACTTTTAATCTGTTCTCGAGCAAATGCTGTCTTTGACCATCTTACGCTTACCAGTCGAAAGCTTTTCGACTGGTAAGCGTAACTCTTTAACCATTTCGTTGACTTGTAGTGAAGGCACCTCGCTGTAGTATGATAAAATCAGGTGTATTTGGGTTTTGATATGGATGTTTCTTTCAGTATGTTCGTGAGCAAATGCTTGCCTCGAACATCTCACGCTTTTAAGATAAAATATATTTCCTTCTTGATTGACTGGATGCCATCACGAGTATTCTCACAGAGCTCTTGCTCGACAGGACGATGACGAAGCAACAATAGAAGCAGAGGAAGCCCTAGTTACCGAAGAGGAACAGAGGGAGGAGCTTAATGCCCTTCAAAGAGAAGGAGAGCTTCCTCTTGAAGAGTTGATGAAACTTTACAGAAGGAATGGAGGTACATGTGTGTGGAAAAAGTTTCATATCATTTTATTTATGAAATGCTAGGTGTATTAATGTGCTTTATCTTTCGTATGTAACAACCGTGTACGAACTATACTCAGCGTTGTAATCTTTCAGATGAATCAGACCTAACAGATGACTCCGAAGACGAGGAAGAAGAGGAAGACAGCAACGACCATGAACAGCTTAACAAGGAAGGAAGTGAAATGGAGTTTGGGAATCATGTGGGGCATTCTTCTGGCCAGCAAGACATCAGCTTGGCATCGAGTTCCATCCAGGCTAAAGTAGAAGTTCTCCTGGAAAATGGAAACCTTGTTGCTGAGGGTTCTCAAGTTCATGCCGACAGCCGGAAGATACAAACTGCACCGGTGACCCTAATCCTCCATGACACTCCGTCTACAGCTGGCATTGCAGCGGCTAAAGTCCAGTCAGCATCAGAAGTTTATATGGAAGTCTTACCAAATGAAGAAAATATTAGCTCCGTACCAAGAGAAGACGATTTTACTCTGAAGAAGAGAATACTTAATGGTGACGTCTCTGGCGGAGTACTTTTGGAAGAACCAAAGGATTCATTAGCTGTGAGTAGGCCTGATCAATTATTATCTCCTGCCCAATGCTTTTTGCTGTATTCAAGATGTTTTGGAGTAGCAACAGAGAGAGCCCTTATGTTAACTTCATGGGTCTGTGCTCCTCGGTCTCCTTGCGTGTTAAGCCCTTGCTGTTGATTACGTGTTATTCAAAATGTTTTGGAGTTGCAGCTGCTGTGTTCTGTTCTCCATTTCCTGACTGAGATGTAGAATTTTCCCAGTATCACGTCATTTCTTTCATTAAAGCAATACTGCTGGCAAGTCTTATTCGAGAGGCCAGGTCTTTCCGGGTTTTTTCTATCGGCGTTCAATAATAATGGCAAATTACTGGAGGAAGTTTGGTAGTTTTCGCTCTAGTTGGTGGCCTTTCGCTCTAGTTGGTGGCCTGGGGTGGATTGTACTCCGTGGTTTTCTTTGGTGGTTGACACTTATCTCGCTCTGAATGTGCATTGCCCTCTCTGTTTGACCATCAGTTTGAGGAGGATAGGCTATAGACATTACTAGCTTTGTTTTGAATAAACCAAACAAGGTTTTCCAAAACAAATTAGTAAAATGAGTTTCTTGATCGGTGATTAAGACTTTGCTTAATCCGTGATTCACAAAAACTGCATGTTGATATAAATGAGCAAGTTGTGGTGCCGTCATTATCTTTGTGGTAGGTCGGATGCGTATCATTTTATTCAATGTATTTACAAAGAACACGACTGAATCATATCCTAAAGTTGTTTTTGGTAACTCATATATTAGATCCATAGTAACATGTTCCCACCATTGTTCGGGAATGAGGAGGGGTTGTAATAAACCTAGCAGTTTTTGATCCCCGCCTTGTTTTGATGCAAAGTTGACTTTTCAATTTTTGTTGAAGACCATGACCTCTTCAAACTTTTGTTGTCATGACACCCCATTTTGACTCCTGTTTTTGGATGGATTGGGGTGGATAAAGCCGCTTGGAAAGGCGGCCTCAATAAGAAGCCAATTAAAGCCGCGGTATATGTCAACGTGTCAATTACAATGTCTTAAACTGACAAGAATACTTGAAATTACAATTTCTGCTAAAATGGTAAAAAAACTCCTCTTTATCCGATGCCAAGCGCCATCAATTTGTAACTTTACTTATCTCTTGCATTATTAATTACAAATGAACACAAACAGCGGTAGAGTATACGGTGGTTCAGAAATGGATTGACTTACAAAATATACATATTGCTACATTTAACTGCCTTGTACATGAGTTTAATGAAATCTGTTTGGTTTAAATCAGTCAAAGAAATTTTTATTCTAGTATCTCAAAGTCAAGTGTATCGGCCCTAAGGAAGTTGATCCTCACTGCTGGTACTCTATCGCCTTTGTCGTAGGTAAAAGGAGCGGTCCGTCTTAGTAAGTATAGCTATGTTGTCTATTGCAGGCAGTATGATTTGAGATGAAGCCTATACAAAGTGTGGTCATACGTCATACAAATTCGCCATTTGCTCGCAGTTTGATTGAGGTCAGACATGTCTTCTGCAGGATGATAGGGAGTACATCCCTGCTGCTTTGGTAGACGGAACTGATGAGGTAAAGCTTCAAAGCTTCAGCAGCGGCAACTTTTACTCATGAGTTGCAATGCAGACAACTATTTGCGGTATTTTGCCTTGTGTCAGTTGTTCTGAAAGAGATAAACTCGAAAATTGTCAAACTGTCTAAGCCTGTCTTGGCCTATATGATTTGTGTTTTCTCGCGCTTTCAGCGTTGATCGAAAAGAAAATTAGCTTACATTGCTCAATCATGCTGCACAATATTCCTAGTTTGAGCCTTCATTACAATTCAAACATATATACTTGAACAGTTTTTTTAAAGTAAAATTTTATTGCCTTACTTCACTGTGGACTAGCTGGTTATGTTACAAGCTAGGTTTAATTTTGCAGGATGACGAAGCGACTCTTGAAGAAGAAGAGTCTTTGGCAAGAGGAGAAGCTGATGGTAACGCTGACGAGGTAGGAATATGCTCACCGACGCATTCCACTGGGCTATTTCGTTAACAAGTATGCTACTGGGTCTTTGTTATTATCTTAGTATTTCAACCTGCTTGGTTACATGTTTCTGCTTAGGTTTAACTCTTAACCTGAGCATATTAAGTGTTGAGTCTTTCAGAAGAATTTTACAATCTGCTAATAACGAACTGTTTATTAGCACCTTGGATGGTGCTTAACTATGTACTGATCGAGATTTTTTCTGGTTCCTGATAGATTGATCGTCTCAAAAGAGAGAGTGAAATGTCTATTGAGGAGCTTTTGGCGCAGTATCGATCGGTACCTCCCCTGAACCTCTCCAAGTCATGAATTCCTCAGATTCTTGGCCAGCTCGACGAAGGCTGTCAACATCACAATCTTTCCGATTTTGTGGGAAGATTGTGACAATATGATATCACAATCTTTCTTTTCCGAATTTAGGTTTTTGTTTTCGTGTGATGGTAGTTTATGTTCCATTAAGATGAACATCGGACAACTGATATGGAACCGTGTATCACAGATGGCGGATGGTTCTGAAGCGGACGAAGATAGTGACGACATTGAGGATGATTTTGTGGAAGATAGGCAAGATCGGACGAGTGAAGCTGGCACAAGTGGTTCAAGTGAAGACGACAGAGAGGATGGGTATAAGTATTTAGCTGAGGATTCTGCTGAGGCTAAAGAAAGAATGGGAGAGCCGAGTACTAGTGGTCGTGATCAATGGTCATTAGTATCGTCAGCTTATGGGAGGAAACCCAAGAAGAAGTCGATCGATGTGTCTGAGACAATCGAAGAGAGAAAGGGAGGGAGACTTGAAAACTGGACCACGGAAACGCCTGGAAGGGCATCCAGAGGAGAAGATGAAACAGATTACAAGCAAATCAAGATGCAGCTTGCTCCGCAGCTTGGTAGTCCTGAGAATGGAAGCCTTGGGAAGACGTGGGATCCAAGAGGAAGTTCGGGCGTCTCTTTGCTGTTAGGAGCTGATGAAGTGGTCGACCAAGCGACCGCTGAAGCACTAGCAAGGGTGTCTGCAGCTGCAAAGAGAAGAGGAGAACGGATGCTGAAGAGGGCACTGAGGGAAGAGGAACCTCATACTCTCCGGGACTCAGGTGAGGAGAACATGGTTGAAGGCAAAGCTCCTGACGCGATTGCGAGAGTGGACAATGTTGATGGAGCCACGCCACTTGTCGAAGACGTCAAACTGACTGTGAACGAAGTTGAGGAACCTAATGTCGAGGAGGGGGAGGTTGGTGAGGGAATGCGAATGAAATCTAGCACAGTTGGAACCGCTGAACTGATTGCCAGCGATGCTACTGAGACTGGAGAGGAGAAAACCAGTGAGGACAAACTGGCTGATGCAGCTGCGGCAGCTCAGTCTGCGCAACCCACTGGCTACACCTTTTCCACTACCAAAGTTCGCACAAAGTTGCCTTTTCTTCTGAAGCATTCACTCCGGGAATATCAACACATAGGGTTGGACTGGCTGGTCACGATGTACGAGAAGCGCCTAAATGGAATCCTCGCCGATGAGATGGGTTTAGGGAAAACTATCATGACTATATCACTGTTAGCTCATCTAGCATGTGACAGAGGAATTTGGGGTCCACACCTCATTGTTGTTCCAACTAGCGTTATGTTAAATTGGGAAACAGAGTTTATGAAGTGGTGTCCTGCCTTCAAGATTCTGACGTACTTCGGGAGTGCCAAGGAGCGAAAGTTGAAGAGGCAGGGGTGGTCCAAGCCAAACAATTTTCATGTGTGTATCACGACATACAGACTCGTGATACAGGATGCCAAGGCTTTCAAAAGGAAGAAGTGGAAATACCTTATTCTGGATGAGGCGCATCTTATAAAAAATTGGAAGTCTCAGAGATGGCAAACTTTGCTGAATTTTAATTCCAAACGGAGAATTCTACTGACGGGAACGCCTCTCCAGAATGACCTTATGGAGCTCTGGTCTCTCATGCACTTCCTAATGCCTCATGTCTTTCAGTCTCATCAAGAGTTTCGGGACTGGTTCAGCAACCCCATCACTGGGATGGTTGAAGGTCAGGAACTACTTAATAAGGAGGTGGTTGACAGACTGCACAATGTATTACGGCCGTTTTTACTGCGACGTTTGAAGAAGGATGTGGAGAAACAGCTGCCTCAAAAGTACGAGCATGTAATCCACTGTCGGCTCTCGAAAAGACAGCGTAATTTGTACGAAGATTTCATGGCCAGCTCAGATACACAGGCTACCCTTTCGAGTGGAAACTTTCTGGGGCTTATCAATGTCTTGATGCAGCTTAGAAAGGTTTGCAACCATCCTGATTTGTTTGAAGGTCGGCCTATCGTATCTTCTTTCGACATGGTTGGTCTGGATCTTCATCTCAGTTCACCGGTGGCCTCTGCCCTGCAGTTTGGGCCATTTGTTTCCGTGAATCTGAAAGAATTGAATCTTCTCGTGAGCCAACTGGATCTCGAGATGACTACTTGGGAGTGTGAGGAGGCCTCTGAGTTATGTACTCCAAGGACACTGATTGAGGAATTATCAAGCACCGGCGAGGACAGCTGGCACACCAAGCAGGGGAAGGAGCAGTTGATTGGTGACGGCCGAGGAATCATAGAGGAAATTCAAGCTGTTATCAGAGCGGAGAGAGCGAGGCAAAAGAAGGAGAAGGCTCATGCACTGATTTGGCTCAACATGTTACGGTGCAAGAAAAATGTGCTTTATGGGTCCGATCTTAGAAAGTGTGTGTCTGTGGAAGATCCTGTTCATGATGTTCATAAAGTCAAGGCTGACCCACGCCGCTTTCTGGAATTTTCATCGGTACTTGCCGATATTGTGCATTTGCCCCTGACACGTCTCCAAATGTCCATGAGTTTGGTGGAGTCGTTTGTTTTTGCTATTCCTGCCGCCAGAGCTCCAACGCCGGTCGCCTGGTGCAGTCACCCACCGTCTCCTTCTGGACTCTTGTCACCCTGGATGGAAGGCAGTCTGCATGAAACGATCAGTGCCTCGTTGGAGCCCTTGAGGCCTGTGTTCGTCCGAAGGCAGTTGTTTTTCCCAGATAGGAGGCTTTTGCAGTTTGACTGTGGCAAGCTCCAGGAGTTGGCGGTCTTATTGCGACGCTTGAAATCTGAGGGTCATAGGGCACTCATATTCACTCAGATGACTAGAATGTTAGATGTTCTAGAAAGCTTCATTAATTTGTATGGTTATACGTACATGCGGCTTGACGGCTCTACTAAACCTGAACAGCGGCAGATTCTCATGCAACGTTTCAATACAAATCCCAAAATCTTCCTTTTCATTTTGTCAACTAGAAGTGGAGGCGTGGGTATCAATCTGGTTGGTGCTGACACTGTCATATTCTATGACAGTGACTGGAATCCTGCTATGGATCAACAAGCTCAGGATAGATGCCATCGTATCGGCCAGACCAGGGAAGTTCATATCTATAGGTTAGTTAGTGAAAGCACCATTGAAGAGAACATACTAAAGAAGGCAAATCAGAAGCGGCTGCTGGATGATCTTGTTATACAAAGTGGTAGTTACAACACGGAATTCTTTAAAAAGCTTGATCCGATGGAGCTTTTTTCTGGATTAAAGGGCGTGAAGGTTGGAGGCGGAAGTAAGATTTCTGGTCTGATACAGACTAGCGAATCTGAAGGTGCGTCTGCTGTGAAACAGTCCGAGGTTTCAAGCGCTGATGTAGAGGCTGCTTTGAAGAACGCCGAAGACGAGGCAGATTACATGGCCATGAAAAGAGTTGAGCAAGAGGAGGCTGCGGAAAATCAGGAGTTCACAGAAGAGGGATTTGTTGGCAATATGGAGGATGAAGAACTTGCGGATGATGTGGAGGAAAGTAAAGTAGTGGTAGCGAAGAATCAGTCTGAGGGAGTGTCGAAGGAGACCCTTGAGAGCAAGCTGACAATAACTCCGGATGATGCACCTCAAATTTGCTCGACGCTGATTCCTGTTGATGCTGAAGAAGAGATGGATATGTTGGCCGATGTGAAGCAGATGGCAGCGGCAGCCGCAGCCGCAGGTCGCGGGAGCATCTCCTTTGAAGATCAGCTGCAGCCTGTCGAACGTTATGCCATGCGATTCCTGGAGCTCTGGGATCCTCGAGTGGACAAGGCTTCTGAAGCCGCTCAAGTGCTTTTTGAGGAAAAAGAATGGGAACTGGATCAGCTGGAGAAGCTGAAAGAAGAGCAAGAGGCAGAGATTGATGAAGACAACGAACCTCTTTTTTATGAGAGTAAGTATTCACTAGTGTTCCTGACGGTTGGAAGAAACTTTATGTTGTGGTTTTCAGCTTCAACCACCGTAGTATCTTCTTTGAGAGTGAAGACTTGGATGCTTTCTTTTCCAACTGGGGTTGGGTGGATACCCTGCGATCTATGGATGTGCGTCTCAGCCTGTTGATATGAAAGGTTCAGCTAGATGTTCAGTTCCCAAAATTGATTTCAAAGACGATTACGAAGGCTATTCAACTGAAATGGCTGTTCAACTAGAAGGTGGGAATGAGGGCATGTATGGCTTTTTGTTCAAAAGTAATATTTGGTGCCCTGCTTGTGGACTAAATTTTTCTTTTATCCTGCTGCGTAGGTTGGGACACCACATTCGCAAACGAGGCATATCGCCAGCAGGTGGAGGTTTTAGCTCAACAGCAGGTATTTTCCCTATGTAACCAACTCGCAGTCGGCTTCTCGTGCACTTTTCTTCCGATTCATCATCTTTGGTGCGCCGCAGGGTTCCCTCAACTCTTTGGCAATGGTTAAATCTAACCTTACCTTTGGCCACCAAACATCAAACATACCTCCAATTAAGAAATGAAACCTATTAGAACGGAAAGTATAACTTGAACTGTGAGGTTCCTTAGTTTTTGAAGAAACTAAGAGAACTCAATTTATTGAACTCAAGATCAATAAATTTCAGGTCAACTTACCATTGATGGATGCCGCGCATGACGTATAGTGTAACCTGGTTTACTTTTATTGCTCCTTCTATTCTGAGCTGATAAGTGATATTTATGTAATTTGAAGTTCACACTGATGGTAAATCTAACGTCTTTGTGAACAGGAAAACCAGAGGCAGCTTGAGTGGGAAGCCATGGAGGAGGAAATGAGAGACGCCGACAGGTGCAGCCTCTTCTGTGCTTGGTTGATGAGCAAGAATTTGTTACGAGCGTCAACAGTTCTCGTTATTGTATCTTGAGTAGATAAAATTCCTATTTGGCTCAGCTTTGTTTTCCTGTGGCACTTGGAGAGCAGCGTTTAGTGGAGCTCTTGCTAGGGGTTGAAGGGAAATTTTTACCTGAAAGATTACTTAACTGACCAAAGCGTAGGAAGTTGTTAAATATACTTCTTGATCACCGAATGACGGCTTGTGTTTTTTCTATCAGAGCGGTTGCAGAAGCTGCCTCAGCTGTAGTTGGTGCTGAAAATTTCAAGGTGAAGTCAAAATCCTTGAAGAAGCTGAAGAAAACCAAATTCAAATCTCTGAAGAAAGGCTCTCTCACCTCCGATGATGGTGTTCTCGTGAAGAGAAACATTCACAGAGATGAGAGCTACAGCAATCCACAGTTTGAAATGTCTTCGCTACCGTCTCGCAGTCCGTCACAGCGGAAACGCAAGGCTCCCAAATTATTGGAAGAAGAAATGTTGACAGAAATACACGTGAAGAAGTCCAAGAAGGACATTTCCAAAGACAGGTTTTCTGGAGGTAAAATTGTTCTGTCTAAAAGGCTTTCGGAGTTCGATCTTTTAGGTGGAGGAAGTGATGATGATACTCGTGACTCTGACGTGATGTCCACACCGGCGAAATTTCCAACTTCTAATGGCACGAAGAAGAAGACTGGGGGAAAAATATCAATCATGGCAGTTCCTCTTAAAAAGGGTCCTCTTATCATGTTAGAGAAAGAGCGTAAGAAGGATGCTACTCGAATGCAAGAGCATGTGCCTCCTGCAGATCCGTGGACTCCTGCTGAAGATGCCATCCTCTGTGCAGTCGTTCATGAATACGGAGGAAACTGGCAATTGGCTAGTGATGCCCTAGCAGGGATATCTGATGGTAGCATATACAGAGGTAGACATCGACATCCTGTGCATTGCAGGGAGAGATTTAGGCAGCTGCTCGCTCAGAATGCTACTGCTGCCGGAGATCCGAGCAGTGAGAAGAATGCGCTTATTGTTGCTTCAAATGCCCACATGAAAGTAACAGAGGTATGTTACAAAGTTATGCAGATCAGGGTAGAATAGTGGAAGAAGTGTATCAGCTCTCTAAGAGAAGGTTTTTTGATTCTGGAAGTAGCCTGAGTTGTCTTTTTTGTGACTGGAATGTTGCGGTGGTTGTCACATTTGTTGAGCTGTAGATTTGTCTTATTTCCAGCTCACCGCTGGGAAGATTACACTGCTGTTGACTTCCGTTTTTTTCTGGGCTCCTTCAGGAACATACAAAGCGATTGCTGGACGTCGTTCTCCAACTACCAGACAATGAGCCTCTTCTGCAGCGCCACTTCGCAGCTATTTTGGCCGCTGTGCAAAACAAACGGGCCCATCATCAAACTGGATCAGACCAGATGAGTCTAGGGGGAAGTAAAGGTGTACAATTTCGCGAGGGCGGGGACTTCATTCCTTGTCCATGTTTCAGTCACCGAGAGTCATCACCCTATGTGATTCCTGCGAAGCGAGCCTTTGGCAATGCGGAACCCTTAGTCGGTGAAGCCCTGGCATCTGCTGGTCTTGACGAAGAGACGATGGTGGGACCTAAGGACGTGGTAGCCTCAAGAAGCGACATGCAGGACGAACAAGTGCCAGTGGAAATCGAGTCCGATGCTGAGGAAGAGGAGAATATCATGAACTACTTGGAGTCTGATGCTTCCTCCCTTTTCACATCTGCTCAGGGCTTGGATATACAATTACCGCAATATCCATGTTTGATGCTTTCGGCAGAAGACCTGTTTGGGTTTACAACAATCATAACTCCCAGTAGAACCCCCGCGAACGTCTTACGAGATGTCGCCGAGAGTACCGCAGAGCATCGCTTCAGGTACTACAAAATTCTTCTTGATAACTTGTGCTTCGTGCTTTGTACTTGGGATTCATGGGAGAAGGAGTAAGGTATCTTGGGGTTTACATGACTTGTGAAGGTAAACTGTTGTTACTTTAGGATTTATGAGTCTCCAAAGCCGAGCAACGCACCGGTCTTTGCCTGGTTGTTCTGTATTAGCTGGAGGCTTGCATGGTCACTATGCTTTGATGCTACACGCAGATAATTTTAGCACTGTGCATACTGCCCACTTGAAGTTTTCCTCGTTGATGTTACGTTTTGGGTGTACTGCTTTTTAATTAGTGTATTACACGCAGTGCGGGAACCATATCTGTTCTGCAATCATTCGCTGGTTATGTTATGTGATTTACTCCATCAACCTCGTGGTGGTCTGGGGAAGAATCGTATGCATTTTGCAGTGTTTTAAATACATCGTCGACTGTTTGCACTTCAATTTCCCAGGACTAAAAACTGAAAAAGGATGATGGGTTGCACATCCCAGTACGTGACATAAATACATCACTTCGTAGATGTGGAGCTTTTTTTGAAAATACCGTATTTGGACAGAAGATGTATTTTGACATGGATTAACACAGCTAAGGAAATGTTGTCCTTTTAAGTTCAGTCATTCGGCTTTGTAGCTCCTCGATTATCTGAGTCGGTGACAACTAAAGCTAAAGGTGTTTCTAGTGCAAGCCAGTTCTGAACCGCAACATCCGATAATCTCGTAAGCTATTCTCGCAAGGCACTGTAAAATGATAAAGTTTTACTATCTCCTACAACAAGTGGGAGAACACACGAGCTATTTGCAACCGTCGGTTGCTACATCAAGTCCATGTAGCGACAACTCGGGTTCCTGATGAGTAATATGTCAAAGCTGTGATTAACTTATTGTGCTGACAAACACAGGTCGGCCACGAACTCTGGTTGGGGGCCAGGAGTGTACGAATGGGCGGGAGCTGCTCTATCCGGTCTTGGTTCTGTGAGTATGCCGTCTAAAGCAAAATCGAAGAAGCGCCCTCCACCAGCAGATGCCGGCAAACCCTCCAAGCCGAAGCAGCCACGGATTCCAAAGGTCAGTAAGAAGGTGCCAGCTGACAACAGTGTGCCATTTTCGGCAGAAGATTTTGGCGCAGTCAAGGGTTCTCCAGGCCTTGTTGGTGGTGCTCAAATCTCTGGGAGTATGCCTCCTCAGCCGACCCTGAATGAAGATGTATCGGCTGATAAGGAAGCTAATTCTGGGGGTTTGATGCAAATTTTCCCAACGGGACAGAATGATCCTCGAGAAAAGGTTGTGGAGAAGAATACCACTCTCAAGGGGATCGCATCTGGGGGAGGTTCATCCAAGAAGGAACGGAAGAGACCAGGTTCTGTGACTGCCAACTCAGTTGGTGTAATTACTCCTATAGGTATGTCGAAGGGCAAAGCTGTCAAATTGAAGAGTGCTGATTCCGTTTTTGGCGCTGCAGTGAAGAAGCCTACAGGGGGTCCATCGACCATCGACGTCGTGGATGACACTGACGTGGTCCGTGTCGTCCCGAAAAGCTTTCGCGAGGTTAGTCCACTTGCTGATGTTGAAACTTTATCTCCTGATATTGGTTCTGCATTCGACGATCTGAGTGAGTCAGGAAGTGACGATGAAGTCGTCATTACTGGAGTTTCTCTTCCACCTGTCGGCCGATCGGACCTGAGCTCGCAGGTTCCTTCCTCAGTTAAGAAGCCGAAACCTCAAGCAAAGAATGATAGAGGCCCTTTTGCTTATCTGCCAGTAGAGCGGTTGCAGTCTGATAAGTCTGGTAATTCTAGGATCAAAGAGGGTGGGTCGCTAGGACCCAAAGGCACAAAACAGAAATTATGGCCTGAGAATGCAAATTTTCCCCGTTTTCCTCAAAATATTCAGTTGGAAGTTCCTGTATCTGTCTCCGGCTGGGTTCCTAAAGCTGGTGGAGATACATTAGGAAGTTCAGAAGTTTTACCCGTAGCTGTAATACCAGTCATTGCAAACAAGATCTCCAGTAGTCCACAAAGGAGTAAAAAGGGCGCTGGAAGGCCGTCTGTTGCTTCGACATCAGGCATAGAGCATGTTTCTCCAGCCAGTTCTCGCACTGTTAAAGAGTCACAACCATTTGTCCCCTGGGCGCCCCCTGTTGGGATGTGGCCCACGTCCGCTTCTCCTTTCCAGAGTCTAAACATGCCTCCCGAGTCTAGAAGTAGGAAGCCGTCAGATGTATTGAAAAGGGCACCCAGTAGTAACATGCCTAATGTGCCACCAGTTGGTGATCTCAAAGTACGTAGTCCTTATGAAGCCAGCACAGTTGGTCATGGTGCTGGACACAGCTCTTCTAGAGCCAGCCTTCCTTATACAAGTGCATCATCTAATGTGCCAGCAGCACCTGACAACTATGTGATTGTGAAAGCTGGAAGTAGCCATTTTCTTCAACATGAGTCTGAAGAGGATCTTCTGAGTACTACCCCCTCACCGCGAGTAAAACTAGGTCAGGTAGCTGCCCCTTATTCTCTCGGTGTTATCCAAGACAGGTCTTCTAATCTGGATTCTTTGGAAGGCAGTCAGTTTAGGTCACCCTTGACCTGCACTAGTTCTGGCTCTGTTCAACCCCGACAGTCCCCATCCAAAAGACCGTCTTTGTTCAATTCATCCCCCCGCTTCAGTCACACTGAACAAGAGTCTTCTTATCATAACTTGCCACAGTCTGTAGCTAGTCAACGGGAGTTAAGTGGTGGTCCAGATTTGTGTCTGTCATTGGGTCGCTCAGCCACAGTTAGAAAGTCTCCAGGAAGCTCCAACCATGAGTCTGCGCCACCAAACTCTTGACTATGCCCTTCCCTTGATGAATACTGGTTTGGGTGTCATGTTGGACCGTCCTATCAATTTTGGCTTTTCCTTGTGCGAAAGAGTGCATTCCAAGCCTGTAAAATGTCTATTATTCATTTTTCTCAAAGAGCTGTAACCTCGAAGTTATGCCATTCATTCCGGGCAACGACGTTATTTTTTCTGTGGCTCTCTGGATGTTCCCAGTGATTTGTTGGCTGTGATTTGGAAATGACACTCATCTCACATGTCGAAGACTAATTTTACCTTGTGGGTTTATTTACATCTGCTGGCAAGCACATCTTTCCAGGGTGCGCAATGTATTACTTTCCAAACACGGCGTGTGCAATGAACGATGAATACTTGAGTGGAAATGATGCTTGTGCTGAAGACTTTAATAGTCTTGGCATATCGTGCATGCGCATTAGTGGAACCTGCTTGCGAGTCTGTCATGCTGATGGACCCACCGGGCGTTGTAAAAGCTTTATCTTGCCGTATTTGTTGTACTCTCTTTTTTCCTTATTTTCGCTCAGTACTGAAGCTAGCTTATCTCGAAACCATGACCCCAGAGGCGTGTGCTGAAAAAGAAAAGGGCATGTGGAACCTTTGCACGTCATTTTTTTGTGTTTTTTGAAGGCAAATACAAGCGCATATGCGAAACATGTAGCGGAGAGGGGAATTATCGGCGTTCAGCAGAGCCATTAACAACGTCTGATCAAAGGCCTTTGGATGCATTATGCAGAGGATAGTTAGTGCTGATTATTCTGATTTCTAGGATGAAAGAGGCGTGTAAATAATAATTCTGATTTACAGGAACAAGGCCTCATTGTCAAGTAATATAAGGTAAATGCATCCGAGTGGTAGGCTAGACGCAACGCACCTCAGTAGATCAGTACTGTAGGGGAATAATCTGCATGGCAAGTAGCGCTAGTGAAATTCACGGAGAAGTACGTTTGCTTTCATAAAGTTGGAAGAAAAGGTAAACTGATCGGATAAATTTTCCCTCAAACCTTCTGTCGGTTTAGTCAATTATTTAGTCAATTATTTAGACAGCACGATTTGCTGATAATTATTGACAGCCACACTGTTTTATTCGTACACACACTTCATCACGAGAACTTAAAAGGTACAGCGCTGTTATTCCTAAGATGTTGATGGGTAAGTAATACCCCAACATGAATTCAATTTTGAGCAAGGAGGAGAACACCTTGCTGGGAATGATTCTTTATTGGTCCATTACTTTGAAGTGAGGTTGAGTGACGGTGTAACTCCTGAAATATGCTGTGTATCGAATATCAAAGGTTTTACAACTAAACCCCAGAACGTCTCGTACAATTCAGCGAAATTACATATATTTGTTCCGTCAGTTGATTCTTTGAAAAGTCCAGTCGGAGGACGAACACATGTATCGATGTGGCCTAAACTCCACTAGTAAATTAGCTTTGACATGGCTTTATTCCCAATGATTGACTTGGAGCACCCGACGAAAACTTGAGGTCTCGTAGCATATAGAAATCTCTTATCAAGATTCTACATGCTTGTCTCTTGAAGTCCAGGGAAGGAAATTTTGAATTAAAATCTAACCGTAAATCTTTGAAGGATCGTGCAATCATAAATTTGGACCTCCGCGGGCGTGATCATGTTCTACTCATTTGAACTAAAGCTCACGAAACTGCATTCCAAGAAGAGCACTTAGAAGGAAAATGTGTTTTGACATGTTGTGGAAGACTCTTCAGCTTCTAAGTAGAAGAAATACATGTGATTATGAGATTATATGATGACGGTCATAGTCAGTCCTTTGTTACAACATCCAAGAATGCATTCTTATACTGCTGAATCTTCTCTAAATGTTACTATTTTGACTGATTTTTACAGGACAACATATCATTTGATCACACACCCACGTCTTAATTGCAGGACCCCATCAAACGCACGTTGATGAATAGGCAGAGGTTCATCTATGAGTTTCTGAACCGGGACCAGTCTGCTCGGAAACAGAGAAACATCTACGAGATACTTCGAGAAGCCACTCTAAAACACAGCCTTTATGGGGCTTGGTGATCTCAAAGAGAGTCTCACCTCGTCTGCTGAGCTTGTCCAGGTCATAGTAGAGGTCTTGTGTAAGACGACCTGTAGCCGTAAGTGAGTCTTAGGCTCCAGCGACTGATGATGTTTGACGTTAATACAACATACTTTCTGGAAAGTAGTAGTTTATAAAATCTTTCGGTATCTTTGTTTTCAGTTTATTTTTCGTTTCTCGAAAGGGCTCCCTAAAAGCATACTTGACCTTCATTCGTCATTTGAGTTACGTTCTCCTAACCAGGGAAGATTTTATGCTTATATTTCGTAAGTGGGGGATATGATTTGTCTGTGTATTTGAGCACTATTAAATTGTGGACCATAAATATGAATATATTTAATTAACTTGTAAGGTTTTTTTTTTCAGTCCATTATATTTTAGAAAACTCAAGATTGCATCTTGTGGATTTGCATGATTATTTTTAATTCTCTTGTGTATGGATTTCTTGATTTTTTTTATTAGGCATAAATTTCCCACAAACTTATCTTGGTGTCACTAGCTTCAAGACTTTACATTGATGAATCTTAAAAGTATGAAAATATTGCAAATATTGTCATGATGACATGTAATCTATCGATACATATCGTGCTATCAAAGTTCTGAAACCTGCAATGTACAAATTTGAACTTGAAGGTCCCACTTGTTTATCTGGAGTAATTCGCATCTTTTTTGGTAGGTCAGATTGAATGGACAAGTGATTCGTAAGTATCTTGTTTGACTTGATCGTCGTAGTATGGAATGCGTCTCTAACTTAGCGTAAGGTAGGGCCTAAGGGGAGTAACCAGGGATGTGAATTACGGTGTCACTGTGTAATTTACAAAATATTACAAAATGCTCAAAAAGTCACAGTGACCACTGTCGTTGGATTTGCACCTTAAAATCACGTTTACAAGCTTAATTAAGCTTCTTTTGATTCTGACAGGCTGTGTGCTATATAGCATGTCAAAATATCAATACACTGTATGCATGTCGACAGGTAACCACTTTAATGCAAAGATGTGAATTTACACCTATAAATTTAGATTCTGGCTTGTAAATACAGTTAGACAGACATCATCTTCATCCTCGTAATCCTCTTTCACTGAAAGTTGAGTGTCAGGAACATGAGTTTTTTCCTATCCATCGGAAATGCAGTGGCTGCGCAATGTTCATTCTAATTTCTTCGCTGCTTTGTTGTTCTGAATCGATTCTTTCATAATTATGGTTCGACAAGACCACGCGTTCATGACGCTTTGTGTTGCCTTCTTTATCATCTTGTGAACTCGAATGGTATTCAATGTCTATCACGGTTCACGGTTACCATTCTGATTTTACGATATACAGCATTGTGGTTGGTTTTCAATTTTCGAGAGTGAGTAATTGACTGTCTTCGAATGCTGTAATGACAAGCCCTGACGACGTTACATCTCTATGGCTAGCATGAATTCAAGTGAAAAATGTGAAATGACCACTTTTCGTCCCAAACCTTGGCAGTAGAAGCAAGTTCATTCTCGAGGTCTTCGTACGTGAGACTGGAGGGATGTGCCAGTGAGTGAACATACGTGGATCACAGAAATAATCGGCGAGAGGCCAATTAGTCCAAATTAATAATAATGAAAGAGAAAAGTCCATGGGATGCAAGAGTGCATACGATAAATCCTCTACTTATAAAATACACCAAGGTCACATCAACGAGAACCAAAGCATTCCTAGATTTATGATAGATGGAAGAGATAAAACCTAAAACATTTGGTTATTTGTGCACTATTGACACCTTTGTTATCTTCCATATTTGTGATTGCATATAGTCACATCCTTGAGATATATGCAAAGTATGTAGATGGGGGGGCCTTTCCTTTACAATAAATTATTATGACATACAAGAGATGCTTTACCCAATAGGTAAAATAAGAACTCCTATCTTGTTTTTTTTTTTTTTGCCCATTGATTGGACTAGAGGTCTACCATCTACTTTGATGAACTGTAAGTTTCAACAGGCTCTACATTCTCTCTTAGTGAATTAGACAATTCCTCATACTACTAGGCTTCGTCTACGCTCTTGCTTCGACAAGGGTGCATGCTCTACATTCTCTCTTAGTGGATCATGCCATTCCTCATACTATTAGGATTCATCTACGCTCTTGCTTCGACAAAGGTGAATGCTCGTGGATCTTGGCTGACCATGTATAAGGACTTTCCAACTCGCATCAGCTAATTTTTCTATAGCGACGAGGTTTCACCTTTGCTTGATCCACCCATTTACATCTTTATTACTCACATCTGAGTATAATGTTATGTTAGATGCAACAATGATTCATATGGCTTGTTTTCCATTCCAAGTATAGAGAATAGCTACCCATGATGCAAGGTGGTAGGGTGGACAATTTTGATAATCAGTGTGTGAATGTGATCCATATAGATCACTTCTAGATGATGTTTCTAACACAACACGTCATGTGGACTCCCTTGCACTTGCCATAGCTTCCCTAAACTCAATCTAACCCTCAAGTAGATTAAGGTCATGCTCTTGAGGTCAGAACTCTTAATGTATCACTCCCCACCTTGAACCAAGCTCCAACTTGAATTCAGCTAGATTGCTATCACCACCTCCACATCTCAGTAATCCAACATCTCACAGGTGTGATCGATATATGAAGGAATAATCACTGGCGAGATAAACACTTTGAACTCATTTCTTTACTAATTGAACAACAATATATACACCTCTTAGGCTCAAAGCTGATTTAGGGTTTCGGATTTGTGTGTCTAGGCTCAAAACTGAGCTTGGACACATAAATCCACAACCCTAAACAATGGTGGCTAGGACTCCTTAGCCACAAAGGTAACCCTAAAAGGAAAACCCTGAAGTAAATTTTTATTTATAATCAATCCAATTTATATTTTACTTCTACCGAGTTATTAATATGGTCTGATTTTGAGATTATTTCACAACATTCCCAATTAATGAAGAGGCAGAAACAAACCCATCTCTCTTACAGATTCCTATGCTCCTCTTTTCAGAGTACTTTGGTAAACACATGAGCAGTCATGTCCTCAATTGGACAGTAAACTAGTCTAACTATTTTTTCCTCTTCTTTCTCCTCAACAAATCTTCTACGTATAGAGATGTGCTTTGTACGAGGATGATGAACAGGGTTTTTTGTGAGTGCAATAGCTCCAGTGTTATCATACATTAGTATTGTTGGAGCTTGTTGAACAAAAACTAGTTCACTCAACATATTCATGGACCAAATCAGCTCTTGAGTAGCAAGTGAAGAGCCATGATTTCATCTTTTGTTGTGGACAATGCTACTCATTTATGCTGTTTGCTTCCCCAACTAATAGCTCCACCACTCAAAGTAAATAGGTAACCACTTGTGGATCTAGTGTTGTCTAAATCGCCACCCCAACTAGCATCAGAAAAACTTTTGAGAGTAGGTTTAGTTTCTAACTTACTATATTTCAAATATATACCTAGAGTCCCTTTCAAATACCTTAGTACTCTCTTGAGACATCTCCAATGTGTTAGAGTTGGACAATTAGTGTACTTGGCTAGAGCTCCCACTGAGTGAGCTATGTCTGGTCTTGTACAAACCATAGCAAACATGAGTGAACGTAATGCACTCTGATACATGAACTGCAAGTCTTCAATGGTTTCTTTGCTAGTTTCATCCATCTCCTTTTTCAACCTGCAGCCATGTTCCAAGGGAGTAGAAATAGGTTTTGCATCCTCCATCTTGTACCTATGTAGAACCTTCTCAATGTACTTGGTTTGGCTCAACCAAATCCATCCTTCCTTTTGATTTTTATCAATAAGGATGCCTAACAAAAACTTTTTTGGACCAAGTACTGTCATTTCAAAAATGGAGCAAAAATAAGAGATTACACTTTTCATAGTTCTTACTCCCTTCCCCGTCAACAACAAATCATCCACATAGATTACTATGTAGAGTTTTTGATCCTTGTTGTAGACACTTAAGTCTAAGTGTGCTCCCTTGAAGCCTTATATCCTCAAATAAGCATCAAGCTTTTGGTAACAACTCATAGGGGCTTGCTTCAGACCATACAAAGCTTTCTTGAGCAAGCAAACTTTCCCATTGGAGGCGGAGTAGCCATCAGATACATCCATGTAGAATTTTTCCTCTAGGTCTTTATTTAAGAAAGCTATCTTCACATATAGTTGCTCTACCTCCCAGTTATTCTTTGTTGCTAGAGCTAACAACATTCAACTAGAACCAAACATGGAGTAAAGGTTTCATGGTAATCAACATCAGGTTGTTGACTATACCCATTGGCAACTAATCTTGCCTTGTGCTTCACAATCTCACTAGCAGCTACTCTCTTCACCTTGAAGACCCATCTGCATCCAATAATCTTTCTTTGTGATGAAAGATCTACAAATTTCCATATGCAATTTTTTTGTAGATATTCTTTCTCCTCAAATATGGATGGCTCCCACTTCTTCCAATATGATCTTCTTGCTGCTTCAACATATGATGAAGGTTCATCATCTACAGAAGCAGAGATGGATTCCTCCATGACAATATCATTTTGAAGAGATACATTAACTGTATCTCTTCCCTGAAGCAATCCCTAACGTAAAATTTAAATTTATATATGTTGGATCTTCTAGGAACAATTCTTTGCTCCTCTAAAGAATCATCAGCTCTTGGAATCTGAGCATTACCATGCTTCTTTGTCCTTCTGATGTAATCCTTCATTGGAAAAGGCTCTAATTGAGCGTCAGGTAGTCCATCTACCTCTTTTCCCAAGTCTACTTCAGGTAGCACTTCCTCTCCACCTTCAACATCAAGTATCTCGTAAGTACCATTGTGTGCTTGTGATGATGCTCCATCTCTATTATCACCAGCACCTGTTAGTGATAAAATCATAGGTATAGAAACAGATGAGGTATCTACGGCTGGTGTGATGCTTCTCTCATCTCTGGTTCTCCAAGTACTCTCCTCATCAAATAACACATCCGTAGAACGTATTGTATGATTAGTTCTTGGGTTGTAAAGCAGGCTTATCTTCATATCCAATGAAGATAAATCTCTTAGATTTCAATCCAAGTTTTCTCCTCTAGTCCTTTGGTATATGAGCATAGGCTAGAAAACCAAACATCCTCAACATGGTAAAATCAGGTTTCTTATCTCTTCCATGCTTCTTTTGGTGTCTTATTGTTCAATGTTGTTGTGGGATTTCAATTTCTGAGATAGTTAGTAGCCTTGATAGCTGCACCTTAAAACTGCATCTCAAGTTGAGCATGTTGTAGCATGCTCAATGCCTTCTCTTATAGAGTCCTATTCAACTTTTCAGCAACTCCATTCTGTGAGGGATTGTCTTTAGCTGTCACATATGACACTTTTCCTTACTCAAGTGCTCCATCAGATCTGAGTCTTTTCACCTTCTTCCATGTCTGAGTTTCTACCATTGTAACAAAGACTTTGAATTTTTCAAGCACATTGTTTTTGCTTTTCATTAAGTAGAGAAAACTCTTTCTACTCTTGTCATCTTTGAAAGTGACATAACATTGTGCACCTAGTAAGGACTTGTGAGGTATCTTACCACATACATTTGAATGTATGAGATCCAATAGCTCCTCAAATCTATGCAATGACTTCTTGGGGAAAGATGCCTTGTGTGACTTCTCTTGAGCACAAATACCACCTAATGCAAGTGATCCTTTTGGTAGCATGAGTCCTCCCATCATTTGTGGTAAGAGTCTCATGTTAGACTCAGAAAGATGACCCAATCTTCTATGCCACAACTCCAGTGACTTTTCATTTAAGAGATAAAATTTCTGAGATTTCTTGTGCTTCACCTCTAGCAATCTAAACAGATTACCATCAGCAACTCCATTGCAAACAACCTGTCCATACTTCTCTATGATGCAAGATTCCCTTCCATCCCAAAAATTTATATCAAAACCAGCAATTGTGAGCCTGCTTACTGACATCAGGTTTCTGATAAAATCAGGTACAAATCTGACTTTCTCGTGTATTAGACTATGCTCTTTGTCCTTGTTTTCTCTTCCAACAAAAGCCGCATGGACAGTTCTTACTCCAAGAATTGGAGATTCATCACCATTTCCACTTTCTACATATCTCAACACCTTATTCATGCTTTTAAATAGATGACTCTCATAACTCATATGAGAACTACAAGCTCAGTCCACATACCAACCATGATATCTCACTTTCTCAAACTTCCTCTCAACACTCATGTTGCTAAAATCACTCTATTTATCATCTGAATAAAGTTCCTCAATCAAGTTGGCTCTCTTTTTCTTCTTCACCACCCTCTTATGCTCCTCAGGTTTGTGATTAGCCTTGAAAGCACTATGCTCTTCTTAGACACCTTTTTGCACTGGAAGCTCAAGTGACCTCTCTCACCACAGGAGGAACAACTACGAGTCTCTTTGCTCTTCCCTTGTGTACCACTCTTTTGTCCACATTTCTTCCTTTTTCTAGCAAGAAAAGCAACTTACTTACTAGCTCTATCAAACCTAGTAGCAAATGTGACTATCTTGTTGTATGCATAGTCCCATGACACTTGTTTATCAGGAAAAAAAATCAAGTGATAGATTAATAGGCTCATACTTTGGAGATAGGCTAGCAAATAGATGTGCAACCTTGAAATATGGAGGAATTATTAGACCTGACTCAGCTATTGTAGTAAAGCATGAATGAAGCTTAGCCATATGACCTATCACATCATGATCATCATCATCAAGCTTCAAGGTAGACATCTCTGCCAACCTTAACCTTGCATGTGCAAATAATCCGATCTTGCTCACAGATTTGAACTTGTACCATATATCCCATGCACATGGAATATCTTCCATATTTCGGGACCATCTTATGTAGTTGAGTGTGTTCAAAGGACGAACTGTCCCCATCGGCACCTTCTTCACAACTGGCATTCTCATGACTCTCCAACCCAACACCACTTTCTTGTTCTTCCCTTCTGACTCAGGTTCTCACATACTAATCCTAACGATCTTTTACACGAGTGTGAACACGCCCCACTCTGCCTATTTGATACTTAGTACAATATTCATCAGAATACACTTCCATTCGTCAAAATACCACTTTTTATTGCAAAAACACAAAAAAATTCCTATCACTTCATCTATCTATGCCCCTACATGTTGATCCACAACATTTGCAGTAAGTCATATGCAAGTTGCTTCTTGCCCTTCACATACATTATGTTCATGTTGAATCATTGAGATCATTATGGTCATCAAATTTTTTGTTTGGAGAGATCCTTGTGAGTTTCCAAATACATTTAAGGTTTGTGGTCAATTTTGTGGTCAATGTATTTGGAAATACATTCAAATGTGAGTACAGTGTGAAATACATGCAGTGAGTTTCCAAATACATTCAAATGAGAAGTTGTAGTGAGGTAGCAGAAAAGGTTTGGACTGTTCTCAACTCTGTCAATCTCTCTACCCCAATTTGGACCCATAACCTTTTGATAATTAGTATGTGAATGTGATTCATATAGATCATTTCTAGATGATGTTTCTACCACAATAGGTCATGTGGACTCCCTTGCACTTGCCATAGCTTGCATACACTCAATCTAACGTTTATGTACATTTAGGGAATGCTCTTGAGATCAGAACTCTCAATGTAACACTCCTCACCTTGAATCAAACTACAACTCGAATTTAGCTAGATTGCTATCATCACCCCATATTTGAGTAATCTAACAACTCACAGGTGTGATCAATATTTGAAGTACTCGCAAGATGAACACTGTTTGTTTTAATAATTGAACAACAATATATATAACTCTCAAGTTAAGCTTTGAACATGGACACACAAATCCCAAACACTAAACCATGGTAGATGGTGACTCGTTAACCACAAAGTTAACGAGTCACCATCTACTTCTTTGCAAGGTTAACCACAAAGTTAACCTTGTAAAGAAAACTCTAAATAAATTTATATTTAATGTTAATACAATTTACATCACCTGAGTTACTAAATATGGTCTGATTATGAGATTAATTTACAACAAATAAAAAAACAATGGTTACTAAATATGGTCTGATTATGAGATTAATTTACAACAAATAAAACAATGGTTACTTCGATACGAGACGAATTTGTGAAAACCAGCCACATAATGATCGTACATGTATTTGTGAGTGGTGACCACGCAGGTTGAAATTTGGCAGATTAGGAGAATGTCTTTTCCTGAAGACAGACATTCCCACATCTTGTGCACGTGGATCAGACCCAATTAACTACGCTAGCGTCGCATTGCGGCGGCAACCGTTGGCAACAGAAATCTATAAATGAAGTACAGTGGAATCGTGACTCGTGAGTTCACTGTCGTTCGGTTAACTGAGCGACTGATTTTGCGTCCTCATAAAGTTTGTCGCTGGGACCCGTCGAAAATTTGCCCAGTGGCATCAATTCTTTGAAGACTGGGTGCTGACATTGAGCATATTACTTTAGCCACCAGACGGACCTGAGGCCGGAAAACCGGTAGACGAGACAATCAATGTCACATTTAATGTCTAGATCTCTTCAGGAAGATCAATTGGAGGCTAAATAGTTGCATCAACCTGTTGCTTGCTGGAACAGAATATGTTTTTCTGAACTTCATTAATTTTTATCTGGATTTTTGCAAAGACATTTTTTTCTCAAAATAAAGTTATGTTTATGTAAATAATATATAGATAGTTTTTGGACCAACACTAGCTCAAATTTCACCCAAGTGCCAATTATACATGCAACATCACTTAATTACGTAACATTACACTAAAATAGTAAGAAAACATCGAAACTAAATAACATTACATGTTTTTTAAATAGATGTTTTTTAACATTCAATAAATCTCATTTTTTTTCTTCAATTGATACCTCTTCATCTTTGTAAAGATACTCATAAAGCTCATCAACATTTTTTTTTCATCATGAATGTTTTATGATTCCACACAAACAAAATCTTTTTCCATTTCATATTGTGTGTTTTGCACCTTCGCTAGAAAAGAAACAACCTAAAATCCTTCCCAGATTTTTTTTCCATGACTCGAGTGATTCAGAAATCGATTGAAAAATGATGACACAAATCCATTCTCATTTGTTTCAATAATGCATTTGCAGCTTGAGTGAATGGATCTTCAATGACATCTCATAGTTACTTGCAACGGCGGATCATTCATTCGACCCACTGAAAGAGCCACGGGCCGAAAAATTCAGGCGACCTTAACGCCCCCCGGAATCGGAACCGGGGGCTGTCCTTCAGCTACTGACATGGAACGTAACAAGGCCATTTAACGCATTAGCAGGCAGCTCGAGTCTCTTGTTTACCACATCGGGAAGCAACCAGGGTCTCGAGTCTCTGGAAGTAACTAATGTCTCCAAGGAAGAACACAAAGTTATCTTTTTGGTATATTAATTTTGGAATTATATGAAATTATGGACACGATTTTCATACATTATTGAAAGAATGTGAGAGATCATCATATTAGATGATAGTGTTTTGAATTTACTATAAAATATTTTATGTGTTTCCATTATTCAAAAAAACTCTAATCAATACAATATTAAACAGAAAAAATATTAAATGATAATTTCAAATAAAATCATGACCGTTTAACTTAAATAATTTGATTATGTTAACCATGTAGCATATTTCCAATACCATCACACTCACATATATTTCCAGTGCTATTGGGCTAGCCCAATCACACTCGTATATTTCCAATGTGATGCTATTGGGGCTAGCCACGTGTTACAGGTTCGGTTCCATCCCTCTACGATTTGATGTGATTCCCATCGCGACCACGACTGCACTCATCTTTGCACTACTTCCTTCCCAATCGTGCGTCGACTGCGCTGCCATGCAGTTGGCCATATGTCGACTGCGAGGGAGACAGCGTCGTGAGAGTGTATGTCGCGGGATTGGCCTTCTCTCTTTGAGCTCGTTTGAGCTCCTGCCCTCCTCCCACGTGAATTGTTCAGACAGAACGTCGCATACTGTGTGTAGCTGACTCACTTGTTGCACCATCAGTGACCTTTTAGCTGTCGGGTTGGATTTCCTTGCTCTGATTAGATGTGTCTCCTTGTCAAAAGCGAGGTAAATTTTTTTTCTTATCTGGCAACTTTCCTAGTTAAGAGTTCTCATAAGCAGTGGGGTTCAAGAGACATAGTAATGGTCGTGATTTGATATGCTTGCAGGGATCTGGGGATGGAGGGGTTGTCAGGAACCTTGGCTCCCAGTATTGGACTCCTAAAGAAACTGCAATATTTGTAAGTCCTTCTAACCACTTACCTTTCAATTGGCTGACATCAGTAGCGTTTGACGCAGCAGCTTGCACTGATGGTAAATAGGGGACGGGCAGTGTCGTCCATGTAATTGCCCTGTAATTTTCTCTGGATAATCTTTGTGCATCATAGGCATGTTAAGGATTCAGATTTTTCTGTGTTTCTTTCTGGGTTGTGATAGTGACATGCCTGAGTAGGAAATATCAGGAACTTTCTGACACATCGTAACGATCAGAAAAATGCAGAACAATCATATTACGGCTCCGCTTCCCGACAGTCTTGGCGAGTTGACAAACCTGCAAAGCCTTGACGTATATCAGAACAATTTTACAGGGGGGATTCCCAGCAGCCTTGGTGCTCTTGTTCAACTGAAGTTTTTGTACGTATATATCTGCCTGGTCAAATTGGCTCAAGACACGATAGCTAATTGCATGATATTTTGACGAGTTGGATGGCAAGTTATCCATCTGAGGTGTCCTTTCTTCATGGAAACATCTTCCTTGTCAAATTGTCAACCCAAACTGTGTATTTAAGTCGTGAGGGTTTCTTTCCCTGAGGAGCAGTTGGGCGATTGGAGAGATTCGCATTATCCTGTTTTTTACCATGTATCAGTCTATGATGAGAGCATTGAAGCCAACGTCTTGGTCGTAAGAGCTAGTAAAATTCTACTATAACATGAGAAATATTAGAGAATCACGTGAACTGTCTGAATTACAGGCGGCTTTTCAACAACAGTCTCTCTGGTGAAATTCCTGCTTCGCTTGCGAATCTTTCCAATTTGCAGGTCTTGTAAGTAGCGCACTGAATCATTCGGGCATTTGTGTATATATCTGTAAAAGGATCAGTACCATGGAAGTCTCTACGTTTTTTACGACCTCTGGGCCATGGCTTCGATGTGATCCGAAGTTTTGTCTCTCAAATTCTCTTTCAAAATTATCCTGCCAGCATTTTGTAGTCCACCCCTTGCTTATGGAACTTATTCAACAACGTCTTTGGTTTACCTTGGTTCTTATCTTTGTTGCTTACAATGTGCAGGGATGTTGGTTTCAATAACTTATCTGGACGAGTTCCCAGTGATGTAAAAGTTGAGCAATTCAGGTACAGTAAGTAGATCCTAAACAACAAAGTGATTAAATTTTATTTTTTGACCTTATAACCATGTGTTATGGTTCTTTCAGATCCCAGTAGAAGAGGTCATGTCAGTGTGAAGAATATGGATGTAATAGAATTCGTGAATAGAACTTATTAGCCGTAGTGAGAATCATGGAGTCGTGAGGACACTGACATGAGGAACATCTGATTTACACTCCCTCTTAATTCACATCCCTAGAGCACCGATACGGCTTAATTCCCTCTTAATTCCCGACTGGAGTGAAATAAAAACTTTCAGTTTTGCAAAGTGACGTGTGAGGATATCTCCCTTAAGCCATGAAGAGCAACCTTTGTCTTATAGTAATAATATTAGCTTGATTTTTGCTGCAGGGGAGATGGCAACCCTTTTTTATGTGGTGCCATCACTGGCAATCCATGCCCCGGGGATCCTCTAATCTCACCCCAGTCGTCGGCAATATCAGAAGGTACTTACAGTTATACTTATTGTAACAACCTGGATGATATAAATCTTGAGAATTTTTCCTATAATTTATGTATTGCAGGCCGTCTTCAGTAGCCTACAGGGGACCAGCGTTATAAAGGCGTAAAGAGAACACTCGGAATTGTAATCTCGAATGATTATATCCTATTTCTTATCTCTCTCCGTCACATGTACTGTATGTCGATAATAAATTCGGACATTTACAAGTTTTCAGGCAAACGTCTCGGATGGCCTTTCCTGTTATCAAAAAAATCTTCCATATTTCCACCGCGTCCTAGGTAGTTTTGCATTTGGCCTGGAAAGACCAACATGGGATTGACGTTAAAAGGGGCATTCTCCATTGTAGGCATCCTGTTTCTTCCTTCTCCACCACTATCCGCATCACCACCTTCATTTCCACCCGGGAACACCCCATGTGCGTTCGGTGGCTGCATTTGCTGCGACACGGCTGACATAGCGTCCAGAACCTTCAAAACTGCCGGATGTCCTCCTGGAAAGTTTCTGCCTCTCTGTCCCGGTCCTCGCTGCTGATTCCATCGTCGGAATCCAGCTGGAGTTCCAGCCTCCGTTAAGGGCGTGACTCCTGCTCGGGTGTTTCCGCGCGACTCCACATCTGCACCAAGTACATCAGACTGCGGGAACGAGGGCTCTAGCATTTGAGGATTCCCGCTACCGTTGCCAGGGGATTCCTCCAAAAACCCATCGTTGCAATGGGCGCAAATCACCTCAGTTGCTGTGGCGGGCCTCACATTGCGATTGCATCGATAGCACCAATTTTCTGTACCTGCAGCTGACGACATCTATCTATCTCCCTATACCCGTCCCTCACCTCCTACGATGATAGGGCCACTCCGAATTGTAAGACAACCCGGCGGCTCGGGACGATTCTGCCTCCTATCCGAAGCCCGGACCGAAATAATAATCTCGCACTCGGTCGTTCGCTCCGGGTAAGCAACCCCAAATCCTTTCCCTAGGAATTGGGAAAGTCGGACGAGAGCAAACTGAAGCAGATTTCAAGTACCAATTGCCCTAGCCAAACATGAATCGAATGTCAAACGCGGAACTTGAGAGCAAGAATCGGCGATTCCTTCAAACCCACCACCTCCAAAAGCATAAGACAATTACTGACTCCACAGCACAAACAGACGGATTAGGGGTTTGAGCTAGCTCTCAACAGCATAAGGGCAAATGGCCGAATCCTTATTCCTCCTCCGCGCCACGCCCGTGGAGCCCTCCTCCTGCTTGTCCCTTCGTAGACACATCTCTGGCCTGATCTACCTCCTCCGTTCCTCCGATCATTCCCTTGCCTCCCCCGATGCCTCTTGCGTCTTCGCTCGTCCTCGTCCTCTCCTCCCTCTTTCTACCTTACCCTTATCTAATCTCCTCCTCTCCAAACCCTCCTATTGATCAATCGATTCTCCTCTCCACTCTCCTCCCCCGTCTCTCCACTTCCCGTCCTCCTCCGTCCTCCCTGTTTGCACCCCTTTGATGAAGAGCGATCAATCAATCAATCAATCTATCGACCGATAAACCCCACCCATCTCCAGCCTCACTTTAACACCTGAGGAAATCCTGAGGCCCAAAAGGCTGCCTCGACTTTAAGGTCCAAAGCAAGGAAGGTCGGTCGGTCGGCCGGCCAAGCCAGCCACCCCACCCCACCTAGCGAACGGCAAGGCAAGAACTTAGGCCAGCGACTCGAACAAGCTGCAGCAGAACAGAAGGAGATAGAAGAAAGGAATTGGATAAGTCTACAAGTAATCCGCACATTATTTCCTTGACATGTGGGTTAAGTTTGCCACACCCATAGTACCCACAAACAACAAGTAAGAAGTTGTATAACATGGACCTAAACTTGTGCAAGTGACTGGTGAGTATGCTTCAACAATTATACTAATACGAATCCTAGTGGACTAAGTGCTGAAACTGCCCGTCAATTTGGCAGTGGAAATGGGCTTTAAGCCGGGAACGAACCTATGTTTACGGTGATCCAGCGAACAATGTAAGACGATCCCGACAAATTTCTAAAGATTATGGCTGCATTCCATCTTCTCTCATAAACTATTGTCTAGTGACAAGAAATCTGAAATTTGTGAAAGAAAATGATGAGGTTTTTCTGAAATATACCGGAACAATGGAACGAACTTTTCTCAGGACGAATAAAATTTTCCAAGAACCGATCCTCTTAGAGCGTGTAGGCCTTCCACGTGGAAACCCAGTACAATAACAGGAACTGTCCATGGCGCAGTCCATACTCCGGTTGCCGTTATGGTGTCACCAGCAGAACACGTGTCAAGACGAGAGGACGTTATTGGCATTATCGTTCATGAAGAGTGCTCGAGAATGGAACGTTCCAAAAACCTTCCAAAAACAACTTGCTTCGTCCGACATTCTTTAGAAGATCGTCCGGCAAATTTCGAGAATTATTGACAGAAATTGAGTGCCGGTTAAAAAAAGCCGGCACTCAATTTCTGTCTCAATGCCGGCTTTTAACCGGCAAGTTCTTAGAGAATAGAAACCGCCAAGAATCGGTATTTTCCCCGATTCTTGGCGGTTTTTATTATCAGTACGTCCCGGCCGGCAAAAAAATTGCGCCGGGTCATGAGTCATGACTTTCTGGCATGGAGTCACGAGTCATCATTGTTACCTACTCCATGGTCATGAACCACCATTTTTTTTTCCCGTTTTCGTCTTTTCTCCCACGGCCGTACAGTCGGCTCTTCTCTCTCAGTTCAACACATTGGTAGTTGCCAGCCTTGTTGCGGATATAGAGGTTTTCCATTTACGTTTTGCATTGCATCTAAACTCGATAGTTGCATTGATTCAGAACACGCAAAGGCAATGTTTTCCCTAAGACTGGAGTATTAAATAGGGTTAATCACATCGAAAATTTACTAAACACCTCATACTTAATATTTTTTAAATTTTTTATAGAGAAAACCTATTATTAGAGCAAAAAGTATGTAAGATCCATCAAGTCCTCCATGAATGAAACCATGTGGGTAGGATGGGGCTAGGTCCCAATAGCATCATAATGGGAAATATATAATACTTCACTTAACATGTCATTCTCTAATTATATATCTATCCTCACATGAAACCAAGGTTATTTCCAAGTGAGGTTTCCGTCTTATTGAGCCATAACAAACATCATATCCTTAATGACATCATGAGTTGTTATCCTTTGTAATGTAAATGGGCAAAGAGTTATATGGACCTCGTTACATCTAACGTAATACCACAATAACATAGGTGGACCAAGCCAACGTGGAACGTTATAGTTGTAGAAAAGGTAGCTAGTGCAAGTCAGAAAGCATTTATGCATGGTCGAGCCAAGATCCACGAGCATGCACCATTGTCGGAGCCAAAGCATATATGGACCCTAGTAGTACGAGGAATGGTTGGATCCACTAAGAGAGAGTGTAGAGCTTGTTGAAATTATCAATCCATCAAGGTAGACTATTTACCTCTAGTCCAATCGGTGGACAAAGAGAAAAAGGATTGGAGCTCTACCTCGAGGGATAAAACATCTCTCGTATGCCATAATAGTGATTCTAAGTGAAATGACCCCTCTCCACCTCCCTCTCATATACATCAAGATCCCATATTGATTACTGTTGCATCTAAGTTAGTACCACATTCATAGGTGAGTAATGAATATGCATATGGATGGATCAAGCTAAGGCAGAATATGTAATAATAATAATAAGGAAAATGATCCCCCTTCCACATCCTTCACATACATCTCAAGGATGTGCCTATCCATAATCACAAACCTAGAGGATAAAAGAGGTGTCGAGAATGCCCAACATGCCAAAAATGTCACTGATGTTATCTCCTCCATTGATAATAAATATATCTCTCCACACAAAATTACCAAAGATGTATGTCAAATCTCTTATCATACACTCAAAGGTCCCTGATCCGATGATGTCATCAAAGACGTCAGTGATCCTCATATCAAAGGCTGATAAGAATACAAGTGAAGGAGGAATTATGCAAAGTGTTGATCCGAAAGACAGGAATACACAGAGAAGTAACATGCAATCAAGAGACAAGACATAAAATACGTGGTTCACCTCACTGAGGCTACGTCCACGGAACACACAAAGTCACTTTACTAAATAACCCTAATTTGTGTTCCAAAGAGCTACTGCCAGCTCTCTTATATATTAGTACCAGCCCTAGCCCTAGTCTAACTAAATATAGTCAAACTAACCAAAGTTACTCAAGACCTAAGTTAACTCCTAACAATCTCCCCCTTGACTCATGTCTCGGCGTGTCTAACTCTTGTCACCATATACATACTCCGCGGGAAGTCATAGAAGGAAACCTAAAGCATAGGCCCTCCTGTAAACAAGGATTAACTAGAACTAAGCCGTAGCCTAACTAGGAAGGAGTAAAGCATATACAAGAATCAAACAATTGCTAGCGTGACTCTACTAGTGATCCTTATGCAAAATCTGCATAGTAGCACAATGCCTCATGAAACTCTCTAAAGGAATAACTTTGGTCAAAGAATCAGCTGGATTGAATTTACCATCAATCTTGACTAGCTCAATCTTCCTATCAAAAACTGCATCTATGATAAAGTGATATCTGATGTCGATGTGCTTCACCCTGCTATCCATCACTTGATTTGCTGCAATATGTAAGGCACTTTGACTATCACAATGGAGATTTACAACATCCTGTTTCAATCCCATCTCAGTGATAAGTCTATTCAACCAAATAGCCTCCTTTGTTGCTTCCGCTGGTGCTACATATTCGGCTTCCGTAGTTAAGCGAGCTATGCATGCTTACGCAGGTAGATCTCCAACTAACGCATCCACCTCCAAGTGTAAACACGTACCCAGTTGTAGACTTCCTCTTGTCCACATCTTGTCCATAGTCAGCCTCAACGTAACCCAACAAGATTTGGCATTGTCCAATAAACCATCAAACAAAAGACCAAAATCCTTAGTACTCTTGAGGTACATGAGAATCCACTTCACAGCTTCCCAATGCACCTTCCCTGGATTTGACATATACCTGTTCACCTTGCCCATAGCTAGAGCAATATCAGGTCTAGTGCACACCATCAAATACATGAGGTTGCCCACTGCCTTGTCATAGGGAATTGACGACATCTTTCCTCTCTTAGTTGCATCAATTGGACATTGAGCTGATGAGAGCTTAAAATATGCCGCCAAAGGAGTCCATACTCCTTTAGAGTCTGCCATGTTAAACTTGTCAAGCACACGTTGAATAAACTTACCCTGACTTAACCATAGCTTCCTCTTCTTCAAATCCCTTTGAACATCCATACCTAATATCCTCTTGGACTCACCCAAATCCTTCATCTTGAATGCAGATTTCAGTTGCCTCTTGCATTTGTCAACGTCGGATTGTTCCTTTGCCAAAATGAGCATGTCATCCACATAGAGTACCAGAACTTTACCTAAACCAGGTAACAAGCCCCTATCTCGAAGAAAGGTCAAGTACCTGTTACTCATGTGTCCCATTCTAGAATGCCAAACATGAGCCATCTCAGGCCGAGATATGGTAAGATTGACTTCACCACAAATGATATTGCCCTCTAGCACATACAGATTTCTATGCTTGTGTCCTCTCAAGATAATCTTATCACCTACCTCAAGTACTACTTGTTTAGAACTCCATTCAAGGCCTTTTGAATCTAACATTCCAAGAGAGATAAGATTCTTTCTCATTTCAGGTATAAACATGACGTGAGTCAATGTACGTTTGACTCCATCAAACATGTGAATCTGTACAGATCCAACAACTTTAATTCTACAGGGTTGATCATTTCCCATAAGAACTAAACCGTTTGATACTGAGAAAGTATGAAAAAACTCTCTAATGTAACAAATGTGATAAGAACAAGCACTATCCATAATCCATACATCACCAACGCCCTTTGGTAAGTTGCATAGGGCATACCTCTGGCTTCATAGTCCATCTTCGAGCAAGTCATCCTTCTCATCAAAATCTTGAGCCACATTGGTCAAAAGAGGATCAATAGCCTTGGTCTTCACACGGCAGTCTTTCTTAAAGTGAACACTCTTGCCACACTTCCAATAGACCACCGTCTTCATGTCTTGGGATTTACCCATAGACATGGATCTACCTCTAGATCCAAGCTTCTTCCCATCCTTCTCAATCCTTGATTGTGACCGTCCACGGATCACATTCAGTGCCGTACCAGATGAAGAGGATGGAGTAGAAGGCATCATCATCTTCTGCTGTAGGTCATCAGTCAGGAGAGCACTTACAACCTCATTGTAAGTGATCATTTGTCTATCACGATGGAGCAACACTCGTGACAGTGACTGATATGAAGCAAGTAATGAACTTAACAGATCAAAGGCCTTCCTCTCATCAGTTATCTCCTCTCCCATATTCTGAAGATCAATAACAAGATCACCAAAGGCATCAATGTGATCTTGGATCTTCGTACCTGTATCTTTCATCTTGAAGCTCATTAGCTTTAAGGAGGTGTACAACCTGTTTGATAACTCTTTGCGATGAAACCGTCGCTGAAGAGCCTCAAACAATAACGTACAATTGTCATACTCATCAACTTGCTTCAGAACTGAAGGTTATAGATGGAGTATAACAATACTCACTGCTTGCTCTTGAAGGTACTTCCAGTCTTCATCATCGAATGTAGAGGGTTTAGGCCTCAATGACTTGCCCAAACCGGAAGCCTTCAACTTGCCTCTCCCATAGAAGATAATCACCACACCCATCGTATTTAACAATGTCAAATCCGGTTCCTCCTGTCTTCATGACTGCCATATCGCTTCGTCTAGGCGCTGAACTCTTCCCTTGTGTCGTTCGATTGTCAGATGGAACCTCCAAACTTGACTTCTTCCCACTCATATGAGAATAAAGAAAATTTACCCTGGGTCAAAATCCCTAAACCACAAGAGATACTGCTGCTATGCTCGCTGCTGCTACTGCCACAAACAACAAAGGCACACACGCAATTCCCTTCGACACATGTGTGTACACATGTCCTTCCTCTCATGCATACTCCAAAATGACTTCGTTCCTGTCGGCATTCAATCCCAATGTAGTCCAATCCCCTAGTCGAAATCTCTGAAATCTAGCGGCCACCTCATTATATGCATCATGCCCCCTTAGTATAAAATAAACACCACCGTGAAAATAAGTAAAATCAAAATCATGTTTATTCATCCATGGGATCACGTGCCAGCCGATCAATCAGTAAGAGAAAAGATAATATAATCTCATCGTGGAGCAAATGAGGATGCATATTGAATAATTGTGGACATGAAAACCTAATCTCAAAAAGTCCAAGAATAGAATCTAATTGTGATATTAATCACTCCCATGACTCAATCATTATAATTGGAATAATGAACTAAGAGATTAATATTTTGTGATTCCGAAGTGACAAATCTTGATGTGGTCATTCGACTTGCGTGTGCATAGCAAGTGATCCAATTATAATCTTTGTGCATCTTTTCCAAGTGGTCTTTACCCATTGCTATGTAAAGAGTAGATTATACATAAAACATGATGTATGATGCACCACTCTATGCGGCCCCATGAGGGGAAGTGAAATCATAGCTAGTAAAAAGAGAACGATAGTGACACATTGTATTCCATCATATATATATAATATCATATGCAAAACTACAACCCTATAACACATCATTTTATATAAATAAATATTAATTATAACTAAATATAAAATATAAAAATATTCATACATTTTTATTTTGATATCTATAATTTTTCAATTAGATTTAAATATAATCAAAATGTTAAGATAAAAATTAACCTATATTTCAATTTTTTTTTAAAAATTATTCAAAATTCTTAAAATAATATTTTCATAAATATAACTTTACATAATTTTAATTTAAATATCAATGAATCCTATGGAATGGTCTATTCTTTCTCAGCTTTAGGCAAAATATGAACGGACAAGGTTACAAAACTAATCCCGACCTCCTAACCTACCCTCCCAACCAAGGTTACAAATTAAATGCAGTTACAAAGTTGCCTTCGAAGTAACGGGGAGTTGCAATTAGCAAGTGTATTTTTCCCGGCAATAACTCCCAGGTTCCATATTGCATTTACAGAGAGAGTCGAATGTAATGTTTCCGGCCCGCAAGTGCGCCGACAAACAGACGCAGACATGGAGGACGACAGCAGATCATGGCACTGCAGCCGATGCGAACACTATGTCTGTACGTCTGTCCACTCCACGGGATCATTCTCGCTGCGTGCGTCTGCTCAGCTGATGCTGCATCTATGGTTGCTCTGCGAGATTTTTTCGTAGTACGTGTCCCCGGTCCAGGACCATTCTCCTTCCTCCTCCAGCTGCAGTTTCTGCGAGAACAACATTTGAGGGGAGTTTGTGTCTTCTAACCATCATTCTGTGCCCTGAAATTCCTTCGTGGTTCCCGGACATAACGAACTGCCCGCCGCCCGCTCGCCCACGAGGTTAGCTTTGAATCTTCGTGGACTCGTGAATTGTGCCCGAAGGGAGGAGGGAAGGACTGTGCCTTCTTGCGTGTCGGACTTGGTTTCTTGATCTTGCTGCCTTCCAGGTGAGGTTCTTTCGGAATCTGTTGGATTGGGCTGAATTGTGAAGTCGTTAGTCGTTAGTGGAGATTGGGCTGGATTCATAATGCCGGGATGTCTAGATCGGAATTGTTGTCCTCGTAGTGGGCTGATTTTCTTGAGTACAACGTTATCAATATAGAATCAACACTTGTCAATCGGAGTGGCTGAAGAGTGCTCAATTTCCTGGCAAGCTCTTGGACAGTGGCCTCATTGTTTGACATTTTAGGCGTGGACTTGAGAACAATGGATGGATGGATGCACTTGCGGCTCTCGTGCGCTCACTTCTTGCTTGGTTAATACTCTTGGTTTGGAGTGTGTACCCGCATATTCGAGTTCTAAAGTTTGGAATGTAGTTCTGTTCTTTTGGTGAATCATTTCCGTTCCATTCAGTTTATCTGGATTGCCTCTCCTTGCGGCAGACCGACCTTTCTTTTTCTTGGCGTTCTTTCCTGTCGATGGACAGGTAAAATGTGAAGACATCGAATTTTTTTCAAGACTGTTATTTGGGATCTTCAGCTCCCCATTGTTTAGGCCTGTCATGATTTCTCGGATTCGCTTTAGTGTAAGCTCCTGTGGTGTTTCCATCTCTCGTCCTGAGTTCCATCGAGTTGTGCATTCAATGCATAGCCGGAGTACGTGATTTTGCTTCACATGGCGTTGTCCATCTCGTTATATATCATCGGACTGCATGAAGATCCTCTGCGCTCGTTCTCGTTCTGTCATTAGTTGCCTACCGCCAAGGGTAGCCGTGAATCTCGACATAGTCGTTGGTTCCTCTGCAATCGAAGGATTTCACGACTACTACTGCTTCCCTCGTGGAGTGCTTTGCCCATGGAAGAGAATGTGAATGCATGGAGGTGTTAGCTAGCTGGAGTTGAATGCCCAGTCCCAGCGCAGGCGACATTGCGGAACTGAGCAGGCAGCTGCCTTACACGTCTCGTAGCTTCGGCGGAAGATTCCGTTGGTTCGTATTATGGTCAGTCTGTTAGAAAGGGACGGCCAGGTTTGGATGATTGTCTGTAAGGCTAGTTGCTCAAAGATGGCAAGCGTGGACTGTCTCGTCTCATATTGCTCATTCAACGTTGCCAGAACCATCTTCAGAAGTTGACAAAGATCAGGGCGTCATGGCGTCGAATCGTAGTGCTTCTTCTCACTTTACCTTGAACAATGGGCATCAAATGCCAGTAGTCGGGTTGGGTACCTGGCAAGCTGCACCTGGTGTAGTTGGAGCTGCTGTGGAGGCTGCAGTCAGGGTGAGTCGGCTGTTATGTTCTTGCACACATTGTAACGCTGAGTTTATGATTGCCCATCTCAACGAACCGACGATCAGTTCACGTGGTTGACATGCGCTTTTGCTTCTTATACATTTTTCCTTCATAAAGAAACACTTTCATGTTCTGGTTTGCATGATCTGCCAAGGAATTTGCAGTCTGTCAAGGCTCACGTTTCTCGTGATTGATTTCATCCATGCTTTGTAATGATTGGAACGGCGGCCGAAGTAATTGTTACAGTTCTTCTCCAGAAGAGCAGCACTATTTTGGGACGAATAAAACCGTACATACGTTACAGATGTATACTTCCATTGCTGGACATGATCCTCATCATTGTCCAGATCCTCATCATTGTCCAGCAAATGTCTCAAAATAATTTTCTTAACATACATTGTATCAGAAGATGATATACAAATTGATGTGTACGAGAACCATTACAACCCGATTTTCCGAACAATACTTTTGTGACCACCTTCGTAACCCAACGAATCACCAACCGTGCTGTACGATTGACGTGCAGGGTGGATATCGCCACATCGATTGCGCTTACGCTTACTTCAATGAGAAGGAGGTATGAACTGAACCTGTCATCAGTACTCCATGAGTTACACTGATATCATTGCTGACCCCGCGTAGCTCTTCTCGCCTCACCTCCTGACGGCGATAAGGGGAGGAAAGATTAGTGTGAGCTCAGTACAAGGCTTGATCATTTGTGTTGTCTCGGCAGATCGGTGACGCTTTACAGAAGCTATTCAAAGACGGCGTTGTGAAGAGAGAAGATTTGTGGATCACCTCTAAGCTCTGGTTTGTACTCGAGCCCTACGTTGAACCTAAGAGAGAATGAACGGACATCAGCTTTTTCAAGCCTCTCAGCTTGTTGCTTAACTAGTGGGTTACTACACTGTCTACAGGAACGATCATCATGGACCTGAGGAGCCCCCTAAATGTCTGGAAACGACACTCACTAACTTGCAGCTGGAGTATCTGGATCTTTACTTGGTCTGTACATCGAGCCGATATTCATGACGAACAATTTTGAATTTGGGTTTCACTTACTCGTTGATGTTTTTTCTCTGAGTTCACCGCCAGCTCAGATAAATGTGTTTCTATCGATCGTCCTGACGTCGATGGTGCATCTTTTCCCCATCTCCAGATTCACTGGCCAGTGCCTTTGAACAAAGGCTACACATGGCCATTACAGCCACATATGTTTAATACGACTAAGTCAATCAAAGAAGACATCAAAGAAACGTGGCAAGCAATGGAGAAGATTGCGGAATCTGGTAAAGCACGATCGATTGGCGTCAGCAACTTTACAGCCAAGAAGTTGGAGGACATGATGGAGTACGCAAAGGTGGTCCCTGCAGTGAATCAGGTCGAATGCCATCCAATGTGGCGCCAGGACAAGCTCCGAGCTTACATGAAAGCCCACAACATTAACCTCTCTGTATGGACTCTCATGCTAGCTCATCTGTAACCGTTGCATTTGGTGCTTCTATCTCTCTTAGCAATCGGTTCGCGTCATCTTTCTGAATTTATGCTAATGTTGCTAATGGTATTTGTGACATGTCCATCATGCTTTATGATGACAGGCCTATTCACCCCTCGGGACGTGGGGATCATCCGGAGTTAAGATAAATCTTCTGGAGCATCCACTTCTGACGAAGATTGGTAAGAAATACGGCAGAACTCCTGCACAAGTGTCGCTCCGGTGGGGAATTCAGATGGGAAATAGCATTCTGCCTAAGAGTACCAAAGCCGAGCGCGTGAAAGAAAATTTCCAGGTTTTCGACTTCTCCCTTTCAGCCGAGGATATGTCGGAGTTGGAGAAGCTAGAGCAGGTATGGGGATGGCACAACAATTTTGTATCCGTAAGTACTAAACTTCTGCATTTTGTTCTCGTCGTCCCTCTTGTAGCTGAGCTGCTGCTGATTACAATTCCGTAATGGATGCAGACGAGGTTCCTGCAAGGCATTCATTGGTTAAACGAGTCAGGAAGCTTTTACAAGAAAGCCGAAGACATTTGGGATGGTGAGGGTGTATGATCCAATCATGGAAGAGGAACGATTATGTGTGCAACCAGGAATAGCAGTTCTAACAAGTAATAGATCTCAGGTAAGCAATTCTTATTTTCCTGGTTGAAGTTCGTTTCGCTCCTTAGTTTAGCTCTTAAGTACCCGAGGATCAGAGGAGAGAAGGTTCTCTGTTAAGCTTCAGAGCTACCAAGTCCATGCAGTGTAACTGCATCGATACAGTTTTGACTATACTCATGATACAGCAGCTTTTTGCGTCACTGCTCATCACTGTCCTCTTTTGATACCGTCTTGAGATTCTTTCAGCGATGGTCGCATCCATCCGCGGAAGTCGTGGCTTTTGTTTCTCAGTAAATCTCGGACATGTTTTGCGTGTCAACTTGATTTATTTGTTCTGAGTCTTATTTTTATCGTCACCCCCACTGCCCGGCCCCGCCCGCACAAAGTTTCCTGCCCATGAAGAGGAAGCTAACCACAACCTGATATTGTTGGCGTCATTGCAAAGACCATCGTTCCAGAGTGAGAACCTGGTAAATGTACCAAGGAAAATGCAAGTGGAATGGTAAATACTTTTCAAATAGCAGAAAGAGACTGTTCATATTTCGATCTTTTTACTCAACTCAAGCAAATCGAACAATGCAGACGAGAGTAACAGACTCTAGTATATGATCCACGGTAATATGATAGAAGACAAGATCGGAGGACCTCCAGCCTGGTACGAAGTGAGAGCCTCTGAACAAAATGTTACAACAGAAAATTGAAGCTACGTGATTTTACGTAATCCTCCAGACACTCGGATCCATTTCTGAAAGATGAAATCAGTACACTCACAGACCCACATCTAGTATTCAAAGACCGGAGGAAATGTGATTCTCAAATCCAAAAATCCTGGAGTCTAACCGTAGGAGAAGCATTGGATTCATAACATCTATCTGCAGACATACAATTCAGTGACAGTGGCCATTGTGTTTCCGACAATAGAAACTTCTTGCAAACTCAGGAGGTTCAGATGCTTCTTTCTGCAATGACAAGAATTGAGAATCAGAATAGTAGAAAGACCAACAGGTGTAATGTTATACAACATTCTCATTTGCCAGTCTTCTTCGATGCAGTTCCAAACGGTCCTATGATGTAGCCCTTCCACACTGACTTCCGAACGAAGATTGCACAAGAAGTTGGAAGCCCCTGTATAAGGTGACGGCTGAAGTGCCAACTAGATATCTACTCATGGACCACATACATACACTTCCACCGAATACGTCGTCAAGCCCTTTCATGAAGCCTGTGTCCATGACGTGTAATTATAATGAATCCATTTACTGGAGAACGGTGAAACATATACACCCAATGAGAATCCTCCTAACTGAAGATTAGTAAGGATCAAAAAATTATATGTACTCTCTTCCTGACTACTAACGTCGCTTAATCGGCACAGTATGCTTAGAACAGGGATTCCTGCAGCTTGCCAAGGCTTGGCTCAAAAAACTCCATCCAACGCTGTAGCCAAGGGTAGTTGCCAAAATCGTACTCACCTAAAATTACGCCATTTGCTTCTTGAGCTTGTACGTCTCCTTTTTGATCAAAGACCACCTCTTGATGCTGGCGACCATAACTTTGAAGCGGTCAAAGTCGTTCAGGGCAGCCCTTTTGGACGACAAGCTTGCGGGCCCAAGGCCAAAGAGCTAGTGTCCCACTTGTTGGGGACATCTGCGGCGTCAATAGCAGCCTTCAATTCCTTCTCACGGGATTGCGGGATACCGTTCTTGATGTCGGTGAAGGACAGTCTCTTGAAGTTGATTTGAGTTCTCACAATAGTTGGAGAATCATTGGAGCTCGGTTTTGGTCGATCATATCACATCGACGATGACGACCAACAGGTATACAACAGATACCGTCATACGTCAATACGTATACCGACAGATATCGTCATCCGATTGATCAGAGCGTGACAAAGAGGTAGCAAAAAATAACTGGGTGAAAGCCGGGTCTACTGCCAATGCATGTCTACAGAAAAATATAAAGCCTTTTCTTAGCTAGACTCTTACCTTGTAGTGCACCACTCTTTTGTAGATGGTCGCTCACCTTTTGCTCTACCCTTGAATCTGTTGCTGCAAACGTCTTGAAAGCTTTCCTACTCATAACCCGACCTGCGCCCCTTTCCTTCCATATTGATTTGAGACCATACATCGTTCATGCTCACTCTCTCATAAGAACGTCATTTACTTTTCTCCTGGGGCTACCGCTTACCGTATCCAGACGATTGCGTTTTCTGAAGTTATCTCATCTTCCTTGTGCTTCCAAAATGCTTGACTGCTTGCCTCCATGCGTAGTTTGATTTCTTCAAAATGAAATAAGTAAAAGGCAGAGAAGGGGTGGAATCTTCTGATCAGCTTCAATGTAACAACGGTATAGATTTTATCGTCAAGGTGAAGACGAAGCCTTAATCTGGTATCTGAGAATCCAAATACATGCTAAAAGTATGAGCGGCCAGTGTTGCCGTTTGGATGAGGGTTTTCATCATCCACGTAAGTCATCGTCAAATCATGGAGCTTATCTTTTCATTCAGCGTCTTGACTAGATTTAGAGGTGAATCATCAGTAGCGAAGAGCCACCCAAGTAGAGAAACATGAGCTGAATATAGAACCACACGACCAAAACTTCTCCCTGAAGTCCAGATTTGATCTGGGGTTCGAAACTGTACATTCAACTCAGATCCAGAAACATCAGACGAAGGTCAAACACGCAGTTCGAAGTCCTGCGCCTCCTCAAGAACCCCAAACTCTAATGGGGTAAAGATCGAGGACCATGACTGAACCATGACCCAACAGTCATGGTTTCTTCTAGAATATAAGATGAAAGAAGTAAAATCACCCCTAGAGGCCGCCATTTTATAATTAGAGAATATTTTCGCTCTTGTACACACTCCATTCTCCTTCATTGCCCTGCTTGGTCGGACTCTCATATCACAGCAGTGGTTGCCCAGCCTGCGACTCGAACATGATGTGTTTGTTGGAAGAAGTTAAAATTAGAGTTAACTAGCAGAGGAAAATCATGTGCCTTGAAGCTATATTTTTACCTATGCGTTATGGGTAAGCATTTTAATTCATGATTCTAAAACCAACTCACTGAAGTGAAGGAATTCTAATCACTGATACCATAATAAAGCAAGTTGAAATACATAGATCCGCAATGAAATTGTTTGCCCGGCAGCATGTTTAAAACTTTGTTTCAGAAGTCTATGAAACTATTAAATCGGGGATGTGGAGGAATGGACGAGTTGATATGGATTCTACGTCATCTCATTGTTTGCTATGGCACGAGAAGGTGATACCTCACATGGAGTGAGTGTTGGTATAGGTTAGGATATACCTATATTTGATTTGGGAGGATCATGTTACTATGGCACTATGGCAGATGTGGTGATTATCGATAGTACTTGTGACACAGTTTCAAAGAGGGTGATCACCTATCCTCCATGATGGACGGCGAGTGGAACGGAATCAACCAAGGTCTCCAAGTATAGAGCTATGCACAGAGGTCATCTCTTTGTTCCTCTAGCTTTGGAGTTATATGGAGCTATGGACACCGACTTCGACATGTTCGTCAGGGAGTGCTCGAGAACGTATATACTAGGCGGCATGGTATCACTCTCTTTATTTTATTATATAATCTATTTTAGGCAACATGTTTCATTGCTCTATATATAGCACTATTTGGTGCAATCCATAGGAGAGCCATCACAAAATGTGATTGCTCTCCTATGGATTGTACCACGTGAGACATTGTTTAAAGTTTTCTCAACGTTTATCTGCAAGATAACCCAATCCGGATGTATTTGTCTCCTTCTAATGATAAACGAAGAATTCATTAAAGTTCTCTTCACCCGCATTTAGATCTTTAGATCAGTTTCGTTAGAGCAATTCTAGATAGTGCTACGCCCTTGGACAAAGCAAACACAGTGTTATTTTTATTTTTATAAACAAGGACTTCCCTGACTTGAACGCAATTTGAGTAGGGTCAGATTTCGAAGATAAAAATTGTGAGAAGAAAATTGTAGCGATGAACATGGTGGGCTTGAAATTCAGTTGCTTTTGCTGAAAAAACGAAGTACAAATTCATTGACTTATTCTGTACCAACTATCCTTGTCTATTTCATTTTCTACTTAAGATTTGGAAGGGCAATTGAGAGTCAAAAGCTATATGTATGTGCATGATTTATCATATACTGGCACGGAGAGAGGTCCTAGTCTATAAAAATAATCAATTTCTCTGACCTCTTGAATCTGAGCATATTCCAAGCGTTATTGAAGACCCAATATGATCGTTACCAATTGCCTAAGTTAGAGATTTTTTCAGCACAGTAATGTGGGAGGCTCGCTAACTAGCCTGTCTGTAGGGAATTTAATTTGATATTTTAGACTAAGGAGTGAACACGTTATTGGTGCCAAGCTAGGCATGGAATGATGTATAATTTCCTTTCATGTGATTGAACAGAATGCCAGGCTCGTACCATCGTCAACATTTGTAGGATTTTCTGGCAAGTCAGCTGACACCACAACATCAAGCCACTTGTACCATTCTAAGCAATAATTCTTGCTCGGAACACAGTTGCTTGTGCATGACATTGTACAGAAGCGTCTCGTAAGAATTTTTTGTGCTTCAATGATTATGAAACTTGGCAGAACTCAAACGTTTCTTGAAAAATTTGCGTGAGAGATTGAGTGGCATGTACTATATATATGTGACATTATTGATACTGCTATAATTCGAGGCATTTGTTGTAGCAGTGAGATATTTTCTCATTTTAGAGAAGTCAAGCAGAATTAGATCTTGGTCAGTCTATCTGCTTTCAAGAAGCTAACTTTTAGCTGAAGATTCAATTTTGCCTTTTGCAATTGATCAGATAAGAATGTTAACCTTGGAGCAGAAAGTTTGGAAGACCAGAATGGAAATATTGAGTGCTTCAATCATCGTTCATATTTTTCTCTTCATGTCCATTATAACCATGCACATCCTTTTTAGATGTATGAGGATTCCAGATAGAGGGCCATATGTGATTTTCTGGGCGTTTTATATCTTGTCCTTGATCCTGGCATGTGATATTCTGTGGAACAACCGCCAGTCAGATTTGCTCTTGGCGTTCTAGGCTGTCGAACCGGCTGAACCTGCGTTCAATGTTGGTCACACAGGTGCGTGGAACTCACGCTGATGATGGACATTTGATTGAGGATCATTACGATGTAAGTGTTTCATATGCTATAGATTCCGAAGAAAAGTGCCGTGCTGTTTGCCGAGTCCGCTATAAAAGATAATTCAGTTTGAAGTTTAAGAGGCTAGAGTGGCTCTTTCCCGATATAGATCTGGTCCCAGTGTTCCCTAGGGCTCTTAAAAAGTTGAAACTAGTGATATATTTACACGACTTTAAGATCAAGATTTGATTCACGAGTAACGATAGCAGTGTGCCCCTCAAATTCATCATGTAGTGATCACTAGGGTGGGATATGCTTTACTTTCTTTTTCCCCTTTCTCCATCTGATTGAACGCCCTCGCTACGCACCTTGACTCCGGACACAAGAGTTTCACCCACCATGCAGGAAAATGCAGAGACCCGATGAGGTCGAAGAGAATGTAGTGCGGGCTTCGATTGACTTTGGAGACAACCAAACAGCTGCAGGAGTTCGAAGAGCGATCTGCAGCAGGGAATTAGTCTAACAACTTCGCGAAGGGAGGAAGTTGATGTTTCTAACGACAGAAAAGTCATCATCAGTCTAGGAATTTCTAATTTCCAGAATTTCCAAGCTAGGCTTGTGGTCCATCCTTCTCCAAACTGTACAAGGGTCGCGTCATGTTTAACCCTGAACTTTTTTGAACTTCTGTGCTGTTTTCGAATTCCCCTCTAAGAATATATATCAAAACGCAAAGGATGTGTGTCCTGAAGAGAGAAGCGGGCATGTCAAGTCAAAGAGCATGTGAGCTCCTTGCGTGCATCTTTTCTCTTCTTGTTTACTACTGAGTTGAACGCTTCGAAATCGTAAGGGTTTGATAGGTATGTTCAATTTCGTAGTGGTGTACTGAAAGAAATGCTTTCTGCTCAATTTGGAAAAGATTATATCCTTACGGAATGACAAGTTTAGTACTCCTGGCATCTGTCTTCCAGATTTATCGAGATACATCTGTCCATTGTCCATGTCCAAGAAGTTGGTTTGATGCATCTTCTTAAGGTCTGCGCTCCAAGCCGCATTTGATAGAGCTCCAAGAACTCTCATTTCACAATTTTTCTCATAATATTTGGAGTAAGTTTGAGGTATCATGAGACAGTGGACGTCCCTTCTATCCATTCACTTGTTCAATGAACACCCATTATGAATATATTTCAAGATTTGTTAGATTTTTGAAGATGGTCATCATTTGTGCTATAATTACGATCCAATAACATTTACAAAAAATAACTGCAGATAAACATTCAGAACAGTTTCCAAGTGCACCGTTTCATGTTCTTATTTTCTGTCCATTTTAGGATGTAATCGAGGAGAAGAGTTTTTATTTATATATATATAGTTCTGTAAGTATATTAACAAAAGTTTTATCACAAAATACATTTTTATAAAAGATGTTAGCGTCTTACAAGCAGTCGTAAAGCGTAAAGAGAAGTCATCTAAGTAAATTTGGAATGCCCTTGCTCTCGTAGCCTATCCAAAATACTTTGAAATTGTTGGATGAGCTCCATCATAAATTGTTTTAGTGCCATGTATAGAACGCCTGGGCAGATAAAATTACTAAAATTTATCACATATTTTAGACTGCAGCTACATTCCGAACGCATGGAAACTAGAGGATATGATCAGCCTAGCATAGAGATAGCAAGGACTCGAGCATCATAAAGCTCAACTACACAGTGTCATGTAGTGAATACAACGCACTCGCCGCAATGGCTACTGCCTTGTCCTCGTCAAAAAGTTTCAGTTTCTTACACCGACTGCTCTTCCTTAGAGCAGATTCAGATTTCTCTACTTTATTTGCAGGGATCAGCTCCTGGATGCTGCTCTTCTGTCTGAAAATAGGAGCGCACATTTCTATGCGGTTTATCTTCAAAGCTTCAAGCTTGCGTTTTATCCTCAAGGCTTCAAGCTTGCGTGGTGGATGGTCAGACGTCTTAACCAGCTCTTTCCAATTCTTCGACCTTGGAGTTGATTCCAAGTCTGGTTCGCAACTGCCTCTGTGTTCTTCTGAGGCTAGAATATCCTCGAGGCTTCTCTGCTTCCGTCCTTGGCACAGGGATACTGCACGCGCTTGCTTCAGCGAATCGTCCAAACTTTCAGTCCCAGTGTGATAATTGGAATGATCATCCTGCCCAACTTGGAATAGGTCTTGCAATCGTCTGACTCGTTTCCTGGACGTGGAAGCCCCACTTCTCCTCTCATCACCCAATTCACCAGCAGCAGCATTACTCTCCTCGTCCAAAAACTCTTCGACAGCATGTCTGTATTTGCCACGCGTGCTTTCATGATTGAGCTTGTCCTTCAGGAAGGTCTTTGTGCTCGGAGTCATGGGAATAACTTCGTTGTTGCGGCAAAACCTCACTTCTTTGGTCCCGAAGCAAGTCACAAAGATTGTGTTGGGTATGGTAAAAAGCCCAAAGTCTTCTGCCTTGCGCACTCGAGCGGGCCATGCTGGAATATCCTTAAACCTGACCACAACCAAATCTTGCTCTCTGAACTGATGATGATGATCGTAGGCCTCATGAACTTCAAGGCTTTTGTCATCGAAAACTTGCTCGGAACTTTTGAGATCAGGGCCCTTCACCACTGGGGTCGTTTGAATCGCCTTTTTTTTCCGATCGTGCCTCATCTTCTCCTGGAGGTTCGTCCACTTAACTGCAACAAGATCAATCTCCACAACTTTTAGTTTGTGCAATCACGAAACAAGAACTGCAAACACATCTCATTAGTTTATTAAAACCACAGCTGATTAAGAAGATCTTCAAGGTGTTGACCGTGCTAGAAGTGCGACAAAAATTGTTGATTTCATCCTCTACCTATAATCTGCAATGGATGTCAGGGTATATAATAGTATATGTTAGGGTAATAATATACCGGCTATAGATTTAAGTTCAAACGGTTGGAATCATTGAGGCTACTGGTTTTTTATGCATGGCTTGTAAAGAAAAGTTTCATACTAGTAGCAAACTTGTCGATGAAGGGGCAATTTATATATCAAGTCGTGGGCACAATCATTTCCAGTTGAAGGTAACTTGGAAGCCGTTTGGAGGTACAGTTTACACAGGTAAATATGATTATCTGATTCCATGTACTTTTCAAACTTTGAAATGAACCTTGTTTTCTTGACCATGTTCACCCTCTAAGTATAGGAAAGAAATAAAAGCTGTCAGATATCGTTACAGCGTGCTTATTCAGATTGTACATGCTGTACTCACAATCTGATACATGCCCATGCCCTAAATAACCTTGCCATTCTTCCTGAATATATTTCTTATATTATTGTGAGTCAATTACTAACTTGAATAGAGTTGATATTGACTCGACATGTATTGGCTATGCCCACTAATTTCTGGATCATCCGGATCTGCTGATTTTTGCCTTTGATCTGAGTTACTGTATAAGTATTTCATGCTACGGTATCTGCAGGGCTCATCCATCGTTTTAGATTGTAGGAACAATTTACCTTTTAAGGTGACGAGTAAAATCTGAATGACTTTGGATCTTCAATGATCAGAAAACACGGGTGCACATCCAACTCTTAGTTTTGCTCCTTATCTATTTTTGCATTGGTCAGTTGCTTCGTGTTTTTTTCCATTCATATAATGTGTAACCCCAAATTCGAAAACAGAAAAGATGTATGGACATGGGCTATTGAGAGACATTCACTTTCAAGAATGATACTTTGATTTGGTTCCGTCTTGGCTTGGTCCATCCATCTACATCTTCCTTACTCACATGTGAGTGAAGTATCACTTTAGATATAGCAGTTGTTCATATGATTCGTTGTCCATTCGGAGGGCAAAGGATAGCTACCCATGATGCCATTAAGGATGTTTGCTATGGTGCGAGAGGGTGGATACCTCACATGGCGAGAGCGTTGGTATGCCTTGTAGTAGACTAGGGTTAGAGCAAACCTGTACTTGGTTCGGGAGGACCAAGTTACTCTGGCTGATGTGGTGGTTACCGATCCTACTAGAGACACAGTTTCAGAGGGGGTGATCACCCATCCTCTAGGATGGGCAGTTAGTGGAGCGGAAGCAGCCAAGGTCTCCAAGTATAGAGGTATGCAGAGAGGTCATCTTTTTGTTCCTCTAGCTTTGGAGTTATATGGAGCTATGGACACCGACTTCGACATGTTCGTGAGAGAGTGCGCGATGTCGCATGGACAGAACTTCACTCTGAGAACGCCTGAGCGCCAGGCTGTAGAAGAACTCTTCTCGACCTCGTGCGAACTAACAATCACCCTCTCTTTCACCTCCTCATCTCTCCACGCCCAACTTGTTACATTTGGTAAACTCCAGCGGAAGAAGATCATTGTAACCAACGATTGAACCGTTAACTCTCAGCCAAACTTCAGACATAAGTACTTTGCAACTATTCATAACTTTCGGAAAATTTTCATATGATTTTTCTTTCTAAATCTCTCGTCACAAATGTCGAACTATACCCTATATCACAAGGCGATATGCAGACCCTTGTGTACTAAAACCATTATAAATCCCAATTCTTCAATCCACTTGCACTCAAATTTCGCGAGAAAGTGACTTATTATCCAAGCTTCAACTCTATAAAGTTTTATTGACCAATCTTGCTGATAGCATGAGTAATGGTTGTCGAACTAACTCTGTAATAGTCATTGCAATCTTGTAATTCAGACTGTGTACACAAACTTCAAACTATTGCTTTGTACTCAAAACTCATCCAATCGAGCTGAAATTTCAATCAAATCATAAATTCGGATTGTAAACTATACGTCTATCAAACCTGATCTGTGAAAACCATTACAATACACTCAGAATCGATCCAAACTTTTCAATCGGCCCAAATTTCACTCTCCAAATTCAAATCATCACAACGGAGTGTCAACTTGCTCAATCGCCTTCATTTTTGAGCCAAAATCGTAGCTCTCCCCGTCAGCTTTCCAACCATATCTTTCAATCTTGGAAAACTCCCTTCAAAGGCTCCCGAAACTCTTCAAAACCCCGAAGAACTCACCCAAGTGCTCTGATTGGTCTAAATTTCCCAACCAATGAGAATGAAGAGTGCCAAATTAGCCACAACTAACTTAGAGTTTAACAACTAGGCTACAAACACTACTTAGCCATCATATAAGTAATATAAGTTGTCACTAATAAAGAGTCAAAATAATAACTCGAATCCTGCTAAGTATGAACGGAACAACAAAAGGGACCGGGGAGTTTATAACTTGAGTAGAATACTCCTCGCCAAAATTCCTAACAATCAACTCCATATGCCTTGCCTTTGGTAGACAATAATGATGGACAGTAACCCATGTGTTGAAAGGCACCGCTACCGGCAAGTTCAGATCCATAATGCCAATATCAAATTAAAATGTAAACTGTTAAGTCCCAAGTCGCGCCGTAGGAAACAATTGGCAAAATAAAAGGGTCTGGGGAGTTTATCACCACTTGCATAAAGTTATCTCCAAAGTGGTATACTAACCACGCCCTAAAGTGGTCACGATGTAGACACCGAATGCTTATCACAAACGGATTGGGCATTGGTACTTCTGGAGGATCATACCGCCCTCTATTCATATCCCACGTTGGCTCCACTTCTATCGGATAAGCTCCTTGGTCAGCAACGTTCTAGACCTCCCCCTTTCCTTGCGACTCCAACCACGCTTTATATCCGATAAGGTCCAAGATAATATCCCTTGGATCCTTATCTACATCCTTGTCATAGGATGACAATCCAACCGTGGGCTCCTAACAGGCTTACAATGAGCCGTCGGCCATCCTGACCTAAAATATCGCTAAAATATTACCGTCATCTCAACAGCTCTGAAGATGACACATGTCATCATCTTCTCATAGTAGTCGTGTCACAACACGACATCGAGAGCCTACCATACTAGGCGACATGGGGTATCACTCTCTTTAGCTTAATGTATAGCCTATTTTAGGCAACGTGTTTCCATTGCTCTAGAGAGAGCACTAGCTGGTGCAATCCATAGGAGAGCCATCACGTTAGGTGATGCTTTTTCGGATGCTCATGTTGTTTGTAGAACTTTTGACTTGGATAGCTCAGATATCCTAGGTGCTATAGGACATATTTCCCAGTGTGATACTATTGGGGCCTAGCCCCATGTTACCGGTTTGGTTCCATCCTTGTACGATTTGATGGGGTCTTCCCATCCCTTTTGTTATTATACTTAGTCTATTGTTCTTCAAGAAGAATGCAATAGATTTGAAGAATTATGTCCCCATATGTCATATATAAATCCAGAATTTACCAAAAATGGGATAAAATTCACAAATGTTTTCTCTTGTTTGAATTTTTGTTTTCAATTCTTCGTTCATGCATAATCGAATGCAAATGCATTATGATAACTTAAAACTTATGTTTATACAAAATAGTTTGATGATACAATTGTATTTGTCAAAACCTGACAGTTTTGTATGCACGTAATTCAATTTCATCAAATTTATAGGGGTTTAACCTGTGGCTTTGCCACATATTTAGACTTCCAGTTACTGTTACAACAGAAGCCTTATCAGTTTAAAAAATAATAATAAAGTAAAGTCAGTGTTGAGTTGGGTAACGATAATTCGATGGTGCTTTCTTCTTGGTTAAGCCAATGAAACTTGTAATATTAGTTTCACTTTTGAAGTTCGCTGCAGATCGATGAGCTGAGCAACAAAATCTTAGGACCTGGTCTCAAATTTTTAAGAAAGAGCGCATGTTAGAATGTGTCTAGAGTTTCCCTAAAGAATTATCATAAACAATCTTGATAAATGTTTGGATTCAAAGTTGAGCATGAAGAAACTTCCCGAAACATTTTCTGGGAACCGTGAAGTCTTGGGATATCATGACAGATGCCCAAGACTCGTAATGAAGAATTCAAAAAAAGATTAAGAAATCATGTAATCATTCTTGTTCTTCTTCCTTAAATTCCGAACTCTCATACTAAAATTTATTAATTTTTTTTCGTACAATATAGAATAAATTCGTACATTGATTAAAAAAATATTTTTTCATTTTTTCCAAAGATATTGGAAGTGATCGAGAAGTTTATTAAGATCTGGAAGTTTACTGATGAAGTCTTTACAAAACCAGTAATTTCCTTAGCTGGAAAACTTCAGATACCTATGTACCCGAGGTGATGATTATCGGGTAGAAAAAAAATAAAATTTTAAGCTGCTTCGTCTGAATTGTAGATTTTTCTATCCAAACAATTTTGACATTCTCATTTCGTTATTTTTATATTAATATTTAAACGTATCAAATTATTTTTTATATAAGAAAGTGCATTTACTTTAACTCGTAGTTTGCATTACATTCGTATCATATCATATTATCTTAAAACAGAGGTAGACAATGCTGAGGATGAGTTGTGAAAAATGTGGATGAGATTTGCTTCAACATTTGTGCTTTTTTTTTCAACAATAAGTAAAGTAAATAGATATATGTTATGGACATTGAAAATGGAATTCAACATGGATGGATTTATTAAACTTATCTTCAGTCTTAATTTTACAAACATAAACTCCTATAAAATTAATGATAGATTTTTAGTTTGAACATCTTTTTAAGTATAAAAAATGTTCACAATTAAAAAAAGTCATTTTTATATGAAATCAAAATAAAATATGTTATATATATATTAATTAATTATATAGAAAAATTTCACGTGGAATGTCCTTGCACTCTTGTGTGTGTAAAATTCAACGGAATTTATGTATCATGTTAATGGTTATTCTAACATAATAAATGACTTTTTACCATACCATACAAAAACCATTCATGTCATTTACGAGCATACGTAAACTTTTGTGTATTTGCGTGATTATATCATGTAGTGTTCAAACATTGTCATGTATGAATTTGGCATAGCAAAGTTTCACAGCCTTGGTGTCAAATATTCACTCGTTTAAGACTATAAATGCCATTAAATTTTTTTTTTCCTTCATATAAAAAATATTATATCATCGTCTTGAAAGTAATAAATTTCACTTGGATGGCCTGTGTAAGTCTTCCTATATGTTACTTGTCTAATTGATGTCACGTCAGTTCCACACATGACAATTCTTGTTTTAGATGTAAAATTGCGGGGATAGTTTATACAACTGCAAATAATATTTAGGTTTGTTAAGGAAGGTAAGCAGACTGTATTTTAGGAGATCGTTGAATAACAGTTTAATACATTTTTATCTTAATGTATCAATACTGTAAGGGATTTCTTGTTATTCCATTTTAATTTAATTTACATTTTTGTAATTTGCTACAAGGTGGAGGCATTATTGCTCAAATAAATTTCGCCGTACAGCCTTCGATATTACAACAGTCAAAGGAGAAAACGAGCCAGTTTAGCTTGTCGGAGTTTTGTGGGCATTGTGAGGACAAAGTCCTTACGTTAACGTAATATCAGGGGTCCTGTGAATAGAAAAATGTATTTCTAAATTAAAATATAAGGTCTACAAACTTAAAGATGGATGAAATGAAATAACCTAAAATATATTATGCACGTACCTAAAATGATATGATCAATCGGGAAAAAATCATGTCAATGATTTATATCATAATTCTATGTGCAAATATGATTAAATTTCCTCAGAAATTAGTAAAATCATGTGAATATTGAATATAAATTGAATTTTTTTAGCTAAAACAATTTTAGCTTGTCAGAGTTTTGTAGCCAGGACAAAGTCCTCACTTTGACTTAATTTTAGGGTGTCACGAGGGAAAACGGACAACGGAGTTAAGCACTTGTCAGCATGTGCTACTACGTACCTTCGACTGTGACTCACAAGGTTGATTCACGACCTTGTGAGGCAAAAGGTTCTCTCGTTTCTCTGGCTCGAGAGTGAGAGCTTGAGCAGAGGGGACGAGGCGAGGCGAGGCGAGGGAAGGGCCTGCAGCGGTGCAAGAATGCAAGCAATTCTTGCGAGGCCGGGGACACTGATGTACGCGAACACCCGTTGTGTTTTGAATCGTTGGTCTTCCGGTTGGTCAAGAACGTCGTTGTTGGGTGGTGGTGGGACAAAGAGTGTCGGCAGAGCAGGAGCAGGGGCTGTATGGATGGGGCGAGAAGTGCAAGATTTTGGAATGCGGAGGAATGGTGTCACATGTGCAATGATCAGAAGCGATACTGAGAATCAGGTCGCGGTTGCGGACCTCGGGTGTTGCAAGCCGTCGTCTCTCGTTGTGGTTTCTTTCTACAAGTTTGCTGACTTGCCTGATTATGCAGACATGAGGATGCCTTTGCGCGAGCTCTGCGAAGCACATGTGAGGTGCCTCTCTTGCAATATCCTTACGCAAATTCGATAGTTGGTCAATGATTTCTTTTCTTTTGGTGGATTTTAGGGATTGGAATTATATATTATGAGTTATTTTCATATCTGCTGCCACATGTGATCTGTTGTCCCTTCCTCCTACGTTTCCTGTTGTGCATTGGCCTGAGCACGGAGAAAACCTTTTCAAATTGGCTCGCAAGTTTCTCAGTATCTTAGATTTATGGTCCGTTGGAAAGGCCTTCAGGTGTTCTTTAGCTTTACTTATCAATGTTCCACCTCGATTTTTGTTTTTGCTTTTGAGGCCTCCTTCACTTTTTTTTTTGGTTATGGACAGGTATTTAAGCCGTCTAAGTAAAGTGCCGTTTTACAGATGGAGGTCTCTCATATGTCTCTGTTTGTTGTCCTTGCCTCTGGCAGCGGGTTTCCGGTGGAATCATTCTGGCTCCAGAAGGTATAAATGGTAGCATATGTGGTACTCGAGAGTCGCTGGACAAGGTTTTTGCATTCGTAGAATCTGATGAACGATTTAAGAATCTTCGTAAGACTGAGGCTCCCGCTACCCGAGAAGATGAAGATATTCATGATGGCCATTCTAAAAGTTCTCCTCTTGGAGCTGGAGATGATGCTCCTTTCCGATGGGGCCACGTGAGAATTAAGCTGAAAAACGAGGTATAATCCAGTACGGACTTGTGGTCCGTATTTTATCAACTGAACTACTTGAAATTTTGCATTATGTTTTGGACACAATGTTGAGCAACAACTTACTGCTACTTGCTTTTTTGTAGGTCGTTCCTTTAGGAGTTCCAGGCGTAAAGCCTTCTCAGAAAGTGGGAAAGTATGTGAAGCCAAAGGATTGGAACGCTCTAATATCTGATGCTGACACGGTACGTCTTTCCCTGGTGCTGTAGACTATATATATATATATTAGAACTGAATTATTTTATACGTATTGTTGCATTCGACGTCTGGAAGATTTCTTTGCAAGCAGCATCATTCCAACAAGAAGATTTTCGATTTATTCACGTATGTTGATATATGTCTATGCATGAGGGGTTCTCTGTATTCTCACAAGAACCTGAACTTGCAGGTCACCATTGATGTCCGGAATGATTATGAGATCAGAATTGGAAAATTCAAAGGAGCTGTAGATCCTGAAACACAAGCTTTCCGTGAATTTCCTGCCTGGGTCGAAGATAGATTCGGACTGAGGGAAGCAAAGTCTGAAGATTTTTCCAAAGATCATATGACTGAGGTTTCTCATCAGCTTTCCCCAGGAGTTTCAAGCTGTAAAGATATAAATAACAGTCACTCAACATCACAACCAAAACGAATCGCCATGTATTGCACCGGTGGGATAAGATGTGAAAAAGCGACATCCTATTTTATTGAAAAAGGTTTTCATGAGGTACGCCTTGTTCACGAGTAATTGCAAGTTACATTGAAAATTTGTTGTCGCTTAACAATCGTGGGAGGAATCGTTGTAATTAAAATGGCGCATTTTATCCTCCTTTTAATCTTGGCTTAGACGCAAACATCAATTGCCTCTCTACCATTTTGTATTTTTTGTACCTCCCGTATGCCATATCTTGAGGGCTCAAGAAGTTGGTAATTTTCTTTTTTCTCTTTGCTTCCTGGATGTTTTCTGACACCAATATCAGGTTTAAGTCTCTTCTAGGGTTTTTTGAAATCAGTGTCGAGAGAGATAGAAGTATGAGGATTTTCTGGGTTTTTCTCTCTTCTTTTGTGGTCATAACTCAACCATCAGGAGACGTGTAAAAGTACGCTCAAATTTCCAAGTCTTCATCGTTGAGTCCCCTACTCAGACACATCTTGGTGCTTGTTCGTCGCCTGCTTTCTCCATTTGGAATTCTTTTGCGTCCAAAAACCCATGAAAACTTGCTGTGTTGAGTTCAGTCAACGTATACATTGTAGGCCTTGTTCTTCCTTTGTTGGTATCTTCGTACCTATTCTCTGTTAGACCTTTTTTTCTCGGATCCCATTACCTCCTCCTTGAACAACAATCGTTACAGAGGCCTCCATGTTTGGTTTTCTGACACATTTAACATCTTTCTTTTCTCCTTGGCAACATTTATTGGGCACCTCTTCAATCTGAAGTTCAGCAATTTTCTAAGACGCGGGTTAAGTAGAGTTTTGCAGAAGGCCTTTGCTTTTCCTCTCATGCCGTTGTGATGCATGTCTGCTATCAGGTGTATCATCTGGAGGGTGGAATCTTAAGATATTTGGAGGAGGTACCAGCTGAACGAAGTCTTTGGGAGGGTGAATGTTTTGTGTTTGACAAACGAGTTTCTGTAGAGCATGGTTTGAAACAAGGATCGCACACCCTTTGCTACGGTTGCAAGAAACCCGTCAACGATCAGGACAAGAAGCACCCGTTGTGGGAAGAAGGTGTGTCGTGTGCGTACTGTTTCCACTCGAAGACAGATGAAGAAAGGGCTAGGGCAAGGGCCAGACAAGAGCAATCTCGTCTGTTTGGAGTCATAGGTGGTCCTGATAGAGGAAAGAGACCCTCGCAGAAGAAGCAAGGCTCACAAAGCTAAGATGTACTGCTATTATAAGCAACAGGCACAACATTGTTTTGGAGAAGCAATGACTGAAATGGGATGGAACAGTTAAACTGTACTCGGGTCGTACACTTGGACTGTCTGCGAATGAATATTCTTTCACTGCATCTTTCTGAGACTCCTTATACTACCCCTTGCTATCCACTAACCCGCTCTTGGCTGTCCTGGATCATGTCTAAGATACATTTTCTTGGTCTACTTGAACAAAAAGACTTGCCACGTATCCACCTCTCCTTTGCTCACTGTATCTCCAAAGCCCTATTCTCCAACAGACTTGTTCATGATTGGTGTTTAAAACCAAAAATATCATAATTAGATGGGGCTGGGCATAATACGTTATTGATGGTTGATTCAGAATCTCGGCGGAAACTAAGAGATTTATTATCTACAGTTCAAGAGTCATGTAGAGTTATGGTCAGTTATGCTGCTCCTCGCGGACTTTTACCGTCTGTGTTGGAACTTGACGCTTATCTTAAGAACGAAGACGGCAGTTATCTTCTTTGTCTGTAATGGATGCACTATAATTCTTTGCAGCATCATCTAGTAATTGATATATATTGAAGCTTGCCAAACGAGCGAAATCTTTCCTGAACTAGTGGAGAATTCTTCTCACAGTTATCTTTATTTCTCGGAAGTTGGACAGAGCTTCCCACAGCAAATCTGTCCACCGCTTCTTCGTCGAGCTATAACGCGCTCTACACAAACCTTGGAGGAAGATCTCAGCGAGAGGAACTACTTCATGACGTCCGCTGACAGATCCACTTTTCTTTGTACCCGCGTGTCGCCGCTATTTTAAAAAAAGTTAAACTTGCTTCACTTTCATAGGTAAAACGCGTGCACTCATACCCAAATTCAGGCTCCAGCCTCCCAACCCAAGCCCTAAGCAACGCAGCGAATACGGGCTCCACAGCATGCCTTAGACAATAAGCCTCCCTACGCATTTGTGAATGCTATTGTAGTGATTTGTGCCTGGTCTCGTCGACTCCAGAGTATATCAACTCAGAGTTTCTCCAAATCATCACATTAAGCAATCCTAACAATCTGAGCAGAGATTTCATCAAGTGAAAAGGCGACGCAGTATCACTTGCTCGAAATGCGTGCATTCCAGACTCTACGTAGCTAGAGTAGGGATCTGTCCCTTGCAAAAGTCTTCCAACCCGAGTCCTGACATAGTTTTGTTTACTTCAGTTCTTACAACCTTCCCCTGAAATGCAAATACAGTCGACTCTCTCTAAATGTAACACCTGGAAGTAACCTCCCTTGTTGCACTTGTGGAGATTTTGCATTTATCCAACACTACTATAACTGCAATTTACTTAGCAATTGCTCTTATCTAGAGTTCACAACCTAGATTTATCTAAAATCTAAACCCATTGCTATTGGAAAGGTCTTATTGCGATTAGTCAGTCGTACTGTTATCTTGCAGCATCGCTCACACTTCCAGAGCATCTTTGTCCACATGAGTTTAGAGTCGCCACACCAGGAGACTGTGAGCGTTAGGCATTAGAGCACTTCTAGATATCCATCCGGATTGGGTTGTCTTGTAGGTGGACGTTGAGAACGCTTTTAATAGCGTCTCGCGTGCATCCATTTTTAGAGAGCTTAGAGAGGCTGGTGGACTCCTCTCAAGCCCCATTCCTTTCGTACGGTCTTTTTACGGTTCACATTCTTCTCTTTTTTATCAACATGGCTTTTCCGAGGAGGGAGCCACCGTTCTACAATCCACCGCTGGCACTCGACAGGGAGATCCTTTGGGAGGACCCCTATTTGCCATGGCTCATTATAGAGCTCTTTTGTCTACTGCTTTGGCCGTGCCCGGTTGTGTGTTCCACTCCTTAGCAGATGATACACACATTGAAGGCCCTGTAGACAACATTAGGTAGGCCTTTGATTACTTGACTACAAAGCTTCATCTTGTAGGCTTGAGAGTCAAGGTGTCAAAGTGTATGGCTTTGGGAATTCCGTCTCATCTCCAGCTTCCAGAGGGATGTATGATGTCGATAGACGGTTTACGTATTCTAGGAGTGCCAGTAGGGTCTGAGGATTTTGTTTCACGCTATCTTGACGTTGCACTTGCCGGTGATGCTTTGCATCTAGACGACCTTCCTCTACTAGGGGATCCGCAGGTGGCATTTGTTATATTGTCATCTAGTATTGCTTGTCGACCCACCTACCTTCTTCGCACGGTTCCTCCTTCACCTACATTCATATCACGTTTGGCAGCCTTTGATAGGAAGATCATGGGCGTCTTTGGTGACATCATCGGACCAAGGACATTCGAGTATGTGACAGGAGATTTGGCAAGGAGACAGACATCTTTGCCAATTTTGCATGGAGGGGTAGGCTTATTATCGATGGAGGAGACCGCACCTACGGCATTCTTGGCAAGTTGAACATTCGTTGCACCTTTGTTATCTTCTCGATTTGTGATCATAGATAGACCTATCTTGGAGATATATGCAAGGGACGTGGATACGGGATCATTTCCCTTACATATATTATTACAACATACGAGAGATACTTTACCACAGGAGGTACGACATGAGTTCCCATCTTTTTCCTCTTTGGCTATCGATTGGATTAGAGATTTACAGTCTATCTTGATGGACTGACAATTTCAAGAGGCTCTACATTCACTCTTAGTGGATCCGGCCATTCCTCGTCTACGTTCTTGCTAGGGCAAGGGTGCAGGCTCGTGGATCTTGGCTCGACCATGCATCAGGGCTTTTCGACTTGCAACAGCTATTGTCTCCACAACAATGAGGTTCCGTCTTGGCTTGATCCATCCATATACATCTTCATTACTCACATGTGAGTGTGGTATCACTTTAGATGCAGCAGGTGTTCATATGACTCCTTGTCCATTCGGAGGGCAGAGGATAGCTACCCATGATGTCATTAGGGATGTGGTGTTTGCTATGGCGCGAGAGGGTAGATACCTCACATGGAGAGAGCGATGATATGCCTTGTAGTAGACTAGGGTTAGAGCAAATCTGTACTTGGTTCGGGAGGACCAGGTCACTATGGCAGATGTGGTGGTTACCGATCCTACTAGAAACACAGTTTCAGAACGGGTGATCACCCATCCTCCAGGATGCCCAGCGAGTGGAGCAGCAGCAGCCAAGATCAAGGGAGGTCACCTCTTTGTTCCTCTAGCTTTGGAGTTATATGGAGCTATGGACACCAACTTCGACATGTTCTTGAGGGAGTGCGCAAGAGCCTACCATACTAGGCGGCATGGGGTATCACTCTCTTTAGCTTATTGTATAGCCTATTTTAGGCAACGTGTTTCCATTGCTCTACAGAAAGCACTAGCTGGTGCAATCCATAGGAGAGCAATCACGTTAGTTGATGCTTCTTTGGATGCTCTTGTTGTTTGTAGACTGTTTCACCTAGATAGTTCGGATATCTTAGGTGTTGTAGAACATATTTCCCATTGTGATACTATTGGGGCCTAGCCTCATGTTACCGGTTTTGTTCCATCCTTGTACGCTTTGATGCGGTCTTCCCATCCCTTTTGTTATTATATCCTTTGTAAGTGCATTTATACCTTATCATTCCACTCATGGATGGTTAACCATGTCGACCCAAATCATTTCATACTTGACACGTGGAAATAAATCCAACTTGCACAAATAAGTTGTATGTGGTGAAGTCGTGAGTACCGCGTGAATTGAAGTTATAAAAAATCTCCATTTTGCCTCTAGCCCATGTATTTTCTCCGTGAGTAGCACCCAAGCTTGTACTTATCGTGGGTAAAAAATATTTTGCATAATTTTTTGTGACTAGACTCTCTCCAAAGTGTGTCTTCTCATGAAACCGCAATATAATTCTCGGGCAGCAAACCAGATGGATAGATTTTGTGAAATTCACTAAGTAAATTTTCACAAATACTACATATGGATTCAGGTTCTTTTTATTCCGTATCTTTTTCTATATTGGTTCTATTGGAATGTAGTTAAAAAATCATGGAAATTGGAATAGAAAGTTATGAGTGTTTTAGATTTTAGGGTTTTGATAGTTAGAATTTACTCATGTGAGGTGGGGTGTTATGGGATTGTGGGTTTGCATATTTTAGCAAATACATGATGGAATATCTTGTATCATTGTCATTATTTTTGTGTTAGTTTTGGACTCATTTCCTCTCATGGGGCCAACTAGAGCAGTGAGTGATACAATATGTTTGTTGTGCCATCAACTTTTTACCTTGCAAAGGGTAGAGATCCAAGTGAGAAAGATTGACAAAAATTATGATTGGATCACTTGGGATGCACGCGTGAGGCAAACGATCACTTCATGGATCACATAGGCTAGGACAATCTCGTTGATGTTCTTGATATATCGATAAGGTCGTGGGAGTGGTTAGTATCTCAATTAGGTTCTCTTATGGGGCTTTTTGAGACTAAATTTCCTTGTCCACATTTATTCCATAGGTTTTCTCGCGTATTTCATGAGTTCCATGATGAGGTTAGATGGACTTTTTGCTAAACTCTCGATTGGTTGGCATTTGATCCCATAGATGAGTTAGCATAGTTTTTGTTTCTCTTACTTCCACGATGGTGTCTATATTATACTAGGGGACATGTTGGACATAGGGAAGTGGTCGCTAGATTTTGAAGATTGGGGGGATGTTGGGATTTAGGGTACATGTACTCTTACGGCAGACAAACTATTATGGAAGACGAGAGATGTTTTGTCCTTATTGACACGATATGAGCTCTCCTACTTTTCTTCTTTATCTACCGATTGGACTAGAGACCTACAGTCTATCTGATGAATCGACAATTTCAACATGCTCTACACTCTTTCTTAGTGGGTCTGGCCATTCCACATACTATTCAGGGTTGTCTATGCTCTTGCTCTTACAAAGATGCACCCATGCATCTTGGCTTTCCGACTTTCTCTACAGTGATATGCCTTGACTTGGTCCACCCATCTACATCTTCATTACTCACATTGAGTGTAGTATTACTTTAGTTGTATCAGGTCCATATGACTCTTTGCCCATTCGGAGGATAGAAAATAGCTACCCATAATATCATTAGGGATGTGGTGTTTGCTATGGCACTAGAAGGTGGATATCTCAATGGAGGTAGCGTTGGTATGCCTTGAAGTCGACTCGGATTAGGGCACACCTATACTTAATTCGGGAGGACCATGTTATTATTACGGACGATGACTTGTGGCTACATATCCTATACATGATACCATTTTGGAGAGGGTGATTTCCCATCCTCCTAGATGGATGGTGAGTATAACGGCATCAGCCAAGGTCTCCAAGTATGGATAATAGACATCAACTTTTTGTTCCTCTAACCTTGGAGTTATATAGAGTTATAGACTCCAACTTCAACACGTGTCATAATAGAGCCTAGCATACTATGCAATATGGGTATCACTTTCTTTATCATATTTTGTAGCATATTTTATGCAACTTGCATACATTTCTCTACAAATAGCATTGGTTGGTGCAATCTAGTTAAGTGATGCTTCTCCACATGCTCATATAGTATATAGACCATTCGGATATAGTATAGGACATATTTCCCATTGTGATGCTATTGGGGTCTAGCCCATCCTACCTGTTGGTTTCATCCATGTAATACTTGAATGGTTCTTCTCATCCTTTTTCTACTCTTGTGACTATATATTGCATTTGTAGAGGTTACATTTAGAGAAAGTCGACTGTACCTTTTATGGAATGGAATCCAAATTCAGAACGGCGAGAGCTAGTACTACGATCAGTGTAGTAATACATGATGCGCAAGAAGTGGCCAGGTTCGTCTTCCTCACTGCATCCATGCCAGTGCTACTTCAGGCTGATGCCCTGCCTCGTGATTCACCAGAATCTTAGCTGTAAGAGCTGTGTCGGGATCTCGAGTCCCGAGTCCCGACTTAACGGGCCTTTGACTGGAAAATCATCCCAACTCTGGACGTGATAAGAACAGTTTGAGAGGACTTTTCTCGCCAATGTCGCTGCTGCTATAATCGAAATAAAACTCCGGACCGTGTCAGAATGTGGGACACCAAGTTCGAGGGTGTGTCAAAATCAATGTGACAGTTCGAGAATATTTAGAATATCATTTGGTTCTGTTTCGGATGTCGGACTCTCTGCGTCATGGTTGACATGATCATGTGCGGAGGTGAAAGATCATGTCACTTGGATGCACATTATTTGGGCTATTCCAATGTGTCTGATTGTAGTACGTTGATCAAATCTATACATGAATATGCACTTTTGGTCTCCCCACCATAATGGTCGGGAAGAAAACAAAAGATTGAGTTCCTTTAATCATAAGTAAGTCCATAAACGTCAATCTCATTGTCAACATTTCTCAATGGTGGCTGTCAATTCCATCGTTTTTACCGTCAAATGGTGGGTATGTTTTAAAGAGTAAAAAGCCATTTTTGATTAATAATTTTTCTATTTTAGTTGTACCTCCATGTTAGATTATCCATGGTGGATTTGTATCATGGCACCATGAATATGCGTATTTCCATGTACATTATCGTACGTATTATGAGACTATTTCCAGAGTCAACATTTTCTCTCGCTGGCCTGGTCAGTTCCCAAATTCATCTTTCATTCTATCTTCAGCGATATTGGTTTGGACTTTTGCATTGATCAATTTCATTGCAAATATGATAAAGACGATTCTCGTGTTGCTCTCTTTAGAGGCAGCGAGTAATGGATAATTATACCATAATAAATATTGGATATTAATGATAACAATTAACATATTTATAACATAAATTATGACAAATTTTGGATATTTAGTTCTACATATTTCTATATGAATAGTAAAGTACAAAGTTGATTTTGGAATCTGGTACTACTAGGGCTCGGCTATGCTCTTGTTCTGGCAAAGGTGTAGACTCGTGGATCTTGACTCGATCATGCATCAGGGCTTTTCGACTCGCACTAGCTACTTTCTCTACAGCGATGAGGTTCCGTCTTGATTTGGTCCATCCATCTACATCTTCATTACTCACATGTGAGTGTGGTATCACTTTAGATGTAGCAGGTGTTCATATGACTCCTTGTCCATTCGAAGGGTAGAGGATAGCTACCCATGATGCTATTAGGGATGTGATGTTTGTTGTAGTGTGAGAGGGTGAATACCCCACATGGAGGGATGTCTTGCAGTCTACTAGGATTAGGATAGACCTGTAGTTGGTTATGGACGACCAAGTTACTGTGGTGGTTACCGATCCTTCTGGTGACACAGTTTCAAAAGGGCTGATCACCCATCCTCCAGGATGGGTGGCGAGTGGAGTGACAACATCCAAGATCTCCAAGTAAAGGGATATGCAAAGAGGTCACCTCTTTGTTCCTCTAGTTTTGAAGTTATATGGAGCTATGGACATAGACTTTGACTTTTACATGTTTGTGCGAGAGTGCGGAGAGCCTACCGTACTATGCAACGTGAGATATCATTTTCTTTAATTTATTATATAGTCTATTTTAGGCAACGTATTTCTAGTGCTCTCTGTAGAGCAATCCATAGGAGAGCAATCACGTTCGGATGTCCTTGTTGTTTGTAGACCGTTTGACCTAGATAGTTCGGATATCATAGGTGTTGTATGACATATTTCCCGTATGATGTTATTGGGGCTTAGCTCCATGTAACCTGTTTGGTTCCATACTTGTACGTTTTGATGGGGTTTTCCCATTTTTTATTTTTTATTTTATTCTGTCTCTTTTGGGATTTTGGAATCTAGATAGTTACGAAGTCTTAGATGCACTATGATGTATTTCCCATTGTGATATTTTTGGGGCTAGTCCCATCTACCCCTTTGATTTTGTACCTGCACGACTTGATGGAATATTTCCATACTTTTTAATATATTACTAGGTTTTCCGAAAAGTTTTTAGGACTCTCAATCGATGTGGATCTTTACATCATCATGGAGAAATCAACATATGTATTCCCACCTAAAGATAACAAATATGTTTTATGAAATTTTAGCTACATGAATTGCTTACAAAGATCAAAATAATCGTTAAATTACATGAGTGTAAGAGATACAAATTTTCTTCCAAAAATCATTGAAAAAGTATGATATTTGCTCAACCTCTATGCAAATTTTAAACACTGTGCTAGTTCTCATCATAAATCTATATTTTTGCAAATACATGTAATATAACATAATGGAGTGTTCAAATTACAAGTGAAGATATAATTTTTATATTCCAAGGTAATTAACACTTGTAGTTTATCATTATGATTATTTTTAATGATTTTTCTGAATGTATTTTTTTGATACATTTGATTCTTATGTCATGCTCTTCTTCTTACATCAAAATACAATGATTTAATATTTTTAATGTGTATGACCACATTTCAGATCAACCATAATTTGCTAGGTTGAAAAAACTTGACCATTATACGTAGCATAAGATTTTTGTCTCGAAATGTGTTCATACATATTGAATTTAGTGAAATCATCTTTTTAGTGGATTTTAGAAAGGGGAGCATGATGTAGCATTGAATTATTCTGATCAATTTTTTTTGTTGTCTTTGGATACCTTATTTGTTGAGATTTCAATGATGCATTTTGAGATTTTTTTTACATTTATATGCATTAACTAATTAGTTTTCATGAGCATAAAATATAATACAGATTTTTCCTCTTGGAAGGCACAATTCAACTTTTTTTTTTTATATTCCGAATTTATCTTTACACAAAAAAGATATAAAAATAATTTTTTTTAAAAATAATTCAAACATAAAATTTATTTACTTTGAAATATTACTTCACATCACATAATAATATGAATTTAAATTTAAAATTTTATTTTATTAGAAAAATTGAAAATAGCACCAATCTTGAAAAAATAATCCAATCTGTAATGACATTTTATTTATTGCATATTCTTAGAAAAAATTTAATCAATTTAATCTCTTTGAATAAATTTCATAAACTCACATAACAGTTAAATATATGATTTTTATATGAAATGCTATTCTAATTGATATTTGTATAAAACTTTACAGCATAGCCACATACTTATTTCAGATATATAAATTAACAGATATTATAAAAGATGTTAAGAAAAATTTTAAATTATTTAATTTTCTATAAATTTATTTTTATAATTAAAAAATAAAATGGAACAGAGAATCAGATGAATATCTTACGTTCAAGCTTTTAATTTTTTTATTCTATAATTTAGAGGGATTTTTTAATTTTTTTTAATTGGATATGATTTTCAGCTTATTATGAAAATGTTTGTACGGATTTGTGACACAGTTGGTCACTATGATATTCTGTTAAATTACATGAGCACAAACATGTAATTCAACGTATGAGTAAGTGAGAAAAAATTCCAAGCATGAGCAAACAGCGTCAAAAACCATGAAAAACCTCTAGCGAGGCTAAAGATAAATAAAATTTATTGTTTATGAGAGTACCTAGGTTGAAATGTGTAATTGAAAATTTAAATATAGGGCCGCAAGTTTTTCATGTGTTAATCCAGTAATTATCAAAGAGGATTTGAATATCAATGTACAAAATAAGGCAGGGCATTAGACATAAGGTGGATCTATACCAACAAAATGATAAGAAACATACAAATAAGAGTCTTTCAATCATTATACTTAAGTAAAATTCAATGATCGCATTAGAAGTGAAGTGATGATGACAATACTTCATACTTAATATGCAACTTATTATATAGAAAGAAGGTTTCAATAGAACTTACGATTAAAGTTACCTCACAAAAAATGTACTTTAGGTAGAAAATAACAATCAAAGAACTATCAATAATAGGAGCCAGAAAAATAGATGAGGAAAAATTCATTATAATACTACAGTTCTGTTTGTCAAACATCGCACTTTCCAAACTTCCCAAAAGAGTCTTCTATGTAGGAAAAATACAACATTTGCTTGACGCTAATTCTTGTTTCTGCACAGCACAAGTCCACATAATCCACCAAATACAATGACTGCAAACAAACCCCCATCGTCCTACTCTTTTCCACTCGTGATTCAGAAGTCAACACGCATAAGACTGGAGACAAGATACAAACCAAACGTAGTCATGCTCTTCAAGAACCGCGTCAACACGGTCCGCACTGTCTCGCTTTGCACTGCAAGTCCAGACTCCAAACATCTCAAGGAAACATGAATTCCGAAGCAACATCCGTCCATATTTTCACGCCTTTGACACCACCTGATACCAAAAGAAAAGAACAGAAAAATCCTTCGAAGGATATTCGGCACCAAACAAAACCCACAGTACAACGAGAAGCATGACATGTTCAGATTCAGATGATTACTCCCAATTCTGAACTTCTCACATACTTTTTCCCCGAAGCCAAAGCTCGAATCAGTCAATATCATGGGCAATGAGCACCAGAGGTGATAGGATGAGCTGCGCAGTCGCTCAAGAACCTGAGCCTCGAGTCCTCGACTTGTTGCAAGCAAATGGGAACTGGGCGGCGAATGCTAGAAGCAGACACATTTGTTGGACCCGGACGGACAGACATACTCACTAGGAGACTGACTGGATGTCCGGTTGACATAATGGCCTTGTGATACATAGGGATAGAAAGTTAGATCCTGCACGGCGTAGGCTAGGCTCAAACAGCTCAAAAGATTTTCCAGGAGAAAGGACATGGTGCTGTGGTGGTGAGCTGGGGGCCCTCAGGGCAGCGAGCTCCAGTTCCGTGGGCGGGACTGTGGCAGCCAGACAAACACGCGCACATCGACCGCACGGAGGGACGAAGGTGGGCGGGGCCGCGGAGGCGGGTCCCACTGCGGCGCGCCACGCGGGCATAGGCCGCGCTCATGACACGGCTTATATTATCAGAGAAACTCTCAATGGGTCCTTTTCAAAGAAATTTGGACATTCATTTGCATGCTTGAGCTTCAGTTCTTTGCCGGGAGAAAAAGGCGACAGAAGATCCCAGCTCCCTGTCTGTGCAATTGGTACAGACGAGGCGCGAGGGAGAGGGAGAGGGCGACGTCGAATTTTGCCTTCGCTCGCTGCGGAGGAGGAGGAGGAGGAGGATGAGGATGACGATGATGGCTTTAGAGGTTATGTGAGGGGGCGACGCGGTCGGGCCGGATTGGTGCCTCTCCTCTCTGACCCTGGTGCTCCGCTCCTGCTTCAAATTCGTGCTCTGGTTGATTCTGGGGTGAAGAGTTTTGAGGTGAGCTCCAAGAGGAGCGCAAGATTCTGGAAATCATTCATCCGTCAGCAGGAAGGCAGGCGAGGACGGAGGTGGATAGAAAGAGCAGGAGCAGGTGATCGGAGCGAGTGCACAGACCGACGGCGCTAACGAAGAGATTGGTGTTGTTGAGGTCATAAGGACGATCTGTACTCACTTGAGGTGCCGGCATTGGATGAAAGGATTATTAGTGTACACAGATCATAGTGCTGTGAGGCAGTTAGAGAGTTCTTTGAGGCTAGGAAGGGGGAGACTTGGCAAGGAAGCTTTTGAGGACAGTAGCAGAGTCTGTGAGGTCTTGGACTCTAGATTCGATCGCGGAAGTGGGAAGGTTGACGGACTCTGCAGTTTCGAGCAAGGAGATTTGAGGCTTTTCGGAAGATCTGAGGATTACACAGTACAATGTGGGGTGGTTCGATCATGGATCTTAGATGAGGAACTGGTGGATGATTGAATGAGTAACTTCTGGAACAGGAAAGTCTGAAGGCGTTTCGGTACTATAAGATTTATAGCAGGATTGAAAATGTGGTCGGCCTCTGGTGGTCAGGATTGGAGCTGTAGTCATCACTAAGAAGCAAAGCGAAGCGTCGAGAGAGTTTCAGTCGGTTTTGGTGTTTTGGGCGATCTATGAGAGGAGCATCACAAAGTAAACTAGAGCAGGGCACTCTTTAGCACCTATGATATGTTAGCGGTGTATCTCTGAGGTTTGAGTAGGTCATGGCGGGTTCAGGAAGTCCCATCTATGTGCTGGTGAACCGTGACCTGGTAAGATCATATCCTTTTTCTTGCGCTTCCGTTCCGATTCTGGTCGAACTTTGAAGATCTTTAGTCCAGCCTAAGGCCGTATCTCGTAGAGTTTAATCCGGGTATTCTGTAGACCAGAATGCAAATTCTAATAGATTGAACCTGTACCTGCTTTCCAAGATTAAAGCTCATCTACTTTCTTGTTGTGGACTCACTTCTCCGGATAGGCAATTTTGCCAGTTGCGAAATTATCAGTCGTACGATTGCGTTTCTATGATTCTGCTGGGCTTCATCATGCGGAGACTTTCCTTTTCAAAAATCCGAGTTTATCTAACGCTCTCCGTTCAATCCCAGTCCTCAAATGAATTAATTGAACTTGGAGCATTTCCATTCTCAGATGACGTGAATGTTGAAAGGACTTCAAAAGGACACCAAGGACTGTTGGGAAATTCGTCGATGTGAAGCCGCTGCTAAGTAGCGAGTTCTATTCCTGTTGTGATGAATGCTTCGTTGTTGCGTGTCAAAAGGCTGGCTAGAGTAGGAAGTCATCTCTAATTTTTACATTTCGAAGTAATTGCTTCAGATGCCATCGAGAGACTGTGAAATGACTGCTAGTTTTTTTCCTTCTTTTTTAGAAGAACCGGAAAAATTATGCGTTTTGAGTGAGGAATTGATTATTCGACTCCGTTTCTGTACTGCTGTAGCTCGAGGTGCAGCTGGCTGATCTTCCAGATGTCATCGATTTCGGTCAACAAGGTCTCCGAGTTAATAAGTCTCAATTTGTCGGAGTGCGATATGTCGGTCCGGGTGTTGTGGTCGAGACACCAAAGCCTCCATCAAGTCATCATGCCGTGACAGAGGTTTTAAAGGGCATATTGGGTGGACGAAAACACTCGCCTGAGCAAGACATCAACAGCGTCCACAGCGGGATCCGGCCTCTTGTTGTTCCTGAGCTCTTGATGGATCATCCAGACAGCCCTGTCAAGAAGATACAATGGATCAAGACAACTACCCATGCTCGAAACGGGGATTCAAAATATCATATGGAGCACAATCAGAACACTGGGAGCAAAGAATATCCCATCAAAGGAGAAAATGGACAAGCTCCTAAAGAGTTTCGTGCACCTTTGCACTTCTTTCAGGAAGCTGGCTACAATACCTGGGAACTGGTATGGAAGGAGGGGAAAGCCGGTGGGCCTCTTAAAAAGCTTAAGTTTGTTACCACGGAAGCTGGGTTGGTCCTTAACTCGTTAACGGTTTTTGTTGGCTTACTACAATCATTGTTATGCGTGTGGGCCTAAGCCTATGTGGAACACCTTTCTAATCGCTTCCTCATATATCAAACTATTTAATTGTGATCGTCATATCCACTTGATAAAACCTCTACGAGTTGACATTTTACACAAGTCCTTAGAGATTTTTCAAATACTTTTTCAGAGCATCTTATAGCATCTTCTAAACGCTCTGTAATTATTATCTGTAGATACCGATACATTCAGGACAAGCTGGATGCTTGGGCTTCCGCGGCACACGCAAGTGTTGCTATGAATGAAGCTGCCAGGGCTGCTCTCGATGCATGCGGCGGCCAACTGAAAGAAAACCCTGGTCATACAGAGAGGTCTGCTTCTTTCAAACGACGGAACAAACCCATCAATCACTTAGACCAGGCAGACACACATGGAGGTGACAGTGATAAACCAGCAGCTCAGGTTCTCACGGAAGATCAGTATATAATCAACCTGGAAACTCTTCAATTGCACGGGAGGTTGCAGCCTGTTTGTGACAGCAAGTCTCAAATAGTGGACGACAGACACATCAAGGCTGTAAGTATCTTCGAACATGCTGAAACTTTTGTAATCCAGGTCTTTCCTCCTCAATGTCTCTCGTCAGTGCGACATTGCTGAGACATTTGCCTTAGGTAGTTGCTGCGAGGTTTCGCTACGAATGGATCTTTCTTCCGCATCAGTGGTAGCTACTGTACTTATCTGTCCACTTTCATGTTTTGCAGTTGGCGGCTGTTTTACCTGTGAGATTTCGGAGCTACAAGTGGACTTTGTTGTACAATACAGACAGGGATGGTATCAGGTAGGTTATTCTTCTTTGAATTATATTGTAGTCAAGTTTATGCCCGCCGGGTAGATCTCGTTTATGGTCTCTGGTTCCTCCTCTCACATCGGAAACGAGGAGCTATATTGCACAATTGTTTTCATAGTGTCTCTGGAACTCTGTTATATTGACCTTGTCCTCTGCATCTGTGACATTTATTGGTGCTTTCATGGTTATGTGCCTGCCTGTTTCCTGCTCCCTTTCCTCGCATGCAGCTTATACTTTCTACACTCTGTAATTTGCTGTCGATTCATCCAGCACAATGCTATGCCTCGCTTATATGTCGATTGCTCTGCTTTGCCTTGCATACGTTCTGCCATGCCTTGCTATGCCATGTATGCGCTGCGTCCTTTTCCTTGTATCTGTTAGAGCCCTTGCGGTTGTACCTCACAGGTTTGTGCTATTCGGTCCTGTACATGCCAAGCCCTTGTGGTTGATCATGTATATTTGATATATTTTAGTCAAGTACCTGAACGAACGACTCTGATTTAAACTTCACGAGGACCCACAAGGTCAAGGGGGCTAATTATGCTTGAGGAACAGCGCTTCAACTATGTGCCAAACACTGCTTTTTTTTGACTTGATCTTGGAGTGTTTCCACATTCTTACTCCGTATAGGAAAAAGTGCAATGAAGGTCTGAACAGTCATTTAGAAATGTGTATGCATGTAATTGAAATGGGCTTCGTTGAATTACTGCATGTATACTGGTAAGAGGCTTCTCTGGGAGCCATGTTTTCTTGCACAGATTGGCTAGATGGCCCTTCCAAGTCATATATGAAGGGAGCTGCTCCATGATCTGCTTAGATGGCTGCCCAAGTAAGGCGACGTTAACTCACTGCATCTTCCGTTCATGGTTTCAGCTTGAATACTCTCTACAGAAAGGTGCATCTGAAAGGTCCAACTCTACTGCTTATTCGGGACAGGCAGAAACATGTGAGTTAAACGAAGGAGCTGAGTTTTACATTGAGCCGCTCTTCATCACTTGTACTTGTGAAGGTAACTTTCTCTGCAAGGCTGACTGTGAGTCTTGGGTGTAGGTGTTTGGGTGTTACGCGTCCGAAGAATGGAAAGTAACTGCTCGCATGTACGGAACAGGAGAATGTTTTGTGTTTCAGGTAACAGTCAAGCTTTACAGTTAACCTGTAGATGTCTTATAGAACTTGCAAATATTCATGAGTGGTTCATAAATGACGTGGATAGCACAACGTAAGCTTCAGCAATTTTTCTCTTTGTTGTTGAATTTGTTTGCTGCGGGTGTTGGAACAGATTAGTCCGGGCATGAAGGCTTACAAGTGGACACATGCGAATAACATGTTCATGCAATCAAATCAGGATTACCTTGCAATTGGAGGAGGGTATGCTCTCGCTTCCAAGAAATTTTCAGGCTTTTGACGTAGCTGATTCCCTTTGCATCGATATCTCAAGGTTGGTGAAGTGTTTCTAATCAAGAGGGGTATACGATGTGCAGAGATCATTACAGCGTAATGCTGGATTCTGACCTTCTGACAGGTTGCAGTGGACCATGCGTGACTTTTGGCAGCCCCTGTCTGGCCAGGTAAGACTTCCCTAATGTAGTAAAGTTAGATTATCCTTTGTGTAACGTTTTGAGTAGTACTTACTAATCTTTTCAACTTTTGAAATTTCAGCTCAGATAATTTCGAAGTTTCAATGGTGGAAGTTTGGGGTTTTCAATGAAAAAGACGAGGTCTAAGCAGGAGTTACTTGAAGAAGTGGTCGATTTTTTTTCAGGTAATTTATGATGTGGATCAAAGATGATGCTTCAGAATTCGAGTGTAATGTCACCGCTTCGAACGTTAGGCTATGAGATTGTTGGCCTGAAACTTTCCGTTTGACTCGCAGGATGGAATACAGGGGACCCTTGTAACTGGCTTTGACAATGGCAGCCCTCTTGAGACACAGTGATGAAAGCAGGTTCATTATCTGTCAATTCTTTGTTGACGAAAGATAGTCAATGGTGTTTAGCGATGTCCTTTCCAGATTTTGCAATTAGTGATTCATTTTTTTAAAGAAGAGGTGTTTGACTCAACAGTGACTTAGAGAGCACCTTCATATTCTAGGATACGATTTTGTACAGCAGAAGTTGGGAGGTATGAGCAGAGATGGAACAGCAAGAAAAGTGAGCTGGATTGCAAACGGAATCCATAGTTTATACGTTGGACCTGGCCATTCAGCCAGAAGTGGTTATGAACATGTAAGGATGACAGGAAATGTCTCGGAACTGCCGTAGTTCAGGCTTCTCTTCTGTCCCAAAATCCAAGCCTATCAGGTTTATTTGTATGTCAGTCAGTCGAAAGTGTGTTAGACTGAAGGATTTTGAAAAACTTCGAAGAAATACGGGTGTCGTTGTATATTAAATGCTCCTTCGTTCACCTGATGGTCATCGAACTCTGTATATCTCAATCAGATGGTCATCCCAAGAACGCGTTGATTGCATTCATTAATACACTAAAACGCCTAGAATCTATATCTGAGAATTTGTCCTTTCGATAGAGTTGAAGTCATTTGTACGGCCTTAATGAGCAGTTTCTCTCAGTCCACTTTCAGCTATAAACTCCATTCCTCGAGGCCTTGATAACCACTTCTAATACTCTTCTCAAGAGAGCAATGTTTTATCCTACTCCTTTTGTGGCAGTTTGGAGAGGAGACCTGTGGATCAGTCTAGAGGTGATTCTACGAGCAAGGATTTGATATCTCTTGTCCACCAGAAGATATGGTTGATGCTGCGTAATCTTCGAAAGGTGTTCTGTTGGCAGTTTCTTCAAAGCATCATAAAATTGCTCTTCTGCTGAAGGTAAATTATCTAGTCTGAGTAGGTTCCAAGCATTTGACTTCGGATTAACCAATCTCAACGTCCTCTAAAATCACGGAATGGAAGTGTACTCGGGCATTTGAATGGATGTTGCTTTCGCTTCGTTGATCGTTATTTCCACTCAATTGCAATGCTTTTTGAAGACTTAAATTTTGTGTCCAATCTTGTCATGGTCAGGACCTTCTTTTCAAGAGCAACAAGTGTCTATCGATTGTGAAGAAAATGGGTCCAACCATCCAACTGCCAGATTTGCCTGAACAGCTATCGGTTTCAAGATGTTATAAAGAAGTTCCAATGCACCTGAAAATAAAATGTGCTTTCTGCACTTTGCTTATGATACTTTATAACTGGTCGTGTGGCTTTACATGATGATATGTCTTTACCTTCTTATCCATAATGGTCTGTTATGAGGCAGTCATGTAAGAATTCTTTACAAGTTTGTATTGGAGCTTAAAAGCAGTTTTAGCATAGGATCTTGCTCTATAATTTCAAGTTCTGTACACGAGGATGGAGTTTCGTTCGTGGAGCAATGCACCTAAATGCTAGAGTCCTTGTCGGGATTTTTATGCATCCGATGGTTGCCTACACCACAGAAGGATTTAACTTCTGAGATACTGGGGTTGAATTAGGTCCAAAACTGTTTTAACTTAGCCGTGCGTTAACCTCATACCGCATGATTTTTTTAGGTGAAATTTCTGTTTATGCCGGCTGGTCACCCATGTCCCACTTTCCTGCTGTACCTGGCGTGGAATCAGATCTCTGGCTACACAATCTTCCCTTGCTCTTTGATACGGAGCTGTTAGGACAGTCTTCATTGGATGGATAAATTTTTTCTTGTTCTTTCTTCAAAGCTGGGTTTCTGTCTGTAGTACTATCGAATCCATCTGACAGAAGAAAACACCTCAGTAAGCGTGCAATGCAATCAGTAAAGTTGCTGTTTCAAGGCCTTGGCAATCGGTAAGAGTTCACCTCCTTGCATCCAGAAGGTACGTATCCTGTTAACAAAGAGCGAATATACTAGAGTACCCTGGAGCGAATGAAAACAAACATCCAAGGCGTTTGGAGTGTTGTAGGTAACGGGTCTGACGTGGAGTTGATGGGGTTAAAATCCGAGGGGATAACGGACGTAACGATATCCTGTAACGTACAGCTGGTAGGGAAACAAAACTGTGAAGCTCCTCACTAACGATCTTGTTGAGGAGCCTGCGACCGTGATCATCACTTCAGATCTGATACCCGCATATCCCCCAGAAACGTATCATTTTTAAGCAATGCAGAACTGGATACGTGAGGCTTCTCAATGGGGAGTAATGAGTCTTGAGTTTTGACATGTTAATTTCGTCTGCTATAAGAAGGTATGTTGTGACCACCGGCCGTATCTCTGTACCCATACAATATTTGCAATGAAACTTGCGCGCTCTGAAACTCTTTCGAAACGTATTCTCTGACAGTCGCGTAGTAAAATTGGTTAACTTTCCATCAATCTACTACTACTACCGTGCTTAGCGAGGATTTTGAGATGAAATGAACGCTTTCAATGAAGTCGGAGAATACGACATAAACAGTCAAGCCGTGACGCTTACAAAGGTTTTGGCGACACCCAATTGTTATGTGTTTAAGGAGTTGATACCCAACGAAGATTGGGTACAAGTTTCTAGAGATTTTCGATGGTTCTGAGAGCATTGTGATGCAGCAGGGTCAAATGTACAACCCAGCCTTGCAAATGCCAAAACCTTCCCGAGCTCCACTGTGCAAATCAAATGTTCGTTTGTCGTGGCAGACTGACAGAATATAAAGGAGAGACGAAGTATAATAACAAAAAGGATAGGAAGACCCCATCAAATCGTACAAGGATGGAACCAAACCGGTAACATGGGGCTAGGCCCCAATAGTATCACATTGGGAAATATGTCATACAGCACCTAGGATATCTGAACTATCCAAGTCAAAAGGTCTACAAACAACAGAGCATCCGAAGAAGCATCACCTAACGTGATTGCTCTCCTATGGATTGCACTAGCTAGTGCTCTCTGTAGAGCAATGGAAACACGTTGCCTAAAATAGGCTATACAGTAAGCTAAAGAGAGTGATACCCCATGTCGCCTAGTATGGTAGGCTCTCGCGCACTCCCTCACAAACATGTCGAAGTCGGTGTCCATAGCTCCATATAACTCCAAAGCTAGAGGAACAAAGAGGTGACCTCTCTGCATACCTCTATACTTGGAGACCTTTGCTCGCCGACGCCCACTCGCCGCCCATCCCCGGAGGATGGGTGATCACCCGCTCCAAACCGTGTCTCTAGTAGGATTGGTAACCACCACATCGCCCACAAAGTGACCTGAACCTCCCAAACCAAGTACAGTGTCTGCTCTAACCCTAGTCGACGCAAGGCATACCAACGCTCTCTCCATGTGAGGTATCCACCCTCCCGCGCCATAGCAAACACCACATCCCTAATGGCATCATGGGTAGTTATCCTCTGCCCTCCGAATGGACAACGAGTCATATGAAAACCTGCTGCATCTAAATTGATACCACACTCACATGTGAGTAATGAAGATGTAGATGGATGGACCAAGCCAAGACGGAACCTCATCGCTGTGGAGAAAGTAGCTGGTGCGAGTCGGAAAGCCTTGATGCATGGTCGAGCCAAGATCCACGAGCCTGCACCCTTGCCCGAACAAGAGCGTAGACGAGCTCTAGTAGTACGAGGGATGGCCGGATCCACTAAGAGTGAATGTAGAGCCTCCTGAAACTGCCGGGTCCATCAAGATAGATCAGAGACCCCTAGTCCAATCGGTAGCCAAAGAGAAAAAAGATGGAAACTCATGTCGTACCTTCCGTGGTAAAGCGTCTCTCGTATGTCGTAATAATATCTGTAAGGGAAATGATCCCGTATCGACGTGCCTCGTATATATCTCCAAAATAGGTCTATCAGCGATCACAAATCGAGAAGATAACAAAGGTGCAACTAGTGCCCAACTCGCCAAGAATGCCGCAAGTGCCGTCTCCTCCATCGATAATAAGCCTACCCCTCCACACGAGATTGGCAAAGATGTTTGTCTCCTTGCCAAATCTCCAGTCACACACTCGAATGTCCCTGGTCCGATGATGTCACCAAAGACGCCCATGATCCTCCTATCAAAGGCGATCAAACGTGATATGAATGTAGGTGAAGGAGGAACAGTGCGAAGAAGATAGGTGGGTCGACGAGCAATACTAGATGATAGTATACCAAACGCCACCTGTTGATCCCCTAGTAGAGGAAGGTCGTCTACATGCAAAACATCCTCGACCAATGCAACGTCAAGGTAGCGTGAAACAAAATCCTCAGACCCTACTGACACTCCTAGAATATGTAAGCCATCTGCCGATATCATACATCCCTCTGGAAGCTGAAGATGAGGCGGAATGCCCAAAGGAGACCAAGCCCTGCACTTTGACACCTTGACTCTCAAGCCTACAAGATGAAGCTTGGTAGTCAAGTAATCAAAGGCCTACCTAATGCTGTCTACATGGCCCACAATGTGTGTATCATCCGCCAAGGAGAGGAACACACAACCGGGCACGGCCAAAGCAGTAGACACAAGAGCTCTGTAATGAGCCATGGCAAATAAGGGTCCCCCCCAAAGGATCCCCTGTCGAAGTGCCGGGCGGATCTGTAGAACGGTGACTCCCTCCTCAGAAAAGCCATGCTGATAAAATAAAGAAGAATGAAGATTGACAGATAGGTTTCTTTAACTGTCAGTATTTATTAAATGTTTCACCTTCTTTCAGCTCCACTAATGCCAATATGATCATTTTTTACCACAAGCAGGACCGATATAAACGGTGATTCATGGGATAAAAAGATCGAAGAGCAAGATTTTTACAAGTGGAAGCTGGATACTATGGCGCACAAGACGAATCTTTCTTTTCGAAAGCAACCATCAATTAAATGGATCTGAATGGTATTAGATGGAAGAAGACGTGCCAGCCACAAGTGTGGGTAAGTTGAAAGGTAGGTTGAAAGAGACGGAAACAACAAGCTCCTAGAATAGGACAACAACCACTTGTAGTCTGCAATAGATGTAATCAAAAGAGTACCAAGTAAATATAGCAAAAAGGATGGGAAGACCCCATCAAGTTGCACATGGATGAAACCAAAGGGGTAAAATGGGGCTAGACCCCAATAGCATCACAATGGGAAATATATCTTGCAACACTTAATATATCCAAACACTATTCTATCCAACATATCACTTAATTCTACCGCAACGTCCGCAATAGTAACATGGTACTCCCGAACCAAGTATAGGTATATCCTAACCTAAGTCGACCGTAATGCATACCAACACTTCCTCCATGTGAAGTATCCACCCTCTTGTGCCATAGCAAACACCACATCCCTAATTGCATCATGGCTAACTATCCTCTGCCCTTCGAATGGGCAACGAGTCATATGGATCCATGTTACATCATTAGTGCTATGTACAAAGTATGAATTTATGTCACCAAACATTATACCCGAAGTAATAGAGATGTAGTTTGAAGACCAATATTGTCTCTAGAATTAAATCTCCTTAGGTGTTCATACCGAAACTCATGATAATCATCCATATGCTTTGTAAGTCCCGGTTGGATTGGTTTGACCTCTTTGATGGATATTTTTGAGATGGAGTACTATTATTTATGTCTCTTGTGATTGATATACCTCCATATTGACTTCCTATTTGTGCACCATGGTTGTTTGTGTTGATGTTTTATTGTTTGGAGTGTTAGTGCTAATGTGTGATGTCGATAGTGAGGTTGGATTTACAAATTAGTCAGACTATCCATGTTTCTCCTCATTGAGACAAGACTTGCGGACATGTAGACTAGCTCAGTGCCTATGGTGATGGTGGTTTCAATTTGCTCGTGTGTTAGCACCTTGTAATGCCTCAGGTACTTTATGTTGTGATTTTTGGTTCCAGTTGGGGACATGTTGTACGGTTATGGAGGTGATACATTGATGTGACAGTGGTATTTTCTAGAAGTTTCAAATGAGAGACTGCTTGGATTAGTAATGGGTGCATCCGTAGCGGAGTGCGGTACCAACCTTGATCTTTGAGGTTCACAGAAGACTCTAATTTGGTATTAGAGAGTGACGACGAAGCTGAGCTTGGTGATATTTTGGAGTATGTCTCCACATCATTCTTGTGGGACATGTACGATATCTATGGGCCACCAACTGTTCCAAACAATATTAAAGTACAATTGGTACCATTGAGTTAGGCAATTTTATACATGAGTTTGACTCATGTATAAACAACTGATGCGTAACTCTATGTTGTTTAGTCCATTTATGATTTGGAAGGGATTATTCAAGCATCTAAAGGATCCGTCAATGGATGATTATCATGAGTTTCGGTATGAACACCCTAAGAAGATTTAATTGTAGAGACAATATTGGTCTTCAAACTACATCTCTATTACTTCAGGTATAATGTTTGGTGACATAAATTCATACTTTGTACATAGCACTAATGATACGGTGGAATCTAGTCAAGTTGGGAAGAGTTCAGAGCTTAACCCTATTATGGAGTTTTTTTCATTGTTGAGGAGAGACTACCATGGGATGAGGACTGACAAGCTACGAGGCTTGCATGAGTTCCAACAAAAGACTGGGAAGAGTCTTCAAGAGGTATAACTCGAATGCGTTGGTTGATTAATATTACCCATGAGGTGATAGAGGCACAAGTTGTCCAATATTGGCATGGAATATTAGACAATGAGTTCAGACGCAAAGTGAGAGATGTCACCTTACTACATGAGACATCAGCTACGTTCGCCATAGTGTTTTCTCTTGCTAAGCATATTGAGCTCAACATGTAGAAGGAGAGAGTGGTGACGGCTAGGTTTAGCAATGATTCACCAACTTCATCAACTCCTTCATGTTACTAGTCTACAACACAAACCCGGAATGGTTATGGTAAACATGTGGGACGGTCTCAATCATTCGGACTTAGTGGTGAAAATGGGATCAAGACCATTGCTATCATTTTCAGGTCAACAATCAATTTCCGAGATGGTGTGTTGGACATGTGATGGACCACATCACAAGAAGGATTGACTTCAAGGTCAAAGAGTGGATCTAGTTGGATCAAAATCATGTGAGCATTATCACAAACATGATCATATGATTGATCAATATTTTGATCACCATCAAGAATTAAGATCAACTCAGCGATAGTTGTCATGACAATCCTTGGAAGAGTACGAGGCGTTCAAGGTGACAAGGATGATCTGTAAGACCCAGGGTTGTACATATAGGATAAAATGAAAGTATATCTAAATTGTGCCTAAGTTTATCTTAGTCATGACTATGTTTAGCTAGTTATGGTTAAGTTGGAGGAAAATATAGAGTAACTTTTGGTGTGGTAGATGAGAACTACTATTTTGTTGTTTAGTATGAGTCAAGGAATAGATTCCATCACATGGGTATCTTGACTTCCCTTGACTTGGACTAGTTTTCATTGGTTGGACTTGGTGAAGACCCTTAAATCTAGGGGCTTAGATTGACTTGGTACACTAGAAGTCAATTAGGGAGTAGTTGGGCTTCTAGAAGATCCAAGTGGACCAATTGCATGTTGCCATGTACCCTTTTCATTGGGGTTTGTGATCTCTACCTCGTTTAAACTTGGTAAGAGGAAGTTACATGGTGATTACTTGTAGTTACTAGGGTAAGATTCTAAGTAGTATAAATAGAGAGGTTGAGAAGCACCTCTCAAGTAGTTTTTCAATGGAAGTTAGTTTTGGGAGGAGATAGTGTGGTGATCTTAGTTTTAGGGAGCTTGGTTCTTGGAGATGTCATGTTCGGAGTGGAACCTTGATTCAATGAAGACTTTGATTACCAAAGTATCCCTTTCTTTTGAGTGATATCTTACTCTTGGTGATAATGTGCATAATAGAGCTTGGACTTTGAGAGTTTGTGTAAGAGTGAGCAATAGGATCATGGGCAAAGGGTGGGACTAAGTCCTTCTAGATTCATGATGAGCTTCAAAAAGCCATCGGAGGTAAACCTGAGTGAGAGTCAGCCCGGAGGTCACATTTTTGGTTCCGTTGCCGGGACCTCGCCTAGAAGGAGAAGAGATGTTTCGAATCCAGTTTATTGCCCGTGAGAGCGCAACGATGAGAACTCATATGGAGAGGACTGTGGGGGAAGAGCGAACCGAGATCATGATGCATAGTAATGTACCATTTGTGTATCCGTAGTGTTATATGATAGCCTGGAAGTTATTTTGTACATTTTGTTTACTTAAGTGTTGTTTGGGATGAGGCGAGAGTGCTATAGTATGTATTTGGGAGGAAAACTTTATTTTCCAAAGTTTTTCCGATAATTTTATTGATTTTAGATTAGTAGATGGGATACGTTTTGCACTTGAAATAACAGTCATATCATGTCTAGATCAAAAGTTATGATGTTTAGAATTTGCTAGGGTCTTGACGGGTTTTGAAAGATAGCTCTCGGGAAAAAGTGTACAGAGCTTATCAATTCGTGCAAGAATTGAATCAGGATTTGAAACTTTGCACGATTGTATATCAAGAGCTAAGCTACATGTGGGTCCAAATTTCGTTGAGAGATCATTTTTATAGAGAAAGTTATGATACCTGAAGTATAGGGGGGTATAAAAGTAAGCAAAACTGCTTTACTTTTCAGATTTACTTTTTCCTTGTTTATGGTCATTCCGAGAGAGTGAGTGCATGAGTGTTTTGCATAGTGAGGATGACTTGACACTCATTGGAAAATGGGAGATCAACCTCTTTGGAAGATCCGGTTATCTAAGATACCTCAAGGGCTGGACGTGATTGTTTCAGCGGATTCGAACACGAGGGAGTTCAGAGTGGAGTTTGAAGAGAGGACACTAAAAAAGTTCCCCGAGAGCGAAACGTGAGAGTTGCTTCTATTGTGGAGAGGAGGGACATAAGCTTGTGAGTTGTCCTTTGAGGACGAAAAGATCGGAGGTTGAGAGAGAGACGAAACGTGGGAGAGCTAAACCTTCATCTGGGACCATCATCTCCCCATGAATCCAAGAGTGGAAACTATTGTGAAAATTGTGGAGTGACCGGACTTCCCTTAGGACACGAGTGTAGTGGCGTGAAAGCTCTGTTGGAGTCACTAGTGGAGGGCTTTGAAGATAAATTGAGTGCAGATACCGAAAAGTTGAAATCTCCAGGTGGCTCAAGTTCTAACTGAAGATGGAGATCATTTTCAGAATGATCGAGAAGATGTCGATGAGGGTAAGGTTCATAGTGTGTTTAGGAGAGGAGAGAGCCATGACAATCTTGGACCAACCAATTCCGTTCATTTTGCCATTGATGAATTACTCTAGAATGGAGCTAGTTTTGTTTGTGTTGTATTACGGAGTCCCGTATAAATTTCCAACAACATCGACAAAAGGAGTTGGAAATGGGGAAGCTTCCGGTGTTCTATGGGAGAGAGAAAGAAGATGTAGAATCTTTTGTGAGAGACTTCAAGAGGGCATGCATAGGAAACAATGAGAGAAGGAAACCCGAATGGGCTATCCTTTTGCCCGACTTCTTGGAGGATTCTGCATTGAAGTGGTACAATGAGTACAAGAAGGAGCATGTGGAGGAAGACACTTGGGAGAGTTTGACGGAGAATCTTGTTGAAAACTTTCTTCCGGATGAAAGTTACGAGAAGTTGATGTGTGAAGTCACCTTTTTGAAGCAAGGAGAGAGTGAGAAAGTGAGATCATACGTAGAGAGAACGGAGAAGCTGGAGTCATGCTTTCGTGTGGTGTTGAGAAAGAGTGGAGACGAGGTCGAGCCAACCATGGTGGGGATTGTGGCGATGTTGACAAAGAACTTCATTGAGGTTTGAAGCCTCAGATTCAAGCAAGGTGAGATATGAAAAGCCCTCTTCTAAGGTTGAGGCTATTCGCATTGCTATTCGAATGGAGGAGAGCCTAGAAGACGATGATTCTAGCTTGGTGGCTAGAGAAGCATCACCACTGTTGTGGTTAGAATGGCAACTCCTCATGTTGTTGTTGCGCCAAGAGTAAATTCTCCAAGTGGTAGACTTGCACCATGAGTTGAAATCTATCACGTAAACACTCGCGATCTCAAGATTAACGTAGTACAACTATGGGAGAGGAGGAATCAGAATGTGGGGGAGGATCTAGAGGGTATGGGAATTATCCTCCAAAAGGAAATCCACCACAAGGGAACTTCACAGTTTCATGCTTTAGTTGTGGAGGCCCTCATTTCCAACTAAATTGTCCTAATCCTCGACAACATGATGGAGTTAGACACAACAATTCTACTCCTGATCCAAGTCAATCAAAGGATAAGGGAGTAGCGTCTATTGATGTGTTTCCTCATCAGTGCACGTTTGAGAAGGGGAGAGAGCTCTATAAGTTCAAGAGTTGATATTCTTGCACACGAGAAGAAGAGAGCAAGATTTGCAAGAGGAGTCCATCTCAATGGAAGATCAACCAAGCCGGAGCACTCGATCCAAAGTGGTGTGAGTCAACCGAGAGCACCGAGAAAGAAGTTGGGAATGGATGATTTCTCCATTTCATCTACCCAAACTTCAAATACGACGTGGTGGAGGATGTGGGGGAATCAAAAAGCCAATATAACCGTTGGCCAATTGATTGCTCTAAATCCTACGATAAGAAAGGAGTTGAGGGGAGGCTTAAGCTCCAAAAGGACCAAGAAGTTTACGATCCAAGGGGAAAGCTTCCATGGCGAATGTTGGAGTAGGAGTGGTGGATGCCGCTGCCTCGGAGGTATGCACTCAAAGCTTCAAGATTGAAGTACGATTAATGGACGTGATGTTTCGGATGTACTAGTGGATGGTGGATCTGCGGTGAATGCCATGTCGAACGTTTGTTGAAGAAGTTGGGGATGAAGCTTTCAAGACCTTCCAACATCATTGTTGGGATGGCCAACAAGCAAAAAGGTGCGACCCATTGGAGTGGTGGACAAGGTGGTGGTAAGTGTGATGGGAGTTCAAACCTTGTTGTCCTTTCAAGTGCTTGAGGAGGCTAGCTACGACTTGTTGTTAGGAAGACCTTGGTTGAGGGCCGTGGAGGACAACTGATCGGTGGCATAAGGGTTACCTTCAGATAGGGCCGAAAAACCATCGAGTGAAGGTCCCTCTCACAAGTGGCGGAGGAGCGGTCTCGCACTCGGATAGACCTACGAGTGATTACTCGTAGTCCGAGAGTGAAGAAAGTGGTAGTTTTTCAGAGGTTGACACCAACATGTCGATCGATGAGGAGACATCATCTGAAGATACCTCGGACGATGATGTTCAAGTTCAAGTTCTTGCTGCAATGGATTTACTTCCTAGGCCGGGGGTGGTGAAAGATCCCGACAAGATGAAGATGAGTAAAGATGAGATAACTCGACGGCTCTCCACTCTCAAGTTTGGTCCCAAGGTTACTATGGAGGAGAAGTCAAGGTTCTTGGATATATTTCGAAAAATATATCCATGTCTTTTTGCCTTTAGCTACAAGGATTTGAAGGAAGTAACCTTAGAAACTCATCGCATTGAGTTAGAGGAGAAGGCTCGTCCAAAGACGTCGAAGCAACGTCGGATAAATCCACCAACGGGCCGTGGTGGTCAAGGAGAGGAGATCGACAAGCTAAAGGATGCGGGTTTCATCTATGAGGTAGAGAATTCTGAATGGGTTTCTCCTATTGTGATAGTCAAGAAGAAGAATGGTAAGCTACGTGTATGCGTAGATTACAAGAAGTTGAATGTCTTTGTCACAAAGAAGGATTACTATCCTTTACCTTTCATAGATGAGATTCTAGAGGAGGTGGCAGGTCATGAGTGGTATAGTTTTGGAGATGGTTATAGTGGTTATAACCAAATTCAAATTGCTCCCGAAGATCAGCTCAAAACCACTTTTACCACGCCATGGGGAACTTTTGCCTTTAGGGTAATGCCCTTTGGTCTATGTAATGCTCCAAAGAACTTTTCAGAGGTTCATGAACAAGGTGTTTGAACCTTTTATTGGGAAATTTGTGCGAGATTTCATAGATGATTTTTGTGTATACGGGAAGAAGGAGGATCATTTTGATCATTTGATCAAAATTCTACAACGGTTGGAGAAAGCCAAGGCCTCGCTCAATCCAGAAAAATGCATTTTTGGATGTGAGGAAGGTTTGTTGTTAGGGCACATCATCTCCAAAGATGGTATAGCGGTGGATCCGAAAAGGTGAAACGCATCCTCGACTTACCTTTTCCCGGTGACGTTGACCAAGTTGAGGCGTTCCTTGGAATGGTGGGATACTATCGACGGTTCATCTTTTCCTTCTCCAACAAAGCTTATGCCTTGACGGTTTACATGAAGAAGGGGACGGATTATGATTTAATCCTCAAGGATGGAGAGGCACTGCATGCTCGAACTTCTTAAGAAGGCGTTGGTAACGGCTCCTATTTTAGCCAAACCAAATTGGGGTAAACCTTTCATTCTCTACACGGATGCATCAAACATTGCTATAGGATGCACTCTAAGCCGGTTAGATGAAGATAGCCATGATCATCCAATTGCTTATGCTAGTAGACGGATGGTGCGGTCGAGAGAAATTATTCAAAGGATCGAAAGGGAGGCTTTAGTCGTGATCTTCTCACTCAAGAAGTTTCGACACTATCTTTTGGGAGGGAAGTTTACTATCGTTATCGACCACAAGGCTTTGAAGTACATTTTCAACAAGCCTAATGCCGAGGGTAGGATAGCCGGATGGAAGTTGTTATCGGGCGGAGTTTGATTACATCATTGAGGATCGACCGGTAAGAAACATGCCAATGCCGATTTGATGTCTCGAAAGCATACGATGAGGAAGGAGATCAACCAATGGATGATACATTTCCAGATGAGGATTTGTTGATGATGGACACCATAACAAAGGTACCGGCTGAAAACAAGGGGATATGGGATTTCATCTCGAGGGAGAGTTTCCCAAGGCATGCATTCACGGGAGAGGAATGCATTGGTGAAGCGATGTGAACCTTATACCATCATAGAGGACGTGTTGTTTCATCAAGGAGCAGATGGACTACTCGGAGAAGGGTTGTTGGAAGGAGGAGTCAATTCAACTTATGAAGGAGTTTCATGAAGGCTCGGTATGTGGAGGACACTTTGGCAGGAAAGGTAATCGCATTTAAGATCCTAGATGCGTGCTATCATTGGAAGGGCATTTTCAAAGATTGTGTGGAATTTTGCAAGAGTTGTGATGTGTGTCAAGCTTTTTTTGCTAAAAAGTCCATGAAAACCCCTCCTTTGACATCAGTTCCTATTTTAGGTCCTTTTTGAAAAGTGGGGAATAGATTTTGTAGGACCCTTGAATCTTACTCCTCGGGGTAACAAGTTCATTGTGGTAGCTACTGATTATCTAACCAAGTGGGTAGAAGCTAGACCTCTAAAATCTACTAGTGAGGAAGAAGTGGGTAGATTTCTATATGAGAGGATAATAACTAGATTCGGATGCCCTCTAGAAATTGTATCTGATAGAGGTGGTGAGTTTGTTGGAAGCATTATACAAGCCATGCTAGGTCATTTCTCCATCAAGGCACGGGTGACTACTTCCTACAAACCAAATGCTAATGGGTTGGCAGAGCGAACCAACTATACGCTTTGCATGATGTTGGCCAAGGATGCAGACATGGACGGAGCAAGCAAAATTGGGACAAAAGGCTGCATGCTATCTTGTGGGAGTATCGGACGACTTGGAAGACATCAACAGGGTACTCACCTTTCCGTATGGTATATGGTGTCGAGTCAAAGCTTCCAATTCAATTTGATTTGACGACCTTCTTAACTATCCAACGGAAGTTAAAGAGGAAGAATGGAGTAGAAGCTATCAAATCAAGATGTCAACAACCGTTGGAGCCGGAGGAGGCTCGATTTGTGGGCCATGGTGCGTGTGGAGCGGGCTCAACAATTGCAGAAGAAGTATCATGATAATCGATTTGGGGACGAAGAAGATGAAGATTTTCAAAGAAGGTGATTGGGTAATGCTTTACGATTCCATTAGATATAAGAGAGCAAGAAAGAAATTTCTTCCAAAGTACTTTGGTCCTTTCATAGTTCACAAGGTGTGTGGGGAAACTTTACTTACGATTTGAAGGAGTTGGGAGGACGACATTTTGACCGGTGAATCACGACAAGTTGAAGCCGTTTCATCGACGATCAGATTCTTTCACTCCGAGGACGGAGGAAATCTTGGTCCGGGGTAAATGTAAGACCCGTGGTTGTACATATAGGATAAAATGAAAGTATATCTAAATTGTGCCTAAGTTTATCTTAGTCATGACTATGTTTAGCTAGTTATGGTTAAGTTGGAGGAAAATATAGAGTAACTTTTGGTGTGGTAGATGAGAACTACTATTTTGTTGTTTAGTATGAGTCAAGGAATAGATTCCATCACATGGGTATCTTGACTTCCCTTGACTTGGACTAGTTTTCATTGGTTGGACTTGGTGAAGACCCTTAAATCTAGGTATTTAGATTGACTTGGTACACTAGAAGTCAATTAGGGAGTAGTTGGGCTTCTAGAAGATCCAAGTGGACCAATTGCATGTTGCCATGTACCCTTTTCATTGGGGTTTGTGATCTCTACCTCGTTTAAACTTGGTAAGAGGAAGTTACATGGTGATTACTTGTAGTTACTAGGGTAAGATTCTAAGTAGTATAAATAGAGAGGTTGAGAAGCACCTCTCAAGTAGTTTTTCAATGGAAGTTAGTTTTGGGAGGAGATAGTGTGGTGATCTTAGTTTTAGGGAGCTTGGTTCTTGGAGATGTCATGTTCGGAGTGGAACCTTGATTCAATGAAGACTTTGATTACCAAAGTATCCCTTTCCTTTTGAGTGATATCTTACTCTTGGTGATAATGTGCATAATAGAGCTTGGACTTTGAGAGTTTGTGTAAGAGTGAGCAATAGGATCATGGGCAAAGGGTGGGACTAAGTCCTTCTAGATTCATGATGAGCTTCCAAAAAGCCATCGGAGGTAAACCTGAGTGAGAGTCAGCCCGGAGGTCACAGATCATAGAGGACCAACCCTTAATCAAATGTTAGCCCATGAGGCTAGTCATGAGATGAACATGACATCTCAACTAGAGCAGTTGGAGCATAAGATAACTAGTATCGCTATAGTCCATCAAAGGTCAGATTTTGAAGCTAGTGTCAAGTTAGACTTCCTCAGTCATTCACATTGTCTAAGGTAATGAATATCTCATCCATGGAGATGACCTAATGCAGAGTCTGAGGTGAGGATGCAAGTCAATGTTGATGACTTGGAGATGGAGCAAGTGGGATCCAACTATCAACATCATCTAAGGTATCATCTAGTGCAATATTGGGGATGGCAAAGACTCTTGTTCATTCTCCTCTCTTTTCAACCAAGGATTTATTGGCGTTAGGGGTGTCATTATCCCATGAATTACGATTGGATGCCATATTTTTTGAAAGCGAAGAGGATGTGTTGATTACTTATGGTATTAAGAGTTGATCATGGGATTAGAACAATTACTATTGGAATTTGGCAAGCTGTTGCCACTCGAATGATGGAGTTATCAGCAAGGTCAACATACGAGCGTACAAGGATGTCACCAAATACAATGATGTTGGATAACATGAGTGTCATCTTCTGTTTGGTCAAATTTTCAAGAATGATTAATCAACCTCAACGGGTGTTGTTGGATTTTTATGCACAACCTCTTGTGTTGGGTAAGAATACACAACTTGGTTTTGTTTTGCAAAAAATCAATGTGGAGAGATGTTAATTTCAAATTCAAACATCTCTTGGAGGTTCTAGTTTTGCACCGTCACTTTACATCACCCGGATGTACTTGACTGTGCAAGTGCAACCAGATCATGTCATTGATAGCTCTACAACGCGAGCACGTGTTGTAATTACAGTTTAGGGTTTATTATCATGACCAGTCTTAGTGGAGTATTGTCATCCACGTTGGATGAATCACTTGATACTTCATGTATGCAACTACAACAGTTGGCAGATCTGTAAGACCTAGGGTTATACATATATGATGAAATGTGAGTATATCTAAATTGTGACTAAGTTTATCTTAGTCATGACTATGTTTAGCTCGTTATGGTTAAGTTGGAGAAACATATAGAGTAGTTCCTAGTGTGGTAGATGAGAACAATTATTTTGTTATTTAGTAGAAATCAAGGAACATATTCCATCACATATGTACAACTTTATACATATCATTAACTAGTGCACTCCATATGAGAGCAATCACGTTATGTGATGATTCTTAGTATTTTGTGTATCTTGATTTTCCTTGACTTGGACTAGTTTTCATTGGTTTGACTTGATGAAGACCCTTAAATCTAGGGACAAGATTGACTTGGTACACTAAAGTCAATTGAAAGGTAGTTGGCCTTCTAGAAGATCCAAGTGGACTAATTGCATGTTGCCATGTACCCTTTTCATTGGGGTTTGTGATCTCTACCTTGATTAAACTTGATAAGAAAAAGTTACATGGTGGATCCTTATAGTTACTAGGGTAAGATTAGTATAAATAGAGAGGTTGAGAATCACCTTAAGTTAGTTTTGGGAGAAGATAGTTTCTTGTTTTGAAAACTTTGATTTTTGGAGAAGTTGGAGACTTGATTCAATGAAGACTTTGATCATCAAAGTATCTCTTCCTTTTGAGTGATATCTTACTCTTTGTGAGGATTTGCATCATGGAGTTTGAAATTTGAGAGTTTGTGTAAGAGTGTGCAGATAAAATGATGTTGGTGTTCCAATCAACCAGACTTTTTTGAATTCTCTACCTAACAAATTATTTTTTTTCACAAACGAACACCGTTTGAAACTTCTACGGGATTTCAAAAATCTTCAACTCTAATTTCGGACCTCTAAACGTCAAAATTTTGTAATTCTAACACTTCCAACCTTGTGTTTTTGCGTTTAATACTAAACATCATCTATGATCCCATTAAATTTTAGATCAAAAGAACACTGTATGATAATCTTATAGCTTGACGCTCATATTTTCGACCCAAAAACTTTGAAATACCAAATTTTAGACTTCAACCACTTCTGTCCAAAATCTTTTTGGTCCATCTCGATTTTATGCACCAAGGTAACTATGAGCATTGACTTACTTTATCAATTTTCAACATTGCTTACATCCTCAAAATTCTTGATTCGAATTTTAAGCACTAAAACATAAAATACAGAAATTCAAAATTGATCACACCAACTTTGAATTGACTCCACTTTTGGATAGCCACCATGGTTTTCATTACATCAATGCCATGCACAATTTTCAACAAAAAGATCAAATCTAGCCAAAACATCTTGAGAGCTTCAAGAACTCACAATTCTCATCATATAATCCAATTTGAATTTTTGAAGTATTCTTGTGTAATCTCAAAACATCCACAAGGACATTCCACTAATAACTATAGCATAAAAGAGAGATTATAGTCGAGTCAAATCCACTTTGTGTTTCAAAGACTGCAGTTTCCCGTACTAGTTACTATCCACCATAGCCTCACTTTCAAAGGCTCAACTTCAAAAAATGCATCCCAAGGAGACCTAATTTGAACTCTATCCCTTGAGCCCTTAGTCTCCTAACAGCAGTTCTAGTGCAAATGATGCTAACTACATTATTGGCTCTAATTGTTATATATACTCCTACATGTGCAAACTTATCTAACTAGGGATGCCACTACATAAGTCATGACATCCACAATGTGAGTATTATTAGCTAAGGGAACACACAACTTGACACATCCAAAAAAGTAGAGAGAAAAGCTATATAAAAGCCATGGCAAATAGGGGTCCTTTCAAAGGATCTCCATGTTGAGTAATAGCGGCACACTATAGAATGGTGACTCTCTCATGTGAAAAATCATGTTGATAGACGAGAGAAGAATGTGAACCGGAGGAAGATGGTCTAAAAAGAAGCATTTATGTATATTTATAATGCATAAATGCTTCTTTTTCTCTTTGAGTTGTTGAAATTATTTGTAATAAAATATCGACAATAATTATAAAAATTTTATCAATAAAATAATCTTTTTTTTTAGATCTAGACTCAATAAAGATCCATTAACCTCTTTAAGCTCTATAAAAATGAATGCATCTTAAGCATTATTAAAAGTGTTCTTAACGTCCACATGCACGACAACCCAATCCATATGAATATTTAGGACTACTCTAATGTCCAACTTTGTCGACTCACAACCTTACGGTATGGCGATTCCAAAATGATGTGGATACTAATGCTATAGGATCACAATAAGACCAACTAGGCACAATAAGATCTTCCCAATAGCAATCGGTCTAATGCCTTTGTGTCCTTCTCCATCGCGAGTAGCTGACTGCCATCTAACACCTTACTAACTAATAACATAACCTCCCCTCTCGCAACTGATGCAGCCACTTGAAATAACTCCATGAAACCACTAGAGGTATCATTTGCCTAAAAGCAATCTCCAAGATGCTCATATATCATCCCTGAATATGTGTGGGACAATGCATAAAGAATGGGCAAAAAGCGATCTATGAAGACATAATGGTTCCTCTAGCTCATACTCTAGGACCTTTAATGGTATTTCTTGGCCCATGGGTGGATGTAAAACGCATAAAGAAGAAATAGTCTCCTCAATAGGACTAGCCATATGCAAAGGATGAAGTGCTAGTGCGGCTATGCTATACTCCATGATATGCCCCAATATACTATACCGTCGCACTCTAATGGAATCAGAAGTATCATATGATTGAAGCTAAGTCATAATGTGTGTGGCTAGTACGGACTCCTCTTGCAATGCAGCTCAAGCCCCTACTCGTATTCTTCAAAATCTAGCTATCTGCTCCTTATGTCACGCACCCCTCCTAGTATAACGTAGCTACCATCGTGGAAGTAAAGAAAACCAAAATTAATGCTAACTCATTCATGGGATCATATGCCAATCGACCAAGTGATATATAAAAGGCATATCTAGCCTCATCATGAAATGCACGAGGAAGCCTATGGAATAAATGTGAGCATGGTAACCTAGTCTCAAAAAGCCCAGAATGGAACCTAAGTGGATAAAACTTCCATAATCCTATTGGTATATCCGGAATGATCAAGAAAGGAATCGACGTAGTCTTTATAATCTCGGAAATGACATATATCAATATGATTGTTCTCCTCATAAGCACATCTCAAGTAGTCCAATCATAATCTTTGTTCATCTTTCCAAACATGATCTATCATGCCTATAGCCTAGAGCGGTATGTGATAGACCATGTCCCCATTAGGGGAAGTGAAGCTATAGCTAGTACAAAGATAACGATAAGTTCACTTGATATTCCATCATTTATCTACTTCCACCTACAAAACCACAACTCCATAACATCCCATTTCACATGAGTAAATGTTAACTATCAAAATACTAAAATCTAAACACACTCATAACTTCCTATTCCGACCTCCATAATTTTTCAAATAGGTTCCAATAGAATCCATGCATGAAAAGGAAGAGATAAGAATAAAAAAAGACCCGATCCATATGTCTGATTTTTAAAAAATCACTCAAAATTTTAAAAATAACAAATTCACTAATATCTCTATACAATTCTCCATAGTGTTCAATTTAGATAACAATGGAATCTAAATTGAAAAACAAAGAGAATTGTCTATTTACTCTCAATTTTTGACAAAGTAGGAACCCATAATGTGTGAAAATTTAATCTTGATCTTCTAACCTAATCTCCATTTTTCTCCACTCCCATAACCTGTTCTATGACATAGATGAACAATCAGATGCAATAGATATAATGATTTTGACATGTGGATTCTCAAATAATGGATTATTGACATGTGCGCACTAAAGCTTTGAATCATATCATCGAAATGCTTGCACATTTATGGAGAAGATCTCTCCCCAGTTCACCTTGATCAATCCTCCCACAAATCCTTCCACTATCTCACCTTGTGCATATTCACATACGTGGTACTCTAGGGTGAGAATAATTGATTTAGGGTATAAATGATCTTCCTCCTGAAGTCATCCTAAATGAAATCAATCTTGAATCCATTCGATCTTTTCGTTCCTCAAGGATCAAACCATTTTGATTCATCAAAGTTAAATCATGTGGATAACGCCGATCCTTCTTAGTCAATATCATCCTTCTCCTTCGTGTAATCTCGACCCAATGCTTCATCTCACAAAAGTGCATCCCACAAAGCATGATGTCTTCTCCGCTCTATCGGATTCGCCGTCTTCTTAGCTCGAACCTCCTCATACAGCTCTAGGCACACATAATCCCATTACCATGCTAGGAAGTCTCCCCCTAAGTTCTTCAATCGTAATAACTCTTTCGCTATCCAATAGGGCTTCGGCACCAATGGTCTATATACTCCTACCGGCATCTTCCATATCGGTAGCAATTGAATAGCCTCTCTCGAGAAGGATGGATCACATGACTCCATTTGAAATTGAGAATAATTTAGTGATTTTATCATCAAGATCAAATAACTTGTTTGTGGCTAAACTTTTTATCCTATTGCATGGCATTTCTATTCAAGACTAAGTCATATTATTTCATCTAATAGTACAATGTAAATGTATTTGATTAATAATTATTTTTGAAATACATGAAAATTTAATATCATCCCTTAAACTTAAAGTCCACATGTAGAGTGATCAAGTCTCTTGATTTTCCCTCTCATTTAGATGTATCTAGATCAAAACATGAGTTCCTCGATGTTTTTCTTGTAACTGAATGTTGGAATGAATTTTTTTTCTTCTTACATACCCGAAGTGATGGATAACACATCTGAACATAAATCCCAAAATTCGCAAGCAATGTTGGAAAATATTCCAACATTACTTGCGTTTTTTGGGATTTATCATGAATTCTTCACAAGCACAAGGAGTAGCACCATATGAAGATCAAAAGTCCAATATTGACAAAAAAATATCTGAATTTTTTATTCCAACAAATTACACATATGAACACAAATAAATCATTGAACATATCTGCCTGAGTACAAAACCAATTGATACTAGATATAAATCAATGATACCTAGATCCCAACTGATACTTATTATTGTAAATTTAAATTTAAGATTAAAAAAAATAATGCTCAACAACTTAAATAATGTTTACATTGTATTTACATAAAACATATTTTTATCAAGATGCTTTACATTTCAACATCTCTCTTAAAATCTGTTGGATGAATTGATCCTTTTTATATCTAGTATCTTTGTGAACTTCTCAAAAAAAATTTCTTGTAAGAGGTTTGGTAGATATGTTAGCCACCTCATCTTCTCTTGTACACCATATTGAATGAACCTTTCCAAACTTCACTTTCACAAAGTGATATTAAATCTCTATGTATTTTGATCTTGCATGAAATACTTGATTTTTTGTGAGCTCACTAACATTACAATTATAAGTGTAAATCTCACTAGCATACACAATGTCAAATTTTTTTCTTTAGTAATTCTTCTCATATAACATTACAAAAATCTTTGTATTCAACTTTGGTTAAAAAAGTGATATTGTTGGTTTTTTTTTCTGACCAAGAAGCCACCCACTACATAGATGAAATGCATACCCTTGAAGTTGAATGTTGATTCATCACATTCCTAGCCTAATTGATGTATTGATGCATCCTATTAGCTTTAAATTTTCATAAACATCACCTTGAATGTATTGAAAACTTAAGTTTTATGTACCCTTCAAATACCTTAGAATATATTTTCGTGTAGTGTAATGTGAGTTTTAAAGATTAAACCTAAATTAAATAATCCTCAAATCTTACAATCTTGCATATTCAACCTATGAAAACATCCTTAATCTTCTTAACTTGAGTCAACATCATCACTTAATTATGCCTTCTAAGCTCAACCCCCAAATAAAAGTGAACTTTAGTTAAGTCTTTCATTTTGAATTCAGACTTCATAGCATACTTCATCTCCTTTTACTTTTTTTCATCATTTCTAATAAGTATTGAATTATAAACGAAAAAAATTAAAAATATGAATCTTTTTATTGTCTTGCACATCTACATAAAAAATTGTTCTTGTAAATCCCACACCAACTAGATACTAATCTATCCTTGTGTACTAGTTTCGAGGTGTCTCTCGTAAATCATACAAAGATTTTTTCAACTTGCACCTGTAGCTCTCATTGCCTTTGATTTCAAAACTTGTAGATTGCTTGATATGGACATTCTCATCAAGCAATCTATTAAAAAATGCATTATTTACATGCATATGACATAATCTTTATACTTAACGTGGAACAATTGGCATGCTAGTTAGTACTGTCATCATTTTTGGAATATTTATAAAAGATTCTTCCAAATCTTCATATGAAATCTAAGAACATTCTTAGTCTACTAAACTTACTTTGTATCTATCTACTCCACCATTGCTTTGTATTTCACTTAAAAAATTCATTTTTCTTTGATGATCTTCTCTTCAACATGTGTTTTGATTAAACTTCAAGTATGATTCCTAAGAATAGCCTTGTATTTGATTGTATTACCTCCCTTCATCCAAAATTTTACAATGATTCATTAATGATTACAAGTTCTTGTGTCTCATCATCTTTGTTAACTAACAACAAATGTAGCCTCTCAACGGATTATTTTAACATCTCCATATATTCTCAGACCATCAACATCATAAATTTTGGAGCATATGTCTCTTCACTCTCACCAAAATGGTGCTTGAGATACTTCTTCACTTCCATGCTCATGACTTAATGTACTCTTCCCATATATACTCATTTTCACATGATGAAATTATCCTTTTTCTTCATCACCGACTCCTTGAATGTCAATAATAAACTCTTGCAACGATAATTTTTTTTCATCAAATGTCATATCTCTATTGATGAAAATTTGTTTGGTTATGTAACTAGTATGCTTTCTCCCTCTATTTATACACAATGAAATTACATCTCATACTCTTGTCATCAAATTTATTTCTCGGCTCTTTGGGCACTACATCCAAAAATCCTCAAATGCTTGACTAAACATTTCTATTCATTGTAAGCGTCTTTAGATGTAACATCACTCTTGACACTAGTTGAACACGATATAAAGTATAAACAATGACACTTATAGCCTAAGCCCATACACTATTTGAAAGATCACATGTTTTTCAACATGCACCTTGCCATCTCCACAATTGTATGATTTCACCTTTCAAACACACCCTTCTTTTGAGGTAAATACATTGTAATTAGTTGCCTTTGAATACACTTCTCCTTATAAAAGTTTTCAAATTTGTTAAAAATGAATAGTTCACATATGTTAGATCTGATAACTTCCACCTTCGTGCTGATCTTGTTCTCCACCAAGTTTTCAACTCCAATCTGCTTCAATTTTTGATGTAAGCCTCATAAATCTAAATCACATTCTGCTTGAATAGTCAACAATCTAGAAGAAATTATTGACCCTTTCCAACGAGTTGGTTTCCAATGGATCACACAAGTCTACATGCAAAAGCTCAAGAACTTGTGTAGCTCTTCTTGCTTGATTTATAGGAAACTTTTTCCGAGCTTGATTTTCTTTCATACATTTTTCAAAGTGTTTAATTGAAATGATGGAGTTGGATATACTTAGGTTAGAGGGGTGGAAGGGTGTAACAGAGAAAGTTATTTGCTACAACTACTTGATAATGCATGGGAAAGTACAAGTAACAATACACTCATTTGTTGTCACGGTGAAATTAAATTGGAGGTAGCGCAATCTTGCGACATTCAAATACAAAATGATAAAGCTTGCAAAGGTTACATCAAGGGAATATTTTGTCACAAAGACAAGATTCCAAAGCCAAGAAAAAGCTTGAGAAAGCGTTCAGCTGATAAAAAGAAGAAGCAAGACATTTTCCCCAAAATTGCGACGTTACCACACAAGAGATGGAGGGCCCAACACCAAAACTGCAGCTCGCAAACCAATCATGACGATGAGAGAGCGCCAGACATGGAGGAAATGTTCGTCGGGTCGATGTACAAGGACATCTCTCAGCCTGGCTGGAACGCGACGACAAGGAAGAATAGACTACAAGAAACTATGCTGGAATGGACATTAAAAGAACAATCAATAGGTACAACAGCAAGCATCGGACGGTGACGGTGAGACAAAACAAGAGTTACACCCAGTTATGTTCTCCCACATGCCCGCACTGTGCATGTGGAAAATATCAAGGTATTGAAAAGAAAAAAGGAAAAAGAAACGTTTGTGAACAATGCGGAGTAGAATTTTTTGAATCTCGAATTCGAAGATATCGATATCGAAGCACCAGAGGGCTCACAAGATTCGTTACGTTCACACTCACCGCAGGGCCAGTGTCACCAGAAATGGGAAGAAGTTAGATAAGTCCCAAAAACAAGAAAGGAAGAGAGGTCAACTCAACACAAGAGTAAATTCACTCAGTCCAAACTCACGTGTTATAACACCCACAGTAACACTTGTAATCAATTAAATAGAAATCCCAAGCAGAAAACCAGGACGTTATGATCATGTGTAAAGTTTGAGGGCCCCGCTCCGTGTTCCGTTAAATAGAAAAGATAAGGAAAGAAACGAGAAAGACAGGCGGAGAGGAGGGAGAGTTAACGGTTACAGAGGGCAGCGCAGGCATGCCCGGAGAAGCGAGGGCACTAGTCCCCAGTCAGCTGGAATTTTCGACGCTGCCAAGAAACAAGAGAAGCTGAGCCTGAGCCTGAGCAGCAGCAGCAGCTCGGCACATTGCAGACGTCAATTTTTGAGAGGAGACGGAAGAAGAGTAGAAGAAGAGTGTCGTAGAAGAGGCGGAGGAGGAGGAAGAGGGCGGGGAGGACAACGGTGGTCGGCCTTCGAAATGGCACCGGATGTTTTCACTGTTCGTTCTTGGTTTCGTGAATTGCACTTCAAAGGAGGGCGCTCTGACTCGCCCTGGAGATTTGTGGAGTTTCGAGCACAATCGTGAGCGGATGAGGGCAGGCCTGTCCCCTGAGTTTGAACGGGACATTTGTTCTGTTGTCGTGGAGAGTTGGTTTGGCGGGGGGAGGTTCTGATGATTGTGAGGCTGGTTTATCTCACTTGATACGAGAAATCTGCTGGGAGAGATCCGTGGCAAGTCTCCATGATGGAGGAGAGAATGAAACTCGCAGTTCTTCAGGCGTGCAAAGCACTTCGTAAGCGACATAGGAACGAAGAAGGTGCCCATGGTCCTGCTATTGCTGCCCTCGCTACAGCCGTCCGATATCAGGTACTGTCTACCATTTGTATTGACCACTTTCTGTCGGTCTTCATCGACGTCGGTTTGTGATTCGTCCAGTTTTGTTTCACCATTTTTCTTAGCTGGATCTTGCTAGGCATTTTACGCTCGTGAATCCCATAATAGACCATTTTGGCCCTGCCAATTTTGCTAATTGCGCAGAAGAATGTTGCGCATGTTGCTGATCGCGTATGAATTCGAGTGTTGAATGTTTACAATTGAACGATCAGTGCATGCAATGTCTAACGTGATCAAGTCAGAGCTTCTGATCCTCAGACTATATTCAGAGTATCTCCTAAAACTGGTTCGTTTAGATGTTTGAAGGTAATATGCTGAAGCAATCCGATATCCTCTGTTTGAATTTAAATCCACTCTGATCGTTCATTGCCTTGAATCATTGTTTCATTCAAGTTCTTTGTGTTTTTCAATATATCTGCAATCAGCAAGAAATTCAATTGTGTGTGGTCAAAACTCTGGTTGAAACTTTCTATGCGTGATACATAACGAAGATGATGCTGCTAAAGTTGATGACTATGAGTGTATCTGTACTACAATGAGAATTATATGGATGTTTTCTCATTAGTAATGATTGTCTCTGTTTACTTCCAGAGTGCGATCATCTGGTATGTATGTAAGCTCTATTGAGTTCCACAACTGACATGAGGTGTATATGCTTCAGTGCAAAAGCATGCGATTTTAGATTATAGTACTACGATTATCGTGTTTCAACACCTGCCAGAAAAAGGCAACGATGGCTCATCCTTATACAAATTTGCACCACGTGGTTGTTGTTGAAGGATTACATAATACTGACTTCTAATGCACTGGCCCAAACACGTCATTTTAGTAGCTGCTCAGTAAGTAATTTAGGCTAAGTATCGAAACTCTCTGCAGCACATGCGTTCACTCATATTTTCAGGAACTGCCGACATGCAGCAACAAAAACATGTACATTGTTTAACAAGATATGACATTAATGTTCTTTTTGCCTTTGTTCCTGATTGTAGATTCAGTTTCGGTGACAGAAAATTTCAGATCATCAAATTAACTAAATGTCCAGAGATAAGACACACACAGACGGAAAATCCTGATGTATTTTGCCCAAATTTGGGAGATTCCGTTCTTGAGCTCGAACAGGTGTACTAAATTTGTCACGGATTGAAAGTGGAAATGTCTTTTTTCAGCTATATCTTTTAACACACAGGATTCTCTTTCTTTCAGGGGGCTGAGCTTATAGTCAAAGTGGAGCTATTACAGCAAGAACTGAATCAAATATATCGTACGCATACGGAAACAACAGGAAAACTGTTGGCAGAAAAATCTGCAAACCAAACTTTGCTCACACAACTTGCAGACAAGGATTTTCTAATCACTGAGCTCCAGTCCGAACTTTCAACGGCAAGGTGAGGAACTCTACTCAAACATTAAGTGGTGAGTAGCTTTAGTCTGGACAGGGTGTCTATACAGTACATGTATTTAACTCTTGCACTGACTCTATACGTAGAGAGCAGCGTTTCTGTGTGACGTAAACTACAATATTAATTTTATGCACGTGGAATTTAGATAAATATTAATGTAATCTTTGTAGTATAGATTACCTGAAAACTCACAACATTAGGAATGTTTTGCAGGACAAAACTTACAGAGTTGGAAAAGGAGGACGATGTTCAAAAGGAAGCTATAAAAACTTTAAATTTTGAAAGGACTGAACTCAAACTGCAGATTCTAGACTTGGAGTCGAAGCTTTCTAAAGCAGAAATGGATAACAAAATGCTTGTGGATCGATGGATGGAGCAAAAGATGCAAGACGCTGAACGCCTGAATGAGGTATACCACCACGTTCCTTTCATGCTTACTGAGGATATACTCTATGCTCCTTATCAAAAGATAACTCAGCTTCCCGGATCTGAACTAATAAATACAAGCATATCAGGTCTTTCATTGACTTTTGTGTGTGTGAGTGTTGTCAATTTATTTTACTCGAAACCTTCTCATTTATTGATTATATTTGGCGATTTCAGGCCAATGCAATGTATGAGGACATGATGGAGAGGCTGAAGTCCAGCAGACTCGAGGAGCTGGCAAGACAACAAGTAGATGGAATCGTTAGGCATAGCGAAGCAGGGGCTGAACTTTATGTCGGTTCAGGCATTCCCACACACGTTCGACACACAATACAAGCACATGAAGGAGGAGGCGGTGCTATTACATTTGAACATGGTAGCGGAGTCCTCTTAACTGGGGGTAATGATTCCGTCGTCCGACAGTGGGATTCGCAGGGTGGCACTAACCTGAATACACTTCGGGGCGCTACAGGGTCTATACTTGATTTGACTGTTTCTTCCGACAACAAGCAGGTGCTGGCAGCTTGTAGTGACCACAAAATCTACCTGTGGGATGCTCAATCAGGCCGAATAAGGCATACTCTCACTGGTCATTCTGAGAAGGTAGTTGCTATCGACCTAAGTCCAAGTGGCAACAAGAGGGCAGTGAGTGCTTCATATGACCGGACAATTAAGCTTTGGGATCTGGGCACTGGCTACGGAGTGAACACTATAGTCTGCTACAGTAACTGCAACTCAGTTTGTGTCACATCTGATGGGGCGCTGATTTGTTCTGGTCATATGGATGGAAATTTGCGTTTCTGGGATATCAGGTCAGGAAAGCTAGCAAACGAAGTTGCTGCGCATGGTCATGGCATTACATCAGTGTCTCTTTCACGAACTGGTCATACCGTGCTAACGAGTGGACGAGACAATATCAACAACATCTTTGATGTACGCAGTTTAGAGATAAGAGCCACTTATCGGTCACCCTACTTTCGAGCGGCCACAAATTGGTGCAGGTCATGCTTGAGTCCAAATGAAAATTATGTAGCGGCGGGTTCAGCAGATGGGGTTGTGGTTGTTTGGAGTAGAAAGAACAATGAAGGCGAATCTGTTCTGAAGGGAGGACACACATATCCTGTATTGGCTTGTGCATGGAGTGGCGTGGGCAAACCCTTGGCCACTGCGGATAAGAGTGGACGAATCTGCATATGGGAGTGACTTTGCACCATCCATTTGGTGACTCCACTTACCTTGTGCAGTTCCTAGTGAGTTGAGCTCCGCAGGTGAGTTTCTTTCATTCTTTTGTCCGGCACTACTTGGTGAAGCCAATGTCTACAGTACAACCGAAGGCTGGAAACTGTGCATAATAAGACAGCTTACTTATTCTTTGACAAGGCTTTGGACCTTTCAAGTGGATGTAGAAGATGACGAGGTCGAATATGTAGTTTACCTTGTCATTTGTATAATCATGGAACCTAGATAAGAGATATAATTTCCCCTACATCTTTGCACATTCTATGCATCGAAGTTTGATTTGCCGATAGTTTTGAGAGAGTAGTCAGTCAAAAACTTTGGTCGTACGCTTGGATGGAAATCCCGGCAGCTGTTCATAAAATGTGTTCATTTTTCTTGTGCATATAGTGGAGGAGCTTTGACAAGACATCCAGGTCAGATCTTTCAGCATACCCATAGACAGTAGGTTTATATTCAATGAGTTCCAAACAGCTGGGCATCATTGAGTTGTTCTGATTAGTAGAACACCTATCTCTGTTTTGTAAACTGACACAGTAGGAAGAAACACGATGAAGCTGACCTTCATCTGGCCTACCCTGCGATTGGGCGAGGTTCACCACTCTACAGAAAGTAGGTCTGTTATATTATGTTCTTTGGTCTGGTAAGTTGGCATTCAAAAGTCATTTAATAGTCGAACATTATTCAATCAGATTTCAAATGCAACGAGTAGAGATTAATCAGGTTTGGCAAACAAGAGCTACTGTTACTGTACTGAAGTGCCAAATGATTTTTATCTTAGGTGGAGTTAATTGTACATTGACGCCTTTGAGGCAAAATGTAAAGATTCGTTCGGTTGATTGATTTTGTATGAAGTCATTGTGCCAATTGTTTCAAATTGTTGCAGTCAGTTTTTCAATTTGTTTTTGTTAATAACACTGAAGGTAACTACAAAGATACCCATTCCTACATATGTTCTAGTCGATCCAAGCGTTTCTCCAAGCTGTATTAAATGAAGAAGGATATCTTGATACTGTAGAATGTAGTTCCCGTGAATTGGGGCATGATTGGAAACGCGAGTCTATGAGTATTCTATGGTTTCATAAGATATGACGTACCTTAGAGCATTAAGGAAGAACTGTCGTGTTTAAAAGATCGTCTTATCAATGATCCTTTTAAACATTGGGATTTTGTGGTGATGCGCATTTAGTACCTACACTGTGCTGCTATTCTTTTCTTCTTCCGCTATATTTATGACCCACAGCTTATTGCACACTGCTTATCTCCTACCTGCTTTGCGTGCACTGTTTTAGGGAGTTTGTCCAGATTTGTCCATATTACTAGTCGATGTCTAGATCCGGATTCTTTTCCTCAGTGTCACCTTATATCACTTCGTTCATTCATTGTCGAGTTCTTTCTTTACTTACGTTTTTTGCTGTTTCCGCTTATGCTGGATTCTGGAATCTCTCGCCTGCAAAACAACATATTTTTTTGTTTATATTTTAAAAGAAATTTTTTCCCGTTGTTTTCTCCTTACAGAGAAGCATGGTTTGTGCTCTCTATCTATTCTCTCTTTTTTACTGCATCTGGTAGGATCATATGTTTGACGACAGAAGCAAAGTAAGTTTTGCACTTCCCTTACATTCTCTCCGAATGAGGTATGCAATTGGTCGATTGTTTGTTTCTCCAGCGTCTCTTAACATTATAATGGGTTTCATGGTTAGCAGCTAACTTCGACGACACAAAACGTTGCACACGCATATTTGTGATCACAGGGTACATGACAAACCATTTAGCTTGTCATGAGACATACGATGCTGAAACTTGTAAGAGAATCTCCTTGTCCCCGTTAGTCCTCCTTCGTCTGGTACTTAACCCCACAATGTGTCTAAACTCTCCATTGTTACAACACCGTTGTGATTCACTATACAAATGGACTGTCTATCTTATCACAATCTAAAACACATCGTTTATGGACAAACGACTTTTGTCGATATACCAGAATCAGAACATCCTTAGTATTGTGCCAGCTCTTGCTCATCAGAAGATTGTCGTGGGACAGATGCACTTCGGGACCTAGCATTTGTCAGATTGTTAATGAATGATCACAGAACGCAGACGATTCCACTACATCTTGTACGCAGATCATAGCAGAACTACAGTTTACCTCCTCTATTAAGTTCCAAAGTTGCATGCGCATTGCGGTGTATAAGTTACTTATACAGTCAGTCTAATGAAACGGGGGCCTGTCCCTCACATAAATTCTTGGGCGAACTCGTTCACCGTGATTTACCCGATGATTCTGTATCACCGTTGTGATGTTGAGATAGTATAAGAGTTCTTGATTCTGTTTTATACGTCACGAGACATTCATGGCTAGCTGCCAGATGGTCAGTGACACGAGTGCTGGTGTACAGACTGCAGTGCTGGTGTACGCTGTCCTGGTTTATCAGAAGTATGAAAGTGGTTACCGTGTGAGATTCCGTGTTGTCAGTGCAATTGTACAACAAATGCTGCTCAGTTAGGAGGTCCAATGTACATACATTCTGTACTTACCACAGGTGAGAGGTACTCAGCACACTGAAATAACATCTTGCTGAAGAGTGATACTCACTACAGCTGGTTGAAACCAAGCACATAATGCGATTTAGAAGTGACCTTCGGCGGAAGAGGATAGTTGAACAGTGAGTCGATCTAAAAGGCATGCGGAAATCCTGTCCACCTAATCATCTACTTCAGAAGTAACTTATAATTTGAAGAAAGGATCAGATTTATGTGCATTTACATATGTTGAAGTTCACCAAATACTGAACAATATTCCGTGCTGCAGAGCACGGAATTGTGTTCAGCACGACATTACGACGTACACATCGTTAATTACACCATCAACTACAAGCCATCTTAAAGTGTCTAGTCTTGGTATTTTTCTGCATAATTCTAGGATCTAAGAGTCTGAATCAGTTCATTTCCACAAATCATGAGCATCCTGTGTAACTTCAAAGGAGGTTCAAAGTGGAAAGAGGTGAAATAAAGTGAACTCCTATGTGATTTCAAGGCTATAGAGTGAGAATATTATGCCAATTCTGTTGGTTTATCACCCATTCAAAATCGGGAGAAGACTACCGAAATGCCTTGAAAGTCGTTGGGAACTGCTCTCCTTTCTGAACAATGTCTTACAGTGACCTTCAATTGTAAGTATTAAAACGTCAGTGGCACAACTCAAGTATGAAAGTCGTTTGAAATATGCTTCATGAATATCCAAAAAGCGTTAAAATCTTATGGTTCATCAGCAGTTACGAATAACTAGATGTCGTTACTTGTCCTCGCTCCCCCGCCCTAAAATGATTTGATCTCGTTCATGTGCTTTTCATCAAGTGTTCCAAGTTTTCCATGTGACTGAAAGGGAAATAAGTTTGCATCTGACTAACAGCTGATGACATAACTTAGAATCAGTTTAAAAGCGGAGATTGTGATGACTCTAATGAGCAGTTTTAAGGGAATGTTAGCAACATCTTTATTGACTCGGACTCCCTCCGGCCCTTTTCAATTTGCTCGTGGACATCATGTACACCACCGTTTTTTCATAAGCCACGTTCATTATCTTATATATAGAAGTGACAGTTCTCATTTGGGAGCAATGCGTGGAGAATTTATTCTATTGCTTCTCCTTTGACGATTACATGGATTATCCACTTAAAAGTATAATGTGGAATCTAATAATGTATACATTTCGAAGCTGAACTAAACCTGCTGTAGTTAACCAAATCGTATGTATGGCATTGCCGGAAAAACTGCAAAATAACTGGAAAAGTGCATCGATCGATGGTTGTGCATGTTCATTCGCGAGAATATTTTGAAGTACACAGTCCATTAATAAAAGGGAGACCCGTGGGATGAAAACATGATGGCAGAAACCATCAAAGGAAGGAAACGACATAATAAATAATAATAAAGAATACCCGACAAAGACCACGTCGACTTACATATCACATCCAAGTGTAAAAAAACAAATGTACTAGATAAGTATTGAGCTGAATCCTTTTCTATGAGTTCAGTGACAAATGGCTTTATAATTCAAATGAGAAGAGATTCGAGTGACACACGTATGTACAAGATAATATCTATATATCCCTTTAGATGCTTTTACATGAAGTTCAACACATTTCCTTTGTACCTGTTGAATTTGGTTGACTTGATATGATCTCACATTCACAGCTTTGGGATTTGCTTGGAATCTCATCTAAATATATTTTACAGTTTTACTTGTCGCGGAGCTTGCTCCTAACACTTGGATACTTCATATCCTCAAAATCCGCATGCAGTTTACGCCAGAAGAGATTGAGTAGATTAGGCGATCATCCATCGAATGCATTAATTAGTCATTTTTAGTCAATATGCTAGGCAACGATGAAGTCTCCTCCTAACACTTGGAAGAGAACAAGCTCAAACAGTTTCAAGACATGAAACGTGAATGCCATGCCATTGTATTCTTCCCGACTCACTGTCGCAGCAATGAAAAACTAAGATAATCCTGAAATCAAACGGATTACATATCCTCCCTTCCTTGGCCACGGTCGTATGTGAAGGACTGCATGCATGTTCTCCATTCTGAAATCGAATGCGATCAGAAAGGAAAGGGCAGAAGCATCTTGTCATGGTGTTGTCCTTAGGAGGAGTGGCAATCCCATGATAGATGGATGGATGGATGGATGGATGGATCGCCATTTGACTCGCGCAGGAGCTGTTGAATTGTTCTGTTCTACGCACACATCCAACACTCACCTGAAGGTCCACGAGCAGATTTTATCTGATCTTGGAGAGCGTGTCTAATGGGAAACTTGGAACACTTTTTTTTCCAGTCCCTGAGTCGTGGACTAGAGTCTTAGAGGAGCGCTTAATTCTGATTCAGAGCAGCGAGAAACATGCACCATGGCTGGCTGGCCTTCATAACACGTGGTCAAAGTTACACATCCCAGTGGAGCAAAGGTGGTGCTTTGGGCTGACGGGTAACGTAATGCAATGTTGTGCGATGAGATCATGGGATTCAAGGAGATGAAATCTGATGAATGTGAGCAGAGGTTGCAGAGCAGGAGTGGAACAAAGGATTAGCGACAATTTGATGGAGGTGTTGAGTAGAGTAGAGTAGTTGAGGAGGAGGAGGTGTCTTTGGAAAAGCTCTAGAGGGGTTAGCTTTATGCCTCGGCAGTTGTGCGTCTAAGCATACACCCTTTAGGTGAAGAATGTTTTTGGTTCATGGATAACAGAACACAACTGCTTGCCACTAAAACCAAATCAAGCAAGGCACACAAATCAATCAATCGCCTTGTAAATACATTTTAACAAAATCTATTCATGCATGGAGTGAAAGCCCACCTGTCACCTGTCGTCTGGCCCCGTATTTTATCACTCTAAGATTTCTCTTCTTTGTACATATTCCTTTATGTTCCCAGCGGTGGGGAATTTATAGAAAGAAAATAAAGAGAAGTACATGGACGACGATTCTTGCTGTTCAAACTGAGATTTCCTTCTCGGTCATTCCTTTTTATTCTGAACCACTGACTGGGAATTGGAGAGAAGTTCAAAGGAAGTAATTTGAGTCAATTTGATTCGACCATGACCTTTTTAACACAATTTTTTGTTGAGAACGTGGATCCTGTCTTATATGCCATGAGGAGGATGCTCGTTAGCTGTGGATCATGTGTTCCTGCACTTTAGTACTTTTCACTATTCTGACTCTAGAAATAATTTTAATTTCCAACAAGTTTTTAAACTTAAACATAATATTTGACTTATAATGTTGTATTTTATTAACATTATATTGATATACATAAATTTTAACACATTATTTTGAAAAAAACATGAATTTTAAAAATCTCATGTTGACTAAATCCCAAATAAAATACTTTATAGTCTAATGAATCATATATTATATACTCATGACAACATTATCATTGAAACATAGGTCTAAAAATACATAAGGAATTTTAATTTTAATTATTTAATAAAAAATAATTTATATAAAAATTTAAACATACTCAGTGGGATTTTTTTGTTTTTTTATTGATATTCATGTCATATACATATTTTTTATAAATGATTTTTGAGTGTTTAAAGATGAGTGGAATTTCTTTTGCACAAAATGATTATTTTTTATAAGGATGTGTAATTATCTTAATTTTTCATCATACTGGATATTTTTCATGATTAATGCATGTAATAAATTTAACTATCAAAATTACTACTAACATTGTGATATGGTTATCACAAGAGTTTAGTTGATTCATAATTAGAATGAGTTGTATCTAGATATATAAAGTCTTGGTTATGAAGATTACTTTAAACTTTTTTCAGCAATAATAAATGATTTTGCAAAGAAATTATCATTTTTGTTTGTATCAATGTGTTGAAAGTTCAATTCATGTTAAAAGTTAGTTAAATGTTTGTTGTTGTGTTGGAAGCTAAAATTTATGGATTAAAATTAAACATTTCCATGCAAAATTTTAGATAGGAGGAACAAAAAAAGGATTTTTTGGGGGATTAAATTAGCAATGTAGATATTTATAATCAATCAATTAACATATTCTAGAAATAATATTTGAAGAAAAAATTTTAAAATAAAAAAATCATATCACTGAATTAGATTAAAAAAATGTATTATTTTATCAATAAAATATTTTTTAAATAATAAAAAATAAAAAATTCAAAAAATTAGTATATACAAATATTTAATATATCAAATATTTTTTATTATATGCAATAATCCACCTGTGATCCATTTCATATTTTTATATTTTTTATTATAAACGCTCATGACTTGAGATATTGTGTAATCAATATATCAAAGCTTGTATGCTACAACTTAGTTTGTTCATAATCCACATGTGATCCATTTCATAATTTTTTTTTTGAAAGTTAATTAAAAAATTTGATTATTTTCCAGGGTTCATTTTGATCTTAATATGCATAGAAGTCTTATTTTTTCATACTGGATATATCTTAATACTTGTATCTCACTTAATGTGCAATCACATCAGGAAATATATATTATATTTCATAAGTGAAAACTAATGATGTAAAATTACCAATGAAATTTTAGGTCACTTTTTAAAATCTTCATTGAGGTTGTTTAAATAAGTGATTACACAAGATACTATCAAATTAAGATAATAGTAAGCTTCATCATTTTGTGTAAATTTTGGACCTTTTTTTGAATTAAACATAAAAAATAGCTGAACATTTTTATTGCACACATAGAAACCAACAATAGAAATACTTCTATTGTTTCAGGAATATTTCTATTTCAAGATATTAAAGTATCATACAATGTAATGTGACACCTTTTTGTTGAAATTTTTTCTTGTCCATTTTAATATGACTTCATTTGTTGACACAATGTATGTGCATGCATATAGTTGACATTTAGACAAAAAAAATATTCTTAATAAAATCAAAATGGTAAACCATATAAATAAAAATTTTCAAAAAAATCATTTCCACGCATAGATTTTTTTCCATTGCATTACACATATGTTAACATTCAAAAAATTCATTTTTCTTCTTAGTACTAATGATCCAATCTTCAACAACCCCATATCATACTGCACCATTAAAAAAGACACAGTAAAATAACAAAAGGAATAGGAAGACCCCATCAAATCATACAAGGATGGAACCAAACCAGCAATATGGAGCTAGATCTCAAAAGCATCACACTGAGAAATATGTCTTACAACATCTAAGATATCCGGACTATCTATGTCAAAGTCTACAAACAACAACAACATTCGAAGAAACATCACCTAACGTGATAACTCTCCTGTGGATTGCACTAGCTATGCTCTACATAGAGCACTCGTGCTCTATGTAGAGCAATGGAAACACGTTGCCTAAAATAGGCTTTACAATAATCTAAAGAGAGTGATACCCCCTACTGCCTAGTATGATAGGCACTTGCGCACTCCTTCACGAACATGTCCAAATCGACGTCCATAGCTCAGTATAACTCCAAAGCTAGAGGAACAAAGAGGTGACCTCTCTGCATAGCCCTATACTTGGAAACCTTGGTTATTGCCGCTCCATTCGCCGCCCATCCGCACGAATACAATTTTCACATCCGGATTGAACTTAAATGTGTAGTTAACTTTCAAGCCATTATGCTCCATCACGATCATTGGGAAGCCCATCAAGTTCTTGGATGGCCAAGATTTGTCCAACCTCAAATTCCAATTATTTTTCTTCACAAATCAAATCATTTTGCAGAGGAATCTCCAAAACTTTTCGTGTAAAATCCTGTAAGTGTTCAACTTGATACATTTATCATCCGTAGCCATGTGAACTCGATATCGTTGAACATATTGCTCACGATACACAGAAACAATAGCATTTTGGTCGATAGTTAAAAACACTGGCATAATTGTAATATCTGACCACTTCAAAGGCAATGTACTTTGAATCTGCTGTATTTATACGGAGGAACGGAGGGTGGGAGGGCTGAAGCCTTACATTCTTCGGAATATTACTTATTGGTGACAATTCTGGTGGCAAGAATCTTCTTTTATACCACAGGACCTGGGGCACAAAAGAATATTCTTTACCCCGTGTAAATTCGTTTTTGGTGGCAACTCGCAGGCCGTGCAAACAGTTCCTTGTTACTGGTTCGTAAGTTTTTTTCATTTCGCTCCTACATTTGATGTTGGAAAACATTTTGCACCTCATGACTATCATTCTTCATAATAAGTTAGGAGAATCTTTCAGCGCTTGTCGTTGTACTATTATCCTTACTAAACGAGAACGTAAGGTTAGAGTTCATTAGAGTTCGTTTTTTGTAGTATTTCCAAAAAACTCTTTCCCCGGGGTGTTCATTCAATGCCGTGCCTTGAATTTGGTGCTTGTTTTGAGCAATAAGCTCCAAGCTAAAATTACGTTCCTCTTTGACCCCACTTAGTATCAACCTATTTTTTATGAAGCATCCATCCTTTAGACATTCTCGTAGAAAGGAGTATAAACCAAGGCTCAAGCCCCAAAGTATGGACCCCATTAAATCAACTTTGGGGCATCCAGTCTCGAGAATAGAAAAATGTAAATTAGAATCAAACTTCTGCCAGGAGTACTGCAAGTATTCAAGAGTAACCTTCTGCTCGACACAAAACGATACATCATGAGATGATCTCAATAGAAAAGAAATGAGGAGAATTTTTTTACAATATTGTAATCGTTGTCTACAAGATTAGAGTGGATCCTTCCAGTTACTTCATTCCTTGTGTGTTCCTGTAGTCAACTACATATAATCCTTTTTTTTTGCCGCGAAGGGAAGTGGTTATCTCTCCTCGTTGCAGTACCAATTAGTTTTCAACGATGATGGTTCTTCCCTCTTTCTCGATTCTTGCAACTTCTTAAAATAATTGGGAAAAATAAGTGCATATCATTTTGTGGAATCGGTTGATAACCTGATCTGTTTCTGGTAGCAGACAATATGACAACATATCAAACATTATCACATGGGCTCACTATGTGTTGTGCCTCCGGAAAATAGTGAACTGAAGTCATGGCCCGGAGTGTGCAACCATTCTTGTTTTTTCCTTTGTTTGTGCATTTCAAGTAACGGAAATCCATAGTGTAATGTTGTTTTATAACTTTGCACATCTTTCTGGTCAAATCTGTCGAAATTCCCCTCACAACACGGAGAATATAAAAATGCACTTGCAACTGAACATTTCTTCGATAGACAAATAAATAAATTCTTATGATCCACTCTTCGATACTTTCATGATGTCTGAGAAACGACCAATTTATAACTTTGTATCCTAGGTTTGCCAGTAAGTTTGAGAAATTACATTACACTGAGTGTACGTAACAGATTCTGGGTAGTCCTGATTCACGTGACTGTGGGTTGTCATAATTAGTACATCTGATACGGTAACATGCAGTACTTCACCACCCTTTCTGGGCATTAATCACGACACTCTTAACGTTATTGCATGTTTTCCACACTCGTTTGGAAGGTCACATTCTAGAGGTGTTCCAAACCAAAATTACAGTTGTGGAACAGAAGAATTTGGAATGCTTGAAACCGTACATAATCAGAGTTTGTTGATCTTCACTGATCAATGTTTATGCCCAATGAAATGGTCTAACCACGTGGAATAAGAATGTATATTGTTGAATTACAGTATATACGTATTCACTACGATCCACACCAATAAAGTGTACCAAAATTGTATTTATCTTTTGATATTTCAGAGCATGTTTCAACCCGGAAACATTCGCTCTTACACACATGCCATCCTCTTTCACTCCCTGCTTGGAAGAGTAGGTTCACGAGTCAACTCACAAACTAGGAGTTTCCCCAAGATATGCCTGGCCTGAAACTTGAACACAGACAATTGCTAGATAACTGTGCTACCTAGCGAAATGGAGTGTCTTGGTAAAAATAATGATAATAAATAGTACTCATCTTTTGATGATTTATAACATATTTTAGCCTGGAAACATTTCGTCTCTTGTTAGTGTGTTCATCAGATCAGCTATCTACGAGGTAAATTTCTTTCAACCTTGTTTCTTCTTGTTGAGAGGTCCGATCATACCTTCCAACGTTGTCCAAGGTGCAGCGCACCACAATATATGTAAAATATTTACGAACCCTGTAACTCTTATTTATGTATGTGTATAATATATAGTCTTTATATTAAGAGCTGTTCCCGAACATCAACGGTCCTGGCCATAAGTGTATTTATACAGTTGGGATAGAAGAGGGATATCTGATCACCCTGTGTGCAAACTTCAAAGGGACCAACTTACTACGAGGTCAGAAGTAGAGTCGTACTGTACAGTTCATAAAATAGAACAACCACAGTCTTCATACACCTACTGCACAGTGCATGCTACAGTCCCATCTTACCGTTGCATGATCTTGTGGGCGACGATGAGTGACGTGGTGGGAAACAGTGAAGGGTGAATTGGAGTCACTCGGTGGACACCGTGCAGATGTGGACCATGGCGGGCAGACGTACCTACCCCAAACCAGCTACCACGTACAGCTGGACTGACCCACTCCACCTGGAGCACCACGACAGGCTTTTGTAATTTTTCGTGTGAATATGCGCGCAGTCAGCAGACCGGCATCGGCACCACAACGTGACTGCATTCCAGCTCATGCGCGCGTCAGCTTCTGGCGTACTACAGTTCGGTCCTCACCAGACGGGGTGGCAGCGTCTTTACCTGATGGGCCCGGTCCAGCCAGTCGGAATGTCTTGCGACAACCCCCTAGCGCACGGGCTTCGTGAAGCTCTAAACGACAAAGCCGCAGTGCCGTCATTCATTGATGATACAACCGGCAGAATACAGTCCTACTGTACGATCCCCGGACTGCCGTAGTCACTCTTTAACTCTTCACGGGATCCGCAATACAGTAAACTGCGCTGCTACCCCGCCCCACAGTACATGATACGAACAATGTACTATTATTGGTTGTACGTGGTTGTCCATTAACTTCTCCTTCATCCATTAAATCGTGACCGACCGTTTGCTGGGCACTGCATGGCTTGGGATGTGGTCGTAGGCTTTTAGCTGAAGGAGGAGGAGGAGGTGTGCAAGCCCATCCTTGATCGATCCCTCGCATGAGTATCACTCCATCATGCGGGCATTGGGGACTAATATTAAGCAATACAGGAGACTTAAAATAAAATAAACTAATTTTATTAAAACAAGACTAAAGCCCGCCCCCCGAGGGCACTTTGGAAAAAGACCAAAGCTCCTCGGTAAATTTTGACAAATTTACCGAGCTGCTTGAGTTACCTCAAATGAGTTTACACTCATTTGGGTCCTTATGACTACAGTATATTTAGTCAGTGTGCATGACATTGATCTACACTGACTAAAAGTGATATACTGATAAGGAGCTCAAATGAGTTGAAAGACTGGATGCTATACAAAGGCGGCCATTATTCGCACCTGAATCACAGCACAAGCAGCGTTATTTCGGCAGTAGGGTCTGCGATCGCCTCGTAAACCCGATTGGTTCTTCAGGTCAATCCTCAGCTGGAGGATCTGATTAGTTCATGATAGTGTTTAGTGGTCTAACACTGATTGAGTTCGCACACTGATGACGCATTAGCAGTAAATACGGAATTCACTAGACATCCACAGTAACGAGCTTCTGTATGTGCTTGCGTAGAAATCGGAGTGAAGATACCGCTGAGGCAAACACAGTCGAGCGGATGGTCAACTGAAGCCCTCTCATAGGAGTCTCTGGGGCTAGATAGAACCTTCATCTCAAAGATGCAACCAACGCTCTTTGCAATGCTGTAAAATTTGGATGCTTCAAAGAGATAGAGAAAGTATGATTTCGTGTTTCATACGCAGCAGACAGTTCCTCATGAAATCTCAAATTAAGAACTCAAACTCGTTCCGCATCCGCGTAGAACAAATGTTGTGGTTCAAACTGGTTTGCGCTCAGAAGCACAGACTGCAGTGCGGGGCAGGGGGCAGGGGGCATGGGTGACGGAACGAGTTCCAGGCTTCCAGGCGGGCCTCCCCCTCCCTCTCCCTCTCCCACCCGCACGTTTTTCTACCTTTCCCCCGGCGCCTGGGGCCGGAAGGGACACCCCTCGGGACACTGAGACCGAAAGCATGAGAGCCGGGCTTACTTCTCTTATGGACGGCGTGGAAGAGACGCAACGGCTCGCGACTCGTTCTGCCAAAGCTCTGACTGCGAGGCGACGATGGCCGTTGATCGGACAGCCGGAGCACAGCATTGGGCTTAGAACGGTAACTGGGCGTTGAGCACAGCGGAGATATTCCAGCCTTTAGCCCAAGGCATGGGCATATTCCGGAGTGTGCTGACCATGAGCCCGTGCAGGCTAAGCACGCACCCAGTGTCACACACGACGAAGTCGTGCGACAAGACAGTCCGTGTCTTGCTGGAGATGTGGTCTGCTTCAACGTCGAGATGTTGTTTACGAATGGTTGGCGGAGGGGGATGAAGGCTCGCAGGGAACCAAGTTCAGTCACCTGAATGTGCTTCAGTGCAGAAGCCCCTGAAAAGATGCGCAAAAGTTGTGATGGTTCAAATTCAGCACAAAAGGTTGTCCTTCCAGTCCACTCGGAGGAAAGAGGCGAAAAGAAAAGCAAAGCTCAGAAATTCCACAGGTTGAAGGAGGAGTCGCAAGGATTCCTCGAGGTGTTAGTCCAATTGCAGAGAAGAAGAGATGCCTCTGAACTGCTGCTGGCTGCTGTGCGTGCAATTGGGCCAGCCAGCAAACTTTTCTTTTACTTTGTCATGGCAAGTGCTTCATGTAGCAGGGTGGCTACAAGATTACCTACAACATTGCGTATGAATTCGCGTCTTAGCACTCGACGTCATGAGGGCTCGTGCATTGCCAGCCCAGCGCAGCCCTTGACCCTGTTTGATATATAAGCTCTTCATCCCTAGAACGAACGAGAACAAAAAGAAGATGGAGTTATTTATTGTCATTCCTTTGCTTCTAGTTCGGCTGACGACAATCGTAAGGAAGATGGGGATGTCCTAAGTGTCAAAAGTAGACTCCCTGAGTTTGGGTCGTGCTTTCGGAGGATGCCAGATTCGTAGGACTAGTATAGCAGACTGCAGCGTAGACATGCAGATTTGCCCAGCCAGTGCACATTCTTCACCTCCTTGTTCTTTGACTTTCGGCCTCGAGCTTTGTGCTGACCGATGTCCCCTCGTGGGCCCTGCAGGGCTGGCCATTTCCACCTCCCTTGGACCCTTGGACATTTGGGCAGGCATCTTTTATTTTGCTCGATGCTTTGGTACATAAGCATTTAGCTGCATAGCTCTAAACGGCCAGAAACCAGGAGGTACCCAGGTGTCATAAGCCTTTGGACATAGCTCCCACATGCAAAGGGAAAGGGAATTTAAGGAACTCGCAATGCAATGTTTTGTTCATCCCGCATTCATGTTCCGCATTTCATTTGTGGCGCTCTTTCAATCTCTCTTCTCGATCTTCGAGTCGAGAAAAGACAGGGAGGGAAGATGCTACATCACCAAGCTGCCATTCCAGGATACTAGGATGCTATCAGTTTTGTAGTCGGCTATATATACTGGTCCCGTTGTACTTTGAACACCTGTCACAGGGGCCTGACCTTGAGTATTTTATAGAAAGCAGATGAGAACCTTCGGTTGAGGTTTAGAGACACCAGAAGAGAACGAGGCAGTGTTTTTGTGGACAAGAATTCCTCACATGACATGATACGTGTGGACATGTGGCTCACGCATTGAAGGCGATTTTGAAATTGAAATATTGCAGAAAAAACAGAATCTGTGGAAATTGCATTTCGTGTCTTGTGGTTGGGAAATTTCCAGCGCCAGGCAGTGCTCAAAATGCGAAACCCTCTGAAGATCCCAAGTGTCATTTCCAGAAAAGGCCATGATCTCGAAGAAGAAGACCGAGCATCGACATACAAACATCAGAACCTACTCATACAGCACCAAATTCCCAGCCTTATCCCTCCCTTCATTTCTCCCTGCCTGCTTGCCTGCTTGCTTGCTTGCTATGGTGCTCTTTTGACTTGGCCACGGCAACGAGAAAGCACGTGGAGAACAAGAAAGTAATCAGTAGGTCCGCGCATCGAAATTCTCGAAGATCAAACTCCGACAAACAGCGATGGCTCGACTCTGATGATACCAGATCATATACATAGCCGTCCCGTCCCACTCGTCCACACAAACTTCGTTATGCCAAAATTCCTCATTCTAGTCTCATTCTAATGCCACCAGCAGCAGCTCAAGGCGCTCGCTACATGTTTTCTTCTCACGCTGCCATGTATCCATCCATCACTCCACTCCACTCCAGAGGGCCCTGAGCACAACAGCAGCAGCTTTGGGCCGTGCAGATGGCACCTTCTGATCAGATTCCAGCATCCATGGTTCCATGGAGCTGAGCTCCGCCGCGTTTCAGATTAGCGGCACCCTGTCCAAGGTCCAAGGTCCAAGGGCGTCGCCGTGTTGTCCGAGTGTTCCTCTAACGGAGAACACAAGCAGAGAAAATTCTGAAATCCGAGAATGTGTGGGTGGCAAGAGAAGCTGGCTATCTCCGGGGAGATGGCATTGTGTTGCATTGCGTTGCATTCCTCGGGGCTTGGGTCCAGACTCCAGAGTCAAGCAAGACATGGATGGATGGATGAATACAGAAGAAACGATGCAGCCAGAGATGTGAGGGCACAGCACGGTCGAGTCTTTTGAGGAGGTCGAGGACTCGAGGCCAGGCCAGGGTGACTTTGGAATCGAGGCAATTAGGCTCGAATTGATTTTTTCCTTTCCATCTTTCTTTAATCAGAGGCTTAAATTTGAGCCTGCATCATAATCCTGCCGAGCCAGCTGCAGCCAAAGCCCTGCTAGCTGTCCGAGACGTCATACCGTGGTATGACGTCTCGGACAACGGTCCATGTAACGGCTGCAGAACGAAAACAGTGTGCGAGAGCTCCCAATATTCGCCTCGCCATCGCTGCAGCACTTTTTTAATGCCCAGGAAATTATTGCTCTCGGCCCGGAATATCAAAGCGACTCTAACTGGTTAGAAAGCGAAACGAGTCCGAGTACCTTTCTCCATCCCGGGCGGGCCCAGGATGCCAAATGATAAGAAAGCCTCAGGATCCGAGGGAGAAAGGTACATAATCATCGATCGAGCGATTCTAATTTGCCGAGCTATCGTGCCCCGGTCTGAACTCTGAAGAGCGAGCTCAGCCAGGGCTGGAGTCCGCTTGACTGCTGGCTGGGCCCGGCGCCGCTGGCCCACACTCCGCTCGGAGCTTCCATATTCGATCGCTGTCTGGTGACCGAATCAGACCAGACTGGACTCAATAATCTCGATTGAGCTGGTCATCTGACAAAAAGAGCTAACGAACGAACGAAAGAAGCGGATCGAGGCGCTCGGAGACACTTGCGACTCATGCAACTGCGAGCATTGACTTTCCAAGAGTGTAGCAGCAGATAGAAGCGATCTGGGCTCGTACATGCTCGACTGCAGCTGGATGTCAAAATCGAGAGCGTCCAGCGAGCACGGAGAAAAAGAAGAGAAAGCCGATGCCTTTTTGAGCCCGATAAGATGCGGATAGAATCTGACCAGGCTCGCTCGCGTCATGCCTCCGCTGAAGTCCGGGCTGCTGGCATGGGCAAGCTAAGCCACTCCTGCTCTTCAGGCATTATTTGGCAACTCAAATAATCTTCAAGGCCCCGCAGTCAGTCGGCCATGGCGGTTTCTGAAAAGGTAAGCATGGACGGGAAAAGAGCTGCAGGAGGCTGTCGCCTTCAGAATCGGAGACTTCATTCGACTCGAGCCAAACATTGCCCTCTCGCGTGGATGGATCACGACGGCATCCTCGTCCTCTCGTCTTCGGAATCGTCACTGCCGAATTCGGTTTCGCAGGGCTCTTCAGGGGCGGGCGGGCCCAGAGGAAAAGAATTGTGCATTCAATGTTTAGTATTAAGTCTACCATCTGCAATTCTGCATGCACGTCGAAGGCCCGGCCACGGAATCGGAGCCACGGAGAATGGCGCACACGGCCAACGCGTCAGAACTTTGGCCAAAATCCAACTCAACAGTTTCCTTCTAAAACTGGACCTTTGGAGCCAATGTTCCGTCCGTACTTCATGCCTTAGGCCTGAGGGCGGGCAGCTCCATCGCACAATAGAACGCTGGAGAGATCGGGCGAGCTCACCAGCGCAGCCACAGCCGAGAATTCTCTGAGGACATCTGGAACCCTCTGAGAGAGAGAGCTCAAAGGAGCCCCTCGTTGTGGATGGGGATGAATTGATACCGGTATGGCAATACGGTATAGAGTTCGAGTCCGAGCTTCATCCTTCTCCTTAAGTCCGAGATCAATCTCTGCAGCGGATATTTTCCGTGCCGATGCGTTTTGACTTGGATTCGGAGATTTCATGAAACCCTTTTAAAAGGCAAAAATTTCCAACTTCGTGGCCAGCGAGTGAGTGCGAATTTTTCTTGGGATCCCAAGAAAAATTAAACTGGACGACATCCAAGTACGTTTCTCTTGCATTGCACGCCCCATTTTATCTTCCTTTCTTTGTCCAGATTCAAATGACCGATCTTGCTCACCTATCCAGAGCAGATTATTATAACCAAGTTAAGCCCAAGTACACGCACGAGGCTCGAGCGACTTCCTTCCTGAATAGAAGTGAGGAAAAGAGACAGGCCCGGACCCCGGAATCACGAGCAGGTTGACTAATATGGTGCGTTCTTGATTTCATGCGCACAGTAAACCCAGGAATTTTCATTCCAAGTCAATCAAGAGTCCGGACAGACGCATGGACGCTGCACTCAAAATATACTTTTCGACGGATTCGCTAGCTTACTTAGGCTGTCAAACGAAGCTCAGAATTGCGGCTACTGGTAAACTAGAACCAGGCTCCAAGATCTTCGAGAAGGTCGTAAATGATCGGTCCTGGAGCTTGTCGGTTAGCCCCGGGCTGTAGAAAAGAAGCATCTCATGTAATCCATGCCCCCGATAGAACAACAGAAAAGAGAAGGGAATGTCACATCCATCCATGCAGCCAACCTGGTGAGGATTCATTTAGAATCGGCATTGTTGTGAGAGCAGACATTTCATCCAACTGTGCACTGCATTGCATGTCTGCCAGCGCATTGGAGGATTTCTCAATTGCGAAGTGGAGCTCGGAAGAACAGACCGACTCGCAGCCAAGAACTGTTCGGTCGTGCTGTATGGGATGGGATGGAGCGTGCATGTTCGTGAAATTCATCCATGTCCAATCCCAAGGAGCCAAAGAGACTCTTGTATTGTCTCGAAGCAACTCCGATCGAGAGGGATGTTCCATTTCATACATGCCTTGGGAGTATTAATCAATCGAGACATTGCAAGCTAACCATCGCCCCATTAACCTATCCCAGCTACAACCTCGTGAGTTTTTATTATCCCATTCGTTCCCAACATGCAAATGTCCTCTGTCCACATCCTGATCATGCTAGAACCCGCTCGTGTCGACTTTCATCCTCGTGAGTGAAAGTTCCCAAGTCACTTCTTCCCTCCGTGGCATAATTTTTCCACAACAGTTCCTTCGGTCGCACTCTAATGGGACCCGACCCGACCCTACAGACTGTCATGGTCATGCTGGATGAATGCGTCATTCTCTGGGACATCTAGTACCCAGTGTTCATGGGCGTCAGCTGTTTTACGAAACAAGGCTGCAGGTTCTAAAGTTGAAAGTTGAGGGCTAGGAGTGCTTGCGATGAACCTTGCGTTGACCAAGTTTGGATTGACGTTACGTACGGCCATCCTGATAATCCTCTCCACCACTCCATATCATCGTTGGCTTTAAAATATGTCAACCCCACATCTTTCTATGACAAGGTAAACGACATTGTAGTATTTAATAGAAGGCCAGCAGTTGATCATGTCCGGAGTCAAGGATGAGAACAAACCGAGGACATCCGATTCAATGCAGTGCAGTTAAATTCAATTCCGTAAACTAGAAAACACGATGGGAGGGATTCTGGGAAGGACTTTCCAAGATCCTGTCAGCACTCCAGAATCTGAGCATCGTCTGTGGAAAAAGAGCCTGAAGCTCGAAAATGCGAGAACTGTGCAGTTGCTCCAAATGATCAGATAGAGAACATGGAGCGTTCGTCCCAGTGGGCGCAAGCGGGCAGATCGCATCAGACCAGAATCTCCTTCAAAGTCCGCCCCATAACGCCAAACCAGCCTCGAGATTTAGAAGTATCATAACAGTTATAAGTAGTCTTTCATTCTTAGTCTAGTACATGTATAATTGTTAATCTGGACTGAAGTAAATTAATCCACTATTAATTATGGGTAGATATGACGCTAAAACACGCTTTGCTTCAGAACCCATGTCGTCCACGACGTCTAGGGAAAAGAGCTGTCAGCCTGCCTGATTGATTATGTTATGGATCGGTAGTCAAATGAGGAAACATCTGTTGATCTCATTTTCTGCGACAGATGAAGTAGCCAAGAGGTGTTTCGAGTTGTCCATATCTCCGAGTTTGAACAAAAGTCCCGACCAGCATTGTTCGCTGATTGCAATATTAATAGCAGACCTTGCAGCCGGTCTTCCAATTGAGGTTGTATGCTGTCGTTGGACCCAAACGCACCCCACCAGGACCTGGTGTATTTTCCACTTCATGACGGCTAAAAAGGTCGCGCCGGTGCGGCAGCAGAAATAGACATGAACTTGAGAGCTTTGTGCTCTTTTGGTCCTAAGTTTCCCAACAAGATGATCATGAAGATGATGCTTACTCCTGATTCTACGTCCAACTCTCGAGTCCTGCGGCCTCGTAAGCCACTTTTGGGAGCAAAAGGTTTCTGCTGATTTATGTTTCAATTCGGCGACTTGAAGATTCCTCTTGCGCGCAATTCAGCTACAGAACGTTAACTGCAAGCTTGACTTCCAGTTGCCGGGAAGACTTGCCAGCCGGCGCATTCCCAATTGGCACGGGCTCCTTACGGACATTACCCGGACAAGTACCGCAATCAAGTTCAGTGAGGTTCAAGGTTCTACATTTTTAGGTTTGTTTCTATTGGCAACTGTTGCTTCTATTGTTTCTATTTCTATACAGTGAAGGCCCACCATATTTCGTGTACGATAATATGGTGGCGTTTTGCTGTGAAAGCACGTTGCCCCATCTCAAATATTGCATAATATAATTAATTACTCTAAATCGCTCAGGTGGACTCACTGCTACCGGGCAAAATACATGAAATGCCCATACAACATATGTTGTACAGGACTTGACTTGCAGCTGCCGCTGCTCCATTATATATATTTGAGACTGACACTCTCGTAGAATTTATGTTCTGCTAAAAGTGGTCCAAGCTCGAGCGCTGCTGCGGAAGGAATCACAAGCTGCGGAAGATATCACAAGCACCTGTGGCAGTGTGTTGATAAATATAATTGTCTATAATGCAGTAAGTACTGCATGGTCTTCACGCATGGATGGATCAATGCTGCGACAGGACTTCTGACGGTGCCACTGTCAGATTAGAGGAGAGCTTGCGAGCTGGAAGTCTGGCTGCTAGAACAGCATGCATCCATAAGTTCCTGTTGAGGTTAAAATGGGAATTGGGAGGACGATGGGTTAAATGCAATCTAGGAACAATGGGACAGTTTTTTATTTAACAAGACTCGTTACAATATCTCTTGGCGATTCGATGAATTTTGAATATATAGTGATAATTTGAAATTTGTGTACACAATCTAAATTGTAGTATTACACCGACTGTCATGAAATCATAACGTTCGATATTAGAAGTATTGATCAATAAAATTACGGAGTTAAAGCTTGGATGATAAATGGTATTCTTATGAAATTTGAGAACAATTGGAATGAAGTATTGAGATTTGTGATGATTTTAGTACAAAATGATATGCATATTACCTTTTGATATGTTGTATAATCTGATAGTTATGCACAAAGATATAGTGTAGAGAAACATACGAAAATTTTCTAAGAGTTCAAGAAGGTTGTATAGCAATTATTTGTGAGGTGAAGAGTAGAAAGAGAAAGTATCAACTCACATGAGGATCAAGAGAGTTCTTCTATATCCATGCATTCTTAGAGATAAGGAATGTCCATTCGACACCGATTGCTACTAGAGAGTTCTTATTGCACCTTGTTGGTCAACCTATGGTCCTTCAACATCGTTGCTACTTCAAGCAGCACATTTGTCTGTATCAATTTTGAGTCGCCAAAGGTCCATCACCCTCTCTAAGTTCTCTGAAGATGAATGCACGTGATATGTTATTAAAAATATTTTCAATGTCACATGCAATACAACCCTTTCGTATGGTCTTTCTATGATTTTGTTTCTTCTCTCTTCTATAAGCATAGATTCTCATAAAAAGAAGTCAGTATTCTACAATCTACCGCTAGTATTCAACACGGAGATCATTTGGGAGTACCCTATTTGCTATGGTTTATTATAGAGCTCTTTTGCCTATTACTTTGGCCATGTCAAGTTGTGTGTTCCACTCCTTAGCATATGATACACACATTGTGCTTCAAAGACTCCAGGTTCCCGCACTAGCTATTATCCACCATCCGTAAATTCAGCCTCACTATCGGCAGCACACATGAGCTCCAACATTCAAACAACAAAGCACCAACACAAACAAACATGGTGCACAAAAAGGAAACAGAGATGGAAGTATATCAATCAAAAGAAATATAAAGAACAATAATCCATCTCAAAAACATCCATCAAGGGGTCAAACCAACCTAACCCGGATTGACATAGCCTTAGAAGGGCATTTAAAAACACAAAAATTTGATTTTGGAAGTCTTATGCTCTCCGGATCGATAATATGATGCTGGTAATCCGGATGTATAAGGTGTTGCCTTCAACTAGACATTTTCAATTTGCTACCTGACGCAATTTTTTTTCCGCAAACGGACACCATTTGAAACTTCTACAAGACTCTGAAAATTTTCAACTTTGATTTCAGACCTCTAAACGTCAAAATTTCACATTTCTGACACTGTCAGCCTTGGACCTAACATCTTTGCCCGGCACAACAAACTTTACATCTTCTATCACCCCGCCAAATTTCAGATTAAACAGACACTATATGATAATTTAATAACTTGATGCTCCTATTTTTGACCTGAAAACTTTAAAACATAAGATCTTGGACTTCAAGCACTTATGTCCAAAATATTTTTCAGCCAATCTCGAATTAATGCTCCAAGACAACTATAGCATTGATCCACTTCATCAATTTTCAGCAGCGCTTCCGCCCTCAAAAATTCCTGACTCGGATTTACACTAAAATATAAAATTCAAAAATTCAAAATCGATAAGATCAACTTCAAATCGACTCTACTTCTAGATCACCACCATGGGCTGCACTCCATCAACGCCATGCACACTCAACAATCAAGAAATCAAAGCTACCATCGATCCAAACTCATCAAAATACCTTCAGCGCTCCAAGAACTCACAGTCCTCACCACATAATCCAATTTGAGTTTTCGAAGTAATCTTTTCTACTCTCAAAACGTCCTCAAGGACACTCTACTCATAACCATAGCATAAAACAGAGATTACAATCGAGCCAAATCCATATTGTGCTTCAAAGATTCCAGGTTCCCGCACTAGCTACTATCCACCATAGCCACACTTTCAAAGTCTCAACTTCAAAAACTACCCTTTAAGGAGCCCTAATTCGAACTCTACCCCTTGAGTCCTAGGACCCCTAACGACAATGTCGGCCCCTAACAGCAGTTCTAGTGGAGCGGCGCTAACTGCACAATCGGCTCTAACTGCTATATCTGCTCTGCATACGAGCACCGACCTAACTAGAGATGCCACTACATAAGTCGTGACAGCTCTCATTGGCCAAAAATCCAAGACCAATGAGAATGAAGAGTGTCATTTTGATCTCTAGTGGAGCCAAATTAGCTCCATATTAACTTAGAGTTTTACTTCTATCCTAAACATAGTACTTAGCCATCATATAAAAAATATGAGCCACCATTAAAAAAGAGTCAAAATAATAACCCGAAATTGGCTAAATATAAATGAAACTACAAACGGAACCGGGGAGAATAATACTCCTTGCCAAAAATTTTAACAATCAACTCCCTATGAATTTCTTTAGATAAACAATAATGATGGATTGGAACCCATGTATTGAAAGACACCACTACTTGCAATTTGAGATCCATAGCGATCAAACTAAATCAAAACGTATAATGTTAGGTCCCAAATCAGGCCGTAGGATACAATTGGAAGAATAATCGAGTCTTGAGAGTTTATCACTTGTTGCATAAAGTTATCTCTCAAATGATATACTAACCACGCCCGAAATTGATCATGATGAAGACACCAGATGTTGATCCCAAATGGATTGGACATCAGTACATCTGGAGGATCATGTTGTCATCTATCCATGTCCCACGATGGCTTCACTTTGATAAGATAAGCTCTTTAGTCAGCAAAGTCATGTTCTAGATCTCTTCAATTCCCTTGCCATCCTAACAGCACTTTATATCTGATAAGGTCCAAGATAATATCTCTGTCAGTCTTATCAACATCATGGTACTACAAAGTAGATCGAACCGTGGGCTCTTAACAGCCTAACAATGAGCCATCAGTTATCTTGACCTAAAGTATTGTCGTCATAACAATAGCTCTAAAGATGACACATATCATCATCTTCTCATATTATCCGCATCACAACACGATAGCGGATCTTGGCTCAACCATGCTACCTGGACTTTCAAACTTGCATTAGCTATCTTTTCTACAACGATGAGGTTCTACCTTGACTTTTTCCACCCATCTATATCTTCATTACTCACATGTGAGTGTGGTATTACCTTAGATGCATAACTGATCCATATGACTCGTTGCATATTTGGAGTAAGAGATTAGTTACCCATGATGCCATTACGGATGTAGTGTTTGCTATGGCACGATATGGTGGATACCTCACATGGAGGGAGCATTAGTATGACTTGCATTTGACTCAAGTTAAGGCAGACCTATACTTGTTTCAAAGGACTAGGTTATTGTTATGGACGTTGTGGTTGCATACCTACACCTGACATAATTTTGGAGGGGGTGATTACCTATCCTCCTAGATGGACGGTGGTAGCCAAGATCTCCAAGTATAGGGCTATACAAAGAGGTCCTCTTTGTTCCTCTAGACTTGAAGTTATATGGAGCTATGGGTGCCAACTTCGACACATTTGAGGATGCATGAGAGCCTACCATACTAGACGACATGGGTATCATTTTTTTTAGTATATTGTTTTGTATATTTTAGGTAATGTTTATCCATTGCTGTACAAAGAGTACTAGTTGATGCAATCCAAAAAAGTAATCATGTTAGGTTATGTTTTTGAGGATGTTGATGTAGTGTGTATCCCGTTTGACCTAGAGAGTTTGAATATCTTGGGCGTAGTATGACATATTTTCTATTGTGATGTCAATTCTGTCCATTTGGGTTCATCTCTATATGATGGGGTCTTCCCATCCTTTTTGCTATATTACTTGGTGCTCATTCCACAACAAAAAGCTCTCAAACAAAACCCTTCTCATGTTATTTTTGTGAAGGACAAGAAAAAGGCATCAATTACCAAAAGTTCTAACAAGTACCATAAGTGAAAGTTAGGGAGATAGAAAGACTGAGAATTTCTAACCAATTATTACTATTATTATTATTACTTGTTCGTATGGGCTAGTATTCTTCTACCTTGTTAGAATGTTTGGTGTATGTGTTTAATTTTTTTTGTTCGGGCGAGCATTTTCTTTCACTTTAGAAAGTGGGAGCTTTCACTAAATTTCATGAAAGGCGAACTTCTTACAATTTTATATACATGAGAGATCATCTAAATTTATCCCATAAATCTCAGAATGCGGAGTTTTTTGTAAAAATTTTATTATAGGAGTATTTATTTATTTATTTATTTTTATAGTTCTATATTCGTACATATGGGAGAGCATTCTTATTTCATCCCATAATGTGGGAGATTTTCTTATGTCTGATCAGGTTTAAGTGTCATGATAGACGGTGGCTATGTGTACACCCCATTGGAAAAATATCAAGGCTTGTGGTTTTCCATTTCCACCGCTGGTGTCATGATAGAAGTCTCTATTTGTACACCTGGTGGGAAGAATTTCGCTACTTCATTTTCCACAGGGTCGCTATGTGTACACCATGTTGGAAGAATATCAAGATTTTATTTTCCACCCCTGGTATCACTCAATGTTCCAAGTACAGTACCCGAGGATATATGCAGACGAAGGTAAACTCTCATAACATTGCCATACACCACAGCGTGGGGGTTTTAATCCGGGAGAGAGTCTTGGAGAGGAGTGACTTAACCATTCAACCAAAAGTGCTTGCTTATAGCTTTTGACTTTCAACAACTTTTGGCATGTTCATAAAATGCAAATCAATGTTTTTCTTTCCCTGAAGTTCAGATCAAGTCACACGCAGCTGCAATTTGGGACAAAGATTCCGTTAAAAGAAACAGAATAAGGACGACACAATGTGCCATGGTCATGATGGTGATCCAAACACCAGGCAAGGCAAAGCATGCTGACGTGAGGTTGTGCGTGCCAACATGAAGGTTAGCGCACTGTTTCTCGCAGGTTTCATTCCATATTCCTCAATTTCTTACACAGCCATACAGCAAAAGATCTTCGTTCTTCCTTCCTTCCGTTCTTACATGCAAAAGAAGTGATGAGGATGATGAAAGAAGAACGTTCCCGAGCCTCGAGTTGTTACATCTAGCTCCGAGTCCTAGAATTGCAGCAATTTAAAATGGCATAGTCCTTGAGTTAATCTTGAACCGGACCGAATCAGCTTCGAAAGAAGCGAGCTGTAGTGGGGTTCAAACAACATTTTTAGTGACCAAGGAACCAATTTATTTAATAGAGCTTATATGGAATTGGAATCTGGGAACTATATAAAAGGAGTATTTTTAGAGCTTCGATGGCTACATTTAAACTTCCAGAACACCCAGATCAAAATTGTACATTTTGGGCTTCAGGAGAGTCAATAATATATTTTGCAGATATTTGACGGTTTCTAGGAGTCAGATGTTCAAACATACGACCCACCTTTCAACCAAGGTAACGCACCTTAAACAGTGAGCTACAGCTTCATCATATTCTTTGATAATCATCGACACTTCGATAAGCACTTTGGTCTCATGTTTATATACAACTATGAATATTCACAAAATAAAGGATTTACATGCAGGCTTGATAACGCCATATATCTATCAACTCTGGTAGATCAACCTTAAATTAAACAGTGAAGATTGCTACTGTCTATTACTTCCAGAAGACACGAGCTGGGTAGTCAGACTTTGGGGACCAGCTGCATTATAATAGTCCATGTGCATGAGTCAGTCCTAATAATGAAAGAAGATACAACACATCCAACGTGCTTCGGTGCTTCTACAATCACTCTGACCGCCGGGATTACCATAAAAATGGACAAACAAGACTAGAGTAAGCTAGGAATTAAAATATTATTCAAAATTGTCATGCACTAACAATAGAATAAATGTACCCATGACCTTAACACGCAATTGACTTCAGACACACCTTATAATGGTGAAATGTACCGCACCGAGCAAGGTCTAGCTAAGTACCATAAGTCTATAGGAGATATTTCCACATCAGGTTGGAAACATGTTAACTTTGAGCTTATCTTCATGGCACTATTCATGTATTGCATAAACGTAAGCCAGAAAAAAGTGAAGTTGCAGTTATGAAATCGAATCCAGAGTAGACGGGTGGAATTTAACATAAATGGAACGACTCGTTTCTCGCTTTCAATTCAATTTTTCTTGTTAGACGTTAATGTGATTCCACAACAGCAAGTAGAGCATATGATCATACGAGCACTACCTGCAGTAAGACTTTGTCTGCAGACTGAGAAGTTTATAATCATGTGGAACAAGAGAATAAGAATTCAGCTGATAAGAAGAGATTCTGATCTGATTCGAAGTTCTAAACTCAACATCTACCGTCTCTAAGTTCAAAAGTCGATTCCACTTCTACCCTTCATCTGAACCCAAAATGTCAGTGAAATGCGGTGGTATAGAATGCGACGGTAGTGAGCTGAAAATTTTTTGAAGGACTTTTGAAAATTTTGTGAGCGTAAAATTTGAACGAAATTTACTTGTATAGGGAATTTCTGGTTAAAATGTTTGTGCGCAAGAAATGTCTCCGAAGAACTTTAGATTGTCAAAATCTATTTGCCTTATCTTCCAATCAGTATGAACATCAAACTTCAACCATGTTAGGCACGACAAAAGAACAAGCCCTAATGTATGACCAAGTCGTTCAAGAGTCAGCAAATGTTAAAAATAAATTATTTTTTAAAACTTTTGCTGACTCTTGCCCAAGACTCATTAGTGAATATGACAGTACTTACTAGTCTCGCCGAAAGCAAGATAATCTCAACCTATTAAAGTACGATCAGAATCTATTACGACTGGAGACTACTTGCCACCATAGTAGCATACCGCAACAGGACACAGTACACCTGCTCACTACAATGCAATGCCAGTAGGGAATGGAAGAGGCTCTCGTCTGGGTTCCATGAGCAGCAACTAGGTCCTGGACTTGCAGCAGCGGCGATGCATGCAGTTTTTCAGTTCTCTTTATCATCGGTTCGCTTACTGGACAAGAACGAAGCATTTACACCAAACAACGTGCTACTCTACTCTAAAAGAATGGGTGATCTGGTCTTAGCTGTACTAATCGTGTTCTCCAGAACCGCGTACTTAGAAGCTAGGACGTAGACCGAAGGACCTTCTGTTTGCGAAAAAGAGTCCTCTATCTGAGCGAGTATAAAGCTCACACATCATTAGTAATCTAAGCCAGAAAACGGGAACCAAGTAACAGCACCCAGTCCAGTCTTAGATTACTGGACTGGCTGCTGTTACTTGGTTCCCGTTTCTGGCTGGCTGTTGTTCGTGGTGAGAATCTTCTTCTTCTTTTCTTTAGGTGGGGGAATATACCGTGCTATTTTATTTCATGCAAATTTAACGGCAAACCGCCATGAGTGACAACAATCTTCTTCTTCTTCATCATCATCTCCGTAATAGTACGTATATCACACTTAGTTTTTATTGCAACTTGAGAAGAGGAGTGAAGACCAAGGCAGATGATGTAATAAGATCTCTTGTTGTGTACATCTTGTACACTGCGCTCAACATCTACGGTACCCTTTGCGCAAAGAACTCGCCAATTGATCTGTTCACATTAAACCATCAACAGTCAAAGGTGACTCCACCACGCTCTGAGAACCCTTCGAAAACATGTTAAAAAGGTCGACTCGTAATGTGTCAACATTGAAACAATATGAAAAAGTCGCAGAACCGGATTCGAAAGCAGTATCAAGTATGTATTACTGACTCAAAGGAGAAGTATTACTATTAAAAGTGACAGGGATCGAGTTTAAAGAACCTTTTTGGTAACGGCAGAAAAAGACATCACTAGTGTTCACTACCAAAGTGAACTTTTCCCGTTTGCCGGCTTAGATATAGCTGGGCTAATGCAAACGCGACTGAGATCGGTGGATCTCTTTTCCTAGAACTTTGTTCTCCATAAAGTTACACAGTTGCATCTTTTACTGCGAAATGCAGTAAGATTGTGTTTTGTTCTGAAATCTATGTGCAGCCCCTCTCCTCTCCTCTCCTCTCCACTCATCTGACCTAGAATGATGCGAACCCTAAATTTCAGCATACGGCCAACGGTCTACTGGACTTGTGATTCACTTGCATTGGCCTTTGGGAAAATCTACAGGCATGTTTGACCGCCACGGTGAATTTTTGTGATTACTAATAACCTCTTCCACTAGCATGACAATCTCTCGCAAGATTTGCCACCGCGCATATCGATGAGACATGCTCAACAGTCTGTTTGCCACTTGCACGGAAGAGTCGATCTGAGAAACATGTATTTTAAATGATACTGCTGCTGCACTTTGTTCTCTGACAATTGTGCTCGCAGTACGATCGATCACGGAACGGAACGCTGCAAAATCAGCAAGAGAACACTGTTATCTATTTAGGCTGCAACGTTGAGCTGATGTGATGAAACAGAAGGACAACTTCCATGAAGAGACGTCGTACATTACTCTGCAGATTCTGAAGCTCCATGGAGAGTGAATAAGTAGACTGGTTTTATCTACCGTAGACTTCTCACGGTGAGACGGAGACAAATTCCATCAAGGAACATCCTTCGCTGTAGGCAACCCATGGAGGGATATGTCACCGCGCCGGAATCGCCTTGGAAGTTGGAGCTCTTGACGAAAAGGGTGACTCCACTGCAGCAGAGAAACGGACGGACGGACAGACCTTTACATTCATGTCCTATGCTACAGGCCTGTTCTCACGGCAGGTACACATTCCAATACGGTGCGAGTTTCTGGCCTCTCGGATAGGGTCTTTAGTCGGTGGTCTCGAGCATGGCGGCTAACAAAACATGCTTCCGGAACACTGTTTCCTTTAACGGACTTTTTGACTTGAGATCGATGGGAGAGGAAAAGAAAAGAGAGAAAAAAGAAAAATCAAAAGAAACGGCTGCTGGGCTGGTGGCTTTGACGGTCAGCTTTCTTTCAAGGACTAGTGGGTGAATATATTTGGAAGTATGATGTGACAGAAACCTGAAAGGAACCATGGTATTGGTGGCAAAGTGCCATGAGTCTTCCGTGATGAATGTTTGTGGTCATTGAAATCTGAGCCCTCCCTCACTCCGGGCTCACCAAACTGAGCTACTTGTTTTCATTGTGCATGCTGATGGCTTCCAATTGCCTTACTTCATCCTTAGCGTTTCCGTGAGGTTATATGCAATGTTGAGAATGTGCTGGTGCTGGAACGTGCTGTCTACCAACATATGAAAGAGAGAGAGGGAGAGAGTGTGTGTGGTTTCCAACAAATTTCTTTTATAGTCAAACATATTCAGTTCAGCTGGTTGCCATTTGAAAACATGATAACCAAGGAGGTTCTAAAACTATTCAACTTATGACCAGAAAATTGCTTCTCGTGCGTCTGATGTCGACGAGTGCTGTAGGACTCCATATCTCACCAGTGCCGTTGGGCATTTGACTATGATTGTTAATCCAAATAGACACGTGACTATTCATATATATATATAGACACACACACATACATACATATTTTCAAAAACAGAAATATGCAAGGTTGCACAAAATATCTGGCTCGCTAACGTTTATGCATAAAGGTTTTGCTAACTATGCCTAAGAAATTATTCCGAAAAGAATACTATGCTTTGAAAGTTGGCCTTAAATTGCAAGAGTACAATTTTTACTCAATCTTGGTCAATCGTAGACTACGTATGGTTTTGCAAAACATCTACAAGGTCTTTTGAAGCTGGGTAAAAGGGGGATGAAGAACCTTGAAATTGAAGCCTTTCTCGTAGTCTTGGCCCATAAAGTGGGGGACGAATAACTTCTAAAAGGTGTTTACTATGGTCTGTGAAGTTTGTGGAACTAATCATGGCTTTATGCCTATTGTTTTTTTCCGCGCAGACTGAGATGCGTATGTACTTTATATGTTACATGTACGATAAACGAGCATCATGGCTTGCACTACCAGATGGAAATACAACAATAATCTCTGTAATCGTAGAAAATATATGGCTACCTTCGATTTCGTTTTATATCTACATTACCGCAAGATTTGAATCACTGCAAACAAAACTTCATACGTAAGTAGTAATATTATTCTCTCTAAACCTCCAAATTCTTTGTAATGAACTTTTATTCTGTACCTGGTTCAAATTATATAGGAATATCACTTTACACAGGGAACGAAGTGATATTCAACTCACACGAAGTAGAATGTAGATGACAACTCTTGTATGAAATACTGGGTTGACAACATTCTCGTGGTTTACCTTGTCCATAATTCCTCCAACAACAACTGCGGTGAAACGTCCAGTTTTAAGTTTTCCTCGGTCGTGGTGAACATTCTCGAGGTCTTTCTTCTCAATGTGTCGGACAAAAATGAGAACGGCTTTTATTTTGTTCGTAAGAACGTCCTGGAGTCCTAATTTGATTTTGTCAACCTTATCATCTGCAAGATTATCACTAGATAAGAGACAATAACAAATATAAATGTAAAACTTGCATGTTCCAAGGTGAGGGACATGAATCCTCCACTGAAAATAGCACAGGCTCGAAGAAATTTGATCCACTGATGTACAGGCAACTGATTCCATTCTTTGTGGCGATCCCTTCATGTTGGGTGAAATACCCACAAGTCAGTCTGCAAGCGTTCATTAACACACCTACACCAGTCAATACTTGACTGAGTGTCATCAGTCAATGACACAATTCTCCTCCTTGTTTTAGAAACTGATATGCTCAAGAAGTATTTCCCGCACATGAAATCACGTCGTTCGGTGAAAGCAAATGTCGAGATCCCATTTATCTAATTGCTTCGTGGTCACTAAACCCATTTAAAAGATCAGTCATGACCAAATTCGCTCATCTGCACCAGTAAGTGACGGTCAAATGTCGTTATCGTCATGTAAAGAAATTCCTCATATCGATGAAAGCACGTTCAAATCATGAAGTTAAACGAAAATATTGATCACAAGATATGGGGAGACATATCTAATTCAAGTGAACGGTAAAAACTCTTTCGTTACAAGCAGTTCACCCGAGAAAGTATAATAACAAAAGGGATGAGAAGACCCCATCAAATCGTACAAGGATGTAACCAAACCGGTAACATGGGACTAGGCTCCAATAGTATCACACTGGGAAATTTGTCTTACATCACCTAAGATATCTGAACTATCCAATTCAAAAGGTCTACAAACAACATCCTAAGAAGCATCTGAAGAAGCATCACCTAACGTGATTGCTCTCCTATGGATTGAATCAGCTAGTGCTCTCTGTAGAGCAATGGAAACACGTTGCCTAAAATAGGCTATACAGTAACCTAAAGAGAGTGATACTCCATGTCGCCTAGTATGGTAGGCTCTCGTACACTCCCTCACGAACATGTCGAAGTCGGTGTCCATAGCTCCATATAACTCCAAAGCTAGAGGAACAAAGAGAAGACCTCTCTGTATACCTCTATACTTGGAGACCTTGGTTGTTACCGCTCCACTCGCCGCCCATCCTGGAAGATGGGTGATCACCCCCTCTGAAACTGTGTCAATATGAGAATCGATAACCACCACATCAGCCACAAGGGACAGATCTCATTCGTCATAGCTTAACAGAAACCTACACTTGGATGTTTAGAACTCCCACAAGTGCACCATTAGACGTCAGTCTAAGAATTCGATCGTGAATGATCTTGGGTACACGGATGTATGCCGTGAGTCATTGAGAGGTACGAGGTTGGTTCATAAGTACAGTCTCCACGAGAAAAGGAGATATCTCAAGTCTTTGTCGACCACATCACATAGAAAGTGAAGAATATTTGTCCCTTACAACAGTAGAGATACTCCTTGAGTGTTGGATAGAAATCAAACCTGCGCATTGTGATGTCTTTGCACTTTCAAGATCGTCATAGTATACGGACTGCATTTTTTGTGCCATTATGGGACCAACTAAGAAATCGAGTTGTAAACTTCTCATTCGGTGAGGAAAGATGGAGATTTTCCACGTCAACAAATCAGAATTTTATAAATATTGATGAGCAAGTGAAATGGTAACACCTCGATCCATAACTGCGTGTTTTGTGGTGGTTGAGAGGAAGCACGATTGCAAACCTCCACAGGAAAGAAATCCCCTATTGAGTGATCCGAGAAAACTCAAACGTGGATGTAAAAGATGGATTTCTCCAATCCAAAGCAAGCACCTGGTCCATAGTGGATGTAAAGGCAACGTCCAATACTGTTTACAGTAAGCGCTGTCCTTAACTAGAAAAGACTTGAACTGTAGTCTTCAAGGAGGATTTGTTTGAACTGCTTGTTTTACAAAGTTGTGGATGGAGTGTGCTATTGTAGTTGAAATTGCTATATCCGCCTGCATCCTTCATTCAAAGGCTCGACCTTTGCTTGATGAAACAATCATCGTTGTACATCGAGTTGAGTTCAAGAACATACAACTATCCCAAATTAACATATTCAGATTTCACAAAGTCCATACCTATAGTGCGTATGACACCTCCACAAGTGAGAAAAAAATTTACAACTAAATCCAACTGAGAAATCGAGTTGTAAACTTCTCATTCGGTGAGGAAAGATGGAGATTTTCCACGTCAACAAATCAGAATTTTATAAATATTGATGAGCAAGTGAAATGGTAACACCTCGATCCATAACTGCGTGTTTTGTGGTGGTTGAGAGGAAGCACGATTGCAAACCTCCACAGGATGGATTACTCCAATCCAAAGCAAGCACCTGGTCCATAGTGGATGTAAAGGCAACGTCCAATACTGTTTACAGTAAGCGCTGTCCTTAACTAGAAAAGACTTGAACTGTAGTCTTCAAGGAGGATTTGTTTGAACTGCTTGTTTTACAAAGTTGTGGATGGAGTGTGCTATTGTAGTTGAAATTGCTATATCCGCCTGCATCCTTCATTCAAAGGCTCGACCTTTGCTTGATGAAACAATCATCGTTGTACATCGAGTTGAGTTCAAGAACATACAACTATCCCAAATTAACATATTCAGATTTCACAAAGTCCATACCTATAGTGCGTATGACACCTCCACAAGTGAGAAAAAAATTTACGGAGTTCATGTATAAAAGTATACGGAGTTCATGGTAGGCAAGAGCGGATGAAACTGTGCAAAACGTTCCTAGAATCTTGATTTATGAATGGACACACATGGACGGAGCTCGCGGAAGACAAACAGGGTAGCGGGAGAGTGAGAGAACGGTAATATACTTTTTTACATATTGTGGAGTTAGAATGAATATAGAATACACATAGAATGAATATACATTTCTCTTCTTCTTTCAATTTTGGTTACATTGTTATATAAATTAAAGAATATGGAGAATGATGTAGAGATATATAAGTATTTTTAATTTTTTTTATGGTTTTGAGTGAATTTTGAATAATTTTTTTCAAATTGGACATATGGGTCGGGAATTTTTATTTCAATCTTTTCATTTTTTTGCATTGGTTCTATTGGTACCTTGTTGGAAAATTATGGAGATTGGAATAAAAAATTATAAATCTTTTTAGATTTTAGGGTTTTCATAGTTAACATTTTTCCAAGTGAAGTGGGGTGTAATGGGTTTGTGGCTCTACAAGTTCGAGATACATGATGGAGTGGTCAGTGCCCTTATCGTTCTCTTTGTGCTAGCTATAGCTTCACTTCCCCTTATGGGGCTGCCAAAAGCGGTGTGTGATTCATCATGTTTGGGGTATCATCGTCTCTTTACCTCGCAATGGGTAAAGACCCCTTGGAAAAGACGTGAAAAAGATGCACAAAGATTATGATTGGACCACTTGGGATACGTACATAAGGAGGACGATCATATCGACATCGGTATTTGTCATTTTGGGAAACACACAGACTACATGGATTCCTTTGTTGATTATTTCGGGTATAATAATCGGGTTGTGAAAGTGGTTGGCTTCACATGCATATTCTATTCTAGTGATATTTGAGACTAGGTTCCTATGTCCACGTTTATTTCATAGGCTAGACGTGCACTCTATGAAGAGGCTAGATGTGCTTTTCGTTTATCACTCGATCGGTTGGCACGTGACCCCATGGATGAGTTAGCGTGGTTTTTGTTTCTATTATTTCTATGATGGTGCCTACGTTATACTAGAGGGGGACATGCTAGACATACTAGAGAGGTGGCAATTAGATTTAAGAAATTCTTATCATGAAATTAGGCTACATTGCAAGAGGAGTCTGTCCGGGTTAGGAGTCAAATTCAGCCTCATGATATTTTTGTTTCGGCGTGATTACAACGGTGTAAGATCTTGAGGCAGGCCAGAGAGTATAGCAGGACCCTTCATCCTTTGTCAATTGCTAGTCCTACTAAGAAGACAATTTCCTCTTTACGGCTTTTACATCCACCTATGGGCGAGAAGATACCATAAGAGGTCTTGGATGATCACTCAGAGGAGCCATTATGTCTTGATACATCACTATTTGCCCATTCTCTATGCACAACCCCACGTTTGTCCAAAGGGGAGCTTATTAGGGATGGTATACAAGCATATTCAAGATTGTTTTCATGCGGATGATCCCTCTAGTGGTTTCATGGAGTTGTTTCTGCTGGTTGCATCAGTTACGAGAGGGAAGATTCTATTTTTAGTTAGTCATATACTATGTGCTAGTCGGCTTCTCGCGATGAATAAGAACACTAAGGCATCAGATTGATTGTTATTGGGGAGATCTTATTACGTTTAGTTAGTTGTATTGTTGTCATACAGCATCGTTCTGTGACCTCCGGGCTGACTCTCACTCAGGTTTGTGTGAGGTATGTGGTATGTGTGTTTCATCTATGAAAGGTAAAGGATAGTAATCCTTCTTTGTGACAGCATTCAACTTCTTGTAATCTACGCATACACGTAGCTTACCATTCTTCTTCTTGACTATCACAATAGGAGAAACCCATTCAGAATTCTCTACCTCATAGATGAAACCCGCATCCTTTAGCTTGTCGATCTCCTCCTTGACCACCACAGCCGTTGGTGGATTTATCCGACGTTGCTTCCGACGTCTTCGACCGAGCCTTCTCCTCTAACTCAATGCGATGAGTTTCTAAGGTTACTTCCTTCAAATCCTTGTAGCTAAAGGCAAAGACATGGATATATTTTCGAAATATATCCAAGAACCTTGACTTCTCCTCCATAGTAACCTTGGGACCAAACTTGAGAGTGGAGAGCCGTCGAGTTATCTCATCTTTACTCATCTTCATCTTGTCGGGATCTTTCACCACCCCGGCCTAGGAAGTAAATCCATTGCAAGCAAGAACTTGAACTTGAACATCATCGTCCGAGGTATCTTGAGATGATGTCTCCTCATCGATCGACATGTTGGTGTCAACCTCGAAAAACTACCACTTTCTTCACTCTCGGACTACGAGTAATCACTCGTAGGTCTATCGAAGTCCGAGACCGCTCCTCCGCCACTTGTGAGAGGGACCTTCACTTTCGATGGTTTTTCGGCCCTATACGAAGGTAACCCTTATGCCACCGATCGGTTGTCCTCACAGCCCTCAACCAAGGTCTTCCTAACAACAAGTCGTAGCTAGCCTCCTCAAGCACTTGAAAGGACAACAAGGTTTGAACTCCCATCACACTTACCACCACCTTGTCCACCACTCCAATGGGTCGCACCTTTTTGCTTGTTGGCCATCCCAACAATGATGTTGGAAGGTCTTGAAAGCTTCATCCCCAACTTCTTCAACAAACGTTCGACATGGCATTCACCGCGGATCCACCATCCACTAGTACATCCGAAACATCACGTCCATTAATGCGCACTTCAATCTTTCGGCCCGAGTGCATACCTCCGAGGCAGCGGCATCCACCACTCCCTACTCCAACATTCGCCATGGAAGCTTTCCCTTGGATCGCCGCTTCTTGGTCCTTTTTGAGCTTAGGCCTCCCCTCAACTCCTTTCTTATCGTAGGATTTAGAGCAATCAATTGGCCAACAGTTATATTGGCTTTTGATTCCCCACATCCTCCACCACGTCGTATTTGATTTGGGTAGATGAAATGGAGAAATCATCCATTCCCAACTTCTTTCTTGGTGCTCTCGGTTGACTCACACACCATGGATCGAGTGCTCCGGCTTGGTTGATCTTCCATTGAGATGGACTCCTCTGCAAATCTTGCTCTCTTCTTCTCGTGTGCAAGAATATCAACTCGAACTTATAGAGCTCTCTCCCTTCTCAAACGTGCACCGATGAGGAAACACATCAATAGACGCTACTCCCTTATCCTTCGATTGACTTGGAGCAGAGTAGAATTGTTGTGTCTAACTCCATCATGTTGTCGAGGATTAGGACAATTTCGATTTGGAAATGAGGGCCTCCACAACTAAAGCATGAAACCGTGAAGTTCCCTTGTGGTGGATTTCCTTTTGGAGGATAATTCCCATACCCTCTAGATCCTCCCCCTACATTCTGATTCCTCCTCTCCCATAGTTGTACTACGTTAATCTTGAGATCGCCGAGTGTTTACGTGATAGATTTCAACTCATGGTGCAAGTCTACCCTTTGGAGAATTTACTCTTGGCGCAAAGAACAACACGAGGAGTTGCCATTCTAACCACAACGGTGGTGATGCTTCTCTAGCCACCAAGCTAGAATCATCGTCTTCTAGGCTCTCCTCCATTCGAATAGCAATGCGAATAGCCTCAACCTTAGAAGAGGGCTTTTCATATCTCACCTTGCTTCGAATCCGAGAGGCTTCAAACCTCCAATGAAGTTCTTTGTCAACATCGCCACAATCCCCACCATGGTTGGCTCGACCTCGTCTCCACTCTTTCTCAACACCACACGAAAGCGTGACTCCGGCTTCTCCGTTTCTCTACGTATGATCTCACCTTCTCACTCTCTCCTTGCTTCAAAAGGTGATTTCACACATCGACTTCGTAACTTTCATCCGGAAGAAAGTTTTCAACAAGATTCTCCGTCAAACTCTCCCAAGTGTCTTCCTCCACATGCTCCTTCTTGTACTCATTGTACCACTTCAATGCAGAATCCTCCAAGAAGTCGGGCAAAAGGATAGCCCATTCGGGTTTCCTTCTCTCATTGTTTCCTATGCATGCCCTCTTGAAGTCTCTCACAAAAGATTCTACATCTTCTTTCTCTCTCCCATAGAACACCGGAAGCTTCCCCATTTCCAACTCCTTTTGTCGTTGTTGTTGGAAATTTATACGGGACTCCCTAATACAACACAAACAAAACTAGCTCCATTCTAGAGTAATTCATCAATGGCAAAATGAACGGAATTGGTTGGTCCAAGATTGCCATGGCTCTCTCCTCTCCTAAACACACTATGAGCCTTACCCTCATCGACATCTTCTCGATCATTCTGAAAATGATCTCCATCTTCGATTAGAACTTGAGCCACATGGAGATTTCAACTTTTCGGTATACGCAGACTCAATTTATCTTCAAAGCCCTCCACTAGTGACTCCAACAGAGCTTTCACGCCACTACACTCGTGTCCTAAGGGAAGTCCGGTCACTCCACAATTTTCACAATAGTTTCCACTCTTGGATTCATGGGGAGATGATGGTCCCGGATGAAGGTTTAGCTCTCCCACGTTTCGTCTCTCTCTCAACCTCCGATCTTTGGTCCTCAAAGGACAACTCACAAGCTTATGTCCCTCCTCTCCACAATAGAAGCAACTCTCACGTTTCGCTCTCGGGGAACTTTTTAGTGTCCTCTCTTCAAACTCCCTCTGAACTCCCTCGTGTTCGAATCCATTTGAAACACTCACGTCCGCCCTTGAGGTATCTTAGATAACCGGATCTTCCAAAGAGGTTGATCTCCCATTTTCCAATGAGTGTCAAGTCATCCTCACTATGCAAAACACTCATGCACTCACTCTCTCGGAATGACCATAAACAAGGAAAAAGTAAATCTGAAAAGTAAAGCAGTTTTGCTCACTTTTATACCCCCTATACTTCAGGTATCATAACTTTCTCTATAAAAATGATCTCTCAACGAAATTTAAACCCACATGTAGCTTAGCTCTTGATATACAATCGTGCAAAGTTTCAAATCCTGATTCAATTCTTGCACGAATTGATAAGCTCTGTACACTTTTTTCCCGAGAGCTATCTTTCAAAACCCGTCAAGACCCTAGCAAATTCTAAACATCATAACTTTTGATCTAGACATGATATGACTGTTATTTCAAGTGCAAAACGTATCCCATCTACTAATCTAAAATCAATAAAATTATCGGAAAAACTTTGGAAAATAAAGTTTTCCTCCCAAATACATACTATAGCACTCTCGCCTCATCCCAAACAACACTTAAGTAAACAAAATGTACAAAATAACTTCCAGGCTATCATATAACACTACCGGATACACAAATGGTACATTACTATGCATCATGATCTCGGTTCGCTCTTCCCCCACAGTCCTCTCCATATGAGTTCTCATCGTTGCGCTCTCACGGGCAATAAAACCGGATCGGAACATCTCTTCTCCTTCTAGACCGAGGTCCCCGCAACGGAACCAAAAATGTGACCTCGGGCTGACTCTCACTCAGGTTTACCTCCGATGGCTTTTTGGAAGCTCATCATGAATCTAGAAGGACTTAGTCCCACCCTTTGCCCATGATCCTATTGCTCACTCTTACACAAACTCTCAAAGTCCAAGCTCTATTATGCACATTATCACCAAGAGTAAGATATCACTCAAAAGGAAAGGGATACTTTGGTAATCAAAGTCTTCATTGAATCAAGGTTCCACTCCGAACATGACATCTCCAAGAACCAAGCTCCCTAAAACTAAGATCACCACACTATCTCCTCCCAAAACTAACTTCCATTGAAAAACTACTTGAGAGGTGCTTCTCAACCTCTCTATTTATACTACTTAGAATCTTACCCTAGTAACTACAAGTAATCACCATGTAACTTCCTCTTACCAAGTTTAAACGAGGTAGAGATCACAAACCCCAATGAAAAGGGTACATGGCAACATGCAATTGGTCCACTTGGATCTTCTAGAAGCCCAACTACTCCCTAATTGACTTCTAGTGTACCAAGTCAATCTCGCCCCTAGATTTAAGGGTCTTCACCAAGTCCAACCAATGAAAACTAGTCCAAGTCAAGGGAAGTCAAGATACCCATGTGATGGAATCTATTCCTTGACTCATACTAAACAACAAAATAATAGTTCTCATCTACCACACCAAAAGTTACTCTATATTTTCCTCCAACTTAACCATAACTAGCTAAACATAGTCATGACTAAGATAAACTTAGGCACAATTTAGATATACTTTCATTTTATCCTATATGTACAACCCTGGGTCTTACAGTTCACACTTCCAGCATCATCTTTGTCCACACCAGGAGGCTGTGAGGTGGTATCGTTGGGCATTAGAGCACTTCTAGATATCCACCCGGATTGGGTTGTCTTGCAAATGGACGTTGAGGATGCTTTTAATAGTACCTCATGTGCATCCATTTTTAGAGAGCTTAGAGAGACTGGTGAACCTCTATCAAGCCTCATTCCTCTCGTATGATCTTTCTACGACTCACATTCTTCTCTCTTTTATTAGCATGGCTTTTCTGAGGAGGGAGTGACTTTTCTACAGTTTGTCGATGACACTCAAGAGGGAAATCCTTTGGAAAGATCCCAATTTGCCATGGCTCATTATAGAGCTTTTTTTGTCTACTACTCTGGCCGTGCTAGGTTGTGTGTTCCCCTTCTTAGTGGATGATACACATATTATGGGTCTTGTAGACCACATCATGCATGTCTTTGATTACTTTACTATTGAGCTTCATCTTGTAAGCTTCAGAGTCAAAGTGTCAAAGTATAGGGTTTGGTCTCCTTTGGACATTCCTACTCATCTCTAGGTTCCAGAGGGATTTATAACATTGACAGACAGCTCACGAATTCTAGGAGTACCAATAGGATCCGAGAATTTTGTCTCATGCTACCTAGATGTTGCACTTGCTAATGATGTTTTGCATGTAGATAACCTTCCTCTACTAGAGAATCCACAGATGATATTTGTTTGATATACTCTCATCTAATATTGCTCGTCGATCCATCTATCTTTTTCGCACGGTTCCTCCTTCAACTACATTCATATCACATTTAACAACCTTTGATAGGTGAATCATGGATGTATTTGATGACATCATCAGACCATGGATCTTTGATTTGGCATGGAGACAAAAAAAAATTTTGATTTTGTTCGGAGGGGTGGGCTTATTATCGATGGAGGAGACTACACCTATAACATTCTTGGCTAGTTGGGCACTCTTGTCACCTTTATCTTCTCGATTTGTGATTGCAGATAGGCCTATTCTTGAGATATATGAGAGGTACGTTGATATTGGATCATTTTCCTTACATATATTATTGTGACCACCTATTGGACAAGAGCTCTATAATCTATCTTGATGGACTAACAGTTTCATCTGGCTACACATTCACTCTTATTGGATCCGGCAATGCCTTGTACTACTAGGGCTCATCTACGTTCTTGCTCATACAAGGGTGTAGGCTCGTGGATCTTGGTTCGACCATGCAAAAGGACTTTCCGACTCGCAACAGCTATTTTCTCTACATTGATTAGGTTCCATCTTGGCTTGATCCATCCATCTACATCTTTATTACTCACATGTGAGTGTGATATCACTTTAGATGCAGCATATGTTCATATGACTCGCTGGCCATTCGGATGGCAGAGGATAGCTACCCATGATGTCATTAGGGATATGGTGTTTGCTATGACGAGAGAAGGTAGATACCTCACATGGAGGGAGGGTTGGTATATCTTGCAATCGACTAGGGTTAGGGCATATATGTACTTGGTTCGGGAGGACTAGGTCATTGTGGTGGATGGTGGTTACCGATCCTACTCGTGATACAGTTTCAGAGGGGGTGATCACCCATCCTTTAGGATGGGCGGCGAGTGGAGCGGCAGCAGCCAAGGTTCTAAGTATAGGGGTATGCAAAGAGTTCACATCTTTGTTCTTCTAGCTTTGGAGTTATATGGAGCTATAGACGCCGACTTTGACATGTTCATGAGGGAGTACGCAAGAGGCTACCATACTAGACGACAGGTATCACTTTCTTTAGCTCACTGTATAGCCTATTTTAAGCAACATATTTTCATTGCTCTATAGAGAGCACTAGTTGGTGCAATCCATAGGAGAGCAATCACGTTAGGTGATGCTTCTACGGATGCTCATGTTGTTTGTAGACCGTTTGACCTTGATAGTTCGGATATCTTAGGTGCTACATGACATATTTCCCGATGTGATGCTATTGGGGCCTAGCCCCATGTTACCTGTTTGGTTCCATTCTTGTACTATTTGATGGGTCTTCCCATCCCTTTTGTTATTTTACTCTTACTCTTTGATTACTAGAAAAAGAACAGAATTTGTACAAAACATGGCCCTAAGTACTTAATTAAAATTTTCTACAATGGGTTTGCTTCTTTGGGTTTTTATCACGTTTGCCTTGATTCTCACAATCCTCTCTATCAGTTTAATTTTTATCAATTTTACGAATTGTTATCTGTTTGAAGCTTATTCATTTGGAAATATTTTTATTTAGTTTATGTTTATACGAAATTCTTATAAATTATTAAATTAAAGGTTTTAATCATAATGAACTAGGCGTCGGAATGATGGATAAAGACAACACATCTTTCTTCTGCCTTAGAATGTTCTTCCTTGAGTGTATCCAGGAAACTCACAGCTGTCCATTGGCCTCCGTCTCCTCGACGGTGACTTACACTAAGACGGAAAGAAACACCTTAAAGAAAGCAGAGAGAGAGAGAGAGAGAGAGAGAGAGATACCGTTGACATGGACCGACATGTTCATCTGTACTACACTTGGGGTGAGGAAAATCATCTTCAAGCAACGCAAAAGCCAACACGTTGCCTCAACCTTTCTTCTACAAAGAAGATCGTAATGTCACAGTGCATACTTGTCTGCCCACTGCAACATGGGTACCACATTAAATTGCTCACGTACTGTCCTGCTTTCCTGTACTTCCCATTCTCGGTAACTTCACAGAGCTTAACACTCAAGGTCTTTACAACCAGCAGCCTGTGCTGGCCACAGGCAAATGAGCTGAGACGTCATCGAGGGACCAAGTTGGTTCTTTTGAGTCCACATACTCGCAATCGTCAATTGAAAGCCCCCTCAATTGAGGGCGCCCTGTCAAGGGGTTTCAATTCTGCAGGTGAAATGTGCACCCTACTACCGTACGTTGTTGGTGTTATGGGCTACCTACGAAAAGATTATGAGCCAATGTTAGACCATGTACGAACTAACTTTCAAAATTGTCCTGGCAAAATTTGGAAGTTGTCTTCACTTGGACGTGCATTCCATGAGGTTCCTACATGGTCACTTGTTGGTCTAAAACTTTGCTGCGGTACTTCCTTATCCATTTGCTTTCTCGATTCCAAGAGTTGCTTGGAATGTATTTAATAAATTTCTACTGTGGATTTTATTCAATACATTATATATATCTTCAAAAAATAAGTTAATTATATCTTATGTAATTTTTATATGACAGTAAATAATTCTTGGACTCTGACATTAATTTTTTGACTTTTTCTAAGTTTCATCTTTGTCCATTAAATGCTAGAATACAAAATACAGCACATTTTGAACATCGGGCACATATAGTCCATAACCCCCCAATACTGTTAATTATAGTATACACATCAATAGGAACTCCAATATGAGCGCCAATATGAGTTAACAAAGATTTGGTGGATAATTGGTGCTCATATTGCAGCGTTGGGTTCCACCAAGCGAAAATCCCATACAAGTCTAGGTAATCCTCTCTGTAGTTTAACGGTATTCTCTTTGTTTCCAATGCTAACAATTACTACACCGGTTTAAACTTCTCATTCACAGCTTCGATAGAGGCAATAAAATGTGGATATGGACCTGTGAGAAAATGAAATTTAACAACTACAAATAACTTAAAGGACAAGAGCATGTTCATAGTTCTAGTTCAAGAAAGATCAAATCACATATCTTCAAAGATGATACGGTGCCTAATGATATGGTTTAAGGGGGTACACTAGTTAGCCTTTTCCACATAGTACAGTGATAATTTATTCCCATATCTTTATTTACGACTTCAGTCTCTCTTTCAGGCGAATCCAGCTTAGTAAGATTGCTATCTTCTTGCAGATCTATCGGCAGATATGCTCAGCCACCAGAGACTTCACACAAAGGTGACTCTGATCTTTACCGCATGATAAAATACTGATCAATTAGATTCTAAAGGTGTGTCAGAAAAAGTTCAATACTCACGTGAACTGGTACTTGCAGGGTGGTGACAAAACGGGCAGAACTTTAATCTCACCAAGGCTAATTAGTTTTAGCCTCCCTCCCTCCCTCCCTCCCTCCCTCTGTAATCAGATTCGATGGCATGGAAAGTATGTCTACAATCGGTTGGCTTACCTTCACCCTTAAGACCTTCCAGAAATGGCAGCCAAAAAATCTTCCGATATAATGCAGACCAGCAACATGAGGATCTGGCAACTTGTCTCTGTGTTCCAAGCCAACGACGCGTCTTGATCGTCCTCCCAGTAAGGCCCAGTTCAACTCGTTTCGGTCTGGTCAACAGAGAGCTCAAGACAACAACCGATGACTGCACTACATGGCTGGCTGGTCCAACTGGCCAAAACGTTTTGTGGTTCTGCCCAGCTCACTGAGCTTCATTCACCCCAATCTCCATACTGTATGTGTGCTTCGGTGGAGATATGGTTCAATGTTAACAAAATGAGGATCAAAGAGAATCTAAATCAGCGTAAAGCCGAATTTGCAAGGTCAGGCAGGTTCTGGAAGTTTGAAACGATCGTTGAAAATTTTTCCAAACTCAATATCAAAAAAAATCTGGATGAGGAATGTAAATAATGGCATCCAGGTGCAGCCAATGAGAGGGATTTGGTTCAGTTCTGGTTCCCCAAGGTCAAGGTCGTATCGGCAGATCTACTCCACTCCAGGTGGTTAGGCCCCGCATATCAATTTTTGCTTTCCCAGGAGATTTTTGGTTACTATGAGTTGACACCTGCTTCTCTGTTACTGTAGTTCATTGTCTTCTCATCTCGTCTCTTGGTCCTTCAAAGAGGAGACTTGAACAAACTTCTCGGTAGCTGGACTTTGGGAAGGAGATGTAAAATTGCTGTGCTCTCAAGATTGTTTATCCCAAGTCCACAAAGAGGAAATCAAACTTCAAGAGTGAATCCAAAGGACTTACACTGCGGTTGACTCCATTCTCCGGTAAGCAAAAGTCCTCAGCGACATGGGTATATCTTCATGTGCAAACGATATGTTCCGCCCGGCGTTCACCACACTAATCTCGTTGTGCCATTATTACTCCTCCTGGTCTTACATACCATCCCTTGTGCATAGTTCCGAGATTTGGACAACAATCATATAAAATACAGCTTTTGAGTTCAGTTTTCGAGACAGCAGCACCTGCCCTCAAGAGATGACACCAACAGCTCCACGCTGCAGTTTGATGCTTAGGACACCCCAAAATTTTCCAAAACTGTTTGTCTGGAACGAACAGTGATTTCTCTTCCTTGCTTTTATCGATTTCCGTATTATAAGGAAATCGATGTGATTTTGGAAAGACAGTGCAAACCTTGCCAGGATTTGCGAGGAGTGGCTTACCACTTGCATATAGTCCAGATATCAAATGAAATGATTGTATCTTTAGGCTGACCTTCAAATCCGCTCCATTGTCTCCATCCACATCATGTATTGGATACCTTTATCAGCAGCAATCAGTGTACAAACATCAAATCGAATATATCACCACTTGCGCATTGTCAACAAGGTGCAATGAATTTCAAAACCTTTTGCACTTCATTGTACAAGACAAAAAACATCTCAATGTCTTCCACCATAGCATGCCAGGACAAAAAACTGTTTTGGACGATTGGGTTGTGAACTCAATCTACCCTTCGGCTCAGCTTAAGTAAGGAAATCCGCGGCCACCATCAGCAGATGATATGGATGATAAGAGTGCTAGCCTTGCAGATCAAGGATAGATATAGATATATATATATTTCCGATGCAGAAACTCTCATACATTCCCCACTTTAAACTTACTTGACATTTCCACCTACAGTTGAAACAAGCTACATGCTTGAAAAGGGGATACAGTGATTGTAGACAGGCAAGTGTGCAAGTTGTATATGGTTATAAACATGTGGAGCTCGGAATGAGAGGGATGCAGCGTGTGGGATTAAGTTATGGACATTGATGCATTGAGCCCAAAAGAGGTACATTTGCCAGCTTCCTCGAATAAAATCGTAATGTATCAATGTTCATCCCACACTATCCCTCCCTTGATCCCATTCCTCTTAATCCCACACGCTGTTGGGCGTCTTATAGTTCCATAGTGCTATAAAGACTACATTGCAATGCCCACGGTAGGAAACTCGGAGAAGAATGAAGAGGGGAACTATTTCTCAAGGTGAAGAGTTTCGGTAATATTTTATGTCATCCCCTAGTCTTACTGTTGGTTCAAAACACAAACAGGTGCAGATGCAGATCAGATCCAATTATACACTTAGAACACGACATCTAGTCTTAGACATTGGGCTTTGCAGCGAGAGAAAAGCAGCCAGAACATGTTTAGGGATTCCCGTACACTAATCACATGATGGAAGAGGAAGTTGAAGTCAAGCAGGACCCTTGAAACGACCTCCACTCGGATGTCTGAATCCGCCCGTCTTAGATTCGTCAGCTACAAACATCGAGACAGCGTCAAACAGCACACTACCAAAGTCACATGGTTGTGACTCTACATGAAAATGAAAGTAGGCAGCAGGCAAGGAAAACTCTACTCCTTGGTTTTGCTGAAGAGTTGGTCAAAGTGAGCACAGAGCGAGCGGAAGGATGAAAACTGCTCGCGGATCTCATTTCCTCTAATTGATAAACATGCAGCACACACTATACAACAATGTGTGAGCTGCTACTTGTGAGCGGCTGGCCTCATATCATGTGGGGGGGGAGCTTATTGCCTACTTCGCTAAGCATGATCCAGAGATCCGTTTGTCACTAGAACAGAAACGCAAGCAATTCATGACATTTGGTAAACAATCCAGAATCTTGGAGTTGTCCATACGTGACTGCAGTCCCTCCCTCCCTGTTCAGATTGTTGCCCAAAGATGCACACGCTTTGGAAAGCTAACTCCTATTTGTGGCATCTTATGATCAGCATGAAATATTATAGCACGTAACATGCCTCGCATTTGGCCCGGTTTTTTGGAAATACAATTCCTGAGGTGCACCTCATACCATTTAGCTTCTATATCCGACATCGAGACTCCATCATAGCATATCCGCAACAAAAAAGCCAGGTGAAAGATTAAATCAAAGAGAATCATATATTCAATCTATTTTCTCTTCATATATTGTTTTCAAGAAAAGAGGCTAGGACACAACTCAGGTCGATTTCATAACCATGAGATATCCAATTTTCGAGGCAAATCAAACATGTTAGAATAGGTTCCCTCTGTCTGAAGAAATATTCCTCATCATCTGAAAGTAAGGAGGTGTGGATTTCTTATTTATTCATTTATTTATAGCTTGTTTATGCGCACTTTTTGACAGTGCCGATCAGCATGATGTGACCTCCCTCCAAGTTTCGAATCATATTTCAATGATGGCATGGGGCTGGAGTCGGAAAAAACATGGGTTAGTGAGCATTGAGCACTTAATTTAAGCATTTGCCATAATCGCAATGAGCTGGTCAGGATCCCTGAAAGTTCTCAAGTAAAGGATCCCTGAAATCGTGCCTCCTCAAAGTTCCTTCCTAGTGATCCTTCAGTAGGAGGAGGACACAAGTCCTTTGGACTCTGAAAAGGTTGAAAGTATCACAAAAATGCAAAAGTATCAACATCACATAATTGGAGGAGCCATCCTTGAATAAGATCCGGGTAGAATACGAAATGTATATGTCGTAAGATTGATCTTTCTCCCCACTGTACCATGGTCCGTGTCTTGATTGAAACCATGGCAAAGTTCACATTTTCATCCTTGAAGAGTGGGAAAGGGGAAGATTGAGATGTGAGGAAGGAACCTGCATAAACACGCTCTACTGATCGTTGGCAAACATGCTTCCGGATAAACTGTCGCGTTACTCTTACACATCTTCCCAAATCAACGAGAATTCAAAAGCTAAACAAAAAATAAATTTTGAGAGAGGATTTAAGGTGGACTAATGACTTGTTAGAAAGGTTTCGATCGTCTATCACGTGGGTAACCGTACCTTTGTGAGATTGGTCGAGAGATGGAGATGTTGTCCCTCGAGAAACTTCTAGTTTCGAAATGGCCACGAGGAGGGAACATGGCAAGGCATGTCATATCATACTCCTAGGAGTCTTGTTGTCAGAGTGAATGGCTCTACAACATTACGTACACTTCACGTCCAGCCAATTGTGATGGGAAAAATTAGACTGGAGTAGTTTAGGAACTGGTGGAAGTGTGAGTGAGACAGATGTGACTGCGACTGCGATGCATGAAAAGCAGCATTCATGGAGGTCGATGCTCATGTGCTCGAAGAAAACCAACTGCAAACAAGAATCTGACTGCTGCATTTCTCGTCTACCACTACCACATGATGCTGACACGCACACCTCTCCTAAGAAAAACTAAAATCTGCTGCATAACGCTTCTTTTGCCGAAGCCGACATCTCTCCCTCCGACTACACTTTTGAAGAATGCTTTGGATACAGAATTCTTCGTCTTGGTCACGTTGACTGCATTGGCATGCATCCTGTATGAAGGAAGGTAAAGGTGACATCCTTCGCTGCGTTCATCGAAAGAATATGGTCAGAAAGGCCCACAAACCACATGAAGTTACCACTGAACGCCTTAAATATTCTTTTATTATAAAAGATTTGATGGTACTCCGTTTGCAACTGGCTTGAGGATTTATCACGATATCATGGCTTCATAGAAATTAGTATTATTGGGTTCTAGGAAATTAGTATTTGAGGTCCATCACATACTTTCTACATTCTTTTCACAAAGCATACATAGAAACAAGATAAACTTTATAATAGACATAACTAATGTCGTCAGGGACCAGTACTATCAGGTGTAGTAACTGCAACAGATCCTAAAATTTATGCTGGCAGACACAATCCTTGAGATCACATTAAACCATAAAAGTAGAATCAATATTTAGATACATCAATATAAAATCATAACTAGAGATCACAAAATATTACTATTACCAGCAGATTGAATTGTTAGAACCTTTGACTCATACCAGATGGACTTTATTTGTTTCACCGTCCTAGAGACACGTTCACTCACGAGACAAAAGCCAAGCTTCTATGCAGCGATATGGAGCATGCACTATGGTCCTTGCATGCTCCATATGAGGTGAGCAGACAAAGTACAATAACAAAAGGGATGGGAAGACCCCATCAAAGCGTACAAGGATGTATGCTCCATATGAGGTAGACTGGAGGATCACTACAACCTCAAAGAGTGCACATTCAGAACCAAACGCAAAGTGCCTTGATGCACTTTGCTAGCATGCCGCTTACAATTACAAATGACAGATGATGAGCCGTGAATCTGTAATGTACATTAGTAGTGCATGAACAATGATTGCCTTACTTTCCGGATCGAGCACACATAGTGAGTACAGTTCAGATCTCAAATTGGATTGTCTTCTTTGACATTTTCTACGGTCAAATCAATAAGCAAGCAAGCTTGGATCGTGGCTGACCAGATATTTTCGATCGGAGGTGTTTCTGGAGAACCTCATGTTCAATGTACAAGTTTTAAGGTTTTCTATGATGCCTCATTTTCCAGGGCTTGTACTTGTCATCTAAGCATAATGTAGCCACTAGTAGAGATTTTATGGATAAATGATTAAATAAGAATGCAGGTGCTAGTGTGTGTGATCTATATATCTTAAATATCTGTTGCACTCAAGTACACTTTGAATAACCCTATCTACCAGGATTGGGATGTTCTCTCTATTTGACATAATTCCAGCGCAGCTATAAAACTCTCTTTAATGAATTTTGAAGTACACCTCGGGGTGATAACCTCCCACTGGTCTTCTGTAAAGTAAAATAAGATGTATAATAATTCATTCAAAGACTACAAGTTGGAAGAAGACATATGAATATGATACACTGACCTAATAAAAATTCATTGAGTCTTAAAGGATCTAACAATTTTTTTTGCCTTATAGTTGATCTGTGACTCATGGCATTCACGTGAGTCATCACATCACATTCGACCTGTGATGTATATAAGTAGGTTTGCATGTCCTTGATGACTCTTACTTTGCTTAGACTCCACCATGCTGAACTTCAATCAACTGATATTTGATGTTTTTTCTATTATTATGGAAAACCCTCCAAAATTTACAGTTGTTAGCGAAGTAGAGCTTAGATTACTCCAATAACCTTGGACATGAAGTTTGAAAGATGAAGGATAGGAGGTCTCCAAACCTGCCAAGAAGAATCACCGAGGCTATATAATCCAATTGCAAGAGTTCGAAGGGTTGAGTATTTGATTAGGAATAAGGTCTGATCCAGTGTACATAACTTGCTGTTATTGACATGTCTGAGATGAAACAGTAGAGGAAGCTATAAAAAGTAGCCTTTCAAGGAAAAAATATTCTCTTGGTGACAGGCAACAAATATAATATATCTTATTGGTAATGTGTGAAATGCAAGTGGAAGGTACATGTAATTAATGGTGAATGCTTGCCCTCCTGTCTGAATACACCGAAATTTTGTTCTAAGAGGAAGGGTCCTGGCTGAGTCTACCGTATTCTGATTTATCTGAAACCTTGACTGCCTCTAGTAGGACATTTGGAACCATTGTACTTAAAAAATATCTCATGCAAGGTCCATCTTTCCTAAGAAGACATTGTGCATTCATGAATCTTGTTGATTCCATAAAAAAAAAGAAAACATATTTTAACATAGCAGTGCATGCATTTGTACAATTTTGACATTGTCTTCAAAATGAAAAGCTTATCATGTCAGTGCATTGGACTCGGCCATGCTACCACGGAGCTACATTTCGTGTTATTACATCTGACATTATGGTAGAAATTACATTTATGTGCAATTTCTACCATAGAAACTCATTGGCCAACAATTAGAGATGAACGTGGTAAAAGTGGTGTTGATCTTTATATATTCCAGACATTGCATTACTCTCAAGCACAAAAATATCTAGTAAGCTAATGTCCGAATGCACAGCTGATTAAGTGCAACGTGCGGACAACTTATATTAAACACTTTCCGATCTTTATTTCTCTAATACGTTAAAATGCATCCAGCGAATCGTGCTTAAAATGCAATAGAGAGGGGCAAAGTATAATAACAAAACGGATGGGAAGACCCCATCAAAGCGTACAAGGATGGAACCAAACCGGTAACATGGGGCTAGGCGCCAATAGTTTGTCCTACAGCACCTAAAATGTGCTTAAAATGCAAGGATGGATAGTTTTCCTCATGAGCGTCGATCTCCATTCCAAAGATCATCATTGTCAACATAAGACCTGCCACGCACTCTCATATATGCTTTCCGTGAAAGGTTACAATGCAGAGTTTTTGTGCTGGAAACGTGTACTGATTCGTACGTCTTGGCAATGATAGACGAAACTCTCTGCCAGTCTCTGGTAACAGGAATTTCCAGGAACAACAACAACAACAACATACTGTAATGATTGGTTCTCGACTGAAAATGTGCACAAGTACACACATATCAAATTCATTAATGGTTCAGACATCTACAATTTTCAACTCAAAACAACACACGAGACTTGAAGATTTGCGTCCGTCGCCTTCGCAGAAGTGTTGAGATCATAGAAAGCAGTCGGAATTTGGTCAATACATGCATAAGAGAAGACCTCTATGGCGGCTATGCCGCTATCAGAAGCCAACCGGTAACTAGAACACCATAATATATGTATCACTTTGGAAGTCTCCATTTGCATTGGTCAAGTAGTAGAGCCATGAATCAGCATTATGTGTCACAATAGCTGTTCCAGAGAGAAAAGGGCCGGAGCTATGGATGACAATGCTAAGTCTAATGTGGACCCTCCTAAGCTGGAGGAGTCCGAGGAGATTGATTCCTTCCCCATATTTCTTTGGAGCCCGGACAGGGGCCACTGTTAATGCTATACCATCTGACAACATGTGGAAGTTCGGTAGTGGGCTGTACAGTCCAGCCGTCATAGCACATACCTCGCCAGTAACTTAATACCCTCACTGTTGGGAATGATTATGATTGATGTCTTGAGGAAATTCCTCACTTCCCACTTCCTTTCCCAGCGGACCTCGAATTCTCGATGAGGATTTATTCACTCGCCTTTCCCTGCCATAGAAAGAAGATAGATTATGTACGCGGGTATGAGCGTATGAGGTGACATGACATGTCAATGCTTTTGCATGTTGGTAAATTCGCAGTCATGTCAAATGCATAACGTGTAGACACAGTAAAATAACAAAAGGTATGGGAAGACCGCAGACATGTCAAATGCCACAGTAAGGACTTACTGCTTTTTAGACTTGTAGATGTTGACTTGTCTTTCTCCTCCTCTTCACTTTACATCCTCCTTGCTTGAACGAGGGAGAATATGCTCTGGTGCTCAAGGCAAGATTGAATGCTCAGTGCCAAGAGTTTCTGATAAGGAGCTGGAGACACCTTGTTACCTAACCTGCTTCCGAGGCCGGGTTTGTGTGTGTGTGTGTGTTTTTTTTTAAAAAAATCATTTTCCTTTGTGAGTGAAGGGTTGGTTTTGACCACTTTGTGAGATCCGAATCTGATCAAATAGGAGTAGAATTGGTGACTTTAGTGGGGATATCAATATCGACGCCTAGCTTTGAGAAGTTTTGGCTATTGCTCCATGCTTCTACTGTGGGGGCGATTTCTGGACATTTTTTGAAAATCGGTAATAAGGACGCTCGAAATCGAATTTAGGGGGTGTAGAGGACACGAGCTCGGATTCTGCTTTCGTCTCGCATGCCAGCAGTCAAAATGCTTGAGTTTCGCATCATTCGAAATCACAATCACGACGAAAAGTTGCTTTAAGCTTACGCGTCCATGTGGGTACAAAAATTGTTAAACTATGGCAAAGAAACAACTTCTCTCTCGCTCTCTCTCTCTCTCTCTCTCTCTTTTGCTTGTGGATCCACTTTTTTCTTAATCGTGGAAATATTCCCGTCCTCATAAAATCTTTTCAAAGTTTAGAGACGGGAGAACTCCAAAGTACAACCCGAAGGACCCCAACCTGGACCACCAAGAGGTTATAAGAAGAAGGCAATCACAAATGGATAAATCCAAACGGCTTCCAATGGAGCTCAATCTTTCGTTTGAGTCAACCCTCATATCATTGCATCTGAAAGGGGGTCTAAACACTCCATCTAACCCTCGAGAAAAACACGTCAACTTTTCAAATGGTAAAATACGAATGGTAGGTGAAATTTCTAACTCTCAAAGATCGTCTCGCTTGGAAATATGCGGGAGAATAAATTGAAAGGATATGTTCTTCCTTTATTGAGGTATTTCCTTACTCCATGACCAATTTTTTTTCACGCATGGTTTATTTAATTCAAAAGAAAAGGAGTAGGAGAATATGTAAGTCCTGAAAGTCAAATAGGACTTACAAGTATGTCTTAACATCATTACCGATAATTTTCACACATGGATTGTGTAAATGAAACGAGTAGAAGAATATCGAGACTCTTTCTTCAAAAAAACTAGGAATTACAAGTTTTTTAATGTAGTTAGAAGAAACTGGTATTGTTCTTGATGTTGGATGTCCATCTACTCTAATAGTAGTAGAGGCACAATCACTTATCATGTCACTTAGAACCAATTGAAGTTGGGAGCCATGATATGTTGTGAATCAAGGACACAATAAAATAACAAAAAGGATGGGAAGACCACATCAAGCCTTACATTGATGAAATCAAATAGGTAACATGGGGATAGGCTCCAATAGCATCACAATGGTAAATATGTACTACTGCATCTAAGATATCTCAACTATCTAGATCAAATAGTCTACAAACAACATAAGCATTCAAAGAAACATCACCTAACATGATTGCTCTCATATGGATTGCACAAGTTAGTGCTCTCTATAGAACAATGGAAACATGTTACATAAAATAGGCTATACAATAAGCTAAATAGAGTGATACCAATACTGTCTAGTATGGTAGGCTCTCGTGCACTCCTTTGAAAATATGTCGAAGTCGATGTCCATAGCTCCATATAATTCCAAAGCTAGAGTAACAAATATATTACCTCTATGCATATCCATATACTTTGAAACCTTGGCTGCTGCCATTCCACTCGCCGTCTATCTAGGATGATGGGTGATCACCCTCTATGAAACTATGTAGGATTAGTAATTACCAATAACTTTGTCCTCTCGAACCAAATATAGGTCTAACCTAACCCTAGTTGACCGTAAGACATATTAATGTTCACTCCATATGATGTATTTATACACTCGCACCATAACAAACAATATATCCATAATAGAATCATGGATAGCTATCCTTTACATCCGAATGGTCAATGACTAATATAAACATTTGTGCATGTCCATGGGTAATGCATCTTAGTATGATATGTTGTTAGATGAAAGCAAGTAGGAGTGTGGGAGTGTTTATTGGCTTTGGAGACCTTGACTTTTGCTTCGTGGACATATCTTAGGTGATGTAGTACATATTTCCTAGTGTGATGCTATTCAGGCTAGCCCCATGTTACCCGGTTTGTTTACATCCTTGTAGGATTTGACGGGTCTTCCCATCCCTTTTGTTATTATACTATGTCTCTCTCCTTTTGCTTCGTGGAGTGAGATGAGAAGGAGCAAACTCTACATCTCACTGCCCTCTTTGGTTTGGTTCCGTTTCAAGCTTTAAGCTCCATGATCGTACTGATTCTTGAATATGAGAAGAACATTTCATGATGGCTATGGGTGACTATGAGAAAAAAGTACAGTAGAGTAAGAAAACAGCAATGGACGGAATTTTGTTGATGTAGTGACGAGACGAGCCTCCACTTAATTCGAAACTCACATGCTTTCGGACCACACCCACTTGCAAAGACCAAGACATTGGAGTGCATGATTTCATAATCATCATGAGTATCAAATGTAGCTTGCAGTTGCTCAAGGCCCCGGATACCATGATGACTATGGAACCTACTGTTGTACATTTCCATAGTCATTTCGTCTTCACTATGCTTCCCTTCCTAACTGCAGAATCCAACCCTTGCAAGAGTAGTCCCCTCATCGACACATTTCCAAAAGAAAAATCAGAGGAAAAGATAGAGTGCATGATCTCATCACAATCACAACCCTCATGAATGTCTTCGGAAATTCGACGGTTCTTGAGACACTCAGGGGTTCATGATTGCTGGCTACTCTTGAAACCTCGACTTTGCGTCGTCTTTTCTATGCAGAGCCACATCCGCATCCTCCAAAACCATGGCATCGCTGTTCATGTTATTCCATCGACACAATACGTGCTCATGGTAAATGGATGTTTGCCTTTGATTTTGATTCCTTCCTTGTACGATTTGATGGGGTCTTCCCATCCCTTTTGATATTTTACTTCGTCTTTCATTTCCTTTGATTTGGAAGGCCATGTGACTCCATTTCCAACACTTGGAATTATACGCTGGAGCAGATTCTCAAGTATCCACAACCTCGTAGGTATCGATTAGACACGTCAAATTGAACCCAATCCTATCCCATGATGCTAATGTTGCTAGCTGCTGATGACATACGGAAAGCTCCCCTAAATCGCTCCTTTTAGACCTTGGAAGCCAAGCATGATATTCTTCCCATTTGACGGTCATTCTAAGATGACGCCTAGCTTATCAGTGCGGAGCCAATGACGGATGGGTAGCTTGTGAAGTTGTGAGTGGGTTCGACAAGGAAGTTCGGACTAAAAGTGTCACAAAGTCCTTTGCAGACCATTTTAGACATGTGATGAAGGTTTTTGTTTTTTCGTGAATGTTCTATTTTGCACTTAGAGATGAAACTCTTAAAGTCAAGCTGACGATTTCTATCGAGCTCCTGAAGAAGATTCAATTTTAGCTCATTGTCATATTCGTGAGGGAATCTTGGCCAAGGGTGTTGCGAGCAGGACTGTTGTGTCTGTCAAGATTTACTCAAACATAGTCAGACATAGTGAACTGTTGTCAGTCCGACCAAGGTACCGTAAGCTCGAAATAGACACCGTAGTCTCCTCAGCTGATTTCAGAAACTGATGGTGATTGCGCGTTCTATGGGAGACGGAGGGAGTGGAGCAGTTGCCAGTTCTCTGTTGTCTATAGCTATCTATAATCTATCACTTGTCAATGAAATCTCAAGGTCAACTCGAGCAGCTTACTAATCAACTCGGGCTCCCCCACTACGCTCACAACGTTCTCCACCTCCCCATTCTTGTGTCGTACTGGGGAACAATAATCTGCACATGTTAACAAGCTGTGTCATGTTAAGGCAGAGCAAAGAGTCAACTGTGCATTACCCGGCGCCGTCCGTTTAGTGCAGAGAGCATTTCACTTTTGCATGTTTTTCATGTCTGGCAGCTCTCGCTGGCTGGCTGGCTGGCCTTCGAACTCTCAAACGCTGGAGACTGGTCCGAGAGAGAGAGAGAGAGAGAGAGAGAGAGAGAGATCTCCTCCTGACGATGGAGGAGCACTGAAACGCAATCTGCAGATATACAACGCGGAATGAGGTCTGGGGAGACTTGTGCAATTTCTGCCGGGACTCTTCAGTTTTTCTATGTCAACAGATATAAAGTGGAAAATCGGAAGTCAACATAAAGAGGTGCTGTACCTTCTAAACCAGCTTTCACCATTGGATGCTTCATTCTTATCATTTTATTATTTGACTCATGTGAGCTTTCCTCAAGTAAATCCAGTGAGAATGCATGGGCTCCATTTCTTCCCATACCTTTGCCAACGTTTGCTCTCAATATCCCATTCCACGTCTAGAACTCTACAAGATCATATCTTCTGTGGCAAAGCTGATGATGGAAATGCAACGGAACGAACCTTCTTCCGGAATTCTTCCTTTAGTGATTCAACTTACTCCAGTTATTGCATTTTTTTAATCCGAGGCGATGTGATGCCGAATTGAAGGTCTAAAGCAAGATGGCCTGTGAAGGTTAACGAGCGTATTTTGTGTGAAGCTTATGACGCTAATGGGAGGCAGCCTTCTTCACACTAAAGCATTTTAGCATTTCCTCTCGATGAAAAATTTGGTTGAATGCAAGTATTCAATAGCTATACAATTTCACAACATCAACTTCCCGGTTTTTGGCATAAAGCATCCATATCAAAAATATATTTCTGAAATAATAGTATGATACACTCCAATATATCAGCATATATTGTTTTTATCACCCTATATCATTCATTCTCTCTCTCTCTCTCTCTCTCTCTCTTAAGCATAAGATTTGTAAGCATGCTATACTGGATTCTTTGGAGGACTAAGAGGAAATAAATCCAGGTGTATCTTCTATATAAGAGTTCAACCCATAAGGCGTCATTGTGAGAGATAATATGGGAGTGAAGAATTTGTCAACCATTCACATATGGAGTTGTGTTTCAAATACTTTGGTCTGAAGTATCTAAAGCTATCTTAAATTAAGAATCATTAACCACACACACAATGTGAACAAATAATTGATTTGATATTCTTGCCAATGTAACAATAATACATGCACTTACTCTTCATTAACAGTCCATTTCTCTCGTTAAGCTATTGGAGTTGAGATTCAGTCATCTAAGATCCGACAGTGCAACTTGTCATTTACATTATATTGGTATCACAAGATCCTACCGCAGGCTTAACACGTGTTAGTTTCCAAATAAGATGAAGAAGCTGATACAAGACGAAAAGTAATATATATATATTACTCTATATTGCTGTGCCAAGGTTTATGAGGAACTTCGCTGGATTTGCGCACTGGAAGTCGCTCTTCAACCAACTTTAGATTTCCAAAATGAGAACAGTGATGATTTGAAGAGATGACGCCCACTGCCACTCCACTATCAGCGAGCTGCATGCCTCCCAATTGTGATCCATGAAGTATCTAAGACTTGAACCAAGTTTTGAGCCAAAATGGACACGCGATTTCAAGTATTAGATGGCATTGAAAGCATTGGCTTCCCAAACCTGTTCCTTAGATTTTTTTCAGTTTAGAATATTTTCTTCCTTGTCTGAGTCTTGAGAGATGATCTCACGAGAAAAAAGAAAAAAGAAATCAAAAAACACGTTTCTGTCCAATGTTGTCACTACCACTCATCAAATTCAAATGGCTAAAATAAAATCTTTAGCGCATATTTCGAACGCCATATTCCCCACGTAATCCTTTCTAATGGGAAGGGGAGATAAGCTTTGAAGTGATCTAGTTACCTACTTGATTTCATTTTTCGCAGAATTACGTTCAGCATCCAGACTTTCCCATGATATACCATCTCGAAAGGCCACATGGACACCTAAATTGTCCCAATCTCATCCACAGTACCTTCACATTCATCAGTCCCTAAATTGCTGAGCAGTTGGTTTGGAAAGAGTTCAAACAAAACCTACCACCACCATTGACGAGTGCTGTCAATGTTTCTTTTCCGCATCTCTTGGAATGAACATCCTGGTCAAAATTCGTGCAAGTGAGATTACGTTCTGGTGTATATGTAATACCTACTACCATGAACTGAAATTACTTGGATGAGCTTTGGAAGGTGTCATTGTCTTTGAATTTGAGCCTACTTGCCCCTTGCAAGAGTGGTTGGTGTGTGACACCAGGAGATGATCGAGAATTGCACTCAACTGCCAAAATGATGAAAGGGCAAATTAGCACCAACTACCATTTCCACAATGCTTAAAAAAAATTAGCTTGTTCCAGCATGCGCCGACAATTGGAAAAGTTCCTGTGGATCCCTTGGGTGTTTCAAAACGATGGGCAGTTTTATGAAATCTATGTATCTGAACTGAATTCAATATAATCCAGATAGATCAGCACAGAATTCTGTAGGAGGGAAAGTACCCTCGAATATATTTTTCAAATTATTCTCTAGTTGGAGCCAAATAGTGTAACTTGGACAGCAGAAGGAAACAGGCTAGGAGGTTAAAAGACCCCCACCATCCGAAGAGTCATCCATTTATTTCCAGTATATTATCCCATTATCCCGTAGCACATGTTAAACATTGCATTGTTCTTTCCACTTTTTCGTTTATCTGCATAACCCTTGAAAAGGAAACAAATTACTAGCCTGTATCAAAGTCCCTAGGGTGCTTTGAAATGTGATTTATGAACTTTACCTTCTGCATTTCAATATGGGCGAGAAAACTTTGGGCAACATGATCACCACCATTAAGAACTTTTTACAGCCGTTTAAATATTTTACGTCATCACGAACTAGAGCGAGCTGTTGGCAGCTTGGCTTCAAGGAATTCTTCTTTCTTCGGTCGAAAGTCAGTCAGCAGTTCGGTTGTTTGAGTGCCAGGAGCCTCCCTCTCTCACCCAACAGATGACTTTCCCAAAAGGATGGAAAAAGAGTGAAAATTCGATTGAGGGACAGTTCCTTCCTTCTTCTTTTTTCACCTTTTGAGCACTATTTTATTTGATTCGGCTCCAACAGCAACAGCTAGCTCCTGGCCCCCTTCGGAACAAACCGTTGGGTGAAGACATTCCCAGAAGGAAATAGCGCTGTTGTCCTCTTCTTTCCGAGAGCTTTGTAATTTCCTTATCGGGAAAAGAAGAGTCTCGAGGGCAGGGGCAGGTGCGGGGAAGAAAACGTTGCTGGCAGTGGGCAGCCAGATTGGAAAGGAACCACAAACAAAACCCAAATCGTGATAGAATAAAATTCCCCGAGATTCAACCATCGGGAATCTGCCCGTTCCATGCTGACTGACTAACGGACTAGCCAACTGAACCGAGTGAACCAGCAGTGACCCGTGACCGAATGTCTGACAGTCCTAACGTATCCAATGACCGGACCGGAGTCACCACCTGACCCAGCTCCCAGTTCCCAAACATTACAAATTGTATTGCGATCGCGAAATGTTATTTGCATGGTCACTATACAGAAAGAGACGTCGCTGTACAGAGACGCGACCAGAACTGGGGAAGTGGTACACTGCTGGTGGTGGGCCCGGGGATGCAGCGCAGCCGGAGGCCGTTGCCAAGGACCTAGTGCCGGGGCTACATCGAGACATAAACATAAACAGCCCTCGTTCCCCTTCCGTCCTCGCCCAGAGCCGCAGTACACACCAGCCTTACACTTCTACTACCACCACCACTACCTCCCGACTGGCCCAGCCCCCAGCGCCGACGCGGGTTTGTGTGTTGTGGGAGAGACACAGACAGGGAGAGAGAGGAGGGAGGAAGTGCATTAAGCCAATCGCCACCCGCAGCAACACAACACAACACGATCTGGTCTAAGACGCTGTTGGCGTTTGCACGAAGCAAAGCAAAGAGGCAGGCAGCAGGGAGAACGAGACGGGGTAGTGTGGGTGCGAGCAGAAGAAGAAAACGCGGCGTAGGCCGCAAAAGAGTCGAGTGTTTCGCTTGTTCGCTACGAAATTTGCTTTACTTCTGGCCATCTGGCACCGGCGTGGGTTTGGTCTGGTCTGGTTTGCCCCTTCACTCGAGGAGTCGAAGAAGAATCACAACTCACAAGCCCTTCTTCTTGCGAATAGTAATAGTGAGAGCACGTAGCAAAGCACTACTACTACTACAACCACCAGCCAACAACTGCTTGTGCTTCGACTCGGTGGGTCGGCAGTTCAATTGGCTCCGCGTACTCAAGACCGTACGAGAGGGTGTGCGTGCCCGTGAGCTTCGAAAGACGGTGCTCCTGCAGGTCGAGCGATCGTGCCCGTTGGCAATTCACGAGGCTCGTGGTCGTTGTGAGTCACCGCCACTTGGACACTTCCGCGAAAGCGGGCGGACTTGGTGCTAGCGGAGGAGAGGAGGGGGTACCTATATATTGGCGCGAGCAGATCAGTGTGGATTTTGGAATGGAATGACAGCAAGGAGAAATCAGATAGCAGCCGCAGCATCATTCATGAGCTAGAGAGGAGTCGAACTGCCGAAGAGATTGATTGTGTTGACCGGAGACCGAGAACGCTGACAAAGCGAAAAGCTCTCGGAGCTCGAGAGAGGCAGAAGAAGAGGAAGATAGAGCAGTAGGACGAGCGAGCGAGGAGGGGGAAGAGGAGATCTGCCTACCGCGTCGGTTCGGTTCGAGGCATTTTTTCGCTAGTGCAGTATATCAGCTTCATGATTCTCTAACACGAAGCTGCGTCCAGCGTCGAGGTTTCCCAGGTCCATCCGCCGTGTTCCTCCGGTTCCCTATGGTACTACAGCTTCTCGTGTCTACCTTCAATCTTTTCCTTCCCTTCAGAGAACCGCCCCCGCATTCCCTGCAATTCAAATTCCACAGCCCTCTCCTGTCTCCTACATCGCCATTCTCTCTCAGGAGACAGCAAGCCTCGTCCACCGCGAGTGAGGAAGTGAGGGAGTGAGCAAGCGAGGAAAGGAATTCTTTCAGACCAAAATCAAAGCCTGACTTTTAATAATCGATTTATATCATCAATCAGTCTTTCAGCCATTTCAACCCGGTTTCCTCTCGACAGCAGCAGCAACAAGAGGCCGACTGCGAATATGGTGCTCATCAGCCAATCCAGCACCGATTCGGCCTTCAGCGTCGACTCGTGGACCACGGGCGAGAGCTCCCGGCGCAGCTCCGAGTCCGGACTCGGCTACGGCCACGACGAGGGCTGCTTCCGCTGCATCGCGACGCTGGCAGGCCACTCGGGCGCCGTCGGGTCGCTGGCGGTGGTGGGGGGTCTGATCTACTCGGGGGGCTCCGACGGGTCCGACATCCGCGTCTGGCGACAGCCCGATCTGCAGGAAGTTTGCTCGTTCGGGACGGGCGAGGGCGCCGTGAAAGCCCTCCTGGCCAGCGGGGGCCTCGTCTTCAGCGCCCACCAGGACATGAAGATCAGAGTGTGGAGAGCCGCGCAAGCCCCCGACGCGCGAGTGGAGCCGAAGCTGGCCGCCACACTTCCCACCATGAAGGACTACCTGCTGCGCTGCGTGCCCCCCAAGAATTACGTGCAGGTCCGCAGGCACAAGAAGAGCTTGTGGATCCAGCACAACGACACCATCTCCGTGCTGGCGCATGGCGCAGGCAATGTGCTCTACTCGGGCTCGTGGGACAAGACCGTCAAGGTGTGGCGCACTTCCGACTTCCGGTGCGTGGAATCCATCGTCGCGCACGACGATGCCGTGAGCGCCCTGGCAGCGGACCAGGAGGGCTACCTCTACACTGCTTCCGCGGACGCCACCGTCAAAGTCTGGGCCAAGATCGGCAAGAAGCACTCGCTCATTTCCACCCTCAAGGGCCACAAGTCGTCCGTGAACGCGCTGGCCTTCAGTCCCGATGAGAAGGTGCTGTACTCGGCCTCGAGTGACAAGACCGTCACCGTGTGGGAGAGGGCCAAGGCCGGCGACGAGCACATGACCATGGCCGGGGTTCTGAGGGGGCACCGCCAGGCGGTGCTGTGCCTGGCCACGGTGGGCAACATCGTGGTCACGGGGTCCGCAGACAAGAGCATTCGCGTCTGGCGACGGGGCAGCGACAACTCGCACACCTGCATCGCCGTGTTGGAGGGCCACAAGGGGGCTGTCAAGACCGTCGTGGCCTCCATGGAAGCGGTGCAGGAGGGCGTGCTCATTTACAGCGGGGGCATCGATCGTCTCGTCAAAGTGTGGTACCTCTCGCCCAAGGAGGACGGGTTCCAGAGCGACGTCTCGCAGGCCTCCCCCATGGCCGCCAGTCCGCTGAGATGGAGATTTTGAGAGCAATTTTGACCGAGGGAGAAGGGGGAAGGGGTAACGATCGATCGACCGACGCAAAAAGAGGAAGAATCAGACGCCAAAATGGCCTTCTGTCTAGACCGATGATGTGTGCAGGAGGCAGTTTTGACCACTGGCAGTCTGCTGCGGTTGGTGCGCGACGTCCCGATCGTATGTGAGCTTGTAATTCTAGTCTGAAGTGAAGATTCGGTGAAGTCATCTTCTGCTATTCTACTGTTTTTATCCGCGGCTGCTGGCTTCTGCAACTGGAGGCTGGCGTGACGAGACTCGATAACGGCTTTCCATGCACGCAACGCAGTTCTCTCAACAGCAAAGGTGGGCCTTGAGCCGGAGAGTGCCCAAAGCAGATGCAGCGACCAGCAGCCCCAGTCCGCTAAATACTATAGCGCTTCGTGCTTGTATGTACTTAAAGCTGAAAGGTGCGGTGGAAAAGTTCAGTTGTGCCGCACATTGTGATGTAATTTCCGAACCAGATCACTAGCCTACTTCACTGTCCCGACCCACATGCAGCTTGTTACACACCACCATTCGCGAGACTCGACTCTCGCGTTCCAGATGTTGGCAGTGGAGTCAGTGCTCCCAAGTTTAAATGAACCACCATTAACCTCAGATTGAACGACAGTATTCAAGCCAACTGCCTGCCTGCCTGCCTGCCTGCAGACGCCCATTTTCTCGACATGCTTGCATATATGGGCGACGATATGTTTCAAGGAAGATACCACAGCAGCAGCAGTTGGCATACTTGGCAGTTTGAAGCGTCCCCTTCTTTTAGAGAGAGAGAGAGAGAGGCTTGCTACCCCTTCTCATAGTTGCCATTTGAAGACCATTTTTTGGTGCTGGCGGTTAGAAAGATCGATGCATAGATGCATAGATCGGGAGATAGATTGTAGTCGGGAGTTTGCGGGGCCATGTTGGTGGTGTCCTCTTGTATCATTTACTCATTTCCATTGTTTATGTACCATCAATCCAACAATTATGAGCCTTCGGGCTATTTATTATAAAAGGTTTCCAGTTCCAAAATTATTCGTGTCCCTGACACCATCTCTCATCTCTCCTCTACTCGTCTTGTATAGTTCGTTCCAAGAGTTCATAGTTTGATTGATTGATCGGTCGACCTTACTGACTGCGCGCGCATTCTGAATTTTCTAATTCCAAGATATGCTTCTCAAAACATTCTCTCGACAGCCAGCCAGCCAGCCAGCCCTCCTCATCAGTCAGGCCTGCGTGTCTGCCTAGTGAGCTGACGGACGTCCAAAATAGGAGTGCGGTAAGTTTTCGATCATGGAGAGTTTCGCGTCAAGGAAGGCAGAGCAGTTTTTGAGTAACTGACTAAACTATCCTATATTACTCTGCATGCATTCTTTGTCTCCCAATCAGATGCAGGGCAAATAGACACCAGCTCTCTCTCTCGGGTTGGGTAGAAACCCCTTCATTGCCCTCTTGCATGAGTCCATGGCAGCGACGCGGGGTGAAATTGAGGGTGAAAATGCCTGCCCCAAGTACAGAATAGCGCAAATGCTGACCAGTGATCGAAAGTGGAATTTCGAATTTTCTCGTTTTGTGACTGACTGAGTTTGTGGGTGGGTGGGAGGGAGGGAGGGAGGGGGAGGGCTGGGGCCGAGGAGAAAACTAAGTGCCCACGGAGAGCTGAGATCTCACCACGACTGTGGTGTTGTTGTGGTGTGGTCCACAGTCTAGATGCCAGGCGCTTGCTCACAGTCGTCATTGACTTGCGCCACAGAAGAAGGAACAAAGGAAGGAAGGAAGGGAGCCCGTGCCGGGGGAGGGAGGGAGGGAGGGAGGGAGGGTAACGGAGTCTCGTTACCGTTCTGGCGGTGAATGATTTAGTAAATGCTCCAACTATTCGTTCGGAAAGTGGATATGTTCTTTCTGCCTATGGATGGATGTATGTATGTATGTATGACACAGAGGATAGAGTAGAATGAGTGTCATTTGGCGTTTCACCATCCCCGGGAATCTCAACTATTTGCTCTGTTTTTAGGCACACAGGGAGAGATTGAATGATTGGCGTCTTCGAATCTGTTCCGAGGTTTGCATCAGTAACCATCGATTGTATCGAAGATGAGAGCACACGGAGCACCACACCAGTCCCCGATGGCCCAGGAAATCAACGGCTACTTGTTCAACGTGGCGTGAGGACCAGGGTTTTGATGAGCCCTAGACTGGGCTGGGCTTAGGGCATTAGCATTACGGCGTGTAATTTGTCTCGTGGCAAAGTAATCCTCGATGAATCCCCCGGTGCAGAGTCAAAAACACAGACAGCAGACCGCAAGCACCACAAGCCAGCCAGCCAGACATAGAGAGACGACGTGGGTATGATCCTGAAGAAAAGTTGTCTTGGGGTCAAACTGCGTGTTTCAAAGGCTGCACTGACAAGAGAGTCGTTCGGCTCGACCGAGTGGTTCTGCTTCCGGTTCTTCTACCCTGCACCTTTGTGCTGAATGCAGGACAGGATTCGCAGGAAAAGAAGGCTCCGAGGGCCAAACCTGAGTCGAGGTGAAAAGTCAGAAGATTAACCGTTAGAAATCGCAGAGATACGTTTATCACATTCGGGGAGGGTAGGAGCGACGGCGTGGCTCTGACTCATCCTCGTCAGTGTACAGCCCAGCCCTCCATCTCCATCTCCATCGCCATTGCCTCCAGTCACCCTCAGGAGACAACGAGTTCGGTATGGTTATTATTTGCAGTTCGCTTCCGAATTTCACCTTCTTCAATGTCAGAGAGAGAGAGAGAGCACTCTGTCTCGGACATGGAAAGACCGAGTGTACAGAATTGTCAGCGAGCAGGCAGGAGAAGACGTAATCAGGGATTCTTCTTTTGAGAGGTGGGTTAGGGGCTGAAAGCGATCAAGGTTGACATTGATCTCAGCTGCTGTTGATTTGACAAGTAGGGAACCCACCTACGAGGGTTTTTCCGTCGGTAGCGTGAAATGAGATTATGTGAAGTAACTTTGTACATCTGGAAGTGTGTCGATTTGTTAGTAGGCATTACTAGTAGTAAATCGTCCCTTTTCCTATCCGCGTCCCATCTCTTATCAATCAATCAAACAGCAATCACAACGCACATTCGAACACGACACACGACATGATCACAACACAATAGTCGCTCGGACACGAAGTCAATCTCTATCGAGACAAACCTGTCTCCACTACTTATAGAGACAACTCATGAATTCCTCGCCCTCTCAGACACGAAACTCGACCGATGGACCGATGCAAGCCTACATACCCACTGAAGTAGACACAACTCATGTCTCGAATCCTCGTCCGTGCGTCAGTCTTCTCCCCACACAAGATCAAAGCTTTCCACTGCCTGCTTGGCTGGCTCCGCCCTACTCAGTAGCCAGAGGGCCGTCTCAGCATGCTACCGCAGTAACCCCTCCCTCCCTGCCACACCACTGGAAAAAACTCGAGATCAAATACTCTCTCTTTCTTTCTCCTTCTCTCTCTGTGCATGTTGCCATCCGATTCCTGACTGGAGGAGGCTTATCTCCTCTCCAGACCTAGAGGTGCTGGAACCAACCAGTCGGAGCCTGCAAAAAGTGGTGGAGAGTTAGCTGCACCCTCTCCCTTGCATTGCCCCGTGGATCCACTTTGCCCCCCATTTTGCTGTGAAGCAGAGCAGAGCAGGAGGGAGGCCATGTACTGTGGGAGTGGACTAAAAGAAAGCAGCTCAGCTCATCTGTGGTGGGGGGGTTGTTTATGGTTTCCAGTTATGGTTCCATCGTACGATAACCCTAACTGATGGGCCTTTTATTCGGGAACAGATGAAGGTTAGACAGTAAGAAGAAAAGGGAAGACAGGATAAAAGAGGCAAGAGATAGACAGAAAGAAAGAAAGAGAGAAAGGGCTCAGGCCTCCAGCTCAGTTTCTTGCATTCCCAACCAAATTAGAAACAACATTAAATAACGTGGAGACAAAAGCAGAGGCTGCTGCAGAAGAGAGAGGCCGTTGGATTCCACAATACAGAAGCCTCTTTTCCAGGTAACAAGATTTTCCCCTTTAGTCTGTCCTGCTAAAACTTGAATCAGTTCGGAAAAGGGAGACTGCTCGCTTGGATCCTACAATTTATCCTTCTACTGAAAGCGAAAGTTCGGATGTGGATCGACGACCGTCGCTGTCCAGCTTTCTACGAGAGAGAGGGAGAGAGAGATTACTGTAAGTAGGCGTTTGGAAAGGTTTGGAAATGTGTGCACACGTGAAGCAAGCAGGCAACGAGTGAAAGAACAGCTTGGAGGAATTTGCAGTGACCTCCGTTCTGGTCTGGTCAACTCAAAGCTTAAATTCCACACCACTGTGCACTAGTCCCTGCCGCTGACGATGTATTGCGTCACTGGGGACCTGCTGCCCATGAATCCTGTCCAGTATCGGGATGGGATGGGTGTCAAACATTTTCTCCTTTTTGAAGGACGAGAAGTTTTACTCTTTCTGGTTCTTTCCTTGTCCTTTCCTCGATCCCAGTATATTCTGTATGCACCCTCTGGAGAAACCCCTGATCTCATGGCATCCACGCTCGTTGCATTTCATCTTAGCCAACAAAGACGAGGAACGGCAGTCGTGGATCTCACTCACCTACCACCGGCAGGAATCATCAGAACTCGTCGGATGGAATGGGTCGAACTCCAGCTCTACCAATTCTCTGAACTGGAGTTCCAGCAGCGAGCGCCCATTTAGGCTTTGCAAGGATTTCGGCTATCTTCGTACAGGCTCAGTGAAAGCGCTGACTCACCCGGTGAATCATTTTACCAATCGAATCACAGCACTCGGCATTCTTGCAGGAACTACTGCCCTGCACAATCATATGCATCTGCGAGGGGTAAAGGGTGTTGTGCACCTTTTCCTTGTCTTTTGATGTTCACACTTAAGAAGCTCCTTCAAGTGAGCCAGCCTGATTTGCCAACATGAGCGCGAGTCAAAAGAATGATTAAGAATTTTCGTAAGCCAGGCTCCAAAAGGAGCCAGAACTGCGCTTTTCATTTCCTCATACCCTTCCATGTGCACACGAGAAGTGCGGTGAGCTCGTTCGATTCGCGATGCACTCAGTTCAGTAACTCAAAGCAGCACAGGTGAATCTTATCGAGAATTTTGCCACCCACCGTAGCGGCGACGAGGACGAGGACGAGGAGTAATTCCCACTGCACCATGAAAGCTGCAAGCGAGAATTCCTAGTACTCTTCCGTGAATGAATGAGTGACGATCGATCAGTCGAGCCAATGATTGAGATCAATCCACTGCACTTTACCTTTACTTGCATGAGCTATGAATCGGTCTTCAGACCCTTTCACTATTTCTATGCATGCTACATACAGAACAGGAAGCTCGCCCCATTGGACCAGGCGAAAGTTTGGCTCCTTCAATTCACATCAGATCACCTCCTTGTCCTCCTCCTCCTCACAACTAACGGGCTTGCCTTCCTCAGAACTCAATCTCAGGGATCAGCTTATCTGGGACCAGTCAAACAATCAATCAATCACATGATCAGTCCTTCCTCTTCGCCCGTCTGAAGTACTTTTGTACCAAGCAGATTCTGGAATCAATTCTGATCTTCCATGGAATACACACCACGACAAGCTATGCACAGGGTGTGGAACTGCGGAACTGCGTTGACAGAGAGAGAACCAGTTCATCATGGAGGATGGGATGGCATCTATGAGAGACAAAATCAAAGTATCTCTCTTCAGGATCCACCCTCCTTCTACTTTACCTTACCTGTTGGCACATGTGTTTCTCGGAGAGAGAACAAGAAGAGCTGCAGCAGCACATGATAGAGAGCATGCTCGAGGGCTCCAAAAGGAGAGGAGCTTCGAGGACCATTTGTTGTCATCTCTTTGGCCCCGGGAATGGCTGCTGCTGCATGGTTTTCTCCGAGCTTGGCACTCTCTTCTGTCAGCAGCTTTGTGGCTTTCTTTATGACATGGAAGTCAGTCCCCTGGCGCATCCTGTCATGTCCTTTACTTTCTCCACATCTGATGGCATATCTAATACTTGCAGTTCTCTGACTCGACAATACGAGACTCCCCCGAGCATTGTAGGAACTCGTTGCTTTTCTCACTGGTTCCGATCTTCAAGCTCCCAGCTGCTACGAGGCCCTTATGCATTACCGTCATAGCACACGACGGCTGATGAATCTTGCATTTCATATACAAGTTTGCAATTTAAGCAGTCGACACCTGAATATTGAGTTGTGTTGATGTAGATTACTCTATAAGTAAATTACTAAAAATATGTAGTTCCACAAGGTTAATTATAGTATTTAAATATTGCAAATGTTAGGAATGTCATTGAGTTTTCTTGAATCAATATTATAGTATGTGGATGAAGCTCTATAACAACATTTGATGTATGTGGATGTTTAATCACGATTGGAAGATTCACATGGTCATGTGTTATCACAATCCAGTCATAATCCTAGACGATATATCACACTTCGAACATGCACATGTGGCATGAATATATTGTCTGTCATCATGTATCATGTGTGTTACAATTCAGAGCATTTGTACAAAGAGAGAAAGAGAGATGGAGTTTCAAATGTTAAACACTCTATGGTAAATTCAATATTTGAGAGTAAAGAGTATTGGACTTCAAACCCATTATTAAAGAAACACACATGAGCAACATTTATGATGGATAGAGCAACCATTTAGACTTTAATACCTAAAGTTCTTAAATTGCATAAATGTCATATCAGTAAAATAGAATGACTTAACTTTGGCCAAAATGTAACTATATATATTAAATATATGAACAATGAATATGTCATTTTCATTCTTCATAATTTTTTGTCTTGTTTAAATTGAAAGTTTGTATGAGAGTTTAATGCATGTGTGCGAATATATTCAAAGATATAAAATATCTTCAAGATTAAAATACATTTATATTGTAAAAATTGTATTGATAGTCATGAATAAAATTGATTTGTTAATCATTATTCAATTTATCAAAAAATTTATTGTATAAAAATAATAAAATTGAAATAAATTTTGAATCCTCACAAGTCTAATCAAATAAGCTTTGATTAATGAAATCACATGCATTGTATATCCATTTTAAAATATTTCACCATCATCTTCAATACAAAATTTCATATTTAATCTTCTTTGAATCAAGTTGCATGTTTATGGTTGATAAAAGTATCATCCATAACAATATTTTGTAATGCATATCATATATACATCACTCAGTTTTTTGAACTTTTTTTAAAATCAAATTAGAAAGTAAGTATCCAACTTATTTTTTATTGTGAATGTAATCAAATTTTGAATATATTTTGTGTTTCATGTTTATCCCATTAATTTTTTGTTAGAACCTTCAACAAAACATTCTTTAAGAAATAAAAAATCAATATTGTAAAATTTATAACTTATAATTTTAAACATTTAAATATAAAAATACATACATATGTCTTTGAAATATCAATTTTTATCCCATACATAAATATTTTAATTGTAATTTTAAATAAAAACTTTATGGAATATATATATATATGAATTAAAGAAGTTTTAAATTGTAATACTATTTTTAAAATTTTCATAAATAATAAAATAAAAATTTAAAAATTAGCATAAAAAATGAATGAATGTACAAAAAATATGATTTGAAGGTTTATTCTTATTATTTTTATTTTAAATAAGTATTTTTTAAATCATGGATTTTAAAATTTTATTTATTTATTCAATAATTATAATATTTTTTAATAATAAATTTTTACCTTAAAAAATGGAAATGAATAATTTTTATTTATTAAAAATTTTAAAATAAAATAAATAAAAAATAGCGTTTAAATATATTTAGGATTTGTTTCATTCAATATGTAATTAATTGGATTTAGATTTTTACATATAACATAAATGTTTAAAGATTTTATATTTTGTTACAACGTCTTTGTTTGTGAAAAAAAATATTAATATGATGATTTAGTTTTCATTTCTATATATATTAATATAAATATATGTAAATAATCAAAAAAAAATTTATTTATTTATCTTTATTCATATTGAAGTCAATATACTAGATTCACTTCTATGGTTAGATTAAAATATTATTCAAACATCAAAAGGCTTAAAAATATAAATCATGAAACTTAAAGTGGCAAATCAAACCATATACATTGTATGAGTGTATTGCATGCAATGAACAAGAAAGATACAATCTATGGATAATTATAGCAATATAAGTAAGTAAGTATAAGTATATATATATATATATATTTATATTTGAGATCAATATATACCTTTAAAATAACTAAAATATCAGACATATTGTTATATAATGTTGTATAAAACAAATATTTGACAAAAATAAATCATTAATGTTCGATTTGCTTGGAAAAAATTATACCAAAACATGGTTCAAACCTTAAACTTGGTTTCTAATCATATTGATTAAGTAAAAAATGGATTTGACAAAACATCCATTTTTACCACATAATAGTCAACTACAAAGACGTGAACTATGTAAACATCAATAGTCGTTTCAGTAGTCTTCAACTTGACTTCATGTTTAACTCTATTCCACCTTTCAATGTTTCCTATTAACTCATAGCATCTCGAGCAAGTTCAAACGTGATCTAACTTCTCAGCCGAAAATGTCTTAATCAACATTTTGGTTGCATTATCTACAATACCAATCTTCTCTAGTTCTCGATAAAGTGATACCGTATTTCAATGTGTGTTTCTGAGTGAATAACTTGATTCCGTGCCAAGGGTATAGCAATTTGGTTATCACAAAACAAAGTTATCTTATATGTTTTCATACCCATCTCATCTATCAGCCTTCGAAGTCAAAGAACCACCTTTGCTACTTTCTTTGATGATATGTACTCTATCTTAGTAGTTGATAAACTTATACAAACCTAACTCATCTATCAACCTTCGAAGCCAAATTACCTTCTTTGCTACTTTCGCGGTTATTATGTACTATGCTTCAATAATTGATAAGATTACGCATGCATGCAAAGTATATCTTTACCGGACTATTCCACTAGCCTATGTAATTACAAAACATGTAGTCAATTATCAAGTATACAAATTTCTTGCATATAACTCATCAATGTATCTCATCACGTTCTTGGATTCACCTTTGAAAACAATGTCCAACTTTGAAGTACATTTCACTTTATTGTTTGCCAATATTCCCGACTCGGATTTACCATGAACCTACTAAGCACACATAATGTAATAATATACCTCATCTAGTAATAACCATGGCATACATTAGACTCTCTACGTCACTTTTGTAAGACATCTTCACCATGTACTCATTTTCTTCTTGAAACTTGGGCAAGTCTCAAAAGATCAAAAATACAATGTAAGAGATGTGCTAACTATAATTGCTTAACTTTTTAAGGATCTTCACGATGTATTTCTTTTGTAATAGCCATATCTTCCTTGCCTTCCAATCCTCTTGAATCTCCATTCCAATGATAGTTTCTCAAACTTCAAGATTCTTCATTGTGAACTCTTTAAGGAATAGCAATTTGGATCTCAATATCTCCTCAATGTAAATTGAAAAGAAGTGGCATACATTAAAATTTTCATATACACCTTTGCAAATAAACAAAAGGATCATATCTTGTGTATTCTTGTTGTTGAATAAACATTTCAAAATATTTATTCAACACAAGATCTACCTTGGCAACTCCTTCCGTGAAGAGATTTTTTAAGTATGCACACTTTGTCTACTTTTTAAAAACCTTCAAATTGTTCTAGATAAATCTTCTTGTCCAAATTTCCATGTAGTAATGTAATCATGACATCAAGTTATTCCAACTCTAAGTAGGACTTTGCCACCATAGCTAACATGAATGCATATATGTTTCACTATTGGCAAAAAAAATTTGAAATCAATTGCTTCCTTGATTGCATATTTCTTGGTTATCAACCTTGTCTTGTACTTGTAGTTCATGATACCTCAAGCTACACTCATTGATTTTCATCTATACACACATCTTTATCTAATTGTCCAAGTGATAAGTTTTTGTACAATCCCAAAACATGTTAAACTTCCATCAATGAAGCATAGATGTACAAGTTTTTTTATAATCCCAAAAAATGCCAAACTTCCATCAATGAAGCATAGATGTACATGAACGACTATCTTACATGATGTGTTATTCCCCATACGAACTAAACTCTTTTTTTTTTATAATGTACATATATGTCACATATTGGTTGCGTCCAAAAACCAGTTGCTGACAAGGATTGAATTTTGAGAAGTAACATTCAAGTCAAACTCCTCACACTTTTGTAATATATCATAAACACTTGCCTTTTTCTCGAGTCAAATATCTGTTATTCTTACGAAAATTCCTTTTGAAGTGTCTAGGTTTGTCAACTGAAAAACACTTCAGAGCTTCCTTCCTTGGTCTCGACTTTGATGTAAACTTTCCTCTTGAGATAGTTTTTTTTCTTATGAAAGTCCATCTTGAAGTGTTTGGGTTTGTCACATAAAAAAAGCTTGCTTCCTTAGTCGTAACTTTGAAGCTCTTCCTTGATCTTGACTTTGATATGTTTTTCCTCTTAAAACATTTTGCTTCTTCTTATGAGTCATCATAAACACATAGATGATCATACTCGTCCGTTTTATATCAAGGTCCTCACAGTCACTTCCCCATATTTTGCAAAAGTTGTTGCACCAAAAGGTGTTGTATCTTTATATGCCAAAGTCTAAAGTTACTCTTCTTCCCGTTGAACTTCTTGATCTCGAACTTGGACTGGCCATCTTTTTCTTAAATCAATTTCTGAAATTTCGATCCAAAAAGTTGTACAAATGTTGGCAAACAATCCATGTTGATACACATGCATAATTCTGTGCAACAAACACAACTGAGTCCTGACAAGAAATTCTTTCACGATGTTATGAAGATTATGCGCAGATTTAACAACAGCTTTGCTAGAATTTGCTATGATTCTGGTTGAGTAAAATTAGTTTTACCCTTTTTTAATCTGGAATTGAAATAGAAAGCCCAATTTTGAAGTGATAAGATGTTGTGAAATTCAAGCATTGTGAAGTTGAAAGCTTGAATATGATCGTGCGCATGACCCGGCGTGGAGTACAATATATCTTGAACTCTTAGATTTTTATCTCCTTTGGACTAGAAAAACTTGGCCATATATTCTTTATTTACAAGGCATTATAAAGCTTCTCGACCTCAGACAAAAACATCCATCTGTTTTATGTTCTAATTCTAATTCAAAAAAAAATTATATATATATATCCATGAAACTTTTACTACTTCTGCTTGACAAGTTTCTAGGCTATCACACTCCATTCAGCTTCCTTGTTGTTAGAGTATTCTGCCAGTAAGTTCCTCTGGTCTTGGGGACTTCAAAGATGTGGATGGGTGGGTGTGGATTTATGTTATCCATTTGGAACCATTTTATCCACGCGAAGGTTGTACCGTTTACCAGCATAACCATGCAACCACATTGTATGATGTTGTGGGGAGCTCCAGTAACTGCGTCAAATCACACAGTTACTACAAGTGATGACAGAAGCTTCTAGAAGTCATGAGAGTCTCGCCTACTACAAAGTAATAATTCTTTCAAGGCGAACAAGGATAGCGCAAGCAGAGACATACGCACGCGAAGCACATGTGACCAAAGCATGCTCTCGACTAATCCCTAAAGGAGAGTGAAGGACGAATTCACCATCATGGATTATAGTTTGTGATTTTTTATTTTTTTTTTTTTATTTTTATTTTTTTCCCCAAAAAGTATAATAGCAAAAGGGATGGGAAGACCCCATCAAATCGTACAAGGATAGAACCAAACCGGTAACATGGGGCTAGGTCCCAATAGTATCACTGGGAAATATGTCATACAGCACCTAAGATATCTGAAGTATCCAATGTGACCAAAGCATGCTCGCGACTAATCCCTAAAGGAGAGTGAAAGACGAATTCACCATCATGGATTATAGTTTGTGATTTTTATTTTTTTTTATTTTTTTTCCCCAAAATGTATAATAGCAAAAGGGATGGGAAAACCCCATCAAATCATACAAGGATGGAACCAAACCGGTAACATGGGGCTAGGCCCCAATAGTATCACACTGGAAAATATGTCATACAGCACCTAAGATATCTTAATTATCCAAGTCAAAAGGTCTACATCCAAAAAAGCATCAACTAACTTGAGTGCTCTACTATTGTTTGTGATTTGAGGGATAGATTGATTTCAGTGTGATTTCAGCATGCATGCTAATATTGTAGCACACCTAGTTGTGCTAGCACATAATCACAGAACTATGTAAGCCGATGACTCAAATTTTGATTGATACTCAAAATCAGAAGGCATACGTGATGTATATACTTCATTAACTTCCTTGAGTCAATGTAAACTTGGAGGTGCACTCCCTGACTGTCATCAATAGTGTAGAGTGGAAGATGCTCGTTGGCACGAGTCAATCCATAGTCCAACTAGCCTGCTTATGATTCTTGGTACAACATGTCACAAGACTAAGTTGATACTTTGATTTTAGGGATAGATTGATTTCAGTGTTAGCAAATTTGATTCGCATCAAAGATGTTTTGTACTTTGTACCAAAGTCGTGTGATCCCGGGAATTCATTTCACGGATTGGTAAACTTCATAACTATAAAGGTCAGATTGATTGGTCTCTTTAGTGAGTATCAGCTTAGTCTTGTGAGTATCTTACTTGAGTCAATTTACATTGACTCAAGGAAGTTAATGAAGTATATACATCACGTATGCCTTCTGATTTTGAGTATCAATCAAAATTTGAGTCATCGGCTTACATAGTTCTGTGATTATGTGCTAGCACAACTAGGTGTGCTACAATATTACCCTGCATGCTGAAGCTGTACACGCTACAAGGTTTGTTGATGCTAACGGTGGTCTGCAAGGAACCAGCCTGAAGGCTAAGTGTGGATTCAAATCCCACGCTGGTTCATTTGCCCTCTCGGTGAATGGCTAGTCTGTGAATGAGTTTGACAGTGGACGTACTCGCTATTTCCACTTTCCTATCAAGAAATGCAATGTTTTGGATCCTAAAGTTGCAAACCCTAGGTGGACATGGCTGACCCAACCACTCCTCACTTAGGCTCCAGTCCACGCATATAACTGAGCGGCCCATTTCTCCTTCCATCCAGCCACAAAATTGTATTCCAAATGTCCGAAATCGAAGCAAACGGCACCATAACACAACATCCCAATGTATGTTGGAGATGCTACTTCAGCGTACAGGACTATGATGTCGCAACGTTGGGCAGGACTGTCGTTCCAGTTCATGATTGAAGCAGGTGCGTCTACTGTAGTGGGACATGTAGAGGCATTATGTAACTAAGTAGGTAGGCAAGCACCGAATCAAAAGTGCATCCAACATCTTCCAAACTGGAATAAACATCATGTTACCTATTCGTTTTCTACAGACATGGATATGGTAACCATTGATTTGTAGAATCGGCTTCTAGTTTCTAGGCACAATGATGGGATTAGACATTGTACTTGAATTTCTTCCACTCCAAGATTTTTTATTATGCTATCATTTTTCCTAGAGGAGGGAAGGCCGGGAAGCTACGTACTATTTATTATACAGGAGGAGACAAAGTGTTCAGGTGCACAGATGCGCTCACGGTGATCATGACATATTCTGGAAATTGACTCGGACCTGTAGAATACTGTAAAGAACGGTGCCCCGGTTCAAAAGTCGAATCAATAATGAGAATCTTCGAAGGTTCCAAATTCGCAAGATCCGATCTCGACCACAGTAGACTCTTGAGTCTCGATTGTCAAACGGTGGGCTACTTCAGCCTCAGCCTCAGCCTCTGCTTCACTTGTAGCCGTGGCTCAAGTGCTCAAGAGCCAACTCTAATCGAATCGGTGATACTCAACTGTGGAGCCAAAGTGTACAGTATAAAAATTATTCTGGGCATTTGGATCTCTGTCTGGCGTTTTTCCTTCTTATGTCTTGTAAATAAAGGATTAGGTTCTCCGATGGAAAAGTGAACCATCTGTCTGCATCTATCTTGCGGAAACTGTGACCCCTCCTCACTGAGCTATCTGGAGTGGTGTGACATTTGAGATTGGAAGTTGGCATCTCATGCCCTCTCATCTCATGAAAAGGCTGTTTCAGCAGCACCCTCCTCTCAGGGTGAATCTAAGCACACACCTGCTGCTAGAGACTACCATCTCTGTAGCCCTAGACCTCTGGTGGGAGGCACCAGAGGTGGCAGAAAACGAAGGCGCAACAGGTAGTCTCACTGACCTGCCATGAGAGAAGACAAGGTTCAACGAAGCAGAGATTTATTAGAATATTTGCACAAGCTCAGCAAGTGGGCTACGTTTTCGATGACTCCTTCCTTTAACATAATTGGTTTCTGTCTACTGCGGTTCGTAGTAGATACTAGACAGCAGCCAAATGATGTGCTATGCATTTGTTGCGCACATTAGAGCGTTGGGTAAAGAAACGCAACCTGCCCATCTGCGATCTGGCTCACATTCATAATTTTACGTGACTACTAACAGACGTAACTACGAGTTGCCGATCAGTGTTTCGTCAGCTCTGTCATACCGTTGTTTGGGACTCGATAGATGTTGTTGTTAAAGCTCAGAGAATACGTAGCCAGGCATAGATACGGAGCCAGAGCCAGAGGTCGAGCACCAACGGACAGGCATATGCTTGTCATGTTTAGCCCCTGCCACCACCAATAGCGACTGGCATAACTAGGCGTTGCAGTGCGACATGCGTCAACGTATACCAAAATCTGTCGAGTTTCATACTCGATCGCCGTGACAGTTCTGCTTCCTACCATGCAAACTTGAGTTGTTTCTTCCAGTATCTAACACTGGGAAGATAACGATCAGATTGTAGTATGCAGATAGCTTCTTGTGGTTGAGAAGTAGGGCTTCCCAGCCTCACGCTGTCGGTTATCCGATTCGCCTTCAATGCTGTACATGTCTGATGTATTTGATTTTCATGTTGGCGTGCACTGCAGCCTATCCCATCTGTCAAAGACTTCACCAGGATGTGATGGTACACATGATGGATATTGATTTTCTGATCCGAGTACCAACCATTTACAGAACTGCAGATCATTGAATACTTAATCTCCTCTTGGTACAACAACCTAAGATTCAGTTGCTGACTCCAAATGATGTGCCTCCATGCACAACCAAACCATTGGCGCCCAATAGAACATCGATTCAACCTACAAGATCTAAAAGTACGATGTGTTGATGAAGTAGCTCCAATTCATTCCCTTACTTCACATGTATTGAAGATTACATCATACTCGTTGACCTGCTCGCTCTCACCTCGAGGATGTGCCTAAAACTCTTCGTTGATAGAGGACGGATTGTCCTATCCTCTTCGTTATGATCAATCGTACAGCGAAGGGCCAAGATTCAAGACCTGTGACAAAGTAATACTGAGACTACTGGTACGCACGTCTGGCTTCTCGATACTTTAGGTTCCAAAAGTGGAGGATATGGGATCGTCATGTAACGTAATGTACTAAGGACCGACCGACCTTATCTCAAGCTTCGTGTAATTTCATTTTGCAGAGTGACTGAGTGAGTGAGTTTCTGGCATCTTGGGCCTTTACAGTCAGCCAGGCAGTCAGTCAGTCCCCTGACAGCATCAACAGCGCATTACACCACTCGGTGAATGTCGATGGCTGTGGCTGTCATTAGCACAAGTCTTAGAGAGCACGGAGCAGGATGCTGTCTGTGTACGAGCATTTATATCCAAACACTGCAAGGTCTTCTTCTCTTCCTTTTGGGCCTGCGAGACCCCACATAAACGCAGATCCACTTGAGATGATTGATGAGTGAAGGAAAACAGCACTACATGTGCATAAGGGGACCCAGCAGCAGCAGCATCAAAGACACTGGGAGGCATCATCTGCTTTTAATTTTGATTCCTGCGTGTATGTGGTCCTACTAACCTTCTCAGTGTGCAGATCCTGTCCTACTCATACACAAATTTTAACAGTCCTTGGATCGCACCCTCGGACGTTGTAAATGTGACATTTTAACCCCCCACAACTGCAACTGTGGCCCCTGGCTGCAATGGAACTGGTGACTTTCGCAGTCAACATTCAGACACACTGTTACAGTTGTAGGTTCATCTTCCAAGTTGCGGGATGTGAAACGTATACATATGGATCAAATGATACCCTGAGTCACTGAGCTGGTGGATGTCGTACAGATTGGACGACATTCATGTACATGGATGGCCGGGGAGATTCATCTGATGATCAGGAGTCGACTCGAGTGATCTTGTCGAAACGGTTGGCCTGGTTTCCCGCAGATTCATGCTTTAATACATCTGAATCAGGTGACGGTACAGATTGCTTTGTGCTGTAAAGAGAGATCCATGTCAATGGTCGTCACAGTGGAAGAGCGTGAAAGAGTAGCACTGCGTTGATTCAGAAACCATTATAATATAATACTGTGCAACTGATGCCTAGGAACAGGTTCTAGCGGCTGTGGGAATAAATGCTCCACTGACAGACATGCTGACCGAGTGGGAAGGATGTTCAAAAGGGTGACAGAACGAACAGCTTGCAACATCTCCATGCTCGAGGTCAGAAAAAGTGCTCCTCTGTGAGAGTATGATAGGTCTACAAACCTACTTACGAGAAAAGAAGTGCCATTTCTCAGCACCTTTTCGACCCACTGCCAGGCCCTCGTCGACTGCACACAACATTCAAATGAGCTGGATCTCGCTTCCAGACCTAGCCTTGAAAACAGGAGTTCGTAAGAGGACAATCTCATTGAAGCAGTCGGTTGTTGAGAAATGGAGAATGAGAAATGGCCCCACCCCTCGGGAGCTTTGTACTGGATATTCTGATTCCTCCCCAAAGTTGGATCAAATGTTCTCAAGAATCTCAACTTCTCGTTTCCCCTGCTGTTAGAATGAGCTGAGTTGTAGTGATGTGATGGGGGTGATAGTGCTCCTTATGTGAGCCACAATGAGAAGGAAAATAAATGTTTCTTCAGCTTTTCTTTGACAGGGACACCTTTCTTTCTGTGGAGTTTGCCCACCGGAGGGGAAAGACCACTGAACAGTACTCGACCTACTGAACTCCGGAGATTTGAACTAGGATTCACTTTTCGCCAATGCTTCGGAGATTGGGAAAATTCTCAACAGAAATCAGAACTGGACAAGGTCAGAAAATGCGAAGTTTGGATGTCACTGTTCAACACTAGCTTCAGCACGGCTGGTGAAGAAAAGGATGGCGGATATGAGAGAAGGATGGATATCTGGACTGCCATGATTCCGATACTACGTGACGGATGACGCTGGGAAGGTCAACACTTGCCGTGCCCTTCTCTAAACCACCAATACCAATAAACTATTACTTCATTCTCTATATCTAATCCTCGGTATAAGCAAGACAGGGAAGTAGAAGAAAAAAAAATCTAGATTCTGATGTGTGCTCTCTTGCCTGGTCTATCATTTATTAATTATAGCCATCATCATCCGTCCGGTGCTCCAGCGAGTTTATTCTTCATGGAACTGTTCTCTAAACTCGTGCCACTGGATGTCTTGGAACTGGTGAAGAGTTATAAGTCGTGCGACTTGGGAACGAGAAAGAAGAAGGCTGTTGACATCTTGGACTACGGTTCCATGTGGTTGAGTCCTGTCGACCATACCCCGGGTCAAAAGTTCAGAGAGGTGCTATTCGGGCACAGTTTATGATAGAATAATATGCACACTTGCAGCGTTGCCAGTATAATAATGGGCATCTATTAGGCATTAGGCCACAGTGCTGAAATGGGCGGGAATCAGAAGGATCTTTTCGTTGGCAGTCGGGAAAGGAGACCCCGATTGTCACAAGGCAGCCCGAGCTGAATTCCTTACCTCAGGCTTCATCTGCAACGACGACCCTGGCCTTCCATCCAAATGCAGGTCAATTTAATCTGACTGCAGGTGACATCCGAAATATGAGTGTTGAACAAATTTTTTTGGCACTATGGAATAGATATTAGATAGACTAGGGACTACTACAGATGAGATGGTCCTGAGAGTGGAGTGGAGTGGAGTGGAGTATCATGAGCCCTGTACTGGCTCAAATAGCAGTGCATGCCTGGAATTTTGACTCTTTCTCGTGATATTTTGGAATTCGGGAGCAGTTTGAACTCTACCATCCGCAAAGCTAGAGCAACAGCAACTCTTGTGAGTGAAAAGAAAACTTTGAACGACTGTAGTAGCGAGAGCAGCGGCACGGGCTAGATCATGATCATCACTCAGTGGCCAAGTAGTGGTGGAACAATTCTTACAATAATCATCATGAATGCAGCTGCAGCAATCGTATATCCCTGAGGTCTACTCAAATCTCGAAGCGGATCATTCTGTGAATCAGCGCTGACTGAACACCAAGAATTCTCCTTCGGTCTGAGAACATGCATCTGATTCAGATCTCTCTCTCTCTCTCTCTCTCTCTCTCTCTCTCTCTACCTAAGTTTATTCCCCCTGCATTCACCGGATGCCATCGTCATCACAGTCAATGATCTTAAACGTAAAGTATCACCTCCATAAACTGACAGCGTTTGTAAATTTGGCGCTCGAAAGCTGCCTCAAGTTGGAGGCAAGTGCATGCTATTCCAAGTCAACTTCGAGAAGAGGTTGCAGTGCAAGTCTAGAATGGTGGTTTGCAAGTGGGATTTGACATGGGGACACACTATCATGATATGGACGGGGGATCTGAAAGTGGTGAGCTCAGGGCATCGTCTGGGAGCTTGAATCTCGTTCACTCCTTTGAGAGCATCTGATTCAGATCAGATGTAATTCCAAAGCCTCTGACTTAAGCTTCAAGCTAGCTCTGTACAACGGTTGACTGCCGAAGAAACCAAATTCCCTCACGTACGTGCCCTACAGCTGTGAGTGAGAAGTGGGCTCAGTGTCAACAACAGCCTTTGTCAGTGGTGCCTGCAATGACTGACTGCTGAGAAAATGTAAGCATTTACTCGCGCGATCAAGGTATTGATTGAATATGAGCACTGAGTTTTGGCATGTTCCGGGTCCAGGGCGGCCGAAACGTTTGGAGGGGCATGATCGACAGATTGGGGCAGCAAGTAAACTCCCGACCTGCACTCGTTGTGCACGAAATCTGGAATTGTCTTTTGTTGGGACTTTGAGCTACTAGTTCTGGAATAATGAAAGGGTTTTGTAGATTTGTGGCCATCCATGGCTGGAAACGTCCAGAAACTCGTACAGAAACGCTGCTACTTAACCAGTACTCTTCTTCTGAAGGGTTCTGAGGGACCCGTATTGACGTGTTGTGCTCAACATGCACCGAGTGCGATCGAGTTCCAAGATATACCTCAGCTGTTTCGAATGGGCTAATTCTGATCGAATTCCAATAAAGCCCAAAGAATATCAGACATTATGATACTAAATTTCTTGTTCTGATGTGACCATCATGATCGATTATTCTGACAGAGCGGGTAGCTCCATTTAATTTAGCTTTTGCAATGTATGTATGAACGGAAGCAGCCTTTGGCCCAGGGATGTATCGACATCATTAAAAATTCATTGCAGTCAGCCATCTCCAGCTGCGCACGTGCTCATGATAGGAAGGGATTGAGGATCAGTCGCTACCCTTAGAGAAACAAAAAAACTTAAATTCCTTCCATCACATGCATCATACACTATCCACAGTTACTGCTTCAGCATTCCGTGCACAACGCGTGCTTGATATAATCTCATTGTAGAAGAGCAGTAGTGCAGATTGTAATGACATTGATGACACTGATCTCCGTCCATCCATCTCCATGCCTTCTCAGCATGAAACATTTCAATAGTGCATATACCCACTGGAAACCGAGATCTTCCAGCATTGAGCTGAATGCTGTAGATTCCAGTCGAGTCCAGTCCAGTCTATGACTAAGCAGTCGTAATCTACCTTGTGACGATTGCAGGCTACTTACTTCCAGCAAATACAAAGTCTGTGGAGTCGCTGAACGAGCTGGGGAGGGAGACCCATAAGAACATCATAAGAACACACAAATAGACATCAATTACAAGATGATGCATATGCAAGTGCTAGTGCAAGGCAGTCATTACTTCCTTCATTCATTCATCGGCAAGGACTGGATTCATGTCTACTATCAGAGCACCTCAAGAATACGTGAAGGGGCTCAACATCAACGGGTCCGATTACACCTTGAACGCTACTGTGGTGCATGGAGCCCCTAGCGGTTTAAGTCGTCGAGACTCAGTACACCTTTCGGGTTTGTCAGCCCGTGCAGCCAAAAGGGATCTCGTGCGTCCACCAAAGAGAGAGATCTTCATCTGGTTGTCACCTCCCTTTGATTTGTAGACATGACATGACATGAGGCTAGAGGACTTTTAGGCACACAACATGGTCCAAGTTTGACGGCCAACCTCATCACTCATCACAACAACAGGACATAAGACAAGAGCATGGCCATGGAGCAGTGGAGTGCAGCACAGAGCACACAGCCATCCTTTTTAACACCCAGTAGGCATTGTCGGTAAACAAAACAACCCCACCAGAGTAGCCCTACGAGACAGGATGACAAAGAACAAAGTTTGAACCCACATGATTTACGACGTGGTGAATGGAAGAAGAGACGACCTTCGACTTCCCATGGGCATTGGGCACACATCCTTTTGACAATAATGTCTTAAATATTCTTCACCGATCACGAGGAAAGAAGGCTTGGCATTCTAATGCCACTGGATGGATGTCTTATCTGAAGCCGGAGGAATCTGAATCCATTGATATCCTCACAAGAGAAAGCAGTCAGATTCATGCTTTGAATCAAGCGAGCTACACTAGAGGTCGGACCAACGTTGTGTTAGCAGATATTTCTGGATGCACTATTGACTCTCTTCTAGTAAAAGTGATTATCGTAGTGCTGGACAATCTGGAATATTCACGATGTAATCGTCGCAATATTTATTCAACAATGCAGTCGATAAGAAAGGACTGGTAATTTACTACAGAACGACCAACATTGGACACAGTAAGCACGAAGAATGCTAGATATTGCATGAAGATATTACTTTTTAACAGTTCGACTCGTCATTTCACTCAACTCTACGTCAGTTGTGGTCTGATCGCATAGAAGATTGAATCATATCATGATATCTTGAGAAATTGCATGCATTTCGAGGGGGTGGGAAGAAGATTTCATCCTGAGCCTGCACCTTTTCACCCACCGCAAATCAACGTCCTTACTCTTCCGATAATGAAGAATTGTTTACAACCCTCAGAGGCGGCGTACTTTACTTCCGTGGTACTGTACTGCAGGATAATTTTCTCGCAACTAACAAAAATTATTACAGTTTTTCCTAGACAATGTTCTACCCGCGCAGTATGCGCACCAGGTTTGACTGAATCCACCAAGTGTGCTTATAGTTGTTTGTACCCTGTACTGGTTTTTTCAGATACCAACGGAAAACTGTATTTTTATTTTCACAAGTTTTCGCGCGTGTACATGATTTTAAAAAATAGTGCATCTGGATAAGTTGGTATATGTTCTTACATATAGATAGACTATGGTCAGTTTGAGTTCGTACAAAACTAGCCATGAAAAGTATTTCCAAGCAGATCAACTCTCAGAAGGTTGTCCGAGTTCATTAATAAGAGTCCTTGTATTAGGAAGTAAGAAGTGAGCAACTTTTAGTTCTCTGTAAAAACATGTGCCCAACGTAGATATGTATAGGAGTAGAATCACGTGCTCGACAAACCCTGTAAGAATGAGCAGGCATGGAAGCAAACTCTACCTTCAGTAAAATTCAGTTTCAATACAGTAAGACCATGCGAAAAAAGAACCTATTAAAGAACGAACCAGCGGAATTGAAACATATAACATTGAGGGAGACCACCAACTACCCAAGTAGTTCTAATTATCAATGAAAGCCGTGCTATCCAAACAAACCAACATATCAAATGGAGGAATTTGTCACCGACCGTCGCAGGCCTGACGGGTTAAGAAAAAATTAATACAATCACAACTTCATTTTGAACAAGTTTCCCGTCACTTTTTCCTCTCACCGATGGTAAACATATCTGACAGCACTGACCTAACAACACGAAAATCATGATGATGACTGCCTCCAGTGGTAGCTTTAAGAAAACCTCTTTGTGCTCCCACTTACACTCAATCCCCATACAGTTTTGCCTTAAGATTTGTAGAAAGTGTCAGACTACAGCAACTGCATAACTGTCGTCTCAGGAGTTCAGAATCATAAGTCCCAATCGGTTAAGGACTTAACACATCAAAACCTTCAGAGTAGAAAATCAACAATAGCCTCTTCACTACGTTTATTCCTTGACACGAACGTTTATGTATACGAAAGACCTCCCGGATATCAAACTACGTGAAAAGAGATCACATAACTGTACCATGTGCAGTAAATTGAGGCCCCATATTGACTAGATTTTGGTATTTGATGGAAAAGAACAAATTTTAGCATCAGTTCAATCTGCTTGTGCGAGTACAAAAGTGCTATTGTCAAATTATTGAAGTAGCCCGTCTACAAGGTACCTCCAGGACACCAAGAAGGGATTGCAGCAGTGCTGATGTAGACGTTTGGACAGCCAAGAACTCTTTTTCCTCTAACTTACCTCCATATCACTCTACCCGCGGCAGGTAAAAAAATCTGGCAACGGTGACTTCATTTCTTGCTTATATATACAGCATCAAAAAAAATGTTGAACTATCATTTTCGGTGTGTGAACTCAAATCCGCGGATCCATCGCCAGTGCGTTCACCAGAGTGTGATCTGATCAACAGTAGTTTCCTGTCTGTGGCCGTAATCATAAAACCTGACCATTCTCTTCTAGGAAAATGTTGTTTCATCTCTGTTTTTGAGAAATGAATGTCCTTTCCTTACTGAGAAATGTTGTTAATATTTTGATAGCGCGGAAGAGGCTGGTGACTATCTTGGCCAAAGACGGTATCTGTAGTTTACACCTACTCGAAGTACCTGGATACCAGTCACAACTTTCTCTCCCACAAACTCCCGTGTTTAGGACAGGCAATGCTCTAGATGAGCGACCTGTCAAACAATGACGATTCTTGAGACTAATGTCATCGGATATACGTTCTTAGCGCATTTCAGATACAGTCAAAAATATAACCCAATGTTGGATATACTGCAGTAAAATAGCCTACTCCCAGTACCAATCCATCAAATGCTCTGAACGTATCTTGCGTGACTGGCTGTTTGAAAACGAAAATAATCAACTCCCTAATCTTTCTAACATGTGGTATCACAAAACTATGGCATTTGTCCACATGTCAAATCTAGTAAGACAGAGTGCAATGGCCTGTTATTCAAGCGGTGATGTGCTGGTATGTTAACCTGGAGTAAGTATAAACTTTACAGTCTGTCTTTGATACCCATTAGAAAGCTCACCTGTAGTAAGGACCCGTTTGTTAAGAAACTCAATGGAAATTTGACACATCTGCGTTGGATTGTTCATCTTGAATTGTCACCCCAAAAAACCCTGCAATGAATTAAAATAGGAAAGAATTGTCATCGTCAAATACTAGATTCACTGGCTCAACTTTCGCAAATAGGATACAGGATTTGACGTGTCGACTTTCATGGTAACCTCCTTCATTTATTCTTCAAGAATCAAAGTTTGTAATGATGGCAGTCAATGAAAGGCATTTCGATTGCAGCAAATAATGCTATTTCCTATTATATCAACCAATAATGGGAACGATGGTAACCTACAGCCTGTCACAAATACGTACCTTGTTCCTTTCCTGTGTGAAAAGGTCAAATTCCGGACTAATAAGTGCTCTCTTGAGAACCATAGTTCTCAACCCCATCCAAGACCAGCACGCCCAACATTGCCTTGCGCTTGTAAAGGGTTGACCAAACCGCCTTCCACTCCTAGCGTTTGCCCCTGCAGTTTGGAGTGTCATCCTTAGACATGAGAGTTTTAAGTCTATCTAAAGAAGCCAACAGAGCACAAAGCATAGAATTCTCATTCCTGCTATTGCAATCCGAAGTGGAAAAGGAGGTGACTGAAACTACAAAGACGAACCTCCTTCCAGCCCATGCCTTCCAGCATCCGCTTTCCCACGTTCTCTCTGCCTATCGGAGGTGCAGCAGCTGCCTTTTCCAAAGCTCCCGCCATGCCAATGGCCTCATCGGCTTCCAACCTCTCCTCCTCAAGGACGGATACTCCTCTCTGGCCTGGTCCTACTCCAAATCCACCGTGCAAATGCCTGCGTTCTGCAGCTCGATCTCGATATCTCTGTTTTCTCTGCATCATCATGTTCAGTAATTAGTCGACTGATTAGAGGACCAAGCCTTGTCATAAAGGTCACTAACGGTGTAGGATCTCTACAGGAAATATGATGCATAACTCCACATCATCGCAACCACGGCCTCCCCCTAAATTCGTGGTAAAGCTACGCCTATGCTAAATGCGCATTCAAGACAAATATAAAAACTGAGCCAAAGCATGCCTCACCTGCTCATTGATCAACATTTCTTCCGGAGACAGATACTTAGAAGCGAGAAGAGCAGCAGGCACTCCTCGTCCTTTCTGCGTATCACACAATTCCATCAGATGCAATCAACTCTGCGATACGTTGACTGTAAACAAATTGCATGCACGTGTTCGCTTAAAATCTTTGGACTGTCCCTTACATAAATCAGTCACGTCTGAAAACCAATGCTGGCGGGAAACAGTTTTGGAACATATAGAAGAAGTACTTTTGTAGGAAGAAGACGTTGAAAGCGCCAGTGACCAGTGTTTGGAATGAACGGCTTCGATACTAAGGAATCTGCACGACCCTTGGATTGTTCACGTGGAACAGTGACAACACCAGTTGCGTTCTCATTCGGAGAGTCCAAAGCAGCAAGTCCGAGGGCAGGAAAGCCCAGACCTTTGGTTGGATTCGAAGAATCATAAGTCCCGGCTGATGCCAAATGCTTTCTACTTGGCCGACGTAAACGGTAGATTTTACCTGAGAGAGAACGATGCCAGCTTTCAAACAAGAAATTGAAGGAAGTTCCTAATCTAGACCAACTTTTGAAACTTGAACAATGTGTATAACAGACGATCGGACCCAAAACCTTCATATCCAAATGAGAGAAGTACCTGACGAGACTTTCACGAAGTCAAGCTCTGCGGCTTTGATGGCACTTGTGCGGATAAGACCACTGGTCCCACTAAGTGAAGGATGTAACCTGGTCACAGATGAGACTATCCTGCCTACAAGCTGCTTCTTTGATTTGCCCTGCTTGGATGCCTTCGACTCTTTGTCAAGAATTATCCAGTCCCATAAATCGACTGCACCGGGTATCATATAATCCCGAGATTTCTCCCTCACAACTTGCCCATATTGGGCGTGCCACTGTTCTTCCTCCTTTTTCTGTTCATCTACCGAACTTATCTCATCTACCAAGCTTATTTCACCTTCCTCCAAATCCAAGTCATCTACTTCATTATATTGGCCTGTTTCTCCATTCTCATGATGAAAGCCATGAGATTCTTCATAATTATTGTGATACTCATCATTATAAACATGTGTTTGAGAAGAAAACCTGCTATGCGAAACTTCTTTGTCCATATTCTCTGTATGGAGTTTACGAACTTCACCCTCCTCGCCATCTACTATCCTAAGAGGTTCATCGGGAACCCACTCTCCTTCTTCCAACTCTTCACTTCCATCGTTGTCTGAGTCGTTCAAATGACCTTGCGACCCTTGCATATCATAGTTATAATTGCTAGACCAAATCTGGTCATCGTACTTCACGGGACTACTACCACTGTAAAACGAAGATCCCACATTCTTGACGTTGGCATGAGATGAACAGTTTTCAGGAGTCTCTGTAAAAATATCGGCAGATGTGATCCAAGGTCCATCGTCCCCAACTGAAGACTCCTGAGGATAGCCTTTCAAGTAGAGATCTATCAGAGTTTCTTCAACCCTGTTAAAATATATCAACACTGAGTTTGATGTATGTCTCTAAAAAGGACAACAAGCGGATAAGGAAGGAAAGTTCAACCAAATGAACCAATTCAAGAAAAAAGAAATGAAAACAACCATGAACTTTCTACTTTCTGAACAAACCGCAAAAGATCCCAAATTTTCTATACTAGCCCTGCACGTGTTAACTTACTTATCTAGTCACGCAGTGATCCTAGACCTCAGAATTTCTAACTAAATATCCAGGAGAGCTCATACAGAAAGCTTGTGATATAAATGACACGTAGCATACATCATACATACCATCCAGAAGTAGGTTGATATTCTTCAACGTTCCCCTCCTCAGGACTGAACTGCTGAGTATCAAGTCCTTCCACACTTTCAGGCCTCGTAACATACGGAATAGGCCCTGAAAGTCGCAAGCAACATTGTGAGTCATATGATGTGACGATTGATTTCATCCAGAAGCAATCCCGATGAGAAGTAACCCAAGCAAGAAAACCGATACCGATAGCCCATGAAGTTCAAGTATTTAACTACCAACAAGAATATGTTCAGCAGCTAGTCTCTCGGTTGAAGTCAAATTTAGTGCTCGCTGAACAGACTTGATTCAGAAGGGCTATTTGCTCATGAAAATTGCTGGTAAGTTATTCAAAGTTAAAATTAAGAGGACTCGGATTTAAAAAAATCGCTGGTCTAACAATCTCGCAGTGTACACTCAAACTGCCTAAACCAACGTCAAAATGAAGGAAAGAGTTCTTGTCAGGGAAGCCAAGAGAATCCAAACGTGGCTACTGAAGCTATACGTGGATAAGCTTGCTACTCAAATGCAGCCATAACTAGGACTGAGAGGTCTACTTCGAAGTATGTTATATACTCCACCTAGTACCATTCACAGAAACTTGCCATGTGCGAATGTTTCATGATCTGCAGCCCTGAGGCTTCTACATTTCCAACTTACGACTCACATATTGTGTTTAGACATCAATGTCACACTTTCGACGTTACTTATCAAGTTCGCTTCGTAGATCTACCATGTCACTCGAACAGAACTGATCATCGATTCATAACAGAACAAGCAATAGTACATTCAAGAATGGCGAGACTCAGTACACCTTTCTCAGTATGTTCCTCCTCTGAGCATGTAGTTCCAGTCGCAATTTGATCAGACCGTAACACAGTTGCTGAGCACTGATCTTCTCCATGATACATATAATATGCACAAGAGTACTTGTCAAAGTACCAGTATATTGATCTCACAGTATCGAAATACCAGAGAGGGTATTCGTTCGCCACTTGAAACCTTGTTTCAGGATCTAATTCTGCACCGTCAAATTTCTCATCTTTTTGTACCTTCCGACAATGCTCATTTGAAGTCAAGTCAAATTCTGGAGCACGCGCACGAACGTCACAAGATCCTGTTTCTTGTATGGTCGGTAAAATCTTCTCCGTTCCATTGGAAATCACCAATCCAAATACTTCTTTCGATGGACTACTTTGTGACTCTGAAGTTACATCCTCCGAGATATTGGTCGAGGACATAGGAATGTAAGCTCCATCTTCAAAGGTATAATAAATCCCATCACGAGTGTTGTAATACCACCCTGCATTTGGATCATGGTAGAATCCTGAACTGCAACATTAAATCTCCGGTCAGGAATATTTTCTAGAAAAGCAACAGCACGACCCATCTTTGACTCTCCTTACAATACCAAAGGGTAGCAATTCATGCGGTATTCCACAGAACGGTACTGCTGTGAAGACATGGTAGGCTCTTTTTGAACGAACTGAACTCATTAGAATTTGCCTCTCATAGCCTGGAGACCATAGACCACGCACCCTGGCTGGATGGTGCTTTTCGGCCTTTGGAACACAAGAAGGCGAAAGAACACAATTTTGTTCAGAGTTTGAACAACCAACTGGGATCTTGCCTCCTGCAGTAGTTATAAAAGAGGCATCTAGCTTGAGAAATAAACGAGACAGCTTCCACCGTAACGTTGAAGAAGAAAAAGTAGCACTGATCATCCTGAATTCTAGTCAGTTGTGCTTTAAGAGGATGTAAGAAACACCTGAGGCGACTGCGGAGAACGGAAGATAAACATGAAATTACCGTGTGTTGTCAACTTCCTTACAAAAACCCCCAAGTTTGCACGTTTGAAACCAAGCTGAATGTGCCACTAATCAGCAGCGCCGAATCGGTTCATATTAATCTTTCCGATCCATCCCTTTTGGGCACCATAATTTATACATACTTTGGAAAACTTCTGAAGCAGATTTACAGTAGGATTTCCAAGAGTACTAACCCGGCATGACAGTAAAGGCCCGATGCTTCATCGAGCACAAATCCAGCGTCGCTATCAGCCATCTCTTCCTTACCGCGGCATGGTTGCCAACACTCTCACCATTCGTGCCGAATATAAAAACGATTACTTCCTTTCGATCTCTTTATCATCACAATTCTGCGTATATTACAGGCTTATAAGGAACTCTACTGATACAATCTCAAACAAACCCTGTAAGTGGAATGTGCATCATCAACGCAAAGTGCAAACTTCCTGGAATCAGAAGGACGTGCAGAACTCCTAAACTAGCTGATCCTTGATAATTATCCAAACAAGCAGCATGCAGCAAGCTTCAACCGACCAATTCCAAGATGATCCACGAAAAAGAACACGGAGAATATGACGCAAATTTCTATAAACAGATACCACTCAGGCAGTTACACCATGGTAGCAACATTCTCGAAACCGGTGTCCCAATCGTCCAATGAATCAAATTCTCAGTAGCAAACATCGTTAGAGGGTTGAAGTAATAAGCAACGTTACCTACAAACGAAAATTGAGAAACAGCCTGCTCCTCCTCCTCGCTCTGAGCACCATCAGTTGCAATCTCTACACCGAAAACCCTGCGGTAAAACGCTTTGGATTGTGAAATTCGTACAAAAAATAATTGGGCGTACCAGTGGACTCCCTCCATTCAGCACTCCGATGAATCTAAAACACAGACATCTGCAGCACTATTTTCCAAAGACGTATCTCTCCCGAAGCTCCGATCACCATATCCAGACTAAGTCAATGAAGCGCAACCAACGTGCAACGGAACACTATAAACCCTGAACTCAAATTCATCTCAACTCATCGTCTCCCATAGAAACGAAAAAGAAAAATATAAAACCGAACCAAACCACGACACATGCCAATTACCGACCAAAGCAGCGTCAAGAGAAACAAGTAGCATACCAAACTGAGCCCGGCATTTCAGAGAGAGGTGCTGAGATTGCGACATGCTCAGACTGCAGCAAACGTTGTGAAACTTGGAAGAAATCAAAACGTGTAGCGCACCCCGCAGGAAAAATCGAAATCAAAGCCTCGCCAGAATTCGCATCGGCAGCTGCGAGACAAGACGACGGCCCAGAAATGCACGCGGTGCACCATTCCGACAGGGAGCGATGTGGATGACGCTGATGAAGCTCACGAGGCGCGTGCGCCCAGTCTGAGCTCGAATCCTCCTCTCCTCGTCTTCCTCTTCCTCTTCCTGCACCAACGACAGTCACCACACCTCTTCTGTCGTTATGGCTGTCCCCTAGGCCCTCTCGTACTGTTAAGGACTTTTGCGGCCTGGCCAAGGTCGGGGACGACAGAGTTTAGAGTTAGGAGAGTCCGCTGTTTCCTCCTCTCTTCTCTCTCTATCTCTCGCTTTCTCTCTTATTGTTAAGGATTTTGAAGGAAATGCTTGCTTCAAATGGAATCTGTGCTTAGGGCGGGACTGGGGTTTTCCTTACGTTGTTCCTTTGTCTTGTTTGTAACTTGTGTGCATGTTTGGTGTTTAATATCTACAAGATACCTCGATGAAAAAAAAGCCAGAAAGTAAAATAACAAAAAGGATGGGAAGAACCCATCAAGTCCAACATGGAGGAAACCAAAAGGTAACATGGGGCTAGCCCCAATAGCATCACAATGAGAAATATATCCTGCATCACCTAAGATATACTAACTATCTAGGTCAAAAGGTATACAAACAAAAGAGCATCTAGAGAATCATCACCTAATGTGATAGCTCTCTTATGGATAGCACTAGCTAATGCTTTATATAGAGCGATGGAAACTCTTTGACTCAAATAGGATAAACTATAAACTAAAGAGATTGATATATATGCCTTCTAGTATGGTAGGCTCTCATGCACTCTCTCACGAACATATCCAAGTCAGCATGCATAGCTCCATATAACTCCAAGGCTAGAGGACCAAAGAGGTGACTTCTCTATATACCCTTATATTAGGAGTATGGATAATCACCCCCTCTTAAATTGTGTCACGTGGTGATTACTGATCCTACATGTGACACAAGTTCAGCAACAACTTGCAATATTAACATGGTCTTCTCGAACTAGGTTAAGGTCTTCCCTAACCCTAGTTGACTGCAAGACATACCAACGCTCACTCCACGTGAGATATCCACACTCTTATGCCATAACAAACACCACATCCCTAATGGCATCATGGATAGCTATACTCTCCACTCTAAATGGACAACAAGTCATATATGCATATGATGCATCTAAAGTAGTGTCACATTCACACGTGAGTAATGAAGATGTATATGGATGGATCAAGCCAAGGCGGAACCTCATCGTTGTAGAAAAAGTAGTTGGTGTGAGTGGAGCCTCCACCCTTGCTCCAGCAGGAGCATAGATCACCCCTAGTAGTATGAGGAATGGTAAGACCCACTAAGAGTGAATGAAGAGCTTGCTGAAAGTGTCGGTCCATCAATATAGATTGTATATCTTTAGTCCAATCGATGAACAAAGAAAAAAAAGATGGGAGCTCATGTCATACCTCCCGGGATAGAGTATAAAGATTTTTAACAATCGTTTTATATAACATGTATGAATGTATATTTTTCATATAAATTTTTTTAAACTCTATATATAATCACTTATAAAATATGATGTATGATATGCTCATTTTTTATTTGAAATAGTAAAGTGATTATTATTATTTGAAAATCATCTATCATTTTTATTAAATGTATTAATTAAGTTGAATATATAATGTTTTTAAAATCATAACATCATTGCATGTTAATCACTTCACACTTGATTAATGCAAACAAAATTCATATATTTTTTATCAAGTGCATCAATAATTTATCTTGTAATGATTAAATGTTATTAAATTTTTATCAAATTATGTATAACTATTCAAAATAAATATATATATTAATGACAAACTTGATTTAAAAAAAATTTTAATGAATTTTTTAAAAAAAATTAATAAAAAATTAACAAGATATATCTTTTGAATATTTTTTAAATATTTTTTTTTTAATTTTAATTTAATTTTCAACTTAATTTTAAATTTTTAAAATATTTACATAATTTTTTTATTTTACTATATTGAAACATGCATATTTTTTCTACTTTTTTACAACATCATGATATAAAATAAATTTAATGTAAATATAAATTTGATAAATCAAAATAAAATATCATAAAATTTTTGAACTCTATGTATAAACTTGAATTGATACAAAAATAAAAAATTTAAATACATATTGTTTTATATGAAAATAAATCAAATATATAACCATAACATATTGATGTATATATTTAAAATTTGAATGAGTTTTGATAAATTTAATTTTTTTTCTCAGCCTCCCTCTTCTGATTAATATTTTTTTTTATCTTTTGATTTGAAATCAAAATAATCAAACAAAAATTTGGACTGTAGTTTATGTCATCAAAGCATACACAACTATATTTTATTTTGATAATCATTCATTCTTATTATAACATAAATATCAATGTATTATATAAAATATAAATATAATGCACGAATATCAAATTCATTACACATACAAACATGCATACAAATATAATTAATTATGGAAACTTAAATGTCATAAAGACACATATATTTTGATATTTGACAATGTCTAAAAGTGAAATTTTTTTCTGAAAAATCTGAGTCTTTTATTTTTTGAAACTTAATTTCATTAAAAAGTATAAATTTTTATTTCTCATAATTATTTTTTTAAATTTCATAAATTTCAAATAAAAACCTAAAGATATATCATATCATAATAATTCTAAAATTTAAATGATAAAAGATTGACTTTGATTTTATAATTATCATTTGGAAAAAATGAATATTTTTGTATTACACAATCAAACAATCATGAATCCACAATCATAATTAAACATGTTTTAGTCTTATTCTATAACAATCGAACAATGATATGATGTAATTGGAAGAGTTTGATTAAGAATGAACTAGCAAGAGGTTATAAACATCATTTTTTTTGCACTTGACTTTTGTTTCACCTTATAGTATTGCAAACATCCATACAATTGAATGTTAAAAAATAAAAAAATATTTTTTCTTCACCCTCTACATAAATGAAAAATTGATACACTAACATTGAAATGTAATTCATGAATTAAATTAATCTTGAATTTTTAAATATCAACATTAAACACTGAATTTCTTCATTGTTGTTTGAATCAAAGAGATCATGAACTATTTCATGAAATTTGAATTTTTTTGCAAAAAATATTTTTATATTTAAGAAATTTATTAAATAATGAACAAAAATAAATTATTTTAAATATATAAATTATAATTATAATAAATAATATGTAAAATTTTATTATATTTGAAATAGATAAGTGTAATGTTAGTGATATCATATTTTGCTTACTATTTTTTAATTATAAAATATATTTTTAAATATTTTTATAATATTTTAATTTTTGACAACAAAATTTAAATTTAAATTTAAAAATTTATAGTTAATTTTTAATAAAATTTAATTTTAAAAATTGTTAATATTATTTGATTTTAAAAATATTTAAACTTTCATTTTACAATATTATTGACAATCAAATTTTTATTTTTCAACCTATATTACTTAAATATGAATATTTATTACATTTTATTTATAAAATTATATTTATTTAAATTTAATTCAATATATTTTTATGATATTCAACAAAATGTTGCATAATGTCTCTAGCAACTGTTAGATTGTTGTGTTATTTTAGATATTGTATGTTAAGCTTTTGAGCCTCTTCTTTAATGATTGAAAAAATCATTTAAAACTCCCCAACAAAATTTCAAAAAAAACAACAAATTGCTGCAACATAAACAACCATTTTAATATGTAATGTGCATGGCTAATGAGTTTAAAATCTATAAAACAAACATTGTGAAGAGATGAAAATTCTCCTTCACACCTAGGGGGGGGGGGAACAAACATAAATGACAAAATAAAATGTTTCATTGTTGAAAAAGCAAATAATGATGAGAAGTAAAAAATATTATGACTTTAAAATAAAAATTCATTATTTAAAATATTGAGTTTTAGATATGAATAAATTTTGGATACATCATACACATCCCTACTAAAAATATATATTTTTAATTAAAAATCACAAGTTAAATCTTGTTTCATGCACATGAAGATTGATTTCTAATTCAGAAATATATTGATAAATTTGGTTAAAATAAATTAATAATAAATTAAATATTAAATAATTATTAAATAATTATTAAATAATTATTAAATAAATTTAAAAACTGCTTGAAAAGATTACTTTAAAAATCACAAACTCATAATGAAACATGTTGAATATTAGTAATCATGTTCATGATGTAATACATATCAATTTTTATTTATAAGTTACTGAAAAAATAAAATCATGTCTTTATTATGAATCATGGGTCATGAAACTAGCAATACATATATATTATATATATTATAGAGTTTTCACTTCTAATCTGATTTAAAAATATATTCATCAAATTAAAATAAGATTTTAGATATTAATATCTTTGCCATCATTACGTAAGTTAAATATACTATCTGGGTAAAATTAATCTCATCTTACACTTAAATTTATTTCAAATTCTGTATATATATAAGCATAATAATGATAAATACGTGTAAGAAATAACTTCCATTGATTTATGTTTATGAAAAATATACAAAAAATGTTATTTGATTCATATCATTTTTAGACATTCAAATTTAGAACATTCATATATATATATATATGAATATGATACTAGTTCTAACCTCTTGAGTTGCATCATAAAGCTACGTAATATTAAGTACGACTTTTTTTTGCAAAATACTTAATATTTACTAGATGTAGAGTCTATATCTTCTACTCTAATATCTCAATTAGACCAAGGATGATGTCTTGAGTACTTCTCGCCTCTAGCTTTTGTCTCCACTATCTCGTGAGGCAAAGAGTTGAATAAGGATATCAGAATCATATATATGGATCACATGAGTTTTTGTTCGGCCAATCCATGTCAAAAAGTTGAAGTCCATAGCTTGATCCAACACATAACCTTGTAATACATCAATCTTGATTAGACATAATTAATTAATCAAATCATAGATTTTTCAATAAATCACTTGACGATAATGATGCATATGATAAAAAAAATGAAAGGTAATTTTGGCTTGGATGAATAGAAGACGAGGTGACAACCATGCATTGATGTAATATATAAAAATGCTAGATGAGTTTTAGAAATTGACTAGAGTAAGATATTGAAGTATGCATCATATGCATCATAACCATATGGCATAGAATGGATTTTGGACTCTTTCCAATTATATAATATATATGAAGCAAGGGGAGATTTTGATAAGCATATCATATTTGGAAGTCATTACGGAATCATTACCCTTATCTAAAACTAGGGAAGATATAAAAATCAATTCGAATTGCTTAATATCTCCAAAGTTGAGAAATAACACAAATGATTTTTTTTCTCCATTTATAGTCTTAAAAAAGATACAATGTATATAAAGTCAAACAACCACTATACACATTCTGGAACTATCAAAGGTGAATTAGCTAAATTGTTAACTGATTTTCAAGTTGATTCATATGATAAGTATTTTTTCTACTTAATTAAATACTCGATTTAAGGATATTTTTTATCTCAAATCCATTTTTAGTATCTTTTTAACCTCAAATTCTCCATGATAAAATATCATAGTATGTTAAGGAGAGTATATATATATATATATACGGATTTGTGAATCATTTGTATCATGGTACATGTTTTTTAAATCATGACACATGAAATACTTAGTGTTTTTTTATATGCAACAGAATTTTTAACAAGTGAGATAGATTGCCAATGCGTTTCAATATCACTAAAGGACCAATGGAATAAGAATTAAGTTTTGGTGGTCACATTCATCACAAATTTGTTGTGTATAATGAAGCTTGATATCCTATTAAGAAATCAACTCCTTGTAATGAGCATGTACCTACTAACTCTGTTGATTTGGAACAATTAGCAACTTCTTCCTTGTTTGATGCAATCCTTTGTATATGCATTCTACATAATCATTTATCACAATAACTTTGGTTGAAAACTCATATTCTTTTACAATTTTTGCTAAAGTAGAAGGTGTCAAAGGGTGAGCACTATAAATAAAATAATTTGTGGATACATTAGCAAAATTTTAATATAGAAATTTGAAAAGATACAAAATATGTCCCACTCTTGAAATTCCTCCGGTTTAATATTCATAACATATACTCTATAACTTTATTGACACTCTCTATTTGAATGCTCATAGCATATCCTATACATTTCTATTTTCTCTCTATGTTTGATCATCTATTTCCAAGTGATAGGCTATAGAGATTGCCAGCTTTGTTTTGAATAAACCAAACAAAGTTTTTTTAAAAAAGTTAATAAAGTGAGTTCTTATATTTGTGATCATAACTTTGCTTAATTAGTGATTCATCAAAACAACATCTAGATACGAATGAGAAAATTATGTTATGTTCACTATCTTTGTGGTAGGTTCAATCATTTTACTTAGTTTGTCCACAAAGATCAATATTGAATCATGTCTTTAATTGATTCTATATAATTTGCATAATTGTTAGAGGAAAAGGTTGTTAGAAACTTGCAGGTCTTTTATTACCTACCTTGTTTTGTTGCCATGATATATAAAATGGAGTGGGATGAAAGAATGACTTCTTCAAAACTTTTAGGCGGTGGACTCACTTCAAAACGCAAGAATGAAATTGTGAGATTTGAAGCATAGAGGAGGTAAACATAACTACATTGAAGAATTTTGTGATGTTCAAGTTTCCTTTATGGATATAAATGAAGCAGAAGTTTATGAATTAATGAGATGGAGAAAAGAGAATTGCAACTCATATGAGGGTCAAAAGGTGATTCTATAGCCATACAATTATGGATTTCTAGTATGAAGCAAAGTTTTTGCGACAATGTGTATAGAATGAAAAAGTATGAAAAGATTTATTTATTTAAAATAACGGAGTCAAAAATTATAAAGATATGATAAGATCATCTTGACTTTTTTTATTCCTATCGTGAAAGATTGGGTTATTATTATACTCACATTGTATAAGTTTGAGATGTAGGGAAGCATAGAGATCTAAATTACTATGAGTATAATTCTTAATTAATCATGATATAGATGAAAGAGTTGATTAAAGTCATTGTAGAATGTCATACAAAGCAACAAGCCATGGATGATAAAATCTCTACAACTGTTCAAGGCCAGTAATAAGAAGCTTGTTAGATTGCACAAAGGGATTATTAACTCTTGTCCAAACTTCATAAATAATTGAGTTACAATTTATTTGTGCTATGAAAAAACTTTCACTATTGTTCACTCACAAATTTTTTGCAACTTTTTTCTAAATATAAATCATATCATAAGCCTATATGTAGATCCTTATGTATAGAAAATATCACAATCCCAATACATTATTCATATTGATCTCAAATTTCACAAAAAAATCTTTCATTATTTAAGCTTCAACTGTGAAATGTTTATTAATCAAAACTTTCAATTTCAAAAACTCTTATCATTTTACTAATTTTGTGACTATGAGTGCAATAATACAACTTATACAATATAAATCAATTTTAATCTATCATTAAGTACTCGAAACTTCTCAATTGAGTCAAAACTTTGATCCTAACACAAGTTCTAGTGATAAATTATATAGAAGCTTAACCTGATCTCTCAAAAAATTCAAAGAGTTCTTACAAAACTCCCAAATACAATTTCACTCTCCAATTTTAATCACCATAATAGATTGACAATCCACTCAATTGCACCCATTTTTCAACACACATTGTAGCTTTTATTGTGAATTTTCCAACCCTCTCTCCAAATCTATGAAATGGTCATTGAGAAGGCTTCCAAAACTTGTCAAAACTTGAAAGTGATTGTCTCAAGTGACCTCATTGGTTCAAACTTCATGAAAAATGAGAATGACAAATGATTTTTTGACCCATTGTGTTACCAATATAAATTCATTCTATATTAAAGTTTTAAATTTAACTTAAACACATTACTTAGTCATGATATAAATAATTTAAGTTGCTATTAATATAGAGTGAATATAACAACTTTAAATTGGTTAAATATGAACAAAATAAATTAAGAATAATACTACCCCCTAAAGTTCATAATGATCGACTCCATATGATTAGCTCTTGGTAAAAAAAAAATGAGGGATTGAAATCCATATGTTAAAAGCCAATAATATTGAAACGTTAAGATTTATATCATTTAAACCAAATCAAAATGTATACTGTCATGTTTCAAATTATGATGTAAGAAACAACAAGAAGATTAATCGAAATTGAAGAGTTGCTAACAAAAAGTTGTTTCTTAAGTGATATACTAACCATATATGAAAGTGGTTGCAATGAAAACACTAGATGTTGATTCAAAATGGATTGAACATCCATACATAAAAGGATCATGTTCTCATATCCATATTGCATGTCGATTCCACTTCAATTGGATAAGCTTTTTAGTTAATAAAATGATGTTCATGATGTCATTCTTCCCCTTTAAACCCAAATTACTTCCTATCAACATCCCAAACTTTGAGACTTATCAATATCCTCACTCTATAAAGTTCAAGATCCATCCTTTGACCTTGAAGACAATCCTTCTTGTCATGAGGTCTACCACATGTCCAATACACCATCCCAACAACTGATAGTTGACATGAAAAGGATGGCAATGGTCTAGATGCTGCACCTTCACCACTCTGTCCAGATGGTCACAACTGTCCCACATGTCTACCATAACCACTCCGGGTTTGTGTTGTAGACAGTAACGTGAAGAAGTTGATGAAGATGGTGAATCCTTCTTTGAACCCGGCAATCACTACCCTCTCTTCTTGCATGTTGAGCTCAATAATTTCGGCAAGACAAAAAACACAATGGCCAACGTAGGTGATGTCTCATGTAGTAAGGTAGCATCTTTCACTCTACGTCTCAACTCTCTATCCAATATCCCATACCAATATTGGATAGCTTGTGCCTTTGTCACACCATGGGTAACATTGATCAACTGACGCATTCGGATATACGCCTCTCAAAGATTCTTCCCAGTCTTTCGTTGAAACTCCTGCAAGCCTCGTAGCTTGTCAGTTTTAACCCATTGGTAGTCTCTCCTCAACCGTGTGAAAAACACCAGAATAGGGCTAAAGGTTGGGAACTCTAAACTCTTCCCAACTCTACTAGCTCCAACCATATCATTAGTTTCAGGTACAAAGGATGAACTCGCATCTCCAAACATTGTACCCAAAGTAATAGAGATGTAGTTTGGAGACCAATATTGTCTCCAGAACTCTATCTCCTCAAGGTGTTTACACCAGAACTCATGATAATCATCCATCGGTGGACCCTCCAAATGCTGGAATAATCACTTCCAAGCCATAAACAGACTAAACAACGTAGAGTTGCGCATCCGTTATAAATCACACCATGAGTCAAACTTCTGGATGAAGTCATCCAACTCAAAAATGCTAATTGTACCCGAATATCATCTGGGACCCTTGATGGCCCCATAGATATCGTCCATGTCCCACAACAACGGTGTGGGTACACACTCCAAGATATCACCAAGTTCAGCTCCGTCACTCTCTGAAACCAAATCAAAGTCTTCTGTGATCCTCAAAGGCCAAGGTTGGTACCGCTTTCTGCTACAATTGCATCCAATGCTAATCCGAGCAGTCTCTCCTCCGGAACCTCCAGAGAACTCCACTTTGATATTAATATATCACCTCCGCAACCGTACAAAAATAGGTCCCCAACTGGAACAAGAAACAACAACAGAAGGTACTCGAGGCACCACAAGGGTAACCTGAAACCTACCATCATCACATCACTCACCCAGTCTACAGGACCGCAAGTCTTGTCTCACGGGGGAGAAACATGGATAGTATGACTGGTCCGCAAATCCAGCCTCACTATTGACAGCACACATGAGTTCCAACACTCCAAACAACAAAGCACCAACACAAATAAACGTGATGCACAAACAGGAAGCAGAGATGGAGGTATATCAATCACAAGAAACATAAAGAACAATACTCTATCTCAAAAACATCCATCAAAGGGGTCAAACCAACCCAACCCGGACTGACATAGCCTTAGAAGGTCATTTAAAAACACTAAAACTTGATTTTGGAGGTTTTTCTGCCCTCCTGATCGATAAACTGACACTAGTTATCCAGTTATATAAGGCATTGCCTTCAACTAACCTTTTTCAATTTGCTACCTAACCCAAATTTTTTTTTCGCAAACACACACCGTTTGAAACTTTTGCGGGACTCTAAAAATCTTCAACTTCAATTTCAGACCCCTAAACGTCAAAATTTTGCAATTCTAACACTGTCAACCTTGGGCCTGACATCTCTACCTGCGCGACAAACTTTACATCTTCTATCACCCCAGCAAATTTCAGATCAAACGGACACTATATGATAATCTGATAGCTTACTGCTCCTATTTTCACTCGAAAACTTTCGAAACATCAAATCTTGGACTTCGAGCTCTTCTGTCCGAAATATTTTTCGACTAATCTCAAATTAATGCTCCAAGACAACTATAAGCATCGACCCACTTCGTCAATTTCCAGCATCGCTTCCGCCCTCGAAAATTCCTGATTCGGATTTTCACTAAAATAAAAAATCCAAAATCTTGAAATCGATCACATCTACTTTGAATCGACTCTACTTCTAGATCACCACCACGGGCTGCACTCCATCAACGCCTTGCACACTCAACATCCAATGGATCGAAGCTACCATTGATTCAAACTCATAAAACACCAGCCAGGCCTCCAAGAACTCCGGTTCTCACCAGGAGAATCAATTTGAGTTTTCGAAGTAATCTTTTCTACTCTCAAAACGTCCACAAGGACACTCCGCTCATAACCATAGCATAAAAGAGAGATTACAATCAAGCCAAACCCACTTTGTGCTTCAAAGACTCCAGGTTCCCGGACTAGCTACTATCCACCATAGCCACAAAGGCTCAACTTCGAAAACTGCCCTCCAAGGAGCCCTAATTCGAACTCTACCCCTTGAGCCCTATGACCCCTAATGGTGTTGTTGGCCCTAACGGCAATTTCAGTGCAAACGGCGCTAACTACACAACCGGCTCTAACTGGTGTATGTACTCATGCATATGCACACCTACCTAACTAGAGATGCCACTACAAAAGTCGTGACAAAATCCTTTAGGATCCTAGCAAATTTTAATCATTATATCTTTTGATATAGATGTGATGTGACTGTGATTTCAAGTGAAAAATATATCTCACCTTTTAATCTTAAATCAGTTAAATTCTCAAAAAAATGTTGGAAGATAAATTTTTCATCAAAAAATGTGCTATATCCCATTCAATTCAACTCAAATAACATTTTAGTAAATAAAATGTACAAATTGATTTCCAAGCTATCATACAATACTACCAAGTACACAAATGAAACAATACTTTGTAGCATGATCTTGACTCACTTTTCTACCATTACACTATACTAATGAGTTTTCATCGTTGCTTGCTCACAGACAAGAAATTGGATTCAAAACTTTTATGCTTCTTCTAGATTGAGGTCCTTGCAATAGAACCAAAAATATGACCTCTTGATTGACTCTCACTCAAGTTTACCTCCGATGACTTTTTGAAAGCTCATCATGAATCTAGAAGTACATAATTTAAACCGATGGCCATAATCCTAATGCGTACTCTTACACAAAATCTCAAATTTCAAACTCCATAATGAAAATTCTGAAAAAGAGTCAAATATCATTCAAAAGGTAGAGATCCTTAATTTGATAATCTAAGACTTCCTCGAAACAATGCTCCAATCCTAACAAGGCTTCATTCTCTTAACAATGCTTCCCCAAAATCTGATTCTCCCAACACTAACTTGAGAGGTGATTCTCAACCTCTCTATTTATACTACTTAGAATTTTACCCTAAGAACTAATAGTAACCATATATAACTTTCTCTTAACAAGTTTTATCGAGATAGAAATCACAAATTTAACAATATACATGGCAACATATAATTAGTACACTTAGATCTTCTAGAAGTCCAACTACACTCCAATTGACTTTTGTGTACTAATTCAATTTCGCCCCTAGAGTGAAGGGTCCTCATCAAAGCAAACCAATCAAAAACTAATCCAAGTCAAGGAAACTCAAGATATTTATATGATAGAATATGTTCTTTGATTCTTACTAAATAACAAAATAGTTTTTCTCATCTATTTTATTAGGAACTACTCTATATTTATCTCCAACTTAACCATAATTAATTAAATATAGTCATGACTAAGATAAATATAGTCACACTTTAGATATACTCATATTTTATCTTATATGTACAACCATGGATCTTACAACATGTCGAAGTCCTAAAAGTGTCATAAATCAATTTTTTTTACCTAGCAAGAAGACAAATTTGCATGTAAACTAACATTCATTATTCATCAATTGGATTACATGAAAAAAAGATTCATGAATTTATAATTATTTTCTTTATTGAGTGAGGAGGTCTTCATTACATGATCAATCATATTAGATAGGAAAAGTTTCTAAAAGTTCTTCTAGTCTAGTGCACTTGCTCAAGCGTCAAAATTTACCAAATTTTTGGTTAACTTCTCAGGAACTCATCAACGATATGACTATAAACAAGGCACAACAACACCAAGCTTCAAAAGATCTCGTCCTATCATATCTCTAAAACATATTTTTATTAGAATAACTACAATGAGGACCCTACAACTATGCTAATTCTAATCATATACAATTTTTATTCATAATTACTCTAGGTTTCATCTACATATATTTTATTCTTCTACAAATCAAATCGATCATATGATTGTATGATGGCAATTTTAACTTAAAAACATGGATGTTCTAATTTACAAACGAATATATCCATGTGTAGCTGTAACTATAGCTTTCTTTTTTATGTAGTCGCATCGTCTCTTGACACTCACGTCCATGAACTTGTACATTTCTTTTCTTTTGTCTTAGAAGTCTCTCAAATTTTCCATGATTTGGCCAAATTTTCCATTTATTTGGTTTTGTTGCATTGGACGAAGAGACACTAAGTGCAAAAGTTTCCAACTTGGCTGATTGCACCACGTCCAACTAGTTGATGGGCCTCTTCAGCATTAACACATGACCCAAAAGATGTTGATTCTCAGATTCTTTAAACTTAGTTTCAACACTCTTGATTGTATAAATATGATTCTTGACATATGTAGTCTTCTCTTCCTTCTTTGTCTTCTACTTCGTTAGACGATATCACAGTCTTAGTCAAACATGATGGTGTGGATCTAATCTCATCTCCTATTGGCTACTTGATGCATCATATGTTACATGGATCACCTCCATGTATCCATCTTCATGTGGATCCCAGCCTTGAATGTAATTGGATGTCATATCATTCAATTCCAATTCAATTCCATTATCATGGTGGATCACCTCCATGTAGCCATATTCATGTGGATCCCAGCCTTGAATGTAATTGGATGTCATATCATTCAATTCCAATTCAATTCCATTATCATGGTGTATCACTTTGTCTTGAGTAGACTTTGGTAGACAACTACTTAATTTGTTATTTGACTTCCCAAAATCCATCTCAATGTTAGATATTCATGACTCCTTTTGGTATTCCATTTGCTTCTTAGGGGTCAACCAATCCATCTTTGCACACATGTGCAAAAGAAATGAAAAAAGATACACTACACACTTCTATTCCGTTTGAATTTTCTCTGTCATAGTTTGCATGTTCCATGAAATTGCTTCTTCCCAATTAACCTTTTTTGAACTTTTGACAAATCTTTCAACTATTCTTACCTTGTGTATGCTTACATACGTCATTCATTTTCATAAGAATAACAAGTTCAAGGTATATGTAATTTTTTGTTTGAAATCATCTTTGATCAAATCAATTTTGTAGTCATTCATTTTACAATCAACTTAACGCTCTTGTGGATAAGATCACTTTGTTTTATAAAAATCGATATTAGAAATGCTCCTCCTAGATTCTTCAACCTCAATGCATAATTCGAATTTAGGGTTTAGGGTTTAGTTTAGGGTTTAGGGTTTAGAGATATAGATTTGGATGTTACTACTTATTGGTAGATCATAAATTTAAATTTTATGATAATTTTATTAGTGTAAATATGAAGTAAGTTAAAATAACATAGTTTATTGTAGAGAAGTTGTTATGTGAGCAATAATTTTTCAAGAAAAAATATTATTTTCTTCTTGTTGCTTTAAAAAAGAATTCATATCATAATAAAAGATAATGAGAAGAGCCATATGAACATTTATCACCTTTTGAGAGGAAGAAGTTAATCTTACTTTTCAGTTTATCTAGTTTAGATATATTTTTTATTTATTCATCAATCGACTTGTAATTAATCATCTTTCATTGTTGATTTTAGTCTGATTATATTTATTTATATCAAATTTTATTAAACTTTAAAACAAATTTTGTTCATAATATGTATAGCAATCATATATGTTGATAATATGACTACATTGATAATATTAATTCTATTTTATTTATGATAATATATGTTATCATAAACATGAGTAGATTTTCACATAGAGTGTCCAAATTTGATGAATTGTATATAACATTCATTGGAGCATCAATATTCATGTCTCTATGATATAACGATTGGCTCATTCAATACATTAATTTATGTCGTCATAAATTGATCATTGGTGGCCACTTCAAGAGATCTTATCTGATTTGATCAATTCTTGATGCAAGCTTACAATTCAATACATTTTGCATGACCAAAAAATCTTTTGTTTTTTGTTGGCAATAGTCTATTTAACATTAGAGAAGATGGACACTTTGTACAAAAGAGTAGATCTAATAAATATTATGTTTTACTTACTAAGAATTATATGACCTGACCTATTAAAGATATATGATATAAATTATAAGGGAATTTTTATTTTTATGTGGATTTTTAAATGTGTAAGTCATTATTAATGATTTCTACATACTAGCACATGAGATAACACATTAGCACATGATTAATACATTTGCAATATTTCATAATCTTATACTAAAATATCTTTGTAGTGCTTAGTGGTCATGGTATTCACTCTATTCTGAAAATTATTGAAGAGTACCCTTTTACATATTACATATCATTTTAATCATAAAATTTAGAAAAAAATTAATTTCCTTCCTAATTGATTTTCAGATGCTTGTACGTATGTGATTTTATATATTATATTTGATGTGTCTATGTTTTTTTTTAAGTGTGTTTTGTATCTTTTCACTACTGAATTATATATTTGTTATCATTTCTTATGGTTGGTACTGCGTTTTACTTCACTGGGAATAAATTTTTTTATCATTTCGATAGTTCATAATAATAAATTTATGTCAATCTGGGAAACTGCTTGTTGTCTATCTTTGGTGCCAAAAACCCTTTTCCGTTATGTAGGTCAAACAAATGAACCTTATCTACATTTACTGCCTTCAATTCCGTATTAAAGTTAATTTGCGATGTTCAGAAAATTTCCCAAGAACTAACTAAAATGTAGACTAGCGAAAATGGTGTAACAGTACACCGGGAAAACTATGACACATCGTAGGATTTTCCAAGACATGGCCCGAAAGCATTTCCGAACAGCATGCTCAACGGGCTGGTGTCTACCAGCCCCAACTTGTTCTGCTAATAAGTTAACCTCAAAGGAGGTTTCTGTATATGCGGATGAATAGAAAGTGAGAAAATAGAAGATTGTTCTAAGAGGTTACGGCGTTGATTAACGAACTAGATTTGCTGGAAAGATCGTCCAGAAAGTAGTGTAGAGAAAATACAGTGTAGAGAAAATCCAGGGGATGGCACTGGGTGCCCATATTCAGCCCGAAGCCCATCCGAGGATGGGCCCACATGGCCCCTCAAGCTTACTGGCAGCGTCGTTCAGGTAATTCTGTCCGTAACTTCCCATCGGGGGAAAACACCCAATCGCTGTCAGCCGATCCGCGGCCGCATCATTATTATCCACTTCACTCGATCTTCATCATTTCCACAGTTCGAGAAATTCCGAAACAACGGATTCGCGATCCGCGATGTATTTGTCGCTCCCGGGCACGTTGTTTTCCCCTACTCGCCGGCGGCGATGAGAAAGCGAGAATGACGTTCCGAGGCGAGGAAAAAAACCCAGGCCCAAGCTCCTGGAGTCGCGGGTCATTGGCCGCCAAATCCGAGTCGCGAACGGCGCCGCTTCCCACGACGACACGCTCCAATCACGCAAAAGTTGTGAAGGCGAATGCAATCGCTGGGACTTCGACCTTGGCGACGGCAGTGTGGGAGCCCCTAGCGCACTAGAACCACTGCCCCACTGTGACCCCCGGGGGTTCCGACTGGCACTAAACCCTAATGCTGACCGTGGACGACCGGACACAAGACCCCTTGTGCTCTGCTCGAACGAAGGCACGAGAAAGCATCGAATGTTCACAGAAACGCCGCAGAGGCAAAGATCCTCCTCCTCCCTCCGGATCGCATTGCGAGTTTGATCGTCGTCACTGGGTCTCGCTCGTGCGGGCGCCGTTCCCGTGGCGAGGATACAAATTCGCTGCGAATTGGGGGCTGTTGGACCCTTGGGGGCTTGGCCTGGCAGTGCAGCGCACCGGGTAGGGGAGGGCGAGCGAGGGGCAGAGATTTGGTGAATGATGGCGCAGAATGGTGGAGCGAGGGAGCTCAGAGATGGGTGGGCAGCGGCGGATATCTTTGGCAGGGAGTTTTCGTACACCTACGATGATATTATTATGCATCCGGGGTACATTGATTTCCCGGCGGATGTTGTGGATTTGAGCTCGAAGCTGAGTAGGAACATCGTTCTGCGGACGCCGTGCGTTTCGTCGCCCATGGACACGGTGACGGAGGCTTCTATGGCAGTGGCCATGGCAGCTGTGGGTGGAATTGGGTTTGTGCATTACAACAATTTGGCCGAGGAGCAGGCGAATATGGTGAAGAAGGCGAAGAGCCAGAGAGTCGGGTTCGTGTCGGAGCCCGTATGTATGAGGCCCTCTGCCACCGTCAGCGAAATTGATTCGCTGAAGAGTCGGAAGGGCTTTTCCTCTGTTGTGATCACCGATGACGGCACCCTCAATTCGAAGCTCCTCGGAATTGTGACGAGCAGAGACATCGATTTTTTATCAGATAGGAGGACGGAAGTCGGTGAGGTCATGACCACCGACCTTGTCACTGCACCGGCAGGCACCAGTTTTGAGGATGCTTCCGCAGTACTGATCAAGAGCAAGAAGAGCCTGTTGCCTTTGGTAGATGACAACGGCGATGTTGTGGAGTTACTCTGCAGAACCGATTTGAAGCGTAGGTCTACCTACCCCAAGCTTGGAGCTCCTTCCCTAGGCAAGGACGGGAAATTCCTTGTGGGGGCTGCGGTTGGAACCAGAGAAAGTGACAGGCAAAGGTTGGGCCTTCTGGTGGAGGCCGGCGTGAATGTCGTCATTCTCGATAGTGCACAGGGAAATTCCATTTATCAAAAGGAGATGATTTCGTATGCTAAGAAGGCCCACCCGGACATTGATGTCATCGGTGGCAACGTGGCCTCTTCGCACCAAGCTAGGAACTTGATCGACGTCGGGGTTGATGGACTGCGAGTTGGAATGGGTTCTGGTTCAATCTGTACTACCCAAGAGGTGTGTGCGGTTGGACGAGGACAAGTAAGTTGCTAAACCCGGGAAATCGGTTATTTCAGTTCTACTTTTGTTTCCTCGGGAATCGCAAACTCAATGATTACGGAAGTGGCTGAGCGCCACCAAATTTGTAACTTACAGGTGCTGCAAATGAATTGTCTGTGTCGTGTATGAACCATGTGTGCCAGATATCTTTTACGTGCTCATCGTCTTTGTTTGTCTCGCAAGGCCACAGCTGTGTATCAAACAGCAAGAACGGCCAATTTGGTTGGCATTCCTGTGATCGCCGATGGAGGAATATCAAATTCAGGCCACATTGTAAAGGCCCTGACACTGGGAGCCTCTACTGTCATGATGGGGAGTTTTTTGGCCGGAACGGAGGAGGCTCCAGGCGACTATTTCTGTCAGGTAGGAAGTTTTACTCGCCAAGTAGCTGAAGTGTTTTGGTCCACCGGTACCTCATCATGGTAAACTATTACGCACTGGTCCTTGAACCTTGAACCGATATTGCAAGGTCTTCCTTTTACTCTCATCGGGGAGACTTGAAGTGGAGGTCGAAAAAGTGGGTGCGGGAATTTTTTTGGTTGTTTCTGTAATCGTGAGGTCGAGCTCGGAAGACCGCGGACTGACGTTTTCTGTCCTTCCTGTTTAGGATGGACGCCGACTAAAGTCGTACAGAGGAATGGGTTCACTCGAAGCTCAGGCTAAAGGAAGTGATACTCGTTATTTGGGCGACAAGTCTCAAATGCGGATTGCTCAAGGTGTTTCAGGAACTGTAGCGGATAAGGGATCGGTGCTCCGTCTGGTTCCGTTCACCACGCATGCAGTGAAGCAGGGCTTCCAGGATTTGGGCTTGCAAAGCATTTCAGCAGCTCGAGGAGCTGTCTCCGGTGGAAACATCACAATGGAGGTGCGGCTTCTTTTACTTAGTCGTGCTTCGATGATCGCCGACTCCTCCGACTACGTAGAAATCAATTCTCCTGCTCTGCCTATTTAATTCTTCTTCAGAATTCTGGTGTCGTCTGTCCATACTGTAAATAGTGAACCAATCTCTCTGCATTGTTACTATTTCAGAACTCTTGAGATTTCCCCCCGCTAGGCTCTTTAATGTTGAATTGGGCATTATTGCGCTTCTCATTTCTTTCTGCAAACGTGAAAGATCTTCCCGTCTTCTCTCGGGTTCATTTGAGAGAATTATTTAGTTTCAGAAGAACTTGTTTGGATAAGGTTCTAACGACTTTTCTAGTATATGTAGAAACTGCAGATCTGCACAATCCCCTTTCTCGAATCCTCCCAAATAGGCGTATACTTGGATCTCTGCCTCCCCTACTTCCTCTTCACTATGCTTATTCAAACACTTCTCATATCCTTCACACCTCTGTCCACTCCACCCACATGAGCACTTCCCGTCTTCTCCTCCACTAAACCTGTACCACAAGATTTTTCCGTACAGACGTTAAATTCGATAATGTCATTTTTCTCTTCGTTGAATACCGTCTATTGTGTTCATTTCTTGTAAAGAAATGAACACAATAGACGTAAAGAATGAGCACAATTTTCACAATTTGGTCAGTCCAGTTTTTAATTTTAATTCAGTATCCACCTACGTATTTCACATAATGAAGACAATTCTTCACTCATTTTTGAGTGGTATTTTCCGTTGTCACCGCTTGAGTCAGCCTGCTTTGGGTATGTATGGAAACCTCATTCATAGATTGTATGCGCTTTCTTATGAGAAAATTATGTACCTAACGGTTGGTGGTTTGATGGTATTTGAATCGGTACACAGGTACGTACCGGGGCTGCTCAAATCGAAGGTGGTGTTCATGGCCTCGTATCATACGAGAAGAAGCGATTTTGAGAAAATAGGATGGCCTGTTTTCTGACTGTACATTAGTCTATCTTGCAAGCACGCACCTCCAGGCCCACGAAGAGCGTGACAGGCCTCCAATTTTGTTCACGGATCCATTTTTATGAAGCTTGAAGACATCACCGGAATATCTTTAGTGTCCTCCCTTCCACTACTAGCGGTTCCGACTGGACAGGAGAATTGAATGGGACCTGCAAAAACATGAAGCCGAAAGGTCTGTTGTTGACCTATTTAAATCTTCCCGGAGAAGGGCCGTGGAAGAAGTCAAATAACTTGGACTCCAGCTTTGGCTTTTCAGAACCAACTGTAATGGTCATGTCGAGTGCCAAACTGTCCTAGAATGCCCTGTAGCATAGGTTATTATATCTTAGTGATTTGAGACTACTGCCACCCTTCTAGTGAGCCCAGGCCAAAGTAAAAGCCTTGTGCATGGTGGAAATAGGTTACTATATACAACATGGCCATTCCACCGCAATGTGTTGGTCATGCTTTAGGTAGTAGGTGTCGCGAGTTTAGTGTCATAGTCGTCAACATTGTCCACGCAGCGCTCGAGAAACGCCTCGAAAGTTATTTGTACGAGTGGAGGTTCAAGATTTTTGCGTCTTGATGTGAGATGGATACATTGTTTTGAATCTTGTACATGTGAGGTTTTGCATGAAGAGTCTCTGAAGCTTTGCGCGTGGTCATCCATGCCCATCTTCGTTAAGGACGGATGACTACTTAGCTCTGACTGTTTCAAGTTTTCACAATTTTGTAGACAAGTAGAGAGAGATTGCCACATGGAATTCGAATGAGTGGCGGACTAGTACCGGGTCCAAGCCCTTTTTCCTTAAGGGAAGAAGGGCCGTTATGCGTATAAGGATGTGTTACGCCTTCTGTGCCTTTTGCTTGAACTATGATCGAACTGGCATTTGTGTGCTTATGACAAGTGCGTCTTGCTACATTTGTAAGCGAGACTTAGTCCTCCATCACACTACGCCACTTTTCCATTCATGTGCTTACGACCCCTGCATGTCTCGACACAAAATCGCACTATTTTCTCAACATCCGACTAGTGCATATGACCGCGACAGGCTTCTGCACTCTTCCGTGTTCCTACACGTTTCTCTCAATTTTGGCGTCCAGTTCCCAGTTGGTTGATATGCTCTCACTGATAGTCTGGGACCACTCTTCTGTCTTCCGTTAGCGTCCACGAGCTTTTTCGTACTCTGGGTTTTATCTTCTGCGGCAACGTGTGAAGTGTATGCAGCCTCTGGTTAAGCGAGGCAATGAAAAGTCAACTTACATGCAATAGTGCGAGAGCCGGGCGAGATCATTGCGTTGCAAATTGTCTTTTGTTTTATGAAATACAATTATAGGTCCTCACATCTTCAAAGCTGGTCGGAAGATCTGGCCTCTATTCCAAACATCAAGTGGTAAGTACCTTTCATCATATTCAATGTAGTTACTAATGCAAGACCAAATACCGTATTTCTGGATCTGAACACAGGATTAAACCCATATTTCGTCCTCTGTCGTGGCGCAATTGATAGACCAAGCAATGAATTTCACAGTCGAAGATCACCGACGAGTGCTAGTGGTCTGAATCAGGTTTCTTTAGCACACGAACCGGAGGCGAAGATCATGGAGAGGCCCCCGAAGTCATCATCCACGACGGCCACGTTGGCGTTCGAGGTGAGGAACTGCCTGCTGATGAGCTCCATCGTGTCCAAGTTGGTGATTTTGAACAAATTCTGATCGCCCTCGGAAATATTGGCAAACCGAACCCTGTGGCCCACTAGCAGAGGGTTAATGGAGAATTTCGCGGTCAGATCGCGGACACTGACGTTCCTTTGAGATCTGTTCTCCACCAAAATGTCTGCCACCGTGGGACTCACAGAACTCCATACACTCAGGACTAGTATTGCTACCACTGTCCAGGTCCTCTTGAATGTTGCCATCATATGCGGCTCGATAGTGCGATGTTATAATGGAAATGCTGATGAGTTGACGCGCTCAGATTGCAATTGATCCGTTCTCTCAGTATCCAGAACAATAAACTCAATCGGACAAGGCTGAGAGTCTAAATCTCATCAACTGCTCTCGTTGCAACTGCAAATGAGAATGTGAATAACTGAGCTCGAAGGAGCTCTTTAATGTACAATCTGAGCTCAAGTGGGGGAGAATGAGACGCATGGAATAAAAAGGGCGATGAAAAGCCATCGAAGAAGAGTACAAAGCAAAAGGCCCCCAAAGTCCGGGTTAACAAAAGCAGAGAGGAGAGAGCTAATCTCTCTTGTGATAAATCAGTATGTCTCAAACTGGGGCTCTAATGTCGCCTACACGCAAATCATAATTAACTGTGGTAACTGGAGGTACAGGATCTGAGCTCAAGTTGGAAGTATGTATGCAAATACATGGGGCATGTAAGACAAAGAGTACGGGACGAATATGCATAAATGCCAGAAGCAAGCAACTAAAGTTGCATTGCTGATGCAATGTGATCCTGTGACGAGATTCTATGTTTTGACATTTCTTAGTTTAGCAGCTTTGAAGTGCAGTACTGCCTGATCAGGAGTACAATATGCTGAGTGCAAATACAAGTAAGGTGCAACTGCCTCTAGTCCCGAGACTGAGACTGAACTACACGACGAGCAGAAGGCGAAGGTCGATGACGGTTTACGGTATATCTCGAATGATCAGTTAGTCTAGAGCTGTTTCTATTATGCCAGTTTTAATGCTGCAAGGCTTTTATGGAATGGCAAGTGGTGCTTGATGCTGGCCAGTACCTCCGGACTCCATTAGATTACATATCTGCTGTAATTTGGTTCCTTATTCCAGGTCTGGAGCTGGACACGAATTTGGAGAACCTTTGACATGTGTGTACGTACTCTGCAGTACGCTACTGCGCCTGAATTGCCCTCAGGATTGCAACTCCCACCTCGGTTTAACTCTATCGATGGCTATTATATAAATATATATAAACCTCGGCAGCCTTCCAAGAAGAACAATATATCCGGAAGAAAAACGATGGATAAAAAGAGAGTGAAACCGCCTGAATAAAGACAATGATGCTCGTAACATTGAGAATTTTCTAAAAAGAATTATTGATACGAACAAAATTAGTTATGATTGGATTGTTACCGCTTAAGGCAGCCTGCGTCGAACTTGTTCAGGTGATAACGTATGCTCGTGAATGAATGGATGCAAAAACGATTTGAAGTCATTTGGGGCCCAAAGGTGCACAATTGGACAGAACTATAGAGGAAACAAGGAGTGAGACTGGTCAGGACTGACAAGCAGCTGTTAGCTGTACTCCGCTATTCTGATCTGTTTAAATTGTTGTAGAAACGAGTCAAGTTTGTCACCAACCCTTGGTTATATACTGAGACTCATGTTTGATCAAATTATGAAGAGAGCATTTAAAGAAGTGTAAGACGTATCTAATATATACATTTAAAGCAAGCAAAACCTTGGTTAATCGCAACTCACAACATTATCCACAATATTTGACGAGATGAGTATTTTCTTGATAGAAGATGGTATGTTTTTGTATCCATGTCCGGACGGTCGCCGCGCAGATAGAAGGTCAATGTGGTGTTATGGCCTCGTATCATACGAGAAGGAGTTATACATTGAGGTTCTCACGATAGATAATTGTACTTTTGTTCCTCTAGCTTTGGAATTATATGGAGTTATAGACACGACTTCAACATGTTCGTGAGTGAATGCACGAAAGCTTACCATACTAGGCGGCATGGGTATCACTCTCTTTAGGTTACTGTATAGCATATTTTAGATAACGTGTTTCCATTGTTCTACATAGAGCACCAGGTAGTGCTCTATATGGTACAATCCATATGAGAGCATTCACGTTAAGTGATGTTTCTTCGGAAGCTCATGTTGTTTGTAGACTCGACCTAGATAGTTCGGATATCTTAGGTCTTTGTATGACATATTTCTGAGTGTGATACTATTGGGGCCTAGCCCCATGTTACCGGTTTGGTTCCATCTTTGTAAGCTTTGATGGGGTCTTCCCATCACTTTTGTTATTCTACTTTGTCCCTTTAGTTTCTCTCTAATGTCCAGGAACACAAGGAACAGTGAGAGGACTCCAATTTTCCTATACGGATTTTGGATCCACTAAGCATGCATATTGATGAAATCTTAATCTACGATGGAAACGAGAAACGGCCTCCTATATCAGTTCCTTTAAAAGCAGGTGTTCTGCATAACACATAGTTGAAATATCCATTCGAATCAACTACGTCTTCCAATACCGAGGAGATACGAGATTTATTAGACGAACAGGAAGGAAATGACGTCAGTAGAGGTAGTCCAGGCACAACATGCTAGTTTCGTGAGAAAGGAGACAGTACGACTGCAGCATTTCCTCGCTATAACTATACGGTGGAATATTACCGCCTGATATTTTCATTATTGTTATCACTTGTATTTTGATTGTACTTTTCGTTGTGTTGAATCTTCACAGACCACTTTCGATTTCCTACATTACCTCGTTACATTTCCATGGCGTTTGTCTGTGCAAAGAAAAGCATAAGTTCGTGCTTGAAGACTATTGTAGGTCTATATTTCGTTTTCCACTCACTGCTTAAATTCAATCGAAATGGACCTGGCGCAATTGATGGCAATGACACTACAGAAAAAAAATGGTACTAAGATTGTGAATTTTCTAAGACGAGTACTTTATTGTTGTATTATGGATATTTCTTTAATAATCCTTGTTGAAGCGAGAAGTGTATAAGTCCATCCACTTGAAACATATACATGTCAACATTCGGACATGTATAACAAACACCAAGTAATGTAGCAAAAGGTACGGAAGACCCCATCAAATTGTACACGGATGGATCCAAAAGGGATAAGATGAGGCTAGGCTTAGTAGCATCACAATGGAAAATATGTAATATTGCACCTCACATAAATAGACCCTAGAAAATATAATAACAAAAGGGATGGGAAGATCCCATCAAATCCTACAAGGATGGAACCAAACGGGTAACATGGGGCTAGGCCCCAATAGTATCACACTCGGAAATATGTCCTACAGCACCTAGGATATCTGAACTATCCAAGTCAAAAGGTCTACAAACAACAGGAGCATCCGAAGAAGCATCACCTAACGTGATTGCTCTCCTATGGATTGCACCAGCTAGTGCTCTCTGTAGAGCAATGGAAACACGTTGCCTAAAATAGGCTATACAGTAAGCTAAAGAGAGTGATACCCCATGTCGCCTAGTATGGTAGGCTCTTGCGCACTCCCTCACGAACATGTCGAAGTCGGTGTCCATAGCTCCATATAACTCCAAAGCTAGAGGAACAAAGAGGTGACCTCTCTGCATACCTCTATACTTGGAGACCTTGGCTGCTGCCGCTCCACTCGCCGCCCATCCTGGAGGATGGGTGATCACCCTCTCTGAAACTGTATCTCCAGTAGGATCTATAACCACCATATCAGACATAGTGACCAGGTCCTCCCCAACCAAGTATAGGTCTGCCCTAACCCTAGTCGACTGCAAGGCATACCAACGCTCTCTCCATGTGAGGTATCCACCCTCTCGCGCCATAGCAAACACCACATCCCTAATGGTATCATGGGTAGCTATCCTCTGCCCTCCAAATGGACAACGAGTCATATGAACACTTGCTGCATCTAAAGTGATACCACACTCACATGTGAGTAATGAAGATGTAGATGGATGGACCAAGCCAAGACGGAACCTCATCATTGTGGAGAAAGTAGCTAGTGCGCGAGTCGGAAAGCCACGATGCATGATCGAGCCATGATCCCACGAGCACCGCACCATTGCCCGAGCAAGGCGTGTAGACGAGCTCTAGTAGTACGAGGAATGGCCGGATCCACTAAGAGTGAATGTAGAGTCTCTGGCTGTCGGTCCATCAAGATAGACGGTAGACCCCTAGTCCAATCGGTAGTCAAAGAGAAAAAAGATGGGAACTCATGTCGTACCTCCCGTGGTAAAGCATCTCTCGTATATCGTAATAATACCTGTAAGGGAAATGATCCCATATCGACATCTCTTGTATATATCTCCAAAATAGGTCTATATGCGATCACAAATCGAGAAGATAACAAAGGTGCAACAATTGCCCAACTTCGTAAAAGAAAGCCGCAGGTGCCGTCTCCTCCATCGATAATAAGCCTACCCCTCCACACGAAATTGGCAAAGATGTTTGTCTCCTTGCCAAATCTCCAGTCACACACTCGAATGTCCATGGTCCGATGATGTCGTAAAAGACGCAGCCATGATCCTCCTATCAAAGGTTGTCAAGCGTGATATGAATGTAGGTGAAGGAGGAACCGGTCGAACAAGATTGATGGATCGACGAGCAATACTAGATGATAGTATATCAAACATACTGCATATCCGCTAGTAGAGGAAGGTTGTCTACATGCAAAACATCCTCGGCCAATGCAACGTCAAGGTAGCGTGAAACAAAATCCTCGGTCCTTCTAGCACTCCTAGAATACGTAGGCCATTTGTCGATATCATACATCCGTCTGGAAGCTGAAGGTGAGGCGGAATGCCCAAAAAGGAGACCAAGCCCGCATGCTTTGACACCTTGACTATGAAGCCTCTGGGATGAAGCTCGGTAGTCAAGTAATCAAAGGCACGCCTAATGTCTTTGTCTGGGGTGGCCCACAATGTGTGTATCATCCGTTAAGGAGGAACCACACCACACACAACCATGCACGGCCAAAGCAGTAGACACAAGAGCTCCTTAATGAGCCATGACGAATAAGGGTCCTCCCAAATGATCTCCCTGTATAGTGCCAGCGTCGGACTGTAGAACGGTGACTCCCTCCTCGGAAAAGCCATGCTGATAAAATAGAGAAGAATATGAACCGTAGAAAGATCGTATGAAAGGAATGAGGCTTGATAGGGGTCCACCAGCCTCTCTCAGCTCTCTAAAAATAGATGCATGCGAGACGCTATTAAAAACGTTCTCAACGTCCACATGCAAGACAATGCAATCTGGATGGATATCTAGAAGTGCTCTAATGCCCAACGATACTGCCTCACAGCCTCCTGGTATGGCAACTCCAAACTGATGTGGACAAAGATGCTCCTAGAAATGTGAATGCTGACTAATGGACAGACATAAATAAACAAACAAGAATACAAAGTAAATAAGGAAATTATTACGTTAAGGAAATTAAAATATGATTAATAATAATTCAATTCTCAAATGAGGTGCTACAAAACGAGTAGTCACTCCAACAATAACTGTTTCCATCTCCATCGCAAAGTCTAGCGGAAAATAATGTCAAACTCCCACTCGTGCCACACCTGCTAAGTTTGTAGCTCGGTTCGCTAGTTCTTGGTAGCAGAGATGCTGTCTTCTCTCAGCTGCTTGACTGTGTAATAATTTTGTACCTGACATGTGCATCTGTTCGTGTATCATCAACACAGTAACTAAATGCTGGAATCTTTCAGTACCGTACATAAAGTACACAAAATGCCAAAAGCTAGTTCATGTCCAGGTCCAGAACTGTAATATAAGAAACCAAATCTAAGATACTCTATCTACTGAAATTGTGACGCGAATCATCAGTTCGGAAGTACTATCTAGTACAAAGCACCACTTGCCATTCAGATGAATTCTGCAATATAAGAAACTGGCGGAATCAAACAACTCAATCAAGTAAGTCTTGCTGATAATCAGATTTTTCGTGAGAGATTGTTGGATCCATTGTTAGACGGTATCTCTACTTGCCTTCTGCTTGTCCTGTAGTTCGCTCTTTGAAGTTTAGGCAAGTGTCATTCTCACTTGCGTCCATTTTTAACTTCTTTTATATCTACACGTTGTTAATGCTTCTAGTGTGAGTACCTGGTTTGTCATACTTAGTTACCAAAGACAATTCCGTTGATGTGTACACATGTTGGAAATATAATTTTTTTACCTTTAAGTCCTGCAATCATGATAAAAAAATATTTGTGGTAAAACAGTAACATTTGATCATGATATATACTTAAACATTTATCTTATCTTAAAAATTCATGGATATAATTAAATGTCTATATATTTTTCCTGTAATGATCATGTCTTAATGAAAAATTCATCTATACCGCTCACGTACATAACCACGTATACCGTCCATTCATTTGATATATTGCACCAAGAAAGTATACTCTTGACACCCACTTAAGAAAGTGTAAATCCAATCAGAAGTCTTTCACGAATTTCGGTCTTCGTGTTCAGGTTATAGTACAAATTATGGTATTTTGTATCAGCACAGTATATCATTCCATCGTCAGCAACGAAGAAGTTTTATTTTATTTTTTCGCAAAATTTCGCAGCGAAATTTGTTCCATATTCTTTGTCCTATGTTCCATTGATGCTCTGAGATCTATCTTTAAATAGCTTCTTCGAGCTCAGATGTTCACAGAAGCAGTTGACATTCAGACTCCGAGTCATCCTCATCTGCTTGAGTTTGTTCGGGAGATTGAGAGAAGCTCGATTCCAATCCACATTAAGTGTTTACGTACGTACACCAAACGCTATTTGAATTTATTTGACAAGACCGCAACTTCGAGCAACAGCATGGCACCATACTCAAGCTCGAGGGCTCTGACAGTGGCAATGGTAGCTGTAGTAATGCTAGTCCTGATTGTAGCAAGTTCTGTGAGTCCCACGGGGGCAGAAATTTTGGTGGAGAACCGATCTCAAAAGAATGCCAGTGTCCACGATCTGACCTCGGAATTCTTCATCGACCCTCTGCTAGTGGGCCACACAGTTGAATTTGCCAACATCTCGGAGGGCGATCAGCATGTGTTCAAAATCACCAACTTGGACACGATGGAGCTCATCAGCAGGCAGTTCCTCACCTCGAACGCCAAAGTGGCCATCGTCGACGATGACTTCGGTGGTCTCTCTATGATCTTCGCCTCCGGTTCCTGTGCCAAAGAGACATAGACACATTGTCAGCTATGAATTCTTCGTTTGTTTGACATTCGAGATACTGAGTTTAACCAGCACTGGTTCATGAGCCTCTAGATACGTGCTCATATTTGAAGACCCGAGGGAGGATCCATTGGCTTGGAGTAGCTACTTTGAACCGTAGCGATGAAGGCTGAGTACGAGCGAACGATTTTTTGTCTGGCTTCTGCTGTTTAGGCATGGCTTTGAAGATGGGGCTGCAGTAGCTACTTTGCACATCATCAACGAAGGCTGAGTAGGACTTCATCGACTCGGACCAGGTTTCTCATATTATGATTATATATAACAGAGGGCCCAGCTTTCTAAGGGCTCTGAACACGTACGTGTACTTTTAGAGTGGGCTGTCATTACGTCAACAAGTGAACTTCACAAGGCGATTCTGGCCTTCTTGCCCGGAGCTTTGACTCGGATACCCAGAGAGCATGCATCTACATTTCTATACAAATATGAAAACCAGAGTACGAAAATGCCACCGACACTGGGACATTCCATGTGTATGAGGTAGAAGATTTTACAATGAATAAATATTCTCACTTTTTGTTTTCAAACGTAAAAGTATTGATACACGATTTATGTTTAAGAAGGGGAGTACGGCCCCGGACGGACGATCATGCAAAACAAAGATGAGGAGAGAGAAGTGTGTTGTAACAAAAGTAACTAGTGAAATGAGGTGAACAGCTGTGTGTACCTTGGCGGCTCAGCTCTGTTGTAGGCATTATATGAGCTTTTACTTCCTACCACCGACCGTGTATGATCATGTAGTTTATGACAGAATGCACTTCTTCATTCATCAATTTAGCTAGTTGCAAATTAATCATGGTGTGTAAAGAAACAATGAGAAAAATATCATTTCAAAAGTACACTCATCACACATTGTCAAGTGAATTTTACTCAAAGATCTTTTATTCATAAGAGCATTGTAATCAGAATTTTCTACAAGCCTGATTCAGATGTCAAAGTTCATTGTCGTCCACATCATTCGTGAAATATAAATGAATATGTAACGCTAGCAATCTCCAGAGACATGTTTAACTCTATTCTTCAGGAATTAATTATGATATTTGTAATAGAGAGGACTATATCAAAAAGTATAGATTGTATAGAGCAAAATCTAGGAAGCAAAAAGATGATGAGAGATAGTAAGCAACGGCAAGACCACAAAAACACATGGACCGTTGTGAGCGAAAGCAGAAGTTACACATGATTTGACAAAAGAAAAACATGATAGGAGATTCTTGATTGAGAGGTACTCGAGCTCCGCAAAGAGTAGTGAGATACTTCTGAAGAAACATTCTAAGTGGAGGGTAATCTTTGTACTCTCGGGATAGGTTTCTACTAGTCGATATCCACTAGGAAATCCGTCCGGGGTATAGTTTTCTGTCGAGTATGCTGAGACAGTCACATTGCCAATCTAAGAAACTATACCATGGATATTTTCCTCCTAAACTAGTGGAATTCAAGCTTATGGGACTTGATAAAGCACGGATTACGAATCCAACTAAGCTCAGAAACTGCAAGCTGCGTCATCTGGTGGTGGGAATGGGGCCTGAGTGCATAGCCGTGTAGACATGGGAATAACGGCCGAGGGGAACAAATATGAATGGATATGTAGTTCAATAATGTCGTAAGAAGTTAGATTTGTCCATATAGCTGTGACATGTTCATATTAATATCTGCCGGTCCAGTAAGAAGACGTTCACCGCTCGTTGAGATTGAAGCACCGTATTGATCATATGGCATAACTGGACTGCTTGCAGTTGACATCCGTCTGAACATGCAGCAGCAATCTCAGTCTCATGTTGCACATCATTGTTGCTGTTTTGTCGAGCTGAGCAGGGGGGGGGCTTTAGCGGCTGCCTACATTAGGATCAGCAAGCACACGGCTCGGAACAAGTCAAGTCAAAATGGTGGGTATATGAGTTGAGTCATCCGTTGCGGATCTGCGCTCAATTTGACATGGCCTTGTCAAAGACCAGACTTTACCCTTTACGGCAACCATATCAGCATCCGAATCTAGAGACCTGTGCAGTTGTAACCATCGAAATCTTTCGCTGGCTGGACGGAAGCTGACAGCTACCTAGCTTGCAAAAGCTGGACTCCCAAGCACGTACCGATTGCGTATGCAGGACTCTTTCATCCAAAGAAAACTAAATTGTATGAGAGTAGGAGGAGCAAGGGCTGGAAATACGAGTATGGTTGAGGTCTGAGATCACGGGTCCTCCGTTTCTCCTCGTTAGAAGATGTAACCGTCTAGCCATGTGGGTTCGTCCATCACTGCATTTCACTTGATCCACCCTTTAATAACTCACATTTACTGATCATACCCCACACATGTTGATGCTGACCCGCTCCAAGCTCCAAGCTCCCCAGACCCGGATCTGTCTAGATACACTCCTGAGCGAGATGGGTTACCAATCCCGGTGCGATTGACATTCAATGCACAGCACAGGTATATTTCCAGGGGAATCAATTCACTTCTGAAACATAAGGGGTGATAAGTAAATTCATCCTTCCATTACCATTCTACGTGATTCTCGCAAGTGCGAACATGGATGAGGTTATATAACCCCAAAAAAAAACAACAGAACCTCGTTCAAATGTACACGTCTAAAACTCGTGTTTCAATTCTACGGGCCGTAACTCAGTGCCAAATGTTGAGTTACTGAAGGTCGAGACTTTTGTTGCAGTTGACAGTTGACGATAGGACACTTCCAACTATTGCTACCGAGAATGGGCAGTGGAATCACAGCAGCTGTGTCAATGCTTTCGTCCTCGTTTCTGGGAGTTTTACTGCTGCTCTCCATAGCTCCCATGAGTAACATGGCTGCGGCTCGAAGATTCTCCGATTTGGATAGCTCTTACTTCGACGCAATGCTTTTCTTGGACCCTCAGAACGCTGTTCGACGGAGCGTGGGAAACGGATCCCGGATCTGGCTTGGAAAGACTCGCTGGCTTATGTTGCTCAAGAGTAGGCAAATGAAATCAAGAGAGAGGGTTTGTACTGCACTGTTAAGTACTCTAATGTGCGTTTCGGTGAAAACTAATAATCACAGTAATCAAAACAGCAGTCCCATGGAGGCAGTAGCATCTTGGGCGAAGGAAAGGCAGTACTTTAATTATTCCTCGATCCACTGCATGCCACCCCATTATTGCGGAGACTGGCTTGAGGTCAGTAGGTCCAGCTTCTGATTTAGGCAAAGAGTATCAGAGAGAAGTGGAATCACCTTCGTCACCAAATCATCATATCCTTGATAATACTCTTCAATGCACGTTTGTCATCGTACTGTTTCATTTAGGGTGATTCACTTGCCCCTCCCTCACTGATGTCCTCCCTTCCCTTTACAGTAAGCTTACAGTAAGATTTTTGCCATCTTTGGTTGGTATATGCTCTCCATCGATTATAACACTTGGAATTCATGTGCCAAGCCTTGTTACTGATCACCATAGCTCTGTCCACGGGCATGCTATGGAGATTTCGTGGAAGCATGTCTTACATGATCCTGAATCTGTGCTATGTCCGTCCATTGCGGATGGTCTGGAAGACGACAACGTCGGTCGGGTGTGGATCTGTCAAGTGTCACGATAAATCAGTTCTCAGCATCTGTGAATACTATGCAGGAGGCAATTTTAATGGTATGGAGAGGCTTTATTAGAGACGCTGCATGAAACTTCCATTCTGAGATTCATGTGTCCCAAACAGCGCCAAATGAGATCCACTGAACCAATAGCTAGCATGCATAAAATCTACACGACATTGTAGACGAGTTCCGACAATAAATGCTGCGCTGACGAAGAAGATATGTCTGTGTGACGATTAGCACGCTCTTTGGTCAAGGGCTGGTTTCGACTACTAGAGGCTTCCACTTGAGGTCATACTATCTGGTAAATATGGTGTCTTTTTGAAATCTAAATTCAACAGCTGAACGGCTGAGGCCAGAGATTTTGGTGAGACGCTTTTGCTGTAATCCAAATCGTTTCTTTGACCTGAAGTGATCATGAAATGAATGAATGAGTACCATGAGAATCCATAAAAACTAGCGTTGTAGACAGGGCACATAGTCACTCGGAGCTGGGAAATGATACAGTAGTGTGACGCGCGAAGGGAGAGAATAAGAAAAACAGAGTAAAAGCTCTCAAATGTAGATTCTTCAGCGGTGCTACTCGCAGTGTTTAACTCGCAGTGTATCTTGTGACAGAAGTCAGGATCTGTAGGAAACGGAACGACACCCTGGGGAAGAGAACACAACCAGAATCAGCTGCAAGAAGTCTTGAGTTCTGATTGCCTTGACCATGACGAGAGTCCTTTCCCCATTCATCCCCCAGTGTCAATGGATTTCGAAGTTTCTGATTCTACCGTGTCTATTCACAGTCGCAACAGGGAAGGACAACGAAGATCGACCTAGCTAGCGGTTATCTATGCTCTTATATCTTGAATTGCTAGAAGATGCACGTAGACCAAGATATGTGGATTGATTGATACTTATGCCCCAAAACCAACTCCCGGTCTTTAAGGTGAGTCCTGACTTAGATGCTGGTGAACCTTTGAGGCGAATAATCTAAACATTATACTCAGATCATTCATTTGTAGCTATAGGAGTACTACTTGTAGGTAGACCTTGGGCAGAGTTACCTCGAGTATGCCACGCTCACTGGAAAAGAGTCCGACTGGCCGAGAGGGAGCAAGAACGTGGCCGCTATACCTGAGCATTATGGCTTGAGCATTAAGTCGGACGGAAGTTCGAGAGATCGAAATAAATGGAGAATTTGATCGATCACTAATTTCAACTTTCCAACTTAGTGAATAATATTTTCTAGTGGACGAGTCATGATCACAGTAAAACCGCATCATACTCGTCATGGTCATCATGATCAGAGTATGAAGACTCTTCAAATTCATCACTCAAGAGAAGACTCATGCGGGTCGCTGCAAGGTTCCATCACTCAGTCATGCAGGATCGAAACAAATTAAGCTCGTTGGTGTTATATGTTTGTGCGCATGAATAAGCTGCAGGCCAAGGATCCATCCAGTGGGCATTCCTTGAAGTGAAGCAGATGGTGTCGCAGCAATGTATCGTCCATTGTAAGAAGGTGGTTCTACATTTAATTGCAGTGGGAAGTCTGCAGTCTCAATAATACGACATGAAATAGAATTTATGATTCCTGATTCTGATGCTTGTAAAATATCGCTACGCTTATCCCGAATTGAAGACTTGCAACTTCCTGTCTAACATTGTTAGAGCAGGATGGAATAAAAGCTCGCCCCTACTCACCATAAAGTCGATGGAGAGAACAACTAATTTGCATCATCGGAATCAACTGTTTCAGGACTTCGCAACGGAGAGTCCAACGAATAGGAAAATGAGCCGCCGCGTTGAAATGAGGTGAATGGAAATTCACCGTGCATCAGAACGAATGTGATGGTCTATCTACAAGTAGTCAGGGTGACCTTCAAAGACCTCTACACTTACCCTCCTAACATGCTAAGGCATGCATGTATTCTCTCGTGACCTTAGCATTGCCACATGTTCAGAATAAATCTCTCGGTTTCAAACCATGTAGCGCGGGTTGCATGCCTTATACTTGGAGTGAGCCATATGTTTGGTTTCCTCAAGCTAGCCGGGCTGGTCTCTCTTCTCATGCTAGCTAGTCATGCTTCCCAATGTCCGAAAATGTCGAACGGTTTGGCTGCCAACAGCAATCAAGTATTACATTTGCAATTGTAACTGTACGATGTTTCCAGCATCTGGTGAAGGAAATATCTTCACCGGTCGATCAGGTATTCCTGCTTTCGCTCCGGATCTGGTACACACACGTGTTCGTCCTCGTCCTAGAATAGTTGAACTACATTGTTTAGACGTCGAATCCAGTATTTGGCCTTCTCTTCTGCCCCAGAAGTTGCGACCTATGAGAACTGAAGTCCTATATAAACGTCAAACTGGGGTCATCCTTCATACGCTTCAACTGGAGTTCTAAGTGGTTCAGCAGCTCAGAGATTACCGTCGCCCGGAGAGACTTCCTCTGTTTTGACACCCAGCATCGTTAGCGGTCGATAATGGAGAAAAGTCTCAAAGTACTCGTGACTTCGTGGATTCAGGTTGGGCTTTTGTTACTCTCGATTGCTGCACTCAGCGACATGGTCGCAGCTGCACCATTACACATACAGTTCTTGGCTCCTCACAACGCTGCTCGACAGAATATAACGGGAGCGGGGATTCCAGATCTGACTTGGGACACTATGTTGGTCGAATATGCCCAAAATTATGCTGACACCCAAGCGTCTCCTGAGAATAAATGTGCTTTGCAGCACTCCGGAGGACCTTATCATGAAAATATATACCGCAGCAGCTTGAGAAGCACTCCCTTGGATGCAGTAACGGCTTGGGTTTCCGAAAAGAAACATTACAACTACTCTACAAATTCATGCGCAACAGGCAAAGCTTGTATACATTACCTTAAGGTAGTTCAAATCACTGTCTTTGATTATATATATATATTTATATTGGTGTTCCATTACGTCTTAAACGGTGAAGTGCATCAATCAGGCTAATACTTGATCTGCGTCTTTTGATGAACGCATCAACTCACTGTCTTTGATTGACTAATATATATATATTTATTTATTTATATTTATATTGGCGTTCCATTACGTCTTAAACGGTGAAGTGCATCAATCAGGCTAATACTTGATCTGCGTCTTTTGATGAACGCATCAACTCACTGTCTTTGATTGACTAATATATATATTTATATTTATATTGGTGTTCCATTACGTCTTAAACGGTGAAGTGCATCAATCAGGCTAATACTTGATCTGCGTCTTTTGATGAACGCATCTTTCAACGCTGTTCATGAGTGTTTGACAGAAATCTGGTTTTGAAAATTTGATGGATATATTTGTGGTCATGATCACAGGTTATCTGGAAGAGGACAAAATGGGTCGGTTGTGGATCTGCCACCTGCCCCGATGGAGGAACCCTCACTGTCTGCAACTATAACCCAGTAGGCAACTACATGGGACAGAAGCCTTACTAGAGAGGGAGAAAGATCCGTACTAGCTGACCGTGGATTCCACAGGATTTCAAATCTAAACTCAAAGCGCCCAATCAGATCTGTTTTGTACAATAGCTAGTTTACATGCATATTCCTACAGCAACCAAGTTGTGGAAAGTTTCTGACCCTGACTGCACCACTGATCCTGCAGTCGGCGCGTAAATGAAACTCCAATGCCTTTAAACTGAGGCATAGAACTAATTAGTGGTGTTCAGCTTGTGTTGCTGTTCATTCAATAAAAGAAGTTGTCTCCTCTAAAGAAGTGTCGTTATCGGTCGAACATTCATACTGAGCAATTCTTTCACATCACTTCATATCAGTCTACACCTCCTTTGAACGTTGATGATGTTCTTATTTTGTGAGATCTGATTTTCTCTGGTTTGAAAGGTGTTTCTGTACCGACATAGGAAGAAAGAAAGAAAGATTTCAGAAATCGTGAGAATCATCTAGCCTCAGTCTTGATCAGTGTGCTGTCATTACATGTAGTCAACAAAGCAAATCTCTCCATGTCTTATAATTGTGTTCTTGGCTGACATGCATACTTGAACACTTCAGGCGTGTGGCCGACCTCAGCTACTAAACGGAGGATGGAAACTCAGATTTCGATTTTGTGATGGAGACGGGTTAGCTTCTGCCAAACCAAGTCCAGTGACGCCAACTGGTCAGTAAGTAAAGAAGTCATTGATGCACTGTAAACGAGTTCTCAGCAGATCTACTCGGTATCTGCTTTTCATGCCTCGAACATCAAATGCCTTCCATGGTTCAGAATCTAATCTTAGAGTCCAGACACCGCCAGATTTGTACGTTGGAGAAAGTCCAATGTACCAAAAACAGAGTCATCAAGACTATAATCTGATAATATTAATCCAGACAACGAATGCATGTATGTTTGCAGTAAATCGCACTTCTCGTTCGGCCGCAGACTTGGCAAGCGTTTTGTTAATATTCTGGGCCAATTCAGGCACGCATATAGCCTTAAGGAAACGTGTCCCGGATGTCCAACTTAAGCCAGCTTTCCGCCATCGCAGGCCTTCAGCAATGCTGACCGCTACCTTCCTTCAGACATCTGTGGGTCTGTAATGTCCCAGGCAAGTTAAACCCATATACGGAAGCAGGAAAAAGAGACAAAATGGAATATAAGAGTTTTGGGAATTCACTGAGATAACAGTCTTTGAATAAACCCAAGGACTGCAGCAAAATATAATGTATACTATTCCGCGGATGATGACACGAGGACCCATCTGGCAACCCACATGCCAGAGGATGAACCCAACAGTCTGACGCGGAAGCTACAACTCAGTTCTGCAGCAGTTGATGGGCATGATGTGGACTCTGTTTTTGCCGTGGAAACTGCGAGTATCACGTTCCTGAGAAAGGCAACTAGACAAAGTATGGGTGGGAATGAATTATTCAGGTTAGGGCAACTCTGGTTAGTGGTTTATTACAGCACAGAGAGTCTTTCCGGAAGGACACGTGGGTGGCGAACGTAAGCGTTACAACATAAGAATGTAACCATCATCCGATTCAACACAATACCAGATTGTGGCAACACCGATTTCGAATGCAATTGAATCTAATAAATGGTGGATAAAGCTCGGTAGATTTCAGTGACCGAGTTGACACTTTTCAGTGTGAATCTCGTAGACGGTAGGCTTCTTCTCATAGCGTAGACGATCAGATGGGCTTTTACTTCTAGGACAGTTGTGTCTATTAAAGGTCTGGAGTTTATTTCCAGAGACCTTTCTGGTTGTGCACGAGAGAATGGCGTATGGTGTCTGGTGTCTGTAGACGCAACACAGAATTGGCATGTGAAGGAGTGCTGAATCTGATGTCGGTACTTTATGAACAGGCCCAGGGAACAAACGTTTGCTGCATCACATGATGCCAATTTGAGAGGGCTTTACACCTGAAGAATCAAGAGCCCTTGTACGCGAGTTCCATGCACATCTGGTGCACGCAAGCAACAAAATTTCAAATCAAGTAATAAGTGCTCCGTGTCTACCTGTGTATGTGACATGCATATGTGAGGTTTCATGAGACTGTATGCAATCATGAACCTTTTATCTGCCTTCAAGCTTGAATTGCTATGGACATACTTTGTTTCATCTTCAACATGTATTCTAGGTTTCCTTGCTCCAGAATCTAAATTTAACTGACCTTGAATGTTGAAACATAGCTCAGAACCTTAGCCTTTTCACCCTGTGTATAACAATTTTTGTCAATTCACGTGCATAGCACTTGTGTGCATTTGTCTTTCTTACCAGCCACTGCGAGGTACTGAGCACAGATTCCAAAACTTAACGTGCTGGACATGAAAATGGTGCCCTGTTCTATATAGGATAGCGCTCACATTATCGTCAGTGAAAGATATATATGTTCAAATTAAGCGGGAAACTGAATCGAAACTAGGAATTTGACTGCGCATGGCTAAAGCAACGCGCAACGCTATGCATACACCTGTCTAAAATACTGGATGCTATAAGATAACTATAAATGTGCACCAATATGTCTATGGTGATAACAGAGAGAACACTCTCTAACAAAACTGTCCGGGGGCTCCGCGCATATACAAGTGAAGTGTAATGAAGATATGTACCTCACGTAGTCTTTGATACTTGCGGATCTTATAGCTGGATGAGCTGCGGAGATTACTGCTGCTGCGAAGATCCGCAGCTCCTCCTACGTGAAGTAGGTGGCAACAGTGTATGGAGTCGGATCAGTCTTCAAGTTGTTATTGTGTTGGGTGAACAAAGTGAGCAAATTGGCTTCCAAGTCAAATGGACTCTGTAATTTCAGGTGAGCGTAGGGAAACTGATTGGTATGCCCGAGAATCGTTAATGCTGGCCTCCTTTCCAAAGCCTTACACAGATTCTGGGCTGTCTACCCTCATCCTCGACAATGTACTTCGGTGCTGTAAGCAAGCCGTGCTGCATTCAAGCGTCGTCGTTGAGATCAGAGCATGTTGCTTTGGCTCGATGATGGCTTACTGGAAACGACCGAAAACTCATCAGACAGAAGGATAATTGAAATCAAACACACCTTTCCACATCCACCAAATAGCTGAACAGGGCACCATGGTTCATGGCTCACTGATCTTTCGGTGGTTAGTATCAGCACGAATCTTCAGCTCTGCTGCTCGGCTTCTCATAGCTTGGCATTGTATGATGTATGAGGAGATTTTCTGCGGAACGACTCAGTGAGTCAGAAAGAAATTGCAAGTTCTATGAAGAACAGTACGCCACTATTTGTCTACGGAGACAGATAGACCCATACGCTTAGTGCGGCAGAGAGTTGGTAAAAAAATACATGATCATGCAAGTAAGATTGGAAAGCATACTTACCTGGGCGGGGCCAATCGCTGATCCTGAAGGGCGATGACCTACGACGAGTCCCTCCATTGCACTAAGGTCGGATGAGTTGTAGCATTTCCCTGAGGGGAAAATGCACGTCATAATTTGTGGCAGCGGAGGGCTCGCGTTCGCGCGGCCCTCCACCAAACAACCAATTCAGGAAAGGATAAGTACCATCTCGGAAGCGGAAGTGTCATCGGGGATTCGAACGGCAAGAAAGTGATGAAGACATATCAGATTAGAATCGTTGTGACCACGAACATCTGGTCTGTCAGGAGACACGTTTCAGTACGTTGGTGATTCCTCTCCAGGATCATTCGGTATGCTTGCATCAGGCGCGTGATGTGGAATCCAAGTGACGAGAGGGTTGCCGCCTTGATGTGTATATAGTTTGTGTCGACTGTTTTTTAATCGTCGTGCTGGATCTGAATGCATAATCTTCAACTGGGCAGACGTGTCCGTTTGTCAGCACGTGGGAGGAGCTTGCATTGTCACGACCCAGGGAAGTAGGCTCAAATATTCCGGATGAGTAATGCATTTGATGGGCATTATAGCAAGTAGACTTGCATTGTCAAACCACCTCAGCAGGCAGGCACACATTTTCAGGTGAAGGGTTTATATTGGAGCAGTGCTCTAATATATTTCTGAGCAGTCCAACACTTCCAATATATTTCCGACGAAAGAGATTCATTACTGTACTGGACAAAGGATGAGCACAATCCATCAAAGATTAAACTGCCGCAGGATCTGGAGTATCGATACAGGTTTTATCTCTATTTCATAGTTTGATCCTCTCAGCTGAGCTCCCTCTCAGATTCGGCTTGGGATTCGACTCAGTCGGTCACTCAATTTCATCCCGGTATTAATGGATACAGATGTGTCTACATATCTTGCGAGTGTCACCCTCTTCCTCCCAAGGAATTCCTACCAGTCCTACCCAGCAATCCATTCCTCAAATGGACTTTGATTTCCCACACCCCACCTTGCGAATTGATATGAACTTAGTACATTCCAAAATTTCCATTTCAAAACTCATTCAAGTAAGTTTTGGTTTTCACCTGCAAATTGTGGCGAGTTACAGTGCAGTACATCGTAATGTATATATGCGGGTGGTGTGAATTGTGCGCAGTGGAATAATGAATCTAGCAATTAACCTATAGTTCTAACGAGTTCCAATATTCTATCAACCAAACAATTCAAGCAAGCAACAAATAATTATGAGAGATAAAGAAAACGACATCAAGAATTACCCGGGTTCGGACCAAATCAGTCCTACGTCCTGCCTTTGGAGGTTCTCCGTCCACTAATCACAAAGAATTACAGATTACAAGAAGAATACAAACGCTCTCAATCTCTCACAAGACCTTTTCTCCTTTCTCACTCTCTTTCTCTGTTTTTTGCCTCCTTGTTCTCTTCGATTTTCTCTGAGTTTATCCCAGACCTAATTTCTAATACCCTTTATATAGTTAGGGCAGAATTAGGCTAATTATAATGATTACCCTCACTTAAACAACCAAAATCGCACACAAAATCCTAGCAGAAAACGTTGTGATACGCTACGTCCGCGCTACAACCGCGCTTGTCCGCGCTGCCTCTCGGGAAGAACTTCATCTTGTAGTGCAGTGACGCTAATTCACCGCGTTACCACCGCGCAATTAGCGTCATCGAAGGCATGTATTAGCGCAGTGACACTGTCACCGCGCTATGCCTTTTCGAGCTCTTCCCCGATGCGTTCCGAGCTACTTGCGACTTCTCCGGACCTCCGTTAAGTGAGACATTGATCCATACTTCACAAATCTCCACCTTGGGTAAATGTAGAACTGTTGACTCAAGTCTTCAACCTCTGTGGACGGACCACCTCCTACTTCATTTAGTTGCCTCCTGCCGTAACCCGGATCAAGTCCAAACAATGCTTGACTCCGGTTACGGGCTTCGTAGCCATGTCTATCGGATTATCATTCGTGTAAACCTTCTCTATCACCACGGACCCTCGTGAAATAACATCTCTGATGAAGTGTAGCTTGATGTCGATGTGTTTCGTGCGCTCGTGAAAAATCTGATTTTTACACAGATGTATCGAGCTCTGATTATCGCAATAAACCTCCACCTTATCTTGAGCAACTTCGAATTCCCAGATCAACCCTTGTAGCCATAAAGCCTCTTTCACACCCTCCGTTGCTGCAATATACTCGGCCTCTGTTGTGGATAACGCAACCACAGGCTGAAGTTGCGCTTTCCAACTCACCGTGCTCCCAAATAAGGTAAATATATATCCCATAAGCGAACGTCGCTTATCAAGATCACCCGCGAAATCAGCGTCCACGAAACCCTTCAGCTTATCTTCATCACCTTCCACTCGTCCGTAGAGCAAACCACGATCCGAAGTTCCCTTCACATACCGAGGACCCACTTCACCGCTTCCCAATACTCCTTCCCCGGGTTTGTCATAAACCTGCTCACGAGACTAACCGAATAGGCTAAATCCGGCCTCGTACATACCATGGCGTACATGAAACTCCCAACTGCGCTCTCATAGAGAATCCTCTCCACTTTCTTTTCCGCCTCCGTCTTCGGTGACAACTGTGAAGACAGTTTAAAATGACTTGCCAAAGGAGTCTGCACCGCCTTCGACCCCGACATCCCGAACTTCTCGACCACTTTCCGGAGATACCCGCCTTGTGACACAAACAACGAACTTCGCTGCCGATCCCGAATAATCTCCAAGTATCTTCTTTGCTGGACCCATGTCTTTCATCTCAAACTCACTCCCTTACACCTTCTTCAGTTTCCGTCTCTCCCCCATATCCTTTGACGCGATTAACATATCATCCAACTACAAAAGGAGAAATACCCCGCAGCCTTCACTCACCCACTTGACATACACGCAACTGTCATAGTTACTCCTCGTGAACCCGGTCCTTAACATAAACTCATCAAACCGAAGATACCATTTCCGCAGAGATTGCTTCAAGCCGTAAAGTGACTTCTTTAATAGGCACACCTTCCCCTCGTTCCCGGCCTCGACGAATCCCTCCGGTTGAGCCATGTAGATTTGCTTCTCGAGATTCCCATGAAGGAAAGAAGTTTTCACGTCCATCTGTTTGAGCTCCAAGTCAAAATGATTTACGAGTGCTAGCAACACTCGAATAGATGTATGCTTGACGACCGGTGAGTAAATCTCGTTGAAATCTACTCCTTCTCGCTGTGTGAAACCCTTAGCCACCAACCTTGCTTTACTCCTCGGCTTCTCCATCCCCACTTTTCCCTCCTTGAGTTTATAGACCCATTTACCCATAGACCCATTTACACCCCTGGTCTCTCTACGTGTCTAGTCCCTTGCCAATTGATAAGAGCCAAGATTATCATCCGGATCTCCACCTTGCCCTTCTACCTCCAAAGGACCCATTTCTTCACCGCCATCTTCACCCTCCCTCTGTGTACTACTACCTCCCAATAGCTCCACCTCAATCTCAGCCCGTTCCCTAGCAACATCTTCCATTCTATTCTCACCGGCTGCCCCTTGAGATCCCGTTGCCTTGTAGTACTCCGACTCTCTGAAGACCATGTCCCGGCTAATGAAACTCCTGGACGAATAGCCATCCGTCTCCCACAACTTATACCCCTTCACGCCATCCGGGTATTCTACGAACATGCACTTCTTTGCTCGAGGATCTAGTTTCCCTTCTTTTTGGTACGCATAGGCGATGCAACCAAACATCCTCAAGTTGTCTAACTTCGGTGGCTGCCCGGTCCACACTTCTTCCTGTGTTTTGAACTCCAATGCCGTTGAAGGACACCGATTTACAAGATAGGCCGCCGTGTTAATGGCTTCTCCTCAAAACTTCTTCGATAGTCTTGCCTCGAACATCATACATCTCACCCTTTCAAGAAGCGTCCGATTCATCCGCTCGGCCAAGCCATTCTGCTCCGGAGTGTCACGAATGGTTCTATGTCTCACCATCCCTTCGCTCACGATGTATCTATTGAACTCATCACCAAGATACTCCAACCCATTATCCGTATGAAGCTTCTTGAGTTTCTTACCCGTTTGAGTCTCCACCATTTTCTTCCACTCCTTGAACTTCCCAAAAGCATTGCTCTTGTTTTTCAAGATGTAGACCCAAACTTTCCGAGAACAATCATCGATGAACGTGATGAAATACCGTCCACCGCCCGGAGTCTCCGTACAAGATGGCCCCCACAAGTCTGAATGCACATAGCTCAACGTCTCCCTTGTCACAAACGTTGACCGCTTGAACTTCACCCTTGTAGATTTCCCAAGTATACAATTCTCGCAGAATTGCAACTCTCCAAGCTTCTTCTCCCCAAACAGCCCTTGCTTCTCAAGCTCTTGCAACCCCCATTCACTCACGTGCATGAGCCTCTTATGCCATAGGCTTGCCAAAGACTGCTCCCTCAGCTCCGATATTGCTGCCACTTCACCAATGATAGTGCTCCCTTGAAGTACATAGAGACTCCGATCCCAAACACCCTTCATCACGACCAATGACCCCTTCGAAACTTTTAGCTTATTCTTTTCACCCTTCCAGCTATAACCTCGCTCGTCCAACGCACCGAGTGAAATCAAGTTCCTCTTGAGTTTAGGAACATACCTCACTTCTGACAGAATGCGCTCCACCCCGTCATGAGTCTTAATCCTCACAGTGCCAATCCCGATCACCTTACACGGCCTATTGTTCCCCAACAACACATCCCCTCCGATATTCTTCTCGAAGGTCTCGAACCAACCCCGGTTCGGTGTCATATGGAATGAACATCCCGAGTCCATGATCCACTGCCTATCCGAGTACTTTGTTGTAACAACCAAAACTTCCGCACTCTCATAGCCCACTTCCGCTTGCGCTACCGCATCCTCTCCTCCCTTATCGTTCCCATTCGTGCCTTTCCTCTTGGGGCAGTACCTCTTCATATGTCCCTCCTCATAGCAAGTATAGCACGTGAAGCTTCTCTTCCTATCCCGAGACTTTGACCGACCCAAACCTCCCTTGAATTCCTTCCTGTCTGATCTTCCTCGTACGATCAAATCATCAGTGCTAGATTCCTTTGCTTAAATCTTCTTTTGCAGCTCTTTTGACCTCAAGGCTCCAATCACATCATCTAGAGAGATCGTCTCTCTACCATGTTTTAGGATATCCACGAACGTCTCATATGACCTTGGCAAGGAGTGTAGCAGAACCAACACCATATCCTCATCTTCATACTTGACCTCAATATTCCCCAAGTCCACAACCAACTTGTTGAATTCGTCAATATGCCCTTGGAGATCTTTTCCCTCCTCCATCTTGAAGGTGAAGAACTTTGACTTGAGATACAGCGTGTTTGACAAATTCTTCGTCATGTAAAGCATTTCAAGCTTCAACCAGATATCCGTTACCGACTTGCACTTGAGCACTTCTCGCAACATCTTGTCGTTCAAGCTAAGGATCAAGGTATTGTACACCTTCTCAAGGATCTCCGTCTTCTTTTCCTCGGTCAAGGTCGTAGGGAGTTTGTCCGCCCCTCAAGCGCCTTTGCGAAACCCATGTTTCCCAAGTGAGCCAACATCTTCATCTTTCATAGCCCGAAGTCATTCTTCCCATCAAACTTCTCAATGTCCACCTTCGACGTAGGAGCCATCTCAACAGAAATTACCGTTCGTTCAAAAAGTACCCAAATCAAGAACACCACAACCTAAATCCAAAAATTCAAGGAATCCACAAAACACGAACCTCGCTCTGATACCAATTTGGTGTGAATTATGCGCAGCGGAATAATGAATATAGCAATTAATTGATAGTTCTAACGAGTTCCAATATTCCATCAACCAAACAAGTCAAGCAAGCAACGAATAATTATGAGAGATAAAGAAAACGACACCAAGAACGGACCAAATCAGTCTTACGGTGTGATTAGTGGATGGAGGTTCTCCGTCCACTAATCACAAAGAATTACAGATTACAAGAAGAAACCAAACGCTCTCAAGCTCTCACAAGACCTTTCCTCCTTATGCGTACCGAGCTACTTGCGACTTCTCCTGACCTCCGTTAAGTGAGACATTGATCCATACTTCACAGCCAGAGAAGCTTCAATTGGTTCAAACTGGCAGTTAACACTTCTAACAATGTCCGGGACGTATGAACGGTAGGAATGAAACAGCAGCATTTATCTAACTCTCCGGTGAGGAGCTCTAGAAGTTTATCATTCGAAACAGAAATTGTCCGAAAGTGTTCAGCCTCCAAATATTCACAAGAGCAGTCTTTGAAGTGTAGACGATAAGATGTATCAACAAAATGGGGCATGATCAACTTGTGATCGAGGCATCCGACATGTCCGAGGAAGAGGCCTGCCTATCCGTTCAGGTTAGACCATCACGTCCAGGTAAGTGTTGATGTCTCAAACCAAAACGTTTGTTCAGCTTACTCAGAAGTTTTCGTGTGGAGTCAAAACAATTGTTCCTTATGTGAAGCCCCAACTGAATATCGTTGGAAGTGGAACCGACGATGGATGGTTCATTTGTACGTACTGACTGGCGTGAACAGACTGACTGCCAGTAAACACTCACGGACATGTCACTGCCTCGATGTCTACAGCTGATACTACAAGTCTTCCATATTCGTCTATGCAGATTTTCAGCGTCAGATACAGCATTTGTGCCATAAACCTTCAGCCTCATTTGGATATTGTTCAGGTACCAAGAAACAAGAAGCTTTTTATTTCCCGTAGATAGCAACTGTACTCAGCGCATGTCCTCACTGGCAGTTTGTAATGTCAAACAGTTGCACTGCCTAAGAACGACATGTGATCATTCTGCGCCCGGGTAGGGATCGCTCGAATAGTCAAATTGTGATTCAGAAGATGGAAGAATCCCCACGTCGGACAATGATACAAAAGTAAGTGAAGAAATCTGTGATTCTGCAAAGATCAGACAGGGAATCCTGATGACACGTAAATTTTGGAACAGAATCATCCTCCATCGTGATGTCCAACAGGTTTCAGCAATCAATGTCTATCGGTACTTCGACCAAAATGCATGAATGTATGACGGAAGCCTGGGAATGTCATCATTCTGTTTGGTAGACTTGGCAAACTTACTCCATCCACGAGCTTACTGAGTCCTCGGATCAAATGTCAACGAGTAAAAGTAAAACTGCAGAGCATAAAATCATGCTACTTCAATCTCTTAGCCACGCTGACAACAATTTCAGGAGACTCTTTAATCTTAGCTGTAGAAGGGGCGGCAGCAGCTGCATATTTTGCAAGATCAAGAGGGTCTGATATCAACCGGTTACCAAGTGTCTACATGACACGATCGCTTCTGGGCAAAGATGAGAGGGGCAAAAAACAACGCTCAACGCTCAGCAAACGGTGTACCAAACAGTGGCAGCTCTATCTCCACATAGGTATGCATGTATGACCACATGGTCATACATGCAATGGTCTCACCAACTCCACGAAGCGGATCCTCTTCAAGTTGCTTCGTAATGCGGATCCAAGGGCTGGCGCTCAAACTCCTGAACGATGAAACGACAGCAATTCAATTCAATTCAAATCCATTCGTTTGTCCATCCGAACGACCCTAGAATAGAAAGTAACTCTCTCAGAGTTAATATGATTTAATTTAATTCAATGTATCTATGTCTTAGACTTGCATCATCACCCTCATTGGACTGGCTTTCGGAGCAGGAGCAGTCCTGGCTCCAGCTGCACGTACCTTCCGCGAAGTAACCTTGGTTTCACTGTGGTGGCTTAGAGCTCCCAGCCTGAAGTTCTACAGCACTAGTATCCTATTGTTTAATAAGATTCTGAGCATGGCACTTGGAGGCGAGTTTTGACATATATTTCAGGACAAGCCTTTTCGGCATTTGCTGAGGAAAGCTCGAAATATGGACGAGATTTGATCACGCATGGTGTGGAAAAAGTCAGGACTAGTTCACAATTATTTTGACCAAATCGTCAGACTGGTCCCTTGCGTGAGGATTTTGTGAAGATCCGGGCAGTACCTGGCAACCTATTCACGCGCAATCCCCTTGACAAGTGCTCGCACTCGATCTCGAACTCAACTGGAAAATCCTCCTTCCAACGGCCGCCACTCGTGTCCTGTCTGTCTCTAGTCATGCTGACCCTCTTTGCAAACGACAAGGATTCTCCATTTGTCTTAATCAAACTCTTTATGCTTCTGAAATAAGTTGACATGAAAATGGTACCCAAGTCACACATTTACCTCAAAATGGATTATTCTCAGGATCAAGATTTGTACCTGAACTTCAGTTTCGTGCGGGTGCTTGCTTGTGCGCCGTCAGGAACGTCTCGTTTTCCTAGAAGATATATTTCATCGAAGATTGCCGTCAAAAGCGCTGGCGCTCTGCCTCCTCCTCTGCTCTCTGGCCTACCGACCTCACCTGGCATCACATTTACTAGCGTGTTGTCTTGAAGGAAACAGGATCATATACCCATATCCAAAGCACTTGTGGCCAGCAGCCCCACAAGCATTGAGAGTTTTATGATTCCAGCTTCCTGGCGCCAGAGGAAGATTGAGAAAAACAGCGTCCCCAGTTTGATTTTCTCGAACAGAGTGGGCCCTTCCAGGAGATCCTTGGGTTCCACATGCAGGACACTCATTACCAGTGGAGACTTCAGTATTGACCCTACCGTGCCTTATCGTTGTCCTACGGCATTTACCGAAACAAACAAATTGCTAAATGCCAAGAAGATGAGACAACCGAGTGAATGGGATTCAGGCCTCCCGTTGACGTATAAAAGCTTCATTATGATCTCAATCAAACTCAACCAGCAATCCTTTCAGCTCAAGCAGTCAGTGAAGATTTCTCAATCCACTCTAGAGTACGATCAGTTGATTTTAGACTCCAGTTCGACTTTAGGCCCAGATTCATATTCAAATCAACTCAAATTCTCATCGAGTTCTTATCATCGAGCGAGCGAGCGAGTTAGCAAGCATCATGGCACGAGTGTTGAGTTTCTTGTCAGCAGCTGCACTCATTTCTGTCTTCGTTGTGAGCCATTACATTCCGCTGGCGACGGCTGTTGAGAACCTAAAGCAGGAGTTCGAAGTGGTCATCACCACGGGCAAGAACCAGACAGGATCAGTCAGCGGTGCCAGTCTGGCTATTCAGAGTGAGGTCGCCGGGACAGTACTGACTCTGGACACTGTCGCTTCCAAGATCGCGGCCAACAAAGCCACCACCTTCAGAACTTCGAGTTTGGGAATCTCGGGAGACATCTGCTTCTTGCAACTGCAGTACACGGGCGGGTCGGCTCCCGAATGGTACGTGGGAACCATCACTGTGACGGTTGTGGAGTCGAAGAAGACAGTCACGTTCGAAGCAAACAAGAGCGTGGCCATCACTGAGGCGTTGACAATCGATACCTGCAAACAGAGACAGGAGTCTTAAAGCGCAGTAAATATAAGTTAGTAGATGGATGCTGAATGTAGCTCATTCAAATAAGGTACTGCAGTGCATGTCCCAATGATGTATCCAAGTTTGGTCTATTTATGAAGTGAAAGAACGAAACTTCTTGAAGCAGGATCACCGTTTGAAAAGATATTGCAGCAGTCAGATTAGATCAGCTATTGGATGTAATGCAGACAGTTGGTAAAACAAAGTTTGGGTAACTATCCAGTCCAGTCCATTCCACACGATTAGACAGTGTGTTAGTGACATTTCCATGACTGATCAAGTTTGATCTACTGTAAAATTTGCACTTTGTTTTCTTTGCTGTGATTAGTTCCTTTTTCTTTTTTTTTTCTCTCGGTGAGAACAATACAGTTCTGCATTTTTTTTGTGATGAAATGACAGCGATTGCTCATCATGTTTGGAATGTATGCAGATTTCCTCTAAAAATCGTGACCTGTGTAACTTAATGGAAGAAAACTCCTGGACTACCAAGATAAACCCTAAACCCTCAATCAACCTCCACTACTCTTTTGTGGGTCTAGTTCATGCTCACAAGTACAGCCAAATTGAGCTGAGACACAGAATAATCAGAAAGGGACAAGCTGAAAATGGAGACTCTGGAGATCTGATTTTACACTTGTCCTGAATAATTCCAGGGACTCATCGCAGCATTGTTGTACGTCCTAGTCCGCCTTTGTTCAGTAGAAGACACATGACACATGGCAATGCCGTAATCAGCATCCTGACGTCGCCTGATGCTTTCCTGTATTTTGCGGGATTCGACATTCACGTCCAAATAATCAACACCAACACAAAACAGGGTTTACGTTGAAAGCTGTTGTGACAATGGGAGAGAGGCAGTGAGGCCTCGAAATGCCACTCACTGTATGTGGAGTGCCAAATGAAGGGGTTATCGTATTCAATGCATGTATGACGTATTATCAGAATGAAATCCCTGGGAAATTCTGACATAGAATAGACACAATATGTAAATTTGAATGTGTCCGTTGGAAAAACGAATGATCACTGTAAGCGTCTGGAAACCATGACCGTCACGATAGATCACGCTAGCATTTATCTCATCATCATCTCACGCTAGTGAAAAGGCGTAGTCTTCGTCAACATGATTTGACCACGGCAAATTATATGTATCGGTATTGACTCGTCAATTAAGAATCCTCAGAAGAAAGTAGAGATTATTTGAGAACAAAGGTACTAGTACGCTGGCTCTAGTTCTTATTATTTTTGTAAAAAGGTCTGGAACACATCGATCGTGAGTTGTGACCATGAGACAATTTCAGTGCATAGGGTTTTCTTATCTGTCAGAACAACTTGCAATCTGTATTATTGTGGATTTGTCTCTTGCTCTTCCACATCCTTCGCTGGAATGTTGCAGTGATTTACTCCTCCTTGCTCGTTACAGGAGCAAAGATTTAGCACGCCGGGTAATAGTCATTGCCACTAAAAAAGTAAACATGCGTTACCGTAATGAGCACCACTTCTTTTGATATTGTTTTGACGACAGGATCATAATCGAATCTCCACGTTAGTTCACAATGTATTCCTACACTTTAAGTTGCTTGTGTTTTGCTGTACTTATTATCTTATTCTTTTAATCAGCATTTCAAGTGTATTCGCCTCCTAGTTTTGTTATTATACTGTGTCGCACTTTCACGTTTTATCAAACGGTCGTACTTTCAACCACTTACTTCGCTAATGTTGCTGACTGTATTGGAATTTTGCCACTCTGGCCCCATGCGTGAAAATTAAATTTCATTCTGGATTGACAGTTGTGTACACAGCCAGATGACTCCTATCTCAGAGTCTCTCCACGTTGGGATCTGCAACATACAGACTTAACTACGGCAGTTTATACACGTTGACGAAGAACACAGCCACCAGTCGGAGAGCTTTTCTCTCTTCAATGAAAGTCTTAAAAAAAAAACACTCCTTTCCTCTGGAATCACCTACATCTATGCTGAGCCTGAATTGATTTCAAAATAACGGATAAAGCAGTTCTGTTAGGGAAATTTTCTTCTTTGTTACATTATCTGCCGTAGAAAGTGGAAGTGTAATAAAGAACATCCTCGATCAGGTTCATCGCAGTGACTCTAATTTTTTTTCAACATTAGCTCATTTCCCGACGGCCCTACGACCGAGCATGCTCTATCTGTAAAGTTTCGTCTCTTTCTGGCACCGGTAGCGCAACAATAAAGGTCAAAATAATGAAGTCTAGTGCCCACAAACTTTGCTTGCAGGACAGTAATATGTTAAGCTGGTGTAATTCTGCTCCTGCACTGCAGAGACCAAAGCTTCTGCTACGTTGAAGGCTCTGTTAGTGCATGTATTCACATTTTCACATTTTCCTGTGCTGAAATTCTGACACCAGGAAAACCACAAAATATAAAAGAAATATATTAACCTTGTCAAGCTGCTTGACATGCTGCTAGAGTGTAAGACATGTCACTTGTTGAAGATTTTTGAGATGAGTGGCAAGTATTAAACTAACTTCATTGGAAAAACTTCCTTTCATTACACAAAACCACTTGGACTTTAGTTTACCTTTTTCTTCGGAAAAGCCTTCATCCTTTTAATTTTTCAGTTTAACTTTTAAGTCATGATATAATGGAGTTGGTTTGGAAGAATCTCTACCCAATGTCTAATATTTAGGATTCTCTTAGATGGTCAGACTTAAGGACAGACCATAGAACACTACATATCTTCACCATAAGGTCCTCCAAAACGAAATTCTTATAAGCAGACGCCAAACTCATTCCAAAATCATAAGCATCTTTGCCAATAGGATTTTCAGAATCTACGTTCCTTGCTCAACTTCAGTCCGTCCCTTGCAGCCGCCTGTGCTCCGTCAAGTATGTCCAGTTGATCTAGATTATATCCATGCACAATCTTTGACTAACAAATGCTGTCAGTAGTACCGGCCCTCCAACTCCTTCACTTGGCAAAATATTTTACTCGTATGTTCTGCCGCAGCAGCTGTTCTATGAAACAAGATCTTGTATGGAGAGCACATGTATCCAGCTCCGCAAGCCTTGAAATCTTATGACTCCATCCTCCTGTCCTACAGACTATGATTGACAAATACAGCGCACCGTGTTCAGCTGTTGTGAGCCGAGTTGGCGGGCTCTGTTAGGTAATCGTTTTATCTACTTCTGCCGGACACTTTACACCAGTGGAGATCAGGAGTTACCCTAGCAACCTGACGAAGCTCAAAATAACCATAACAAACTGCATAATGCCAAGAGAAAAACACAACTGACTGGGATGAACATTGATGTCTGCCGAGAACCTATAAAAGCATCATCAAGGATCCTTTCTAAAAAACTCATCAATCTGTTGAGTTTCTCAAAAGTAATTTCTCGATCGATTTCCGAGAGGTTCATCTGATACTCGAGTTCGACTTGTGACCCACATCTACTCTTGCAGCGGCACAATTCATCATTGAGCTCATATCGTCGATCTGTCGAGCGAGCGAGCCTCATGGCAAAGATGCTGAGCTCCTTCTCAGCAGTTGCACTCATTTCAGTCCTCGTTGTGAGCCATTATATTCCGCTGGCGACGGCTGCTGATAACTTGGAGCAGGAGTTCGAAGCTGTCATCACCACGGGCAAGAACCAGACAGGATCAGTCAGCAATGCCAGCCTGGCCATTCAGAGTGACTCTGGACACCGACACTCACCAGGTCATCGCCAACAAAGCCACCACCTTCAGAACTACGAGTCTGGGAATCTCCGGTGACATCTGCTTCGTGCAACTGCAGTACAGCGGAATGGAGCGTGGTTACCATAGCTGTGACGAACGTCGCAACGAAGAGTACAGTCACATTTGAAGCCAATCAGAGCGTGAAAATTGCTCAGACGCTCACAATCGATACCTGCAAACAGAGACAAGAGTCTTGAAACGTATAGATGCTCGGATTATAAAGTAGTTTATTAAAATAGGTCACACTCCCTACTCGTCAATGGTAAAAATGATAGGGCGCTTCAATATATGACCACAATTTCGTATTGAAGGCACCCGTAACTTTATTTGTAATTCTCTACTCCCCTATGGATTGCACTAGGTAATGTTTGTTGTACAGCAATTGATACACATTAACTAAAATAGGTTATCCAATATGACTAAAATATGCTACTTAATATGCTAAAGAAAGTGATATTCATGTTCGCCCAGTATGGTAGGTTTTCCCACACTCTCTCACGAACTTGTTGAAGTCATGATCCAGAGCTCTATATAACTCCAAGGTTAGAGAAACAAATAAGTGCCCTCTATGCATACCCCAATACTTGGATATCTTGGTTACTTCTACTCCACTCGTCGCCCATCCATGATGATGGGCTCATAAACTGTATCACATGTAGGATCTATAACCACATTGTATGTTACACTATCCCGGTCCTCCATAATTAAGTATGGGTTTGCTTTGACTCCAATCGACTGCAAGGCATACCGTATTCTCTACCCTCTGAATGAGATATATGGACGCATTGCCCAGCAACAAGTGAGTAATGAAGATGCATATGGATGTACCAAGCAAAGTCACAACCTCATACTTGTAGAAAAGTTAATTGGTCTGAGTCATAAAATCTTGATGCATGATTGAGCCAAGAGTCACGAGTATGCACCTTGTGTAACAAGACATGTCATACACATGAGAACATGTTATGGCTATATTTTGTTGTGCAATACATGATATACACGTCAAACCTAAGTTCTATACATCTACTGCAAAATGTAGCTATAGTACAATCTTGTTCTTAGTACATTATGTAAATGTCTATACGTGTCTATTGAATGGGTTATTGCAAATTTTATTGACTTAAATCAGAATAAAATATTTTTAATTTGATTATGAAATGCCCTAATAGTAATTATATGTGTCTGTTTGGTAAGTGGATAAATTCAGTTTTCGAGGTATTCAGTTGTGATTTACATCAAATATCTCCACACATCTGTCAATTATTCAATTTTTTATACAATTGTTGGCTCATTTGTATATTATGGAATTGCTTTCACTTCATGTGAACATTCTCTGGCCCAACACACAACACCATGATAAACATGGAAACGTAAAATGCAGTTTAATACAAATACAGATTTTCTACCTTCTCTTTCTCTTTTAAAGTATTTGCTGAATCCTGTTACAATTTCATATTTTTTCCATTGATGTAGAAACATCATTGGGTTAATCTTAATTACTTCTTCCTTTTCTTTTGTCAAATTTGTCCTAATTAAAAAGTCAACAGATCTTAGAAATATCATGTAAAATACAATAAAAAATATTGCATGACATGCACTATTTTCTCCACCGATCAATATAAGATCAACTGTTTAAAATATTCATTCATATTCTTGACACACTAGTGCATGATTTTATAAAATTTCTTAAATCCTATTCTGATTCCTCATTGTGGTAGGCCTGCCATACATGAATTTTTTTAATTTTAGAATCTATTCTACAGTGTATTAATAAAAAGCATGCAAAAAAAATCATATCAAAGTTGTAAAAAATCCAAAAATAAGATTTTTCTTGTGACATAAATTTATTTTTTTGGTCAAAACGGATTTTTTCTAATTTTATATCTTGTAAACCCACAACATTGTTTAAATGCCACTAGGAAATATGCATCATATCACACTTATAAATGTAGCAAACTATACCTAAAGAGGTCACAATGGGATGGAGAGGGTACTCTAAAGCGAGTACAAACCCTCTCTCTTGATTTCATTTGCCTACTCTTGAGCAACATAAGCCAGCGAGTCTTTCCAAGCCAGATCCGGGATCCGTTTCCCACGCTCCGTCGAACAGCGTTCTGAGGGTCCAAGAAAAGCATTGCGTCGAAGTAAGACCTATCCAAATCGGAGAATCTTCGAGCCGCAGCCATGTTACTCATGGGAGCTATGGAGAGCAGCAGTAAAACTCCCAGAAACGAGGACGAAAGCATTGACACAGCTGCTGTGATTCCACTGCCCATTCTCGGTAGCAATAGTTGGAAGTGTCCTATCGTCAACTGTCAACTGCAACAAAAGTCTCGACCTTCAGTAACTCAACATTTGGCACTGAGTTACGGCCCGTAGAATTGAAACACGAGTTCTAGACGTGTACATTTGAACGAGGTTCTGTTGTTTTTTTTTGGGGTTATATAACCTCATCCATGTTCGCACTTGAGAGAATCACGTAGAATGGTAATGGAAGGATGAATTTACTTATCACCCCTTATGTTTCAGAAGTGAATTGATTCCCCTGGAAATATACCTGTGCTGTGCATTGAATGTCAATCGCACCGGGATTGGTAACCCATCTCGCTCAGGAGTGTGTCTAGCGGCGTTAGGCTTGATCTAGACAGATCCGGGTCTGGGGAGCTTGGAGCTTGGAGCGGGTCAGCATCAACATGTGTGGGGTATGATCAGTAAATGTGAGTTATTAAAGGGTGGATCAAGTGAAATGCAGTGATGGACGAACCCACATGGCTAGACGGTTACATCTTCTAACGAGGAGAAACGGAGGACCCGTGATCTCAGACCTCAACCATACTCGTATTTCCAGCCCTTGCTCCTCCTACTCTCATACAATTTAGTTTTCTTTGGATGAAAGAGTCCTGCATACGCAATCGGTACGTGCTTGGGAGTCCAGCTTTTGCAAGCTAGGTAGCTGTCAGCTTCCGTCCAGCCAGCGAAAGATTTCGATGGTTACAACTGCACAGGTCTCTAGATTCGGATGCTGATATGGTTGCCGTAAAGGGTAAAGTCTGGTCTTTGACAAGGCCATGTCAAATTGAGCGCAGATCCGCAACGGATGACTCAACTCATATACCCACCATTTTGACTTGACTTGTTCCGAGCCGTGTGCTTGCTGATCCTAATGTAGGCAGCCGCTAAAGCCCCCCTCCCCTGCTCAGCTCGACAAAACAGCAACAATGATGTGCAACATGAGACTGAGATTGCTGCTGCATGTTCAGACGGATGTCAACTGCAAGCAGTCCAGTTATGCCATATGATCAATACGGTGCTTCAATCTCAACGAGCGGTGAACGTCTTCTTACTGGACCGGCAGATATTAATATGAACATGTCACAGCTATATGGACAAATCTAACTTCTTACGACATTATTGAACTACATATCCATTCATATTTGTTCCCCTCGGCCGTTATTCCCATGTCTACACGGCTATGCACTCAGGCCCCATTCCCACCACCAGATGACGCAGCTTGCAGTTTCTGAGCTTAGTTGGATTCGTAATCCGTGCTTTATCAAGTCCCATAAGCTTGAATTCCACTAGTTTAGGAGGAAAATATCCATGGTATAGTTTCTTAGATTGGCAATGTGACTGTCTCAGCATACTCGACAGAAAACTATACCCCGGACGGATTTCCTAGTGGATATCGACTAGTAGAAACCTATCCCGAGAGTACAAAGATTACCCTCCACTTAGAATGTTTCTTCAGAAGTATCTCACTACTCTTTGCGGAGCTCGAGTACCTCTCAATCAAGAATCTCCTATCATGTTTTTCTTTTGTCAAATCATGTGTAACTTCTGCTTTCGCTCACAACGGTCCATGTGTTTTTGTGGTCTTGCCGTTGCTTACTATCTCTCATCATCTTTTGCTTCCTAGATTTTGCTCTATACAATCTATACTTTTTGATATAGTCCTCTCTATTACAAATATCATAATTAATTCCTGAAGAATAGAGTTAAACATGTCTCTGGAGATTGCTAGCGTTACATATTCATTTATATTTCACGAATGATGTGGACGACAATGAACTTTGACATCTGAATCAGGCTTGTAGAAAATTCTGATTACAATGCTCTTATGAATAAAAGATCTTTGAGTAAAATTCACTTGACAATGTGTGATGAGTGTACTTTTGAAATGATATTTTTTCTCATTGTTTCTTTACACACCATGATTAATTTGCAACTAGCTAAATTGATGAATGAAGAAGTGCATTCTGTCATAAACTACATGATCATACACGGTCGGTGGTAGGAAGTAAAAGCTCATATAATGCCTACAACAGAGCTGAGCCGCCAAGGTACACACAGCTGTTCACCTCATTTCACTAGTTACTTTTGTTACAACACACTTCTCTCTCCTCATCTTTGTTTTGCATGATCGTCCGTCCGGGGCCGTACTCCCCTTCTTAAACATAAATCGTGTATCAATACTTTTACGTTTGAAAACAAAAAAGTGAGAATATTTATTCATTGTAAAATCTTCTACCTCATACACATGGAATGTCCCAGTGTCGGTGGCATTTTCGTACTCTGGTTTTCATATTTGTATAGAAATGTAGATGCATGCTCTCTGGGTATCCGAGTCAAAGCTCCGGGCAAGAAGGCCAGAATCGCCTTGTGAAGTTCACTTGTTGACGTAATGACAGCCCACTCTAAAAGTACACGTACGTGTTCAGAGCCCTTAGAAAGCTGGGCCCTCTGTTATATATAATCATAATATGAGAAACCTGGTCCGAGTCGATGAAGTCCTACTCAGCCTTCGTTGATGATGTGCAAAGTAGCTACTGCAGCCCCATCTTCAAAGCCATGCCTAAACAGCAGAAGCCAGACAAAAAAATCGTTCGCTCGTACTCAGCCTTCATCGCTACGGTTCAAAGTAGCTACTCCAAGCCAATGGATCCTCCCTCGGGTCTTCAAATATGAGCACGTATCTAGAGGCTCATGAACCAGTGCTGGTTAAACTCAGTATCTCGAATGTCAAACAAACGAAGAATTCATAGCTGACAATGTGTCTATGTCTCTTTGGCACAGGAACCGGAGGCGAAGATCATAGAGAGACCACCGAAGTCATCGTCGACGATGGCCACTTTGGCGTTCGAGGTGAGGAACTGCCTGCTGATGAGCTCCATCGTGTCCAAGTTGGTGATTTTGAACACATGCTGATCGCCCTCCGAGATGTTGGCAAATTCAACTGTGTGGCCCACTAGCAGAGGGTCGATGAAGAATTCCGAGGTCAGATCGTGGACACTGACATTGTGTTGAGATCGGTTCTCCACCAAAATTTCTGCCCCCGTGGGACTCACAGAACTTGCTACAATCAGGACTAGCATTACTACAGCTACCATTGCCACTGTCAGAGCCCTCGAGCTTGAGTATGGTGCCATGCTGTTGCTCGAAGTTGCGGTCTTGTCAAATAAATTCAAATAGCGTTTGGTGTACGTACGTAAACACTTAATGTGGATTGGAATCGAGCTTCTCTCAATCTCCCGAACAAACTCAAGCAGATGAGGATGACTCGGAGTCTGAATGTCAACTGCTTCTGTGAACATCTGAGCTCGAAGAAGCTATTTAAAGATAGATCTCAGAGCATCAATGGAACATAGGACAAAGAATATGGAACAAATTTCGCTGCGAAATTTTGCGAAAAATAAAATAAAACTTCTTCGTTGCTGACGATGGAATGATATACTGTGCTGATACAAAATACCATAATTTGTACTATAACCTGAACACGAAGACCGAAATTCGTGAAAGACTTCTGATTGGATTTACACTTTCTTAAGTGGGTGTCAAGAGTATACTTTCTTGGTGCAATATATCAAATGAATGGACGGTATACGTGGTTATGTACGTGAGCGGTATAGATGAATTTTTCATTAAGACATGATCATTACAGGAAAAATATATAGACATTTAATTATATCCATGAATTTTTAAGATAAGATAAATGTTTAAGTATATATCATGATCAAATGTTACTCTTTTACCACAAATATTTTTTTATCATGATTGCAGGACTTAAAGGTAAAAAAATTATATTTCCAACATGTGTACACATCAACGGAATTGTCTTTGGTAACTAAGTATGACAAACCAGGTACTCACACTAGAAGCATTAACAACGTGTAGATATAAAAGAAGTTAAAAATGGACGCAAGTGAGAATGACACTTGCCTAAACTTCAAAGAGCGAACTACAGGACAAGCAGAAGGCAAGTAGAGATACCGTCTAACAATGGATCCAACAATCTCACACGAAAAATCTGATTATCAGCAAGACTTACTTGATTGAGTTGTTTGATTCCGCCAGTTTCTTATATTGCAGAATTCATCTGAATGGCAAGTGTTGCTTTGTACTAGATAGTACTTCCGAACAGATGATTCGCGTCACAATTTCAGTAGATAGAGTATCTTAGATTTGGTTTCTTATATTACAGTTCTGGACCTGGACATGAACTAGCTTTTGGCATTTTGTGTACTTTATGTACGGTACTGAAAGATTCCAGCACTTAGTTACTGTGTTGATGATACACGAACAGATGCACATGTCAGGTACAAAATTATTACACAGTCAAGCAGCTGAGAGAAGACAGCATCTCTGCTACCAAGAACTAGCGAACCGAGCTACAAACTTAGCAGATGTGGCACGAGTGGGAGTTTGACATTATTTTCCGCTAGACTTTGCGATGGAGATGGAAACAGTTATTGTTGGAGTGACTACTCGTTTTGTAGGCACCTCATTTGAGAATTGAATTATTATTAATCATATTTTAATTTCCTTAACGTAATAATTTCCTTATTTACTTTGTATTCTTGTTTATTTATTTATGTCTGTCCATTAGTCAGCATTCACATTTCTAGGAGCATCTTTGTCCACATCAGTTTGGAGTTGCCATACCAGGAGGCTGTGAGGCAGTATCGTTGGGCATTAGAGCACTTCTAGATATCCATCCAGATTCGATTGTCTTGCATGTGGACGTTGAGAACGCTTTTAATAGCGTCTCGCGTGCATCTATTTTTAGAGAGCTGAGAGAGGCTGGTGGACCCCTATCAAGCCTCATTCCTTTCGTACGATCTTTCTACGGTTCATATTCTTCTCTATTTTATCAGCATGGCTTTTCCGAGGAGGGAGTCATCGTTCTACAGTCCGACGCTTGCACTATACATGGAGATCATTTGGGAGTACCCTTATTCGTCATGGCTCATTATAGAGCTCTTGTGTCTACTGCTTTGGCCGTGCATGGTTGTGTGTGGTGTGGTTCCTCCTTAACGGATGATACACACATTGTGGGCCCTGTAGACAGCATTAGGCAGGCCTTTGATTACTTGACTACCGAGCTTCATCTGGTAGGCTTCATAGTCAAGGTGTCAAAGTACAGGGCTTGGTCTCCTTTGGGCATTCCGCCTCACCTTCAGCTTCCAGACGGATGTATGATATCGACAAATGGCCTACGTATTCTAGGAGTGCTAGTAAGGACTGAGGATTTTGTTTCACGCTACCTTGACGTTGCATTGGCCGAGGATGTTTTGCATGTAGACAACCTTCCTCTACTAGCGGATATGCAGGTGGCGTTTGATATACTATCATCTAGTATTGCTCGTCGATCCATCAATCTTGTTCGACCGGTTCCTCCTTCACCTACATTCATATCACGTTTGACAACCTTTGATAGGAGGATCATGGGCGTCTTTGGTGACATCATCGAACCATGGACATTCGAGTGTGTGACTGGAGATTTGGCAAGGAGACAAACATCTTTGCCAATTTCGTGTGGAGGGGTAGGCTTATTATCGATGGAGGAGACGGCACCTGCGGCTTTCTTGGCGAGTTGGGCAATTGTTGCACCTTTGTTATCTTCTCGATTTGTGATCGCATATAGACCTATTTTGGAGATATATACAAGGGATGTCGATATGGGATCATTTCCCTTACAGGTATTATTACGATATACGAGAGATGCTTTACCACTGGAGATACGACATGAGTTCCCATCTTTTTTCTCTTTGACTACCGATTGGACTAGGGGTCTACCGTCTATCTTGATGGACCGACAGTTTCAGGAGACTCTACATTCACTCTTAGTGGATCCGGCCATTCCTCGTACTACTAGAGCTCGTCTACGCTCTTGCTCGGGCAATGGTGCAGGCTCGTGGATCATGGCTCGATCATGCATCAGGGCTTTCCGACTCGCACCAGCTACTTTCTCCACAGCGATGAGGTTCCGTCTTGGCTTGGTCCATCCATCTACATCTTCATTACTCACATGTGAGTGTGGTATCACTTTAGATGCAGCAAGTGTTCATATGACTCGTTGTCCATTTGGAGGGCAGAGGATAGCTACCCATGATACCATTAGGGATGTGGTGTTTGCTATGGCGCGAGAGGGTGGATACCTCACATGGAGAGAGCGTTGGTATGCCTTGCAGTCGACTAGGGTTAGGGCAGACCTATACTTGGTTGGGGAGGACCTGGTCACTATGTCTGATATGGTGGTTATAGATCCTACTGGAGATACAGTTTCAGAGAGGGTGATCACCCATCCTCCGGGATGGGGGCGAGTGGGGCGGCGGCGAGCCAAGGTCTCAAGTATAGAGGTATGCGAGAGAGAGGTCACCTCTTTGTTCCTCTAGCTTTGGAGTTATATGGAGCTATGGACACCGACCGACATGTTCGTGAGGGAGTGCGCAAGAGCCTACCATACTAGGCGACATGGGGTATCACTCTCTTTAGCTTACTGTATAGCCTATTTTAGGCAACGTGTTTCCATTGCTCTATAGAGAGCACTAGGCGGGTGCAATCCATGGGAGAGCAATCACGTTAGGTGATGCTTCTTCGGATGCTCCCTGTTGTTTGTAGACCTTTTGACTTGGATAGTTCAGATATCCTAGGTCTTTGTAGGACATATTTCCGAGTGTGATACTATTGGGGCCTAGCCCCATGTTACCCGTTTGGTTCCATCCTTGTACGATTTGATGGGATCTTCCCATCCCTTTTGTTATTATATTTTCTAGGGTCTATTTATGTGAGGTGCAATATTACATATTTTCCATTGTGATGCTACTAAGCCTAGCCTCATTTTATCCCTTTTGGATCCATCCGTGTACAATTTGATGGGGTCTTCCGTACCTTTTGCTACATTACTTGGTGTTTGTTATACATGTCCGAATGTTGACATGTATATGTTTCAAGTGGATGGACTTATACACTTCTCGCTTCAACAAGGATTATTAAAGAAATATCCATAATACAACAATAAAGTACTCGTCTTAGAAAATTCACAATCTTAGTACCATTTTTTTCTGTAGTGTCATTGCCATCAATTGCGCCAGGTCCATTTCGATTGAATTTAAGCAGTGAGTGGAAAACGAAATATAGACCTACAATAGTCTTCAAGCACGAACTTATGCTTTTCTTTGCACAGACAAACGCCATGGAAATGTAACGAGGTAATGTAGGAAATCGAAAGTGGTCTGTGAAGATTCAACACAACGAAAAGTACAATCAAAATACAAGTGATAACAATAATGAAAATATCAGGCGGTAATATTCCACCGTATAGTTATAGCGAGGAAATGCTGCAGTCGTACTGTCTCCTTTCTCACGAAACTAGCATGTTGTGCCTGGACTACCTCTACTGACGTCATTTCCTTCCTGTTCGTCTAATAAATCTCGTATCTCCTCGGTATTGGAAGACGTAGTTGATTCGAATGGATATTTCAACTATGTGTTATGCAGAACACCTGCTTTTAAAGGAACTGATATAGGAGGCCGTTTCTCGTTTCCATCGTAGATTAAGATTTCATCAATATGCATGCTTAGTGGATCCAAAATCCGTATAGGAAAATTGGAGTCCTCTCACTGTTCCTTGTGTTCCTGGACATTAGAGAGAAACTAAAGGGACAAAGTAGAATAACAAAAGTGATGGGAAGACCCCATCAAAGCTTACAAAGATGGAACCAAACCGGTAACATGGGGCTAGGCCCCAATAGTATCACACTCGGAAATATGTCATACAGCACCTAAGATATCTGAACTATCTAGGTCAGACAGTCTACAAACAACATGAGCTTCCGAAGAAACATCACTTAACGTGAATGCTCTCATATGGATTGTACCATATAGAGCACTACCTGGTGCTCTATGTAGAACAATGGAAACACGTTATCTAAAATATGCTATACAGTAACCTAAAGAGAGTGATACCCATGCCGCCTAGTATGGTAAGCTTTCGTGCATTCACTCACGAACATGTTGAAGTCGTGTCTATAGCTCCATATAATTCCAAAGCTAGAGGAACAAAAGTACAATTATCTATCGTGAGAACCTCAATGTATAGCTCCTTCTCGTATGATACGAGGCCATAACACCACATTGACCTTCTATCTGCGCGGCGACAATGTATACAAAAACATACCATCTTCTATCAAGAAAATACTCATCTCGTCAAATATTGTGGATAATGTTGTGAGTTGCGATTAACCAAGGTTTTGCTTGCTTTAAATGTATATATTAGATACGTCTTACACTTCTTTAAATGCTCTCTTCATAATTTGATCAAACATGAGTCTCAGTATATAACCAAGGGTTGGTGACAAACTTGACTCTTTTCTACAACAATTTAAACAGATCAGAATAGCGGAGTACAGCTAACAGCTGCTTGTCAGTCCTGACCAGTCTCACTCCTTGTTTCCTCTATAGTTCTGTCCAATTGTGCACCTTTGGGCCCCAAATGACTTCAAATCGTTTTTGCATCCATTCATTCACGAGCATACGTTATCACCTGAACAAGTTCGACGCAGGCTGCCTTAAGCGGTAACAATCCAATCATAACTAATTTTGTTCGTATCAATAATTCTTTTTAGAAAATTCTCAATGTTACGAGCATCATTGTCTTTATTTAGGCGGTTTCACTCTCTTTTATCCATCGTTTTTCTTCCGGATATATTGTTCTTCTTGGAAGGCTGCCGAGGTTTATATATATTTATATAATAGCCATCGATAGAGTTAAACCGAGGTGGGAGTTGCAATCCTGAGGGCAATTCAGGCGCAGTAGCGTACTGCAGAGTACGTACACACATGTCAAAGGTTCTCCAAATTCGTGTCCAGCTCCAGACCTGGAATAAGGAACCAAATTACAGCAGATATGTAATCTAATGGAGTCCGGAGGTACTGGCCAGCATCAAGCACCACTTGCCATTCCATAAAAGCCTTGCAGCATTAAAACTGGCATAATAGAAACAGCTCTAGACTAACTGATCATTCGAGATATACCGTAAACCGTCATCGACCTTCGCCTTCTGCTCGTCGTGTAGTTCAGTCTCAGTCTCGGGACTAGAGGCAGTTGCACCTTACTTGTATTTGCACTCAGCATATTGTACTCCTGATCATGCAGTACTGCACTTCAAAGCTGCTAAACTAAGAAATGTCAAAACATAGAATCTCGTCACAGGATCACATTGCATCAGCAATGCAACTTTAGTTGCTTGCTTCTGGCATTTATGCATATTCGTCCCGTACTCTTTGTCTTACATGCCCCATGTATTTGCATACATACTTCCAACTTGAGCTCAGATCCTGTACCTCCAGTTACCACAATTAATTATGATTTGCGTGTAGGCGACATTAGAGCCCCACTTTGAGACATATTGATTTATCACAAGAGAGATTAGCTAACCCCGAGGGGCCTTTTGCTTTGTACTCTATTCTTTTGGGCGAGTTTGATGGTTCCATGGATATGTAAGGTCCATGGTTGTACATATAGAATAAAATGTAAGTATATCTAAAGTGTGACTAAGTTTAACTTAGTCATGACTATGTCTAGCTAGTTATGGTTAAGTTGGAGAAAAATATAGAGTAATGTTTGATATAGTAGATGAGAATAACTATTTTGTTGTTTAGTATGAGTCAATGAACATATTCTTTCACATGGATATCTTGACTTTCCTTGACTTGGACTAATTTTTCATTGCTTTGACTAGGCACGAGATTGAATTGGGTACACCAAAGTCAATTGAAGGGTAGTTGGGCTTCTAAAATATCCAAGTGTATCAATTGCATGTAGGCATGTATCCTAATTATTGGGAATTGTGATCTTTATCTTGGTTAAACTTGGTAAGAGAAAGTTACATGATGATTACTTGTAGTCGCTAGAGTGAAATTCTAAGTAATATAAATAGGAACGTTGAGAATCAACTCTCAACTTAGTTTTGGGAAAGTTTGTTTTGGAAAGCTTGATTTTTTGAAATCTTGTTTAGCGTTCAGTTTTGATCATCAATAAAGGGTCTCTTCGTTTTGAGTGATATCTTTCTCTTTGTGGGAGTTTTCATGGAGTTTGGAATTTGAGAGTTTGTGTAAGAATGTGCATTTGGGTCATGATCATGGGATGGGATAATGTACTTCTAGAATCATGATGATCTTCCAAAAAATCATCGGAAATAAACCTGAGTTAGAATCAGCCCTAAGGTCACAAATCCAAGCATGACAATTGTGTAGGCAAGCTTGAGATGTATGTTATGTGGATCAATTAATGGAGCAGCAAATATATTGATTTGTGATTCTTGTTCAAGAGGATGACATATGTCATGTTTGACACCTCCTCTCAATGCAATGACTAATGGACGGTGGAGATATCCTTGATAAGATTAGCATGCAAGGTAGTTTCAAGATTATATTATATGGATTGTAGATATGTGACTAATTATTGGGTATTGTAGCACCCGACACCCTAAGGCCATATCATGTTAATGGACTAGATGGCTATCTAGTGTTAGAGGGACCTAATTGCCAATTATGACAATTTATGCATTGTAATGTTTGATGTGACAATGATGTATGTTGTGATGTGATATGTATGTGCACATGAGGGCCAATAATGTCGTTATGAGTCATAGGGTTCAAGGGGATAGAATTCGAATTAGGGCTCCTTGGAGTGCAATTTTTGAAGTTGAGCGTTAGAGAATGTGGCTATGGTGGATAATAGCTAGTGCAGGAACGTGGAGTTTTTGAAACTCAAAATGGATTTGGTTCAAATGTAATCTATCTTTTATGTTATGCTTATGAGCAAAGTGTCCTTAAGGATATTTTGAGAGTTCAAAAGATTATTGTGATACATTTGTGTTGGCGTATGACGATCTATGTATTGTGATGTTTGATGTGACTACGATGTATGTTGTGATATGATATGTATGTTCATGACAGATTGGATGAAAATCTATCCTCATTTAAGACACAACTTCCTTGTTGTGAGATGACTCAAAAGTCTCTACAAGTATCTTGGCATTTGCAAGATTTGCCAAGTAGTTTCATAAATAAAAAAATCTTTCCATTAGACTAGATATTATATTTTTGGATTCCACTTGAACTCTAGTATGTATCTTGATGATCATTTCTACCTTATATTCCTTTATGTGAGTTTCCAAAGAAAGAAATCATGAAATATTCATTACACATGATAATTATGATGTATTTTTATGTTGTAAACAACTACTCTAATTTGTTAAAGTATAGAATGGTCCACTAAATCATGGACTTAATTTTCAAACTCTTGTTGGAGAGTGAACCCCCAACTTCCGAGAATGATATAAGAGTAGACATTTAGCCCGAACTTGTCGGCCGAATGCCCAACCCTGGGATTTTCCTTAACTGCAACAACGTTGCCGGCCAACACGGGCCTAAACCTTCTCTTCCAACCACAGTAGGACAAATTGGCGCCACGAGTATCTACGTGGCATCAATGGTCTCTGTTTTGGTAAGTGGAAGTCGGAGTGAAGAAATTCGCCCGGGGCCCTGTTCTTCGGATCTCAGCTTCAGTTCTTAAACCTGAACCCTAACAAATTTTGTTCTTGGAATTAGGACACTGATCGACGGAATTGCGGAATCGAACATTGGCGAAAGGAGCATGCGAAACCTGAGGATTTGGAGTTGAGGTTTTCTTGCAGCTGGAACGAGGAAGGAGTGAATTAGCTGCTGAAATGCAGGTCGCCAGAACATTTCTGCGACCATTTGCGGTTGCGCACAATTACACTTCCGTTCGTCTGAGTGGTGGTCTCGCGGACTTTTTTGAAGCTGGTCGTGATCCGAAATCCACCGAGAAAATAGTTTACGGTATGTGTTCTGTGTCTGAAGTAGATGAGGGAGTTTTTCCAGATCGTTCTGATTGTGATAAAGGTGACACCAAGAATCCAACAGTCATCATAAGTGGCAAGGCTGTTTGTTGATCGGTGCATTACGTGAGGCGATGCGCAGGCCGAAGTTGGAAGGCTTCTGAATTAAGACTGAAGTCATGGGATGACCTTCACAAACTTTGGTATGTGCTGCTGAAGGAGAAGAATATGCTACTGTCACAAAAGCAGATGCTGAATTCTCAAAGTCTTCGCATGCCCAATCCAGAGCGGTCTGGCAAGGTACCCCTCCGACAATTTCTGCTTTACTTGTGGCCATTGGCCTCTTATTTATTAGCTATATCAGGTAGCTTCTTAAATTCTCTTCCTGCTGTTTAACTAGGAAATGAAAATTGGCAGGTTCGCAAGTCGATGTGCCGTTTGAAGCAAGTTCTTACCGAAAGAGCTCTGGAAGTAGAGGACAAAACCAAACGAAACATTTTGAAGAGAATGATTAATTCGATGTAAGGATTGTAAGGCTTTCACCAACTCATAAATAGACTCGCAATGGAGACGAGGTGGCTTCTAGATAGACAAGGAACTTCTCTCCGACGTGATTTTCGAGTTCAGACGGTATGGAGGAGGATGATTGAGTTCACGATAGCACCTCTGGATATTCTTTGACTACACGAAAGGATGGATCCTATGTGATAGAGAGGATCAGAAGTAGCAAAGGGTGTCTCCTTCACTCAATTCTTTTGAGAGACGGTGGGCAGAATCGTCGTTGTATCGGCCTGAGTAGTCCAGATACTCAAGGTTGCTATCCAGTTTCTGCAAGTTTTCCTCATCTTCTTTCACGGAGCCAAACAGTGAACTGACTAACTTTGCTCCTGACAAGCAGATTGTGACTCTCATAGACTGTATTCACGAGCTTTATGCGTGGAGTGCTGTAAGGCTCTTTGCGTTACAATGCTAATGTTTGTCCTCCTTGCGATCCTTGCGGAGAAGTTGCGTTGACTCGACTTTTTTGAAGTTTTACCATCAATTCCGCTATATCAAGAGTTTTTATCTGTAGAAACATGGAATACGAGGATAAGATGTTAAGAGCATAAGGATGCAGGAATGTGATCTTCGCTTCTATCACCGTACGTGGCCCTGCTAAGCCTCGTGTGTTCATGAGTATGGTCTAGCATGATTGTCCAAGAATTGAGCTCTGGACAAACTGATTCAGAGGCGGGTGACAGGAACGCAGTGCTCAGGTAACGAGGGAATAGCATATACGCCCCCCTTATTCAAAATTAGGACAAGTAAGGCCGTTTTTCAAAACCAAAGTCTGGATCCCCTGTTCCCACCAGCCATTATCTTCACTGCATTCCGGTATGAGTCCAGAGCTCCTCGATGACTTCTAGGATTCGTAGCTCGATCATTTCCCTTCCATTTTTGAAATAAGTGACAGATGTTTATAAAATTTGTGAATAGATGTCTGTCTTGCCTTCTTGCATGAATAGGACAGACTCCTTAGAAGCCTTCTGAAAATTTTTTTGATGAGAAATGGTATTATGATTGTGTATGCCACTCCGCATCGTGGTCAACATCTTTCCTGGTGTTTGCCGATGCTGTTGTATCTGTTGATATAAATTGCAATGTACATTTTCTTCGGCAAACGACCTCATTCCTTTTTGTCTTGCGACGGAAGCCCATCTCGTTAGAGGAGGTGGACGCCGTGACTCGTTCTCGTTTCTTCTCAACCAATTTTCCAAAACCATCATTCTTTACCTTTGGAAGTTGCGCGCCAGTAGAGATGTCATCCATGCGTTCTTGTTTTATAATAGAAACGAATTTCGGACTGTACCAGGAACATCGGCAAAGCAGATATATGCGCCAGTCTCCACTTCGTCAATTCGAAAGGAGTGCCTTTTTTCTCAATTCTTTTCTGTATGGCTTTTTCCGGACCGAACTGGATAGTATGCCAGATCGTTTTTCGTCCCTGATGCCGTCTTCCTGCATTTCAAGAACGTTTCGGGCACACAATGCGCTTGGAACTTACTGGATAGAGTGGACGGTAAAACTTTCCTGCTCAAAGACACTTTCATGTTGTAAAGGGGAACCAGTTACGGTGGAAAATCTCCTGTTTGTTGTTCACATGGTGGTAAAAGGTTGTCATAGTTCTGCAGCACATGTTCTGAAGGATTGTATCAGGAAAACCGGGTCCAGGTACGAGCGGAGCTGTAGCCTATGCATTATAAGCACACTTGCCTAAAGATGTTCCACTTCCAGCACGCAGTCAGCGTCAAGAATTGAAAGTGAACCCTGCAAGTGTGTCAGGCTTCTACAAGACGACCATTCGGTATCCGTCTTCTTACAGAATACACATAGTTGCATCGCGTCTTCAAGTTTCCCTTCATCAAAATGTATTTCATCGCTGCAACTTATCAGACCACCTTTTTATTCTGCTGCCTCCTCTTTATTGCAATTCTGTGTCAAGAAGAATGTGGCACCAGCTCAGGGGTTGTTTCTGAAAATTCTCGATGGTATTCACGTATGTTAATTTTCTGATGGGATCGAAAACTCGGTTTGAATTTACCAGCCACAAGGATTTGTCCCGTGTCGAACCGTTGACTCGAACCTTGGCCACAGGTGCCTCACTAGCAGCAACAAAAATGTAGCCCGTCACAACCATGAGGTAGGTGTTAGGGCACTCTACAGAACTGACTACGATATTTTGGAACAAAAGGAGTTCAACACTTCTCACACGCAGGCCATTTGAGACTTCGGATTGTATGTATTCATATCAAGTCTGCGTGATGGTGAAGAGGTAAGGGTAATTTTCAGAAAGATGGATCAAATCACCTCGGTAGTACTCTCTGAAGGGTCTCCAATGTCCTCCTCTGCTACTTGACGAACAAAACGGGGAGAAGGATACCGGAATTCCGGCGGCCTCTCAACTACTGCCATCCCTTTATCTTATGGAAATTTCTTGGCCATTTCAAAGACCATGTGTGCAGTAGTGAAGCCTAAGTCTCCTGGAGGAAGGTGCAATAGCAATATATGCACATCCATGTCTATGTTGACAGTTTATTTCCGAATACCTGAGGAGGCTTTGGCTAATCTTTGGAATGACTCCATCATATCATTAGATCTATGGAATATCAAGCCCCCACAAGTTAGTGACCACATTCATTTCATCATGAGAGTTTTATTTCGCACAAGTTTTATCTTGGAGCTTCCATTTTCTTTTAGTGTCATGCACTCTTACACCTCCATGAATTTTTTCCCTTTCATTTGTATATACTTTTGTTCTCTCGTGACTTTTCTTGCTGCTTTGTGGATATGGTTCCCAGAAATACCCCTTGTGTATATCTAGAGATGAATTGCAGTCAATTTGGCCGAAGTCATGAAGGATGATATTCTCATATTCCCAATCCGTAATAAGCATAATGTAGAAAATTCTACACGAGGAAATTCGAATGTTTGAGAAATTGATTCATTTCTTTACTTAAAATTTCAAGTCTCTTCCTATTCAACCTGCAGAATATGTTATTATCTTTGCAAATTGCACCCGCATGGATGAACATGAACTATTTCCTACTTGTAGCCCTAATTTCAAATTGTAAATATTTCTAAATCCTGGAAATAAATTTATTTATTTATTTATTTATTTATTGTTATTACCTTGTACATCACTTAAATATGAGTTCATACATTATGGAGGACAGCTGAAGTTCAAGAGAATATTACCATTTGCAACCACACGCTTTAGATCAGTGCGTCTTACACCGGTATAGCATTAGCACCCAATAAATGCAGGAAAGCTCCCACGACAGCAAAGAACACAATCCTGTTTCTTTCTTAATAAATATGTTAAGCACAAAAGATATTATCATTATATAATATCAAATACATCTTCTGGCACCTTAGAACTTGCGCACCTTAGAACATATATGTGAAGGTTATTTGAAGCTTCAAATAACCTTCACATATAAGTTCTAAGGTGCGCAACCACTTACATACAAGAATATACTTTACCAAAAAGCACATGTATAGTCCAAGACTATAACGAGAGGTGCTACCTTACTGAATTTCATCCCTTATTTCAATTTAACTAAATAATATCCTCCAACTTTTTTGATACTTATGATTTTATCTTTTTTAACTATAGTTCAAGCTCTGATTCAATGCATATGTATTTTAACATGTGCATTCAGACATACTCATCTGTACTCTAAGCTTAGTGAGCACCAAGAAAATAGATATAAATACTTTCAACCAAAAAGTTATCTTCTCAAAGAAATGATAGAATTTTGTGGCAAAATTCATGTGAATTGTGATAAATTTCATTATTTTGATATATCATTTAAAATATTAAAAAAAGATAAATAAAAAATCAAGATAAGTGTTTATATTTTTCAATTTTTTATATTTTAATTTGATGGATGAAAAAAAATTTAGTCTTTCCTTACAGTATTCAAAAAAAAATTAATTTTTTTTTCATCATACTTAAAATTATTTATAATCTTAGCATTAACATCAAAATCATGATATTTGAAGTTCTTTTAAAAAAAATGAAACTGAGACATAAATTATTTTTTTAACATATATATATATTTATAAGTTATATGTGTTTTCATTGTGTATTAGTGTCTCTTACTTATCTTTGCTGTGTAAAACTTTTCTTTATCAAACAAGGTACAAAAAATGAAGTATTATAATGAAAACTTAATCATATCTCACCATGATCATAATTTCTTTCTTATTTGGATTTAAAAATCTGACTTATGCCATGTTTCACTCATATTTGATTTTTCATAACTACTATGTAACAAAATTAAAATTTTCATGGTTAATACATATGATCAAAATAAAAAAAATAATGGAATATGATGACATAACATTTAATGATATAATATGAAAAAATAATGATATAATTTATAAGAAAAGTATTCACAAACATCTTTACATTCATTATTGCTCAACAATGATTGATGGAATAGAAAATTCTGACGTTAAGTTTTAATCTTAGAACCATCTGCACCTGATTTGTTCAACCTAGATTCTGGATTTAATTTTTTAAAGTATCATACAACACATGCATTGAAAATTCTATCTCATTAAAAAAATAAATTCTTGCATAAATGTAAGAAAAGGTAGAATTATAGATCATGAATGCAACTAGATGGATATCCTTTTATTGGGGTAATATTTTGTTGGGTAAGAAAACTTACATGGAAAGCGAAAGGTCAAAATTTTAAGTATATATGAAATTGTGCATTAGTATTATATGCATATTTTAAGTTTGTTATCAAGTACTTCTTGTATCTTTCTTGTTTCCATTTCTTTGTGGGCTATTTTGTGTGTTTCGTTTAACTTCACAGCGTTTTAGGTGTAATACTTAACTTAATTGTCTTCAACCGGTATATAGATTCCCCGGTTTTAGTACATTAAGTTCATCTGTCCATTAACGTTGTAGGTGCTATTGCTCTGAAAACATTTCAGTGTTGCTTTACAGATGATGGGATTGGTCCAAATTGAGACTTCAGGCACATTGAGACTTTGCCTGAAAATAATGCAGTGTAGGAACAAGTAAGATTAAGACAGTCAACAAACACAATATCAACTTTTCCATGTGTCTCAAAGTTGCGGTAAGTGGTAAGCGTTGAGGTTCAAAACATCCAAACAGTTGGCATTATTAGAAGATGATCCAGAAGCTTCATCGTAAGAACTGCTACTTAAAAGTAATGAATATTAGCACATGGAGACAAACTTGTAAACAGTGTCAACAACCTCTTATCTATGGACACAAGTGCTTTAAATCTCAAAATAATGACAATGAAAGAGTGCTTCGAGCAAGATCTTAATCTCATCAAGGCGAAAACCGAGTAATATAGCAAAAAGGATGGGAAGACCCCATCAACTCGTAGAGGGATGAAACCAAGGGGGTAGGATGGGGCTAGGCCCCAATCAAGCGGTTTTATCAATGTGAGAGATCCGAAGTCAAATAAATATTACAATTCGTGAATACAATCTCTACCACATCAACCAACTGCACACTGCAAGAGGAAGACATTCCTAAACATTCCTATCTTTTGCCCATCAACCGTTCGAGAGAAAGATACCGTTGTATCTTCGTATCTTTCCTGGTGCAGTTTAACGAATATTATCTCCACTTCCAACGGACGTCCGTGAATTTTTTGTCCAGTCCTTAAAATAGCCTTCCTTCTGTAACAAGAGCATGTTCTAAAAAATCTCTTTACAGTGAAGGCAATGACTTGAGCAACAAGGGCGTACTTGCATGCAAGAAAGGACAGTAGGCTCCGGTTTGTTTGTTGAAGCTGTGCTGGGAGTAGGGAGATGGGCGATGAGCGCTTTCCTGAAATGAGCTGGTATGTACGCGAGCTTGGTGACCAAGGTCTAGTGCCGGATTCCTCCGAAGCTGGGCGAAAAATCAAGTCGAGCCTGGAGGGGAGGGGAATCTCTAGCGGAATACTCTCGTGTCCTCGGGTGTGGGGATGGTATGTTGCCCCCAGAAAGGCCGGGTCAAAAACTTCAGTACGTGCATGTTGATTTCTCCTTCCGCGTGACTGCTGTGTATGAATGGGGCAGACTCAGAAGGGCCCAGGTTCTCCCGGAACCATGATGAATGATCCTCTGCCTCGCGAATCGCGATTCTGCCCGGCCGAGGGAGAGCTCTAACGACTGCACCTCTTCCTGGTTTTTGTTCCACGCCATAAAATAGAATCAAACACAAGTTTACCAGAAGTCGTCCTCCGACACCGAGGGGACGAAGAGGAAATTGACCGCCAAAATGTTTAAAAATTCCTTCCGCGGACGTTTTGAAAACCTCGCAGCGCTGGTCGTAGGGGGGTAGAAATACTTTGCGTAGTTTATGTCCCTCTCGCCCTCGCTCCCTCCTTCTAGTAGAGTCCTGTATTGTCGAGGTGCCCGACCTACAGGAGGGAGTGAGGAGGGAGGTATAGAGCGCCGGAATGCGGTGAAGGGTTCTCTGTTTCCGTTTGCATTTCCTTGAGTCTTTACGCATGTTGATTGGAGTAAAGTCCTTGTACGCTTTGATGGGGTCTTCCCATCCCTTTTGTTATTATACTTTGTCCATTGGAGTAAAGTAAAGAAACGCGAATCCGAGCAAAACAGAGCAAAGTAGAAGAGTGCGCCGAAGGAGAGGCTGGCATGCGGGAAGGAGCAGCAGAAGGAGGGGAGCGGGGTAGAGAGGTGATTGATGATGCGTATGCCGGTCGAACAGAAAGAATCCGCTTTGTCCGGGCGGGGCGGGAGGGGAGTAGTGTCGGTTCGGACGAGCGTTTGAAGGCAGCAAGAAAGGGAAGGGGACTACGAGGGAGAGCTAGTAGGGCAGGGCAGGGCAGGGAAGGGAAGGGAGGGGCGGGGCAGGGTGGGACGCCTGGCGGGCAAGCGGGCGGGCCGGGGCTCGGTGCTCGCTTGCCTGCTCACTTAACGTTAGAGCAGTTTAGCAGCAGCTAGCGTATTATCTGGCCTCGAGACAGACAGGGTACAGGTTGCAGGTTGCGAATCGGAACCCAACGCAAAAGGTTCTAGGTTAATGGTGAAGATGCGAAGGGATTGAAGATGGTAATGCTGTGATGGGGTGGAGACTAACGTGATAGAGCTGCGAGGCCAGGGGAAGGGAGGGGTGGAGAAGAGGTGCGGGAAAGGTCCGGTTGGAGAGGAGAGGGGTGGGCTGGGCAGGAGCGGAGACGGGAGGAGAGAGGATGGTGTATGTTGTTGCGAACGGGAAGGAGGGAGAACAGCGAAAGGGAGTCAAGCAGGAATGAGAGAAAGGAGGAGCTTTTTTATATTTTAGATTTTCCGCGTGATTTCGAGCACGCGTGGGGGTGGGGAATTGTTTTTGAGAGAAAGAGAAATTAGCTTATATTCCCGAGAGATGGCAAAGCGCGGAGGAGGAGCTCCGGCCCCTCTCGTGTCTCGTAGCGAAGGCGGGCTCAGCGCTCGTCCCTCGCGGGCCAAGTTAGGTAACCACACCCCGGATGATTCTATGATGACAGGGAGAAGCGCTCTGAGACGAAGTTCGAGAGTGGGAGGGGAGGGTGGAGGAGGAGAAGGAGGAAAAGGTATGGCGAGCAGCAGTGGAAGCTATGGTGGAGGGGAAGGTGCAGCTGGCGGAACATCAACTGGAGCAACTGCAAACGACGGCGATCCATCGAAGAACAACGATGGCGATGTCATTTTTGCTGCTGAGAAGAGTTGTTTTGTGCTTTCTGCCACGACGACGACCACAACCACCTCATTGATTGCTACGACGATCGTTGCTTCCGAGACACCGAAAACCTCGAAGGAGGGAACCACGAAGGACAGTTCCTTACCTGTTACTCCAGTCCTTGGGTCGTCACCTGCTCCAGTCTTGAGAGAAAGGTCTCAACGACGCAAAGCTGTGGAGGCTAGAATGGCAGAAAAGGCAGCTAGAGAAAACGAAGCTGCCGATGCTTCTGCCAGCCCAAGACTGCGAAATGTGCAAGAAATCATAAAGGAATCTCCTTCTAGTGCTGTTCGGCCTCGTCGATCGCGGAAGCGTCCTGTACCCCCAGGGGAATCAGAGTCCAGTGGAAGGAAAAGCAAACTAAAGGAATCTGCCGATGGGTCTCCCGGTGTGGACAAGAGTCCGGGAGTTTCGACCAGCACCGGGGCGAAAGATGAGGGTAGAGTTCTAGAGTCTGGAAAGAGGCCCAGGAAGTCGAATGCAGAGAAGGTAGAGAAGACAGAGAAAACCCTGGCGGAAAAGGATACGAAGGTTTCCGCTGACGTAAAAGGGTGTAAGGATGATAAACAAGACGTATCGGAGAAAATCAAGAAAGGCTCAACGAAAGAGATTAAAGAGCCTTATGTTGAGAAAGCCCCTGGAGCTGATATACATGAAGAGGTTCTCGAAAAGGATAAGAAATCCTTGAAAGTTTTGACGGATGACGAAAAAGGCAAGGGTAAGGTAGCAAATGGTGAACAGGAGAGCGAGGAAGAAGAGGAGGAAGGTGAAGATGAAGATGAAGAAGAGGAAGAAGAAGAAGAGGAAGAAGAGGATATCAAGAAACTGGGTAAAGACTACTTCGAGGTCGAGTCCATCAAGAAGAAGCGTGTACGAAAGGTATTGTGGATGTAAAACTCACGTGCATTCTTTCATCTCTGGACTGCCCCAGTCAATACTAGCGCCTACTTCCTCATACGGAGTCTATAGAATACCCTAATTTCTCAAACACAACGAAACTGCATGTTTCTGGAAGCCATTAGGTATGAACCTAACTAAATTTCTCGCCGAAGGATTTACTTTCGTGATGATTAACCTCCTAACTTGGGGAAAGTGGCCAAGCCGGTTCGCGCCAAAGGCAGATTGGTTGTTGTGATCGAGTAGGCTCAAGAGTTTTTATTTGAAACCGAAGTGGAAGTAACGTAAATTGTAACTCTGGATCGCCAATTAAGCAAATTGGGATAAGAAGTCAGTCTCTCTTAGCTTGATCGCAAAGGTAAGATCAGTAGTAGGTGACGATCTACGGTCAAACATGGCAGGAGCACTACGGGCTATTTTATTCTGTCTGTACACCATTGGGCTATATTTCTTACTGATCTCCTCGGTCCTGATTAGCCTTAGCTGTTTCTTTTCTCATCATAACTCTTCCAGTCAGATCAGGTAAACGTTCATGAGCGAATTATCAACACCTGTAAGAGTAAACCAGCCTGACAGGGAATATATGAAATTTGATTTGATATGTGGCGGGAGATCAAACTTACATCACTTCTAAGGAAATCTTCAAAACAAACCTCAGTCAAACAACAGAATTCAAAGAAGAGACCGTTCGAATTGTTTCTGCCTTTGAGTGCATAGTGGTAGGTCTATCTCGATCGTTTTTGGTCTGAAATTCTTGCACACTTCGGGATGAGATTTTTCTCTGTATTTTACTCGAGGATGTGTAGATGACCATGTTTTATCAAATAGATTTCAATCTGAAACCTACTATCCCTCCAAGACTCTGATCATCATATGAAATCAGTGACTAAGAGCACGTAATTTCTTCCACTTCACCGTTGAAGTATTTCATATTCGATACTATGCAACATGTACATTCTAGTTACTCGTGACTGGAGACCATACAACCCTGTTAGTAGTCACATGGATACATTGTGTCTAAGACTCTCACCTTATATTTCTTAGGGACTACGATTTTGATGTAGCTATGTGTGGTCAAGTATTTTGCTTGTTCGAGGTTTGTTAGAAACCTGAGAGGCATATTTCTTCATTTCCATTGCAATCTGTGTGCCACTAAAGGCATTAGGATATGCATTTAATGTGTACGTTTGTATTTGTTCTTTGTGCTCTCAGAAGAAGACCAATTTTTCTCTTACTAGGTGACTTGAGAGCTACAATTTCGGTGCACTGTTCTCTTGCAATTGCTCATCAACTTATAATGTGTATGGAAAAAAATGTCTTGTATGTTTGTCAGCATCATCTACAGTTTGTCTTTCCCATCGATTGCATTACCATGGAGATATACTTCGTTGCCAAGAACCCATCCTGTTACCGATCATCCCTTGCGGTGTGACTAAAGGAGTGGCTTCAGTTGCTCTACTCTCAGTTGCATATTCTATTTGTTGTGTGTGTCCGGAGTCTACTTTTTTGTGGTTTGCGTGATTTGTTTTGTGTATATGAAAGTCCATACGTGGCCACCTATCCCTTCGATTGGGTGTTTTTTTATACTTTATTCTGTCCTTATCTTCTGTCTTTATCATTGTTATTTTATTCTAGCTAGAAGTGTCTTCGTTAGGAAGAGTACAACAAGAAGTATTGAGGGGCCAAGATATCTTCAGGTTTATCATGTACTTATCCACATAATAGATACTACACCTGTCTTGATGTTATTGAATGAAATAAATGACTGTGTGTAAAGTTAATTCACTGTACATCAGGAAAATTCAGTACAAATGATGTAACAGACCTTGTGTTGTGGTCATCAAATATTTTATTCTATGCAACAACTTTGAATCTTGATTTTTTAAATAGATGCAGGCAAGATCGGCTTATCTGTCTGATACACTGTCGGTGGTTTGATTTGTCTACAGGGTAAAGTCGAAATGCTCATAAAATGGTATGTATTTTGAGTATTCTCTCTCTTTTCCTAATCCTTTTTTTGTTCATTCCAGAAAATATAAGGATACTGGGACTGTGCTTCTTGCTCGAGTATATGCAGTGCTCAACAGCGCACATTGTTCTTTGTCGCTGACTCTCCATGGTTTTATCAGCTTTGTAGCAGAACACTAGACTTGATGAATTATTTCGAATCCATTCAACTACGGAGAAATCCGTCAGTATTACAACATTGCTAATATGCGATCCATTTGGTCACTTGTTTTTGTCAATAACAGGAAAGGGTGGTCAGAAAAGGCGAACACTTGGGAGCCTTACGAGAATGTGGCCATGTGTACTGACATTCTTGAGGAGTTCGAGAAGAAGTATGGCGCTTGGTTCCTTTATCATATTTTTTCCTCACCTCTTCTGTATCAACCAGCTGTTTAGACCTTAGGCATGGTGTTCTCCCAACTGCTATTGATTTATGCATGGTGCTGTCGAAGGTATCATTATTACTCAAAGTATTTTAAGAAATTTCATGCGAGGTGTATTCAGGTAGTTTGATTTTACTTCATCATCTTTAGTTCTTTGAACTTGTCATTGTTATCTTGGTGAGTAGGTTTTGAAGTTTTGGTTGAATGTACCTCAGTTTGAAGGGCTTTGTGAATGTTCACAGTCAAAGGAGTCGACGGGGCAAGAGAAAATTTGGTACCTATTTACTCCATCAGAAGAAGAAGAAGAGAGGTACTACTGGCGATGGAGACTCTATTAATGTTAGTACTGGGGAGACTGGAGAAGGTGTAGCGAACAGCAAACCAAGCGCAACAGAGACTGGAGATCAAGTTGCTAACAGCAAGCCAAGCCAGGCCAATCAGGAGTCTCAGTCAGAGCTGAAAGTTGAGAATGCTGTAGAGCCAAAGATGGAGGTAGCTCCTGAGGCGCCAGCGAAGAAGATATCACCAAAAGTCTCTGCGAGACGAAAAGCTGCAGAGATGAAGTCTACTGCCCTAGCAGCCCTAAGGTCACCCATTTCTGACATCAATGGTGAGACGGCGACCAGCAATCCTTCTAGTAAGACTGGAACAATCAGTGTAACTGCTGCATTGAGTACATTTACTCCTGTTCAAGAAGAAGCTATTCGTGGTGGCCCTTTGATTGTCGAGTCTTCACAAAGCAAAGGAGTTGCGGATCTGGGGAGACCTGGGTCGGGTCCTGAGACTGTGAATGCAGATGTCAGTACTTCTATACCTGAGATAAGAGTGGAAAGCTATAACAATAGTATTCGTCAAGGAGATGCGTTGAGCCTATTAATGCCATCATCAAAAACCACGGGCAGTTCTGTTCACGAAGGAGCCCCGTCCAACGCTTTGGCCTTAGAGGCAGCCGAAGAGATGCGGGACTCTTCCAACCAAAGACTCGAAGCCGCTGTTGACACAAGCAGCCAGCGAGATATATTTTATGATGCCAGTGATCGCGCTGATGACAAAGATGGAGCCACAGGAAGTGTTGGGTCGCTTCTGGTTGGAACAGACACAGCTTTAGAAGCTGCTGCTTTCCACAGAGATGTGTCCATGACCGATATTGGTGACATGAGTGGAGCTGCTCAGGTTCCTGCGAATCTTATGGCTGTCGGCAGTGAAGAACTGGAGGAGGTTGTAGGCCCGAAGATTGCAAATGATGTGGATGGAAGTCTTGGTAAAGCTGCGGGCAAGCGGGCTTTTGGGTCAGAGCCTGCCATCCTACCTAGCAATAACAAGGCTGACGGTGGAGGTGGAAGTGATGAACATGGGAAACAGGGTGCAAATGACCGATGTACTGGAGCGAAGAAGCGAAAGAGTGGTGTTGTAAAACGAGTAAGACAGACTATGGAATTGGATGACAACAAAGAGAACGCAGTGGGGGATAAACAGTTGGCTCCTGTTGAGGAAGGAGCACTTGTTGAACAGGAAATTCCAAATGCTACATCATTAGGCGGAAATGAAAGTCAAGGGCAGTCGCAAGATAAGCCAGGTTGCAGATGCATGTCCCCTGACTCTGAGGGTGGGGAGAGGCCATCATCTTCTTCGCCTGGTGTATGGAACGTTAATAGATTGCAATCCAACACTCCGTACATCACTCATATAAACAAGGCAATCAGTTACAGCAACTCCACCACGGATGGAAGGCAAAACGTTTTGGTGCTGTTTAAAGCTTCGAGGTAATTTTTTGTAGCTTCCCTTCTGTGATGTTCCATAGGTTGTTTTGTGTGTTTAAGTGACATTATTGATCTTAGTCATGTTTCTCGATTTGCAATACATTTGTGTTTAACGACTAATTCAACACTGCGATGTAATCAATTTGTATTACCAGATCCGATGGCATAGAAGTGGTGGTGGACAACAAGTTTATGCGGGATAGTTACCCGCTTTTGGTAAATATATTACTTGCCTTGGAAAGCTTTTGTCTCATTTTTATGTTGAACACCTTCATGTTACTTATATGTACATATGGTCGGCAGAGTTTCGTCTGTAAGAATTCCCCTATTTGCAGTTATAATTTTGAAATATGAAATATGGAACCTATTTTCACGATTCTCTTGTCTAGGATCGGGTTCAGATATTCTAGAAGTTTGTTGTACGTCGTGAGCACTATCCTAATATGATTTTGTTCATGGTCCTTGTGTTTTCACACAGCTCATTGATTTCTACGAACAACACCTCCGGTACAGTACTACCCAGTAGTTGTAAAGTTACAAAGTCTCTAGAAAAAGGGACCATTATAAAGTAGCAAATTCTCACATATGCAGCCCACATTTTGGTGATTTCACATATTCCTCGCAAGGGAGGCTGGTGCCAGGAACGAAGACATAGGTTTGTGTAGGGTTACAGTCTTGTATATGCAAGTTTTGGATTAGGGAAAACTTCCCAAGACAACCCGCCACTGTAGGGAGGTCACAATTTTTTCTTTTCAATCTTGTACACATATAGAGAAAGGATGGTCCATCAGAGGAGGTTAGCTCCAGTCTTTTCTATACTTTTCCCTGGTTGACTTTGACTTCTCCAAGGACCAAGGATCTTCTCATAACCTAGAATGTCCGGCAAGTCAGTCCAGTGTATCATACTTTTAATTCAGCACATATGTTTGTAATTGTCCGAGCCATCCTGGCATACCTCAAGGTATCAAACTCACTTCCGTCCAAGTTGCTGAGTATAGCCTTGTGGACAATTTTTCTTTTCAATCAATCAGGAAGATTTTGAACATGGGTAGAATGCTCGATTGCTCGATGCTGAGTGCATATGATCTTACCTTATCTTCTTGCTATTTGCTTTTTTAACCCATCAAGAAAGTTCGACTGTGCATGCAGCCAGTGTACTACAGTACGAGGAATAAATACATACTGAGAAGCAAGGTTGGGAAGGCTTTGTAGATAAACCCTACAGAGTATTATGTAGGTGTGTCTTACTCGGAGATGTCACCTATTACAGCGAACAGAAGATTATATAAGCTGAGTTTGTCGAATTGACTGGTGGTTCCCGGTTCCCTCACCAGCTCCCCCTGTTCCTTTATTGAGAACAGATGTAGTCCTGTTAGGAAAATACATCTATTAAGGTAACTTCTTCCGCTTTAAGTTGGTTTTGTTCTTCGTTCGACTCTGGACTGTTATCAGCTGGCGTTATAGTGGAGATCATGAAGTTGCGGGGGATGTTGGTGATTGGTACGTATCTTAATCACATGTAAGACGACAGAGTATACTGATCTGAAGTGGTTGCTTCGCCTTCTCGAGTGGGCTGCTTCTTACACCAGGAGAGGAAGTTTACCGAAGGATTGGAACCCAGCTGGGTGTCGCCTTCCACAGAAGGTGTTGTCTCATTAGTCAAAATTGTTTCAACAGCACTTACACATTGGAGAAGGAACTTGTACACTAGGCTCAAATTGTGCTAGTGGAAGATGATACTGACTTAGATTGAAATCGATATTCCTGTGTCGAAGAGTTTGTGGGCAATCTTTAGGATGTTTTCCACTGGGACTTCCCAATCACCACTTCATGTGTTTGTAGTGTTTGGTAGAGCCCCTTAATACTCTCTTGTGGTAGTAATTTATATTCTGTAAATTTACCCGTCTGTTTGTCAAAAGAATGTCGCAAGTTCAAGACTGCGCTATTTGTGGTCCTGCAACATTGGTAGAAGTTATTAAACATGTTCTCATCCTTGGTGGTAGGTTTGGAGGTGGGAAATTGTGGATGGACGGCAGGTCAAGTCAACTCGTTTAGTCTCTCATCATTCTGGTGGTGGTGCCCTATGGTGAGAGCAACATTATAGAGGATGTATAACATAGATGGAGATTAGGAACATATATATGTTTACTCTCAGGAGTAGCTTGTCTCGACTTGCAGATTGAAAAGCTCAAAATTGGAAGTGTGGTATGGACATACTAGTAATCACGATAACAACCAGGTGCTGCAAGTACAATCATACCTTGAATCAAGCTCCGTCCATTTGACACGCTGGAAAGGAATAGGGAACCCGTAGAAGCAGTTGTACCAATACCTTTCGAGTGAAGGGCTCCAGTCAACGTTCAGATACTGACTGCTGTCTGGTCCATTGGCGCCGAATATTGAAGGTTCACATAGGTCCGAGCGGCGTTCATCTGAAATCAGGGTGACATGTTTACCGTGACTACTAGGGGACCACCACCACTCCATGTGTCAAGGATATTCAGGGGACTGGCGGTTCACATTCTCAAAATTACAAGTTATTCCACTAATATGCTGTGATACGCACCTGCACTACTTTCTGAAATCTGGAAGGATTTTGTAATTAGCCCGGGCGTAGAGGTCACAGGGTACATCGTAGGGGAGGAGATCAGGAACCTCTCTCCACGTGGTCAAAAAGTTTCAAGCATTCCACTTTTGACTGACATTGGTAGACAGGTAATGTTCGCGGCATTGTGAGAAAATCTGTAAATTTCATCACAAGATCATATATCATCACGATTTAGGTAACGTTGAATGAGGTTGGTTAGGAATGAAAAACGTTTACTGTTAGTCTGCAAAACCAATGAGCGACAAGGCGGAGCACAAATTGTGAACCAAAAGCTATTGTGTGTGAAAATTCGAGGAGTTCAATCAAAAGCTATTGTGTGTGAAAATAATTTTCACATCTCAAAAGTATTTTCATGTGAACAAAATTGACAGGAATAACTTTGCACAAATAAAATAAAGATGGCATGTATGATAAAAGTATATATAATTTACAGTTGCATTCACATCAACATTTTTCCATATTTATAAATTATATTTATAATTGTATTTACATAAATAGTTCCAAAGTTTCACTTAATAAACTATAGATTTCACACAAATTTGTTTAATTTCCATAGATCAATCAAACATGTATAAGATGTATGTCCATAAAATTGCATGACATGGATGAAGTCACACAACATATAGACCAAAACAATTAAATTTCAGACTTATCAAAGTTGATTTTATATTAAAAAAATATAAATTCCATATTATATATTTTATGAATTTTGTAAATATTAGATTTATTTATTATATTTTATAAATATTTATTTTTAAATAAATTATAATTAACATCAATAAAAAACATGTTTTTTCATTTGAACATAAATCAAGTTGTGTTGGTTCTTATAATTTTGCAAGTTAAAATAGTTACATTTGCCAAAAATGTTTGAAACCATATTGTGATCATTTTGTATCGTGTGTATATAGTTTTTAAAAATTTACATTAAGAATTTCGGAACTGCTCAAACGTCAATGTCTGATTACAACATTTGCTCGCGGGCTGATGAGATTTAATCGTGTGACTTATGAGTGTACTTAGTAATAAAAACTGCATATTCCAGTTTTGTTTCATGAGACTTTTAACATACAATTGTAACAATACAAAAGTTGTGAATGTCTGAATACTGTGAAGCAAAATGCTACATGCGAGGAAGAAAACAGGTCTAGATTTTATATCATATACCTATATTATCATAAATGGCCGATAATATTTAATCCCATATAAAAAATTACCGATCTTATAAAGACTTCCGCGGAGAGTCTTCAAATTGTTTTCTCTATATTATCTCCTCAGAAAGAATAATGAATGAAATTAAGGGTTGATTTATTCTAGACCCTATGAATAAAATAAAATACAAGAGTTTTGGATTTCTGTTGCTCATCCAGTCTAATATTTGGTTATGATAAATTTTACCACCAAACGAATCAGATCAACGTCAGCCGATCCCGTTTTGGATTCAGCCATTAGGAACCTGTGAAGTCCTTTATACGTCTTACGTAGGCTTGAATTTGAGTTATTTCTAATTTCAAAACACTTTTTTTCTTGTGATATGAGAAAAAAATGGTGTTATCGCAAATAATAGAATTAGAATATGATAATCATGTTTTACGATGATATATGTAATACTGCATATAGAATAGAGCACTCCATACAAACCAGTAAACTCTGCTACTCTTTTCTTGATAACTTTTACGAGGCTTCCTATTAAAGGTTATGAAATGCTTGATCCAAGTTAATAGTTTACATTTCGGACGATTTTTTTAAAAAATTGTAAATCTTAAGTTCATGTGCGTTTTGGTAGGAAGACGTCTCAAAGGTCACCCCCCAATAATCTCATCGTTGTACATGAAAAAAATGACGAGTAGTTTTAATAAAATCAAGAGGGTGACTCTACGAGTACCATATTTGTCCCTTTTCTTGATCCACGTATTCTCCATGTTTATGAGATCTTGGTAAGAACCAACACATTCTGTATTTTGCAGCTATCCATGTGTGACAATGTGTTGGGTATTGTTGTAATAGTGTGTACAAGTAATATAGCAAAAGGATGGGAATAACCCATCAAATAGTATAGGGATGAAACCAAGCAGGTAGGATGGGGCAAGGCCCCAATACCATCACAATGGGAAATATTGCACTCTAGGTGAGACTGTCTACATATTATAGAGCATTTGAAGAATCATCATATGTGATTGATTTCCTATGGATTGTACCAACTATAGAGGGAAAGATACACATTACTTAAAATAGGATATATAATATATTAAATAGAGTGATACCCCATGTCACCTAGTATGGTAGGCTCTCGTACTTTGTCACAAATGTTCGAAGTCAGTATCCATAGCTCCATATAAATCCAAACCTAGAGTAACAAAGAGATAAACTCTCTCACTGCCCATTCAAAATAATGGGTAAAAGTCTGTATCCATAGCTTCATATAAGTCCAAACCTAGATGAACAAAGAGATAAACTCTCTCACCGCCATTCAGAATAATGGATAATCATAACGTCCGCAACAATGACATGGTAATCTCGAATCAAATATAGTTCTGCCCTAACCTGAATCTATTACAAGCATACCAATGTTCCCGCGTCTTAATTGATAACATTGAAATTTATCATATGTTAATGATGGCATGATATATAGTTTAAATCTGTAATTTTACATGGATGAATAAGTTTAAATCCTTTTTAGGTTGATCACTTAGAATGTTTAAAATTTTAATCAAATAAAAACACACATGATGTATTATTCGTATAGATTGTATTGGTAATATGAATATTTCTCTATTCATAACTTTCCAATATATCTTCACTCAAATAGAGTTCTCTTGTATTCTTTCATCATATCTCATAATGCTTTGATATATTTTTTTTACACTATTCAAACAACAACAACGGAATATTTCATTCATTTGAAAACTTTGGTTCTCCCCACCAATGGCCATCGAGAGCGAAATCAGGATGGATTAATTAATGGAATATTTGACATATTGTCCAAAACAATTAGGAAATTATCCTCACGAAAAGTCAAATATAATATCATTTATTGACCATCTTAGAATTCAACTTACAAATTTATATATCTCAATAGCAGTACAGACTCTCCGTATACGACTTTCCGGGTTTCAGAAATGGCAATACATCAACAGAGTAACATCTCCTTTCTAAAGTGCGAACGAAAATGGATCTCGGGAAACAGAATCCGAAATTCAATTCCATCGCAATTCACATGATCCCTTTCCTTACGTCAACTGCAAACTGGAACCACCACGTAATCACCAGAACAGACGTGTTACAACGGACGAAACAACACTTTTTAAGTCCATGCGCGACATGAGACTGAATAATACAGCCAAATTAGCAGTTACGAACAAAAGAGAGCTTCTGGGGTAAAATCCGAGAGGCTCCTATGCAAGACTTTTCATCTCCTAGGTTTCTAGCTCGGAAAGCCGGAGCAGAGGCATGTGGAAAGTGTGACATGTCGATGACCTCTCTTGAACTCCCTCGTCCGGCTTGAATAGAATATCAGCACGCTTACTGAAGATCACAAGCCTCTGACCCTCGATGCGACCGCTACCGTGTCCAGACTCCAGACAGCATCTGTTTATCGTTCGCCACTCGCTCTTATCAGTCAGGCGAAAAGTGAGCCGAGATCAGGTACACCAGTGTGACCGACATGAGCAAGGCCACCGATCGTTTCCAATTTGTTTCACAGAATTGAAGATGGAGGTTGCGGTGGTAGTACTTTGTGGGCAACGAGCACACATCAGCCCAGCGCAGGCCACAGGCCACAGGTGATGTAGGTGTACACAACCAACCAACAAACAACGAACTACTTCCAGCGACCTCGGTAGCTGGAAGGGAAGAACGAATGAAGTAAAAGGAGAAAGCTGCCATCTGAAACTGCATTCTGCGCTGAAGACATTGCCAGACAGAGAGCGTGAAGAATCGTGGATGGTCTCACTCTATGTAGCCAATCGGTGTCTAGGTCTGGACTCCAGAGCTTGAGTCCAGGAAGTTTCCGGAATTCTTTAGTTCCGTATTATACGGACAGTAGCGGAGAGTTCAACATTTCTACGTCGTATCTGAAATTCTGCTCATCATTGAAGATTTGCTGTCCGGTCGGTCTCGTTCCGAAAGGACTCACAGGTGGAGACTCTGTCGAGCACCGAATTTATGTCTTGCTTGATCGGCCACGGCCTTGTCGTCCGTCCCTGCATGGGACGACAAGGCCTCGCTTGCTTCTAGCCACGAAGGTGGTCACAGGTCTAGACTCCAGGTTCAGTCTGCCGGCAAACGTTGCAGGAAAGTGCTCGACGTTAGTCGGCCGTCTCTTCTGACAATATACGCACGCTCCGCAGTGCTTCGGACACGTACTACCGTCGACCCACAACACGTTCCGATGTAAGGTGAGGTATTCAGCATCAGCTTCCACTTGAAAGATTTTCTTTACGAATTGCATGAAATAGCCTTGCAGGCCCAAGCACAATCTCACAGCTCATCTTGTTGAGTCACTCTTCTGGTCGAGTAACAAACCAGGTCCTACACTCTCGCCTCTATGTGATTTCAATAATTCCTTGTGTAGATTCTTTTTAATTTATACAGTAAAAAGACAATAATCTACTCAAATATGAGTCTAGCTTTAAATCTAACATATGAATCAAATATGTGCAATGTACAATCTTCAAACATGTATGGGAGTGATAAGGAAGAGACATAGAGAATAGGTTAGGAGATCTAGAGTAGTTTTTCAGACATTGTGAATATATACTTTGCCCTCACTTGGAAGTGAATAGAAAATTTTCTTTGTTTTTCAATTTAGGTTATATTGGTACCTAAGTCAAACATTATGGTAGATTGTGTGCATAGATATTACTGAATTTATTATTTTTAGATTCATAGTTAGCTATAACTTCACTTCATATTACGTTTATCACTTCGTTGATAGTTCCGGTGTCGCATGGATATTTTTTCGCTTTGAGAACGTCTGACCGTCTGGCTATAGAAGAACGCTCTTGAACTTCGTATGAGTTGATAATCTCTTATTCTTCTCCTCAACACTTCACATTCGAGTTTATTACAACTGTTAAAATTTCAGCGGAAGAAGATTATGATATCCAATGAATTGATCAATAACTCTCGTTTAAACTTCACAGACAATTTCTCTACAACCTTTTTGTTCTTTCATGAAAGTTTTGTATGTTTCTCTCATCTATATCTCTCAAAACAATTGTCAAGTTACACATTGTATCACAAGGCGATATGCATACCCCTGTGTACTAAAACCATCACATATCCTAATCCTTGACTCGAATTGCTCTCAAATTTCAAGAAGGGCATTTATCATCAAAAATTCAACTGTGAAAAGTTTTATTGATGATACTTTCTGATAGCAAAAGATATGATTGTTGTACTAATTTCGTGACAGTCAGTGCAATCCTGCAACTCTGATTGTATACACAAACTTCATCCTATCACACTGTACTCAAAACTCATCCAATTGAGTCGAAATTTCAATCCAAGCACAAGCCTGAGTCGTAAACTATATCTCAGTTGAATGAGATCTCTCAAAACCTTAGTAGGATTCTCGGAAACACCCCAAACACACCGAAAGGTCTAAATTTCTCTCTCTATCTTTGAATCAACATATCAGAGTGCCAAACCCCTCAAATGCCTCCATTCTTGAGCCCACGTCGTAGCTCTTCCCGTCAGCTCTCCAACTTTGTCCCCAAATCTTTGAAAGTCTCCATGGAAGGTTTCCAAAACTCCTCAAAACCTCGAAGAAGTTGCCCAAGTGCCCTCATTGGCCCAAACTCCAAGACCAATGAGAATGAAGAGTGTTATTTTGACCTCTATTGTGGCCAAATTAGCTCCATATGAACTTAGAGTTTTACAACTATCCTAAACACACTACTTAGCCATCATATACACAATATGAGTTGCCATTAATAAAAAGTCAAAATGACAACTCGAAACCGGTTAAGTATGAACGGAACCGGGGAGTTTATAACTTGAGAATAATACTCCTCGCCAAAGTTCATAACAATCAACTCCCATGGCTTGTTTTCAGTAAACAATAGTGATGGATTGGAACCCACGTGTTGAAAGCCACCACTATTGGTAAGTTTAGATCCATAGCGCCCAAATTAAATCAAAACGTATATTGTTAAGTCCCAAATCACGTCGTAGGAAACAACTAGAAGAATAATCGGGTCTAGAGAGTTTATCACTTGTTGCATAAAGTTATCTCCAAAGCGATGTACTAACTACACCCGAAAATGATCACGATGAAGACACCGGATGTTGATTACAAATGGATTGGGCATCGGTATATTTGGAGGATCATGTTTTACTCTATCCATGTCCTACGTCGGCTCCACTTCGATCAGATAAGCTTTTTAGTCAGCAAAGTGATGTGTCTAGATCTCTCCCATACCCTTTCCACCCTAACTACGCTTTATATCTGATCAGGTCCAAGATGTTGATGGTCAGCATCCTAGTATTAATCTATTCTAGGGCTTTTCGAGGCTAACTTCTAATGTCCATGTTTATTCCATAAGCTTTCTGATGCACTCTATGACAAGGCTAGACATGCTTTTCGCTTCTCACTTGATTGGCAGGCACATGATCCCATGGATGAGTTAGCATATTTTTTGTTTCTCCTAAGGTGTCTACATTAAACTAGGGGGTGTGCTGCACATATGGAGGTGGCCATTAGATTTTAAAGATTCCGAGCAGAGGACTACAAATACCTCGAGCTACATTGCAAGAGTAGCTCATACGGGCAACACTAATTAGGAGTTAGGTTTTGCCACATGATACTTTACATTTGGCTTGATTGTGACAATGTACAATTTTGGGGTAAGCTAGAGAGTATAATAGAGCTGCATGAGCCCTTCATGCTTTGTCTATGATTAGTCATATTGAGGAGACTTTTTACTCTTTACACCTTTTAAATCAATCAATGGGCGAGCGAGTACCATTAGAGGTCTTGGAATATCATTATGTTTTGATAGATCGCTTTGTGGACATTCTCTTTCAGACATATGATCCTCTAGTGGTTTCATGAAGTTGTTCCAAGTGGTTGGATGATTTGCGAGAGGGGAGATCCTGTTGTCAGTTAGCTAGATGTTATGTGCTAACTAGCTTCTCGATATGGAGAAATACAAAAGGGGGGGGGGGAAGGGGTCATGAGACCAATTGATATTGGGGAATTCTTATTGCGCCTTGATAATCATATAGTGTTCTACAACCCGCCTATGGTACTTTGGGAGGATCTCTATTTGCCATGGCTCATTATAAAACTCTTATGTCTCTTGCTTTTGCCATGCAAGTTTTTGTGTTCTCTTCCTTAGATGATACACATTGTGGGTCATGTAGGCCAGAGGATGAAGGCCTTTGATTACTTGACTATCAAGCTTCATCTTGTAGTCTTGAGAGTCAAGGTGTCAAAGTGTATGACATTGTCTCCTCATTTCTAACTTCAAGAGGGATGTATGATAGACGGTTTGTGCATTCTTGGAGTGCAAGTAGGGTTTGAGAACTTTGTCTCACATTATCTAGACATGTCATTTGCCAAGGATGTACTGCATGTAGATAATCTTCCTCTACTAAGGGATCCACATGTGGCATTTGGTATACTCTCCTCTAGTATTGCTCGTCGATCCATCTATCTATTTTGCATGGTTCCTCATTCTCATTGATTCTTATCACGCTTGACATTCTTTGATAGAAACATCATGTGTGTCTTCGATGACATCATAGCACCAAGGACCTTCGAGTGTGCGACAAGAGATTTTGGCGCTGAGATAGATATATTTGTTGATTTCATGTGGAGGGGTAGACTTATTATCGATGGAGGAGATGACATCTATAGTTGGACACTTTCAGCAACTTTATTATCCTCCCGATTTGTGATTGCAGATAAGCCCATCCTTGATATGTATTCAAGGCACGTGGATGGGATCATTTCTTTACAAGTACTATTATAGTAGACGAGAGATGTTTTGTCTCAAAGGTACGAGAATATCTCCCGTCCTTGTCTTCTTTGCCCCCTATTGGATTATAGGCATATAATCTATTTGATGGATCGACAGTTTTAGCAGACTCTACACTCTCTCTTAGTGGATCCAGCCATTTCTCTTATTACTAGGGCTCATCTACGCTCTTGCTCTTGCTCTAGCAAGAATGCATGCTTATGGATCTTGGTTCGACCATGCATCAAGATCATGGTTCATGAATACGATATTACCTTGGATACATATGACTTATTGCATATTTAGAGGGCAAAGTATAACTACCCATGATGCCATTAGGGATGTGGTGTTTGCTATGGCATAAGAGGATGGATAGTTCACATGGAAGGAGCATTGGTATGCCATATAGTCAACTTGGATAAGGGCAGACCTATACTTGGTTTGAGAGAACCACATTAATATTGCAGACGTTGTGGTTATATATATTATTTCCAAGTGGGTGATTATCCATACTCTTGGATGGGCAGTGAGTGGAGCGAAAGCAAGCAAGGTCTCCAAGTATAAAAGTATGCAGAGAGATAACGTCTTTGTTATTCTAACTTTGGAGTTTTATCAAGCTATGGATGTGAATTTTCTTTAAACACTTCGTTTCCTTCGTTAGAGAATCCAAGAGAGCATACCATATTAGACAAAAAGTGTATCAATCTCTTTAGTATATTGTATAGCATGTTATATAGAATGCGTATTCAGTGCTTTACAAAGAACATTACCTAGTGCAATCCATAGGAAATCAATCCCATTAGGTGATGATTCTTCATATGTACTTTGTATAAACCATTTGATCTAAATAGTTTAGATATATTAAATGGAATATGACATATTTCACCTTGCGATGTTTTTGGACCTAGATCCATCTTACATTCTCTGAGTCATCCATGTATTATTTGATGTGATTTCATATCCTTTTTGTTATTATATTTTGTGTCAAAAAAAATCAAATCTTTTTGCTATGTTTCATCAATTTTATTTAAACTTTGATAATAAGATTTATTCTATATTGAGATTACAAATTTTCATCCTAAAAACAAATAAATTATATGTCTCTTATCAATTATTTTACACATCACTTAATAACCTTTATGTAAATTTGATGATATTTATTTTCATAATAATAAATTTGCATTAAAAAGTAAATGAACCAATCAATTCATGAAATTCTTGGTCTTTTTTTCCCAAAAAAGTTACAGAATATATCACATGAGAAATTGTATTTTTAAAGTTATATATTCAACATTTAATTTAAGGAGAAAATTGTATTCTTTAATATAGAAAAGATATTAATATCAAAGATAATAAGTGTTAACATCATTTTCCAATATTTTGATTTAAAAATTTAATAAATGATAGCAAAGAATTCTAATTTTTTATTTAGCAAAAATTGTCAAAGTATATATAAATAAAAATCAAATATAAAATCATAAAAGTGTGAAAACGAGGACTAACATCTTAAGATCTAATAACAACAACACTACAACTTTCTACGAAATGAATCTGCTAATAATAAATAGCTCACATCACAACCTCGCAAAGAGAATCGATAACGAGAGCGGTGAGGGTCTCGTCTAGCCAATTCAGATAGCTTCGCGTAATCAGTAAAGCTTCTCAACTCCGTTCCGTTGCCAAAATTATCAACTGCAAGGACGGAGAGAAAAATAGTCCCTGACAAAGGGAAAAACAGTGGAAATAACCTAAATCCTTCGTACCCAACTCAAAACAATTTCTGAAATTCTTCATAAACCTCCACACCCTACATCTTTTTTATGTACACCATGATTTCTCATGGGATACAGGATTGACATCTTGTGATAGGTTATACCATTGTGCGAGCGAATTCCACCTGTAGTTCACCAGATGAGAATCGAAGACTGGACATTCTCCTATGTATGATTTGAGGAGGGAGAACTTGCTTTCTTACTGCACGATGTCTTCGGCGTACAAGAACTTCTTCAAAGATTGGAGACAGAAGGAATCATTCCAGCGGCCGAAAGGCTGGAAGATGTTCCTGAGTGCTCATGTCCGCAGCTGAATTTCAGGATGGACATAGAATATCGGATCGATGTGAGCAGTGCCCAACCAAGACAGAAGTCTTGAGGTGAGAACAGTGGAGGGAGGAAAGATAGCAGGCCACAGGGTCACACTTCTGACTCGTGTCGAGGTGACTATCTGCAACGGATTGACCTTCAGCGGTTCCAGTTTAGAGCGAATCTACCTTTGAACATGTGTGCGCACAAGAAGGAAGGCACGAGGACGTATTAGCGCATAATCAGAATGGTGCCGATCCTTAGAAAGCGCTCAAAGTCAAAAACTTGGAGGCTGCCAGACGGACTCGCTCGCTGTACTGTGGTAATATTCAGATGGCAGGTGAAATCGACAGCTGGTTGGCAAACTCCGAAGGACAGGGCACTTTTCCTCCAACAGAGCACTGTCACCTTGATGGTTTTTCCCCACTCCCTTTATCTCCAGTGTACTACTCCTGATGATGAAAGCCTGTGGGGAAATGAATAATTGTTCGTTTCCCCAGAGGCTTTCATTAAGGGTGAGAGAAGCAAAGAGCCACGTGAGAGAGAACTCAGAGAAGAAAAAATCTCAAAATACTGAAGAGCCTCAGAGCGAAACGATAACAACCTACCCGGTTGACGAGATTTATTATACTTTGCCCCTTGTTTGTTGACGAGATTTTGCAATCATACTTGGCAGTGCCATCATGATACCAACTTGCCATTGGATCTGCGGTTAGAAGCAAGCCACCATCATCTACGCTGACGCTTTTCCTCATTCGCTACTGCGCGGAGTTCTAGCATCGACCTCCCTTCTGCCAAATCATGCAGTAGGTAGTTTGTCACACCCGGTCTCCAACATCCGACCTTGCAAGATGGTTGTTACTTTGACATGTTATGACATCTGAAATTTCGTCAGCAGCTTCAACCTCAAGGCTGAAACGTCGAACCATATACCTTTTACCTCATGTGATCCAAGTTCTCGATACTGCGAAATTGACAGCGAAATCTGATTAGATTAATCCAAATACAGAAGTAAGTACTCGGGCCCTACCTGGCCCTGAGCGTGGAAGTGGACTTCTAGGTTACATTTGAACTGTACGGTAGACTTGACGCATTTCTCAAAGACCCCAGATCGTTGAGAGGTGCATCCCACTTGCCTGGGATCTATGTTTCGGAGGGTGGAAGATTATCCAGCCCATTTAATTGCTCCAAAGTGCACTGTTTATCTGTAGCACTCGTAGATGCATCCTTTCGACTTGGATCCTAGTGATTTGCATACAGTAGCTGTACGAGATCCAAAACTCAGATCTTCAGCATGATGGCAAATATCCACCTACTTTTACACACTATGCCATCTCGGGAGTATATGAGACAGAAACACACCTCAGAGCGGAAACAATTCAACACATGCAATGAAGAAGATATGGTCCATATCATCTGCATGTACATCCTCTGTGCCCTTTCTCCATCCTTTAATATGCTTGTGGACTTCGTTTGCTGAAGCATGCAGTACAGTCCTGAGCGTGGCCATTTTGTAGCAGTCCACTCGTCCTGCATTCTTAAACATGCCAGATTCTTAGCACTTAACCCTAACCTGCAGTCCGACTTCAGTTGAGGACTTTCCAAATGTCAATTCTGTTTTCAATGATGCATACTTTGTCATGAATTTGATACGTTTTCCTTGAAGTTGATCAATATTCGCTAGCCGCGGGATTCCAATAGAGGGAGACCGGATTGAACTTGAAGTTGGTCGTCAAAATTTGCACCTGACCTGACTGACAGCCTGGTACATTGATATAGCTGAAGGTGTACAGTTCGTATCCACACAAGTTTTGTCTATCCACAAAGACCAGAGACTTGAAATGTGAATTACACTGAGCGTGCCATCAGCATTCGACAAACTTAAGCATCTGCGAGCATGGTGGAACCATGCTCCGAGGAGGACATAGCGGAACAAAATATGCCAGCTTGAGGATCTTCCCTTCTCGGCAGAGGTGTTTCGGTCTGGAGTCCCAGAATTTCAGGGGCTCCTCCCTTCCTCGAACGAAGAGGCAAGAGAAGGAAGCACTGAGCGATTATTGCCTTCGGTTTGCAGCAATGTTGCTCTGTAGAGCTATGAGCAACATTGCTGTAGAAAACGAGTAGAAGGATGGGCATATCACATTCACGTTGGAAATGAAGCATCTCCTGTCAGAGGAGAAATCTTCAAGGACTCGAGCTTTGTTAGTTGCCCTTTCAGATTTCCTTCATTCCTCCGGACCTTCTTCTCCTCCAGCGCTGCGATTGGAGCGTCTGCACCTTCATATCTCTATCTTGGGCTGTGAGTCAGTCCAAGACTTCGAGGTGCAAATGAAAGCCTAATCCCAAAGTGCACAAAAGTGCAGGGGGTTTGCTTACACTATGCATGACAACGAGCTTGAATCAGTTTCGCGCTTGGAAAGACCTGGCCCTAGCGCATGAAGAAGAAGAGTCTAGGGTGCCCAAATGACCCCAAGTACGAGTGGGCCAATTCGAGCTCAACGGCTCGAGCTTAACAATGGAACATCTTCGATGGATGAGGAATCAGTCTCGATTCTATAAAGGTCTTCGATTTTTAGGCTTCGTCAAGATCAAATGATTCACACAAAAGAAGAAGCAGAAAAGGTCAAAACTGGGTCCTGTTGGGTTTGAATGCGAATACTCTGGGTCACATTTGGAGATTCCTAACTCTGCTAACGGTCATGCAGATTCGAATTGGAAGAGAATGAAAAGTGTTGTATCTCCGTGGGATTCTAGTGATCTAAGACATACTTCTGCAACGCACTCAAGTTTCGAAAATTTTCCATCTTCGCATAAAGAGAATCTCGTTCCGAAAATAACGAACGTAGGGACTAGCAATGTTTGGTGGAGTAGGATATAATTCCCATTGTGATGCTATTTCGGCATTAGTACATGTTATTTTTTGGTTTAATCCATGTAAGACATGTCTTCACATTTTATTTTATTTTTACTTATTTTATTTTATTTTTGAGGGAAAAAAAAACTAGCTATGTCTTTTGTTTACTCATTTCTCGTTGGGATTGTTGAATTCTAAATCTATAATAATCAATCATTTTCCGGATTTTGCAGTTAGAGGATAGTACAGTTACGGTCGGACTACATTCGCCCTAGCCAGCATATTATTGTTAAACAGTCTCACCAGAATATCTGGCATTACATTCTCCGCAGTGCGTCCCTTAAGGGAAAATGTGAACCTCACATTTGTACGTACATACTTGTGTACCTAGCTTGTGTACGTACGTACATACGGCACCAGGGTACTTCAAGGTCGAGACTTTTTGCATATCACTTCGACATTCTACACAGAGCAACATACTCGAACATTTACAAAGCAAATATCTGAAGTCTCATCATCTCGTTCAGTTTCTCACTTTGATGAATTGTAATGCTAACAATGGGGGCTCAATAAGGTAGACATTGATTGGGTAATAGACTGAAGTTTGCTTGGGCTTTTATTGACATCTGTCACCAAGATCTGTATTGAGGATAAGAAGAAGCTCTCATACAAGATATATTGGAACATTAATCTCACCACAATTTCATAGTAAGCTTTGGTGAATTTTATCTGAATCTAGCAGAAATAATTTTGTTAATGTAGAAAAGAAATTATTTCACGATTTTGATTCTAGTTGGTACTTGTAAATATTTTTAATTGATCCAACATGTCGTGCACATACATATCGCATCGAAACATACATTGTTGTCATATCAAACATCACAATACATAGATTGTCATACACAAAGACAAGTGTATCGTAATAATCTAATATACTTTCAAAACTTCCACAAGTACACTCCGTTCATAACCATAACATAGAAAAGAGATTACAGTCAAGCCAAATCCATTTTATGCTTCAAAGACTCTAGGTTCCCGCAGTAGCTACTATCCATCATATCCACAATCTCAAAGTCTCAATTTCAAAAATTGAGACTTTGAGATTCATGGTTGTACACAAACCTAAATTGATGAATCGTGATGGAGATGGATTAAGTCAAATGTCCATGTACAAGTCGAGTTGACAAAACCGGAGCTTAATGGCACGGTGATACTAATTAGGAGATGATGTTAGGTTGGCATGCATATACCTTTTGAGTATGTTAGTGCTTGAGAGCTATGTGATATCTCTCTTGTACAGAGAGTGGATATGTTATCCTTGGACATTGAGACTGAGGATGGTTTGGTGGTAAGTGGAGACATCCACGTTGACATGGTGGCATTGGACTTTCTTTGTACATATGTTTTGGTGGACATTTTGAATGCCAAGGAACAAGATCGAGTTTTACAAAGAGCTCGGCGGTTCATATGGGAAGGTAACATCTTAATATTATCTTCCCTTAAGTTGTTCTGTTAATGTTACCTTCCCATAACACAATCTTGTGAGTTGGTGGCGTTGCCTTACAAGTCAAGTGAGGGAACAGCTTATGTATTTTTAGCTTTAGTGCTTAACAAATTTGATGCACCATCTAAGGTTTTGATTGATGAAGATATTGAGTTTTTGAATGAGTTTTTAGGCTTTGTGTGATCAAGTATTGATCGATCATCATATCATCTTGAGGCTGATGGTCTAGCAGAGAAAGTTGTCCATACGATGAAGAGAAGACTAAGAAAGTTTGACTTGGAGAAAATTCATCTGGGAGACTATGACATTCAACTACCATGACTGGCCATGGGATATAGATTTAGCCGGCAAGCATATATAATGTCATTCTCATTGTATTTTTTATTATATGATAGAGATCTAGACTTACTTATAACTATTTGTTGAAAATCAACTGAAGTCTTGGACTTGGACAACCTTGACATTTGGATTAGGATGTGTTCTCAAAGGGCATAACTCTTCCGTAGGGTAATGCTCATGGCATTTAAAAACTTGATTATTGCTCATCATAGATTGTGATATGTATTTAATCTATATATGTGAAAACTTGATTATTGCTCATACATTATGCTACCATCCAAGGAGATGGATATCGACCTTTAATTCATAGATTTCATGTTGATGATTATGTTTACTTGCAGTAAAGTCCACTGACCACATTGGATGTTACTACTAGTCACACAATTCTACAAGTATGTGAGATTTTACCTTCTAGAGTTTTGGTATTAGAGGATCATGATGGTGTGATTTGGAAAGATCATGTGCGTAATTATGTGCCATATCACCTTTTAAACATTAATGGTATCATGGATCCAAACATGGCAAAAGTGCAGGTAGTCTTGACATGTATGTTATGTAGATCAACCGGTGGAACAGCCAGTATGTTGATTTGTGAATCTTGTTTGAGAGGATGACATATGTCATGTTTGACATCTCCTTTCAATGTGGTATCGAGTGGGGAGTGGAGATGTCCTTGATCCGATTAGCATGCAAGTTGGTTTGACATTTACATCATATAGATTGTAGAAATGCGACTAACGATGGGGCTTTGTAGCACCATGTCTCCTTATATTAGTCCACAAATGGCATATCATGTTAATTGACTAGGTGGCTACATGATGTTGGAGGGACCTAATAACCAATTTAGGATATATGATTAAGTTTGATGTAATCCTCTAAACTACATAATCATCATGAGCTTTCGTCGTATTAAAGAGCTTTTATTTAGTATTTAAGTATATAATCATGAATTTTAGGAGAATTATATAGCTTTTATATAGTTTGATATCCATAATATTTCAAGTTACTTTTTCAAGTAAAATATTGTTATGATTTAGCATATTCATATCATTTTATTTTATCTTCAGAAAAATTAAACATGATTTATGAAAATTATATTCTTATATAATTTTAATATGAGTTTAGATAACTCCTAAATGATTATACTACATATGTTATGTCAAAATATACCTTTTTTATTTTTTTTATATGTTAGATTTTAAAGTTATGTGTTATATATTTATAATAGCTGAAAAATTTATAATTTAAAATGATGATATCATTTTTTTATTAAATTTTAAAAGGTTATATTCATCTAACTTGATTTTGTTATGATTTTGATTGGAGTATGTTAACTACCAAGTCAAATTGTAATTTGAAAACAAAAAATAAAATAGACTTTCTATTCAAAATAAAAAGAAGATTAGTATTTTGTAATTAAATTTTGATTTACTTGTATTAAAATTTTATGACAAAATGTTTCAGAATTATAAAACATGTCCAAGTAACAATGTAAACATGTTGATGATGATCCAAATTTTTTTTATTCAAATTTTTTTTTTTTTTTCATGATGTTTATGAATCTTACATCCCGTCATGCAAGGGGATTTTTTTTGGTCATTATTGTGCAAAATATATGGGATATTAGACCATCATTATGACACTATTTCTTCTTTTAATGTTGACTTAAGAATAATGCATAAATCTAAGCTATGTAAAAAAAGGGATGCATGACAAGCCAAATAAAAAAAATAAAAATCTTATATAATTTATTTAATGGAGTAATGTTAAAGCTTAATGAAATTTTTAATCATAGGAATGAGTCAATGATTGCATTCAAACTTATACGTAATACATTTTTTTGTTTAATTTGAATCATCAAATTAAGTAAATAAAATTAAGTAAATTTTACTATCAATCATAAAATAAAAAATAAAAAATAAAATAAAATATTTATTTATTTAACTTATATTTATTATAAAAATATAATTTTATTTAAATATAATTATTGAATATTTAATACCTTTTAGTAATCTAAGCTCAACATCCCAAGTGTTTAAGTTTGGAGTAAGACATATTTTATTTTCATTGACATTAAGTTGGATTTCATGATACAATAGTTATAAAAAGTCATCACATGACTTTTTATGACTGATAACATTAGCATGCTGCTAATGTTATCAGCTAGGATAATTGTAGGACTAGGATAATCTACTCCAATATCAGAAAGCAATGAACGAAGCCAAACTGCTTCACAAGTGGCATTCATAGCACCACGATACTCTGCCTCTGTGGAATATAGTGCCACGGTCGGTTGCTTCTTAGAAGCCCGACTCATACCGCATTCCCAAGTCCAAACGCATATCCAGACGTGGATCTCTTGCCAGAAATGTCTCCTGCCCAATCAGCATCGGTGTAGCCATGCAGGTTCAGCTCTCCTCCAAATTTGTATCAAAGTCCAAAATGAAGTGTGGACTTCACATAGCGGAGAATCCGCTTAACCGCCATCATATGCGGTACCCGTGGAGCATCAGAACCGATCGACTAGACCAACAAAGATAGCTCAAATCCGGTCTAGTGATAGTCGGATAAATCAAACTCCCAACCATACATGCATGCAAAGGGGGATCCGCAAGTAACTCTCCATCCTCTAACTCTAGCTTTAGACCTTGTTGGAGAGGAGTGTCGATTGGTTTACAATCGGACATCTTCAACTCCTTAAGCTTATCTAAAGCGTATTGGTATTGTATTAGCCACATATCCTTTCTCTCAATAATATACTCCACACTAAGAAAAAACTTGAGATATCCTAAGTCTTGTATCTCAAATTCGGAACATAAGATACTTTTGATGCGGGAAATCATATCCTCATGGTTCCCAGTGATAAAAAGATCATCTACGTAGATGGAAATCATCACTACATGAACTCCTGATCTCATGCTATATAGGGATGAGTCGGAATGACTGACTACAAATCCAAGAGACATGAGAAAGGAATTGATCTTCTCATACCATGCTCTCGGAGCATGTTTCAAACCATAGAGGGATTTCCTTAACTTACAAACGCGGGAAAGAAACTTCGGATCTTCGTAACCAGGTCGTTGTTGCATGTAGACTTCCTCGCCGAGATCTCCATTGAGAAAGGCATTCTTGAAGTCCATTTGATGCAGTCGCCATCCCTTGTTGACAGCAATAGCAACCACCGTATGAATGGTTGCCATCTTGGCAAATGGACTAAACGTCTCTTCATAGTCCACTCCATGTTGTTGTGCGTAGCCCTTGGCTACCAATATGGCCTTGTATCGAGATACAGTGCCATCCGAGTTGCGCTTGACCTTGAAGACCCATTTGCAACCAATCGCTTTCTTACCTTGAGGTAAGTCCACCAATTCCCATGTTTGTTAGTGACGAAGTGCAGCAAGTTCTGTCTCCATGGCTTCAATCCACTCATTTTTGTGCATCGCCTCCTCAAGCGTACTCGGTTCTGGCTCAGCAAGAACATGAGTCATGTATGCATGATGATTAGCAAGGAAACTTTCATGCATAAATCGCTGAACAGGATGCCGAACTCTCTCAGATTTTCGTAGGGTAGTATCAGATGTACTGTTTGTCGCCCCTTGCTTCGGATATGAGGTACCAGCAGCGTCGTTCTGGGATGCTTCATCCAACGGATGAATACCTGTAATCCGTGGTGAGGACATCATATGTTGCAAAATAAGATGATCCTCAAGTCTAGGAGTCGATGCGGATGGTGCTCGGTGAACTTCATCCGTAAGCGGCTCCAGTGATGACTCAACTCTAGATCGTGTGACTCCGTAAAACTCCACTGTAAAGGTAAAGTGGATGGACTCCTTGGTGCAAGCCAAGGTAGGAAGAGTGGGTATGACCGGAACAATCGCAGGTGCATACCAAGATTGCAACTCTTCAAATACAACATCTCTACTGATATAGAATTGCCTAGAGGAAGGATTATAGCATCTATATCTTTTCGTATCTAAGGCATATCCAAGGAAAATACACTTCTCAGCTTTCGGATCTAGCTTCTTGCGCTTCTCATCCGGAATGTGTACATAACAGATGCAACCAAAAACTTTCAGAAATGAGTAATTAGGCTTGTGGCCTGTGAATACCTCCATCGGGGTCTTGTTGTGAACTGCTACAGTCGGAGTTCGATTCATCAAAATAAATTATAATTTTATCTTATTTAACATATATATCAAATGCATTTTCAACTCTATTAGGTATTGGATGAGAATGATGTGCTTTCAAACACTAAGTCAAAAATGGATAAGCCAAATCATTTATAATATATTTTTTCATTTCAACTTCTTAAATATTATGATGTATTTACAACAATTCTGAACTGCTAAAAAATATATTTTTATTTATATTTGTCCATAAAGAGTAGGTACATGTGGGTGTATCATCCTAATTTGATACATGAAATCTGTAACATGTATATTGCAGTATAATTTAGCATCACATATATTTTTAACTATATATTTTGTAAAAAATTTTGCTGATATGGTTGTTGGCAGGATAATATTGATGAAAGGGTGATTATGTGCTCAAAATTATGTGTTTTTTTTTTTAATTTGTATAAATTTTTTGTTTGTTTTGATGGATTTTGTAGAATCTTGATGAAAATGATGGAGTATTTGTGGATTGTTGACATGTTCATAGCATGTATGTGTTCAATGACTTCAAACTTTCATTGAATGCAAATCTATGTAAAGTCAATGGAAGGGCATTTTACTTTATAATGTGCTTTCATGCTCCATTCCATTCATAAAATGGTGGAAGAAATGGCTTGTCTTCCACCAATCTTGAAAATTTGTGTATGACATTTCGTAATTGCAAGAATGACTCAGTCATTCTAGGTCCATGTATATTGGATTGTAGTTTCAGACTTCAAACTCAGTTGTATTCCACCATGAAAATGACCTTGGTGCAACATGACATTAGTGTCGTACATATCTTTGCATCTTAGTGGTGAAACAACAATAATTGTTGTTTCACCACTAACACTCACGGTAACACTCACGGTAAGTACGAGCTCATAAGCTAGCCAAGAGTAGATATGAAATGAGGAAGCCAAATTTCTACTTATATATATTACTCTAACACACATTAGACTAGTGAGGATAAGAACGCAAGTACGCGTGTCCTTATTCAAGCAAGTAACCCATAATGACCTGTTGAATATAAATTTTTGGAAAATTACACTCACTAGTTGTCGGAGCTACTCAGGCAGCCTGATTGCCTGACGGACCTTGTGAAAGCCGCAGGAGGGGACCTTCGGAGTCCGGATTCGTTCCTTCGGAGTCTGTCCTCGATAGGGTATTAAGGTGATTTACCGGCCTCCTAAGTAGGTGAGGGATAGGGCCCCTCCACGTAAAAGAACGATCCACAAGTAGCCGGAGCCGGGAAGTTTCTGCCAGGCTCCGACGTGTGATCCTGCTTGCATGCAGTCTTCAACCATTTCAAAGAGTTTGATCTGCGGTTGTATGACGACCACTTCGCGAGCATTTACAGTCAACAGCAACTCGACAGTACACATCGGAGCAGAGTGATGACATGCGGAAACTTTTCTCTGTGACGATACGTGGTTAAAACCGGTTACAGCATTTGTCGGCATGACATCTCCTGACGTGTAAAGTATTTCTCCATATGACGAGCTTGACCATTCGTGGAGCATCCACGGGTTCGAGTTCAAAAGAGCATGGAAAGTGTGACCAATCAGGAAAATCCTGAGAACACAGTTCCTGTCCAGTCCGTTTTCTAGTACAGTGACTTTACAACGGCCCCGTTGTATAATTCCAGCCAGTATCCGGTCACTTCTCTACTGTCAACCAGTTGGAGCGTTCTTCTACAAGGCTACGGAATAACTCGGAATCAGCACGATTCCATCTTGTTCATTTTCCAAAAGCTAGAAGTATTTGTCCGACTGAGAGGCATATTTCCCCGTTCCTCTGCCTACGTACAAATTTTCCTTGTATTCTTGTCATGAGGATTTACATCCGAATTTCCGGTGTCAAGGAATATGTTGTGATTATGTTTGTAAATAGTCCAAATGTAGATCATTTGGGGTTTTTTTGGGACCGGAAACGATTTTACCAAGTAAAAAGGCAACCTCCTGAAAGAATCAAGAGACCTCCTCTCCACATTTGGGGTTTCCCACCAAACCATGACATACTCAGTGATCCAATGTGCCCATTCCTCATTAATTACTTTTATACATAAAAAACTATCATATATATTTATTAAATTAACCATAATTAACTAAACATGAGTAAACTAAATTTGGTGTTTAAATTTAGATGTAGATAAAATATCATTTTATATATAATCACATTTTATTCTATATGTACAACTTTGGATATTACATTTATTCTCAAACTAAGATTTCATTCCAAAAACCTGGCGCGCGGCTAATATTTCACTTCGCCCTCATAGTGAAAAAAATTTATCATCGATGAAATGACTTCAACTTGTCATGATTCACTTGATCAAAATATAGAACTCCCAATTCATTCAAATCTCAAGTAAATATTTCCCCATACTTTGTGAACTGTGAAAGAATCAAATATTTTGAAAGTAACTTTTTTTTAGTACTCTTATATCTAATGGAGTTATAAAGCATTATCTAATCAATTTTTTTGAAAACCTCAATATTCTTTATTTTCAAGTTGCTTGTTGTGATACTTCTTATGTAATTATTAAGTCAACCGCACATATATCATAGTCAAAGATATGGTTTTCTCCAATTCTAATAGTTGTTGATGCCTTGATTTGATAACTTATGTTTTATTTAAAGTTTTTAATTTCAGTTGGATAGTAATGAAGGTTGTCATATCAAATTAAATTAAAAGTTTTGACTCAACATCATATATCATACGAAAGTCAAATGTCCTTTTGATGTCTTTCAAGTTGTAAGGTATTCCCATTCATAAATGTATTCTTGGTCAACATCAAACAAAATGTGTGGTTAGTTTGTTCTGCCAACTTGTTAACATTTGGTTTGTAAGAACTAGTTATCCTTGCCTTGATGGAAAATAATTTAACATGATTTGTATAATGATTCCAACAAACTCACATCTCTATCATATACTATCTCTAGATGACATTCAAATCTAGTTATTATCCTCTCGTAATGAAATCTATCTACCAATCTCCTCATCATTGATAGATTTTAGAGCTCTAGCTTCTATCCACTTGGTTAGATAATCTCTAGCCACCACAATGAACTTGTTATCTAGAGGAGTAAGGTTCAAAGGTAAAGCAAAATTTATTCTCTATTTCTCAAATGGACCTAAAATAACCCAAATGTAAAAGGAGAGATTTTCATGGATTTTTTAGCAAAATCTTGACACAAATCACAACTCTTGCAAAAATTCACACACTCTTTGAAAATAACCTTTCAATGATAGCATGCATATATGATCTTAAATAAAGTTAACTTCTCAAAAAAATATACTCTATATACCAATTTGTGAAACTTATTTTTAAGTTGAATTGACTACTCCTTTCCAACCGCTCTTTTGAGTAATCCATATGTTCCTTGATAACACATTCTCTATGATGTTGTAAGATTTATATCTCTTCGTCAATTCATTACTTTCTTGTTAACATATTCCTTGTGGAAACTATCCTTTCGAGATAAAATCCATATCCTCTTGTACTCATTCGATATGCTTGTGTCCATCATCATCAACAAATCCTCATATGGAAATTGATTGATATCCTTCTTTATTGTATGTCCAAGACATCAAAATATATATTTCAACTTGCATTATGATTTTGAAATTTTTAAAGTCTCTACCACCTCCTTAATATAGACCTCATCATTGAACACATAAACAACAATAGGACCGTTAAAATCACCATGAATAACAACATGAGCTTAGTACTCATAAATATGATAAGAAAAAATCATATGGAGTAGGTCACATTACTTACAATGATGAAAGAATAAGTATTATGATTTACGGTTTGAACTTTCAACTTATAAAATCTTCTTGTCAAGGAGAATTTGGAGTTGAATTGTCATGGAGGCTATAATAATATCATTTCGATCCCTATCTAGTGTTTAAAGTTAAAAAAATAATCTACATCACTCAATTAATATAAACAGTTTGAAGTACAGTACATCATGTTTGGGGGTCATTAGTGGCGACATACCCCTTCCAGTGAATGGACCCAATCTAACCACAGAGATGTATGTAACTAGTACGCATCAAATGAGAAATGTACATTTGCAATTGTGAATTGCATTGTCATGGAGGCTATAATAATATCATTTTGATCCCTATCTAGTGTTTAAAGTTAAAAAAAAATTCTACATCACTCAATTAGTGTAAACTACACTAATATATAATAACTATAGATCTACATCAATTCAACTGATGTAGATTTCACATGTAGATTTTCAATTATTGTAGATATATTCAATAATCAAGGAACTGCGAGTACGTTGACAAGAAAAAACAAGGATAAGATATTTCACATGTATCAATGATTATTTCAAATATCTACACGAGATAACTCTATTCTTGATTGCTTTGGATACCTCTAATGACTCAATGTCTATTCTTTTTAACCAAGTTTAGAATACTATATTAAGATATTTAATTGTTTCAATTACTCTCCAGAGAGCACTAGCTTGTGTAATCCATAAGAGAGCAATCACAGTGAGCATTCAAAGAAACTCATGTTGTTTGTAGGCCGTTTGATCTAGATAGTTCAGATATTTTAGGTGATGTAGTATATATTTCCAAGTGTGATGCAATTGGAGCTAGCCCCATGTTACGGGTTTGTTTCCATCTTTGTCAGACTTGCTGGGTTATTCCCATCCCATTAGTTATTTTATTGTGTCTTCTCGTTTGATATTAGGCATTCTAGTGAGTGATGTATGGAAAGAATTTGCACCTGAAATTTCTTCAATAATTACCAAACCTTAACAGAAATCCAAATTGTAGCTTTAAGTCATTGATTTAATCTGTTTAGGGATTTGAGTTGCATAATTCTCCATATATGAAAAATTCAAACGTCGTAAGAAGTACCTTGTAAGCTCCGTCAAAACCAAATTAAGTGTTGGTGCTATCAGCTATTGCTGATACGGGTGACCTGGTGGAGCTTAACCAAGGAGAGAAGCCCGGACACGATTATTGAAACTCCAGTCAATCCTCTGCCTCAACACGGCTTGTCCTCGCGTGATATCCTGTAGTTGCCTTGTAAACCAGGGGATCGCTCAAATTGCACACGGAAGTAGCGCTGCGACTCCACTTTGCTTGGCTAGATCTTGAAGGAACTCTAAGTAATGATCTATCAATTGGCTGTGACTTCCACACACCGTAACTCTTTCTCTTGAACGTCAGAACGTGTTGAATGGCCTGCAAGTGATGAATATTCAATTCGTTCTGCATGTTTGTACTAATCGAGCATCTGCTTTCGTCGAAAACCTCGTTATCCCTTGATCGATACATGACCACGAAGACATTCTTAGCAGACTTCAGGTGCAGAGATCCAATCGTATCTGTCAAATGTCAGCTTGTACTTGGAAATGACACGTTGCCGAACCTCCAACAAGCATTCAGAAGACGACTGTGTTTGTGCGTGTCTGCAACGGCCTTGATTGATCTAACGTGGTGCAGTGGGCAGGTTGCAATAATGGCTGACCCAATACTGTTCATATGTTGTGGCACTAATTGAATGAAGCAAACAATGATGACCGGAAATTTTAGGGTGAAAACTGTGTCACGATAGAATGTCATCAAAGTTTACGGCCTATTCCCCCGAAGAACAATTAATGATATGGTCTATTTTATTCTTTTAGCGTAGAGGTGCTAACGCCCTGTACGTGGCATTGTGCCTACAAGCATACGTTCCCGTTTGTTGTCGGCATCTGGCTCGCACAAGGATTCAAGTGAAATACTAGGAACTTTGTTCGAAAATGCTTAATATTTCGTATGTATTATGTTCAAGATTGTGTTAATCACATTCAAATTTCACTCTATATTTGGAAAAAAATTCTTATTAAGAAATTAAAAAGTAATTTTCTCGAGAAATATTTTTAATTTTATTAAATAATTATTTACGAATTCAACATTTATATTATAGGTATGAATAAAATTTTATTCAGTTACATGAGTTGATAATTGAATAATTAATATTATATATATTGTAATGAAAAAATAAATGGATTAGTATTTCATAGCCATACATATGATATTGAATAAATGTGAAGGAGATTAAAATTTCAAAATATTTTTTTCAATTGCTAGCTTATGTTGGTATTGACTGAAATTTTATGATTCTCATTATTTTAACAGATTACACATCATTCTTTGAAAGGTTGAAGTGAAATCATGAGAATAAATTTGATCATTAGTGGTATCATTTAAATCGGAGATATATTATCATTCCTTCTTTTAATGAATAATAATTATTTTTAATGAAATTTGGGGAAAGTTATCTTAATTTAAATTATAAAATAAATGATATTTCCTTTGAACTGAAATACATCAAAATATATTATAACCCTGTGCTGAAGTATAATGATGATAATGTATTCAGTTCAGTCGTGACAGTATTATCATAACAGTTCAAACATTGCAATTAGCTTTGTCTTATGGACAATGGTAAAGTATGAAGTGTATGGTTTCTAGATTGCAATCGCATATTTTTAAGCATCTTCTTTTCTAGAGAGAGATTAAAAGATTCAGACATACTTTGTAGGAAAAACAGTGAGATAAAGAATATACAAATTTTAGACACACTTACACGACTTGTATGTTATTGAGTTCAACCCATGAAATATGACCCCCAAGGAAACATAATTTCAAGTAATATAACCATTTTTGTAAGTGAATTTATTTCAGTTAATCCCCCAAAAGCGAAAGTGCTGTCGTCGTTGTTTGTTCAGAGAGCAGTGTTTATTTGAATCACCAGCGCTGACCTGGATACAATGATGGGCATTTGTCTTGAAGAACGAGTTAATCCTAAAGGATCTGACCAATTTCTGCCTGAATTTGAAGTGCAAGATGTCTTATTGCAGTGTGGTCGTGAATGCCGGTGACCGTTATGAAGAACCTTTATAAAAAACTTGTTCGGCGATTATCTCAATTAAAACGAAGAAAAAAAAAATGTTACGTTAAAGTTTTTATTTGAATGCAGTGGTGGTGGGGATGTCCTTTGTTAGTGTTTTGGTGAGGGAAATGACCAAACGACATCAAAACATGTATGTTGACGAGAGAAGCGGATGTAAAATAATCACACACATTCTTTGTATGATGTGTAAGACGCAATAATGTCGTGTAGGTTGATGCGTATAGTAAATTTGACTGACTATGCAATCCGTGTACGGTAACGCCTCTATGATATCGAGAAATGTTTTTTTGGGTAATAGAATAACGTGAAATTTTTTTGCACTTCTTAACCGCTAAAAAAACCTTTAATATAAATTTTGACTTTTAATTGCTTGTACAACGTCCTTCAACATACGCAACTTTACGATATATTAAAAAAAGTTTGTGTATCTGATGAATAATTGAATTCACACATTAACAATTCTAACAGGGAAAGTTAAAGACTTGTAGAAATTTCTTCATTATCTCCAATGCTTACACTTTTCCCCGTTTGCCATTTGTAGTATTTGCTATTCGGGATGTTCTTTTGATGACCTACTGGAGTATCACATGGAGTTAAATGCCAGAGGCAAAGTACAATATATTGGATATGAGTGTAGCATATGTTTATCATTTCAAATCACCTCTCGTGTAGTTGGTGCCTTAACTTCTCACAATACAATATAATTTGGAAGATAGGCATGACCTCGAGTAATACTGCGTATAGCAGGCAAGTCAGAAAATATTTACTCCAAGACGGAATAATTTGTTTGGTGTGAATAAATTACGTGGGGTCAGTGAATCTCTTCGGCGGACGCGGTTACTGGCAGCGCAGGTCAAATGACCGGCTTGCTCCTCCTGGTCTCTTGTGCAGAGAAGCAGCTTGGCAGAACCTTGACAAAAACGTTTACTGGCATTAATAGCAAGAGAACTGCCACGCTTGCTCGCGCGGGGGCGGGCCTACCTCATAAGTAACTGCAAGTGCGTCTCCCTCGTCGAGCCGCTGTGTGACGCCGTACTGTGACTATAGTCCAGTGGCGCGGCTGCATCCTCCGTGTCCGAGTAACCGGAGTTCGAATCGGTTCAGTCCGAGAGCGAGTCCTGCCTTGCGCTTATTAGAGACGGGTGCCCCTTTCGAGTTGACATTCTGCGAGGAAATAAAATATTTGGTATCGGGAGAGTCGATCCCGACTCGACTCAAAAGATTGAATAAACAGGCCGCAGCGATTGCAGCAGCTGCAGCCGTCACGTTAGCAGTACCGTGTGATTCTTGCATAGCAGCAGCAGCAAGCTGCGGTGGCTGGGCCTGAGAGGTTTTGGTTTCATCATTTCTCGGCGGCCTTGACCGATCATCGCATGGGAATGTCTTCTGAAGCGTGAGGAGACGAAATCCGTCAAGAGTTTTCAGCACTGGTCCCTCTAGGCAGCAGAGGACCTCGAGTGGACCGGTTGTCGAAATTTTGCTGGGTAATTGAACGGCGACAGGCGGTTCTCTTCGGTTTTGAAGCGAGTTGGGTCCGGGATGGATCGTAGTCTGTAGAGAGAAAGGACGAGCCGTTCAGGCTGAGAGCGTGTCGCTGTTCTCGTGCAAAATGATGGCCCCTGCGAGCTGCGACCTCAATGGCTTCAGCTTCGTTTCACTTGTTGCGGGAGCCTTGAATTATGAACTTTGCTCCTTGCCTGCGCTGTTAGGAGTAGTTCAACTAGCGTTCGGCATTTTCCTCGTCCTGAAAATCATCATCCAAGGAAAGAATGAAAACACGCTCTCTCGGAGTCCTCCTAGACTTCTGTCGACAGTTCACGGGTTCTTCACCTGGCTGTCCGGTCTACTCTGTCTTCTGCTGTTGGCCGCCCTGATCGCTCCTCTGTGTCTCTGGCGCCAATCAAATTATCACCATTTTCCTTTGGAAGAACTTCTCGTTATTTGCTTCCAGGCTTTTGGATGGTTTGTTACATTCGTTGGCCTGAATCGAGAGGAAACTCACGAGAGACCCCTGTACGAAACGACTTTCAGAGTATGGCACACTGTCGCACTTGTCGTGTCATTACCTGGCTCGACGATCACTTTACTGCACTCCTTCTCTTTCACCGTCGACATGGTTCTCGCCGTCGTGCCGGGAGTTCTGTTTCTATTATTTGTGTCAGGTCACGCGACCGCTCTCATCTACAAGAAAAATTACAACTGGGGACTGCGGTCTACCGACGCTTCTTTGAAGCAGCCGCTGTTGGAAGAAATCACTGACGAGCATCCGCCAGACCTGTCTGGATACAGCAAGGCTGGATTGCCTTCCAGATTAGTCTTTGCATGGATTGATGGTGTTCTAGCATCTGGCTACAGGCGGCCCCTGGAGCGTGAAGATCTTCCACCCATGAGTTGGGAAGATGATGCAGCTTACAATTCCACCCTGTTCTCCGCCCAGTGGGAGAAGCTTAAGCGTGAGACACCTGCTGGCGTTCCTCCGTCCTTGTGGAGCGCTGTTATTAGAACCTATTGGGTTGGCTTCCTTGTGCCTGTTGTAGCCACCTTACTCTGGACTGTTGCATTTTTTGTCGGGCCGCTCATGCTGTACTTCATAATTGACTACCTCAACAGGGACTCGGATCAACGCGTCTTGTGGCAGGGCATTTTGTTTGTGATCATTATGTTCGCCGGGAAATTTCTGGAGCCTTTTGCCAAACAGCAGATGATTTTCCAATCTTTCAAGCTGGGAGTTCAGATGTGGTCTGGAGTCGGATCCGCAGTGTATCACAAGTCTCTTAGATTATCTAACAAAGCCAAGCAAAAGTGGAGCGTGGGCGAGATCACGAATTTGATATCTTCTGACATGCAAAAGTTTTTGCAGTTGAATCTGGCCCTAGCACAGTGTCTAGTTTTACCTCTTCAGCTCGTGGTTGCAGCGGGTATCTTGTTCTGGGTTGTTGGCATATCAATGATCGCCGGGTTGTCGACTCTCTTGATAGTTATCAGCCTGAATGTCTTTCTAGTGGCCATGATGAGAAAGTATCGCATCAACTTCCTTAAAGCTAAGGACGAGAGAATGAAAGTGACAGTGGAGTGCCTGAGTAATATGAAGGTGATTAAGCTACAGAGCTGGGATACTCTCTTCACAGAGAAAATCGAAGCGCTTCGGGCGATTGAGGTAAACTGGGTTGCCAAGTTCATGTACACCTGGGCCTGCAGTATTTTTGCAATATGGGGCGCTCCCGTGGCCGTCTCGATCGTCACCTTCTTCACCATGGTTTGGCTGGGTGACCCCCTCGACGCTGGGAAGGTGTTCACGGCGCTGACCACATTTAGTGTTATTAAAGAACCTGTGCAGCAATTTCCGGACAATGTTTCGAACGTTATTCAAATGATGGTGTCTATTGGCCGCATGAGAGTCTTCTTATGCGAGGATGAGCTTGACGATAAAGCTGTCGATAGAGTACAAGACTGTGATTCCGAATACGCCGTGGATATCGAGCGAGCGTCGTTCACTTGGGACTCCGACAGCGATGTACTCGCTGTCCGTGACCTGACTTTACAAATCCCGAAAGGATCTTGCATTGCCGTCTGCGGAGGCGTGGGTTCAGGAAAATCAAGCTTGCTTTACTGTATCATGGGAGAGCTTCAAAAACTAACGGGTTCCGTATGTCTCTCTCTCTTTCCTCTTAGCATTATTTCTTCGCTTTCTCGTGGGTTTGCGACATGTCACACTTTTGAAAATCTGTAGACACGTTCCTACCAGTTCTTGTGTGTATGATAGAAAGAACTTTCAAACAGTAGGGAGATTATTGTCTCGAGACTCCATTTATTCTAGTGAAACTATCCCCCAACGACTCCGGAGAATTGCTAGCATTTTTATCGCGTAGACCCATCCACCTGAAATCAGTGTTAACAAAATTAATGCCAATTTATCGACCCTGGTTTACACAGGCGAAACTGTGCGGTCGTGTTGCTTACGTTGCACAGTCAGCGTGGATACAGACCAAGTCTGTAAGGGACAATATACTATTTGGGCGCCCAATGGATTCGAAGATGTATGCGGAAGCAATTCGAGCTGCTGGGTTGGAAACAGACCTTGCGCAAATGCCCCACGGTGATAAAACTGAAATAGGTGAGCGGGGAATCAATATGAGCGGGGGTCAAAAGCAGCGAATTCAGTTGGCTCGCGCTGTTTATTCTGACGCAGATGTGTACTTGCTTGACGATCCTTTCAGTGCTGTGGATGCTCACACGGCTTCTCATCTCTTTCAGGTATTTTGCCCTTGTTCCCCTTCCTCCTCGGGATATGAGTGGAAAGTGATATGGTTGATGAATTTTCAGAAGTATAGAACTTTATGTATTGTGTAGCCGCAGTATGGGCCTCGGTCGTTGCTGTAATGTTTCTATTAGTCCGTGTTCTGATTAGAAGCTATTGTGAAAATGGTAGATCTCTATTCCTACCTTTGGTGATGTTATGGTCGCTGGATCGATGTCGTGTTAATTGTGTTGTGACCGTGGAGGAAAGACACCCACGCAGTAGAGTTTGAAAGAGGAGAGTACGGAATCAGTAAATACGGCGCTTCTTGCCACTGGTTTGCGAGCTCTTTTGTCTTAATCAATGTGCTTCCATTTCTCCTCTTGAAACCTGATGCGGTATTGCTATCGGTGTGACCGTATCTGAATTGCATAAGACGTGCGTAGAGGGATTCCATTGTTAAAAGACCCCTTGTCGCATACTTGGAGATATAGCTGCAACCATTTCCTCCTGGGGGCCGATGATCGATTGGTAGAAGAAACTGATGGGCTGATTGCGGGTGAGTGTAGTATCGTATAACGGAACACGTAAGCTACCTGCTTGTCATAGTCTGATGATAATAGACCACGCACCCTGCTTGAGCAGTGCGAGTAGTAATTGACCGGATAGCTAGTAGCAGTCAACACGTTATTGTGTCGATAGTGCCGCGCTGTATCGCTCTAAGGACTTTGGAGTGAAATATTTACTCAACTCTCACGACGCACAATGTTCAGGTCAGGTGCTTGCATCGATCCTAAGTCGTAATTTCATCAGAAGTACGTCTTGGTAGCGAGCAGATTCGTTTTGGATGAAGTTATGGATATTAAGCATAGTTGTTGGATACTTGTGGAGTAAAAATCTCCTTGACTGAATAAACCAACTTGTGGTTTCTCAACCAATTGCCGACTGGAATCTTAAATGGAGCTTGCAGTGCAAATGGTTGAGGTTGGAACACATCCAGGGTCGGAAACAGACCAAGTGATCTAAATACGTACATTTTATCGTGAGACCGACGACAATGATAATACTTGCGTCTTGTAGGTCTAAGAAGATTGATTATTGCGTGGAGTAGTTGCTGACATCAAGTAGAGTTGAATCTATTGCACACTGGAGATGGGTTGCAAGAAGAGAATTGCCATTTAGATGTTGAAGTTTATGCTTTATCGGCAACCATATTTAAGCTTGCGGACCTGTCTGCTCACAGGAGTGCGTGCGAGGAGCTTTAAGGAACAAAGCGGTTGTCCTTGTGACTCATCAAGTGGAATTTTTGCAAGCCACAGATCGTATTCTCGTGAGTATTTGGCCAACTGCTTTGACTGTCTCCTTTGGATTCTTATTCCAGTAAAAAACGTAAATGGTGTTTCCTTGTTTCTTGGTAAGTTAGGTCTTGAGTGTAATTTATGGTCTCTCCTCAGGTCATGAAAGACGGGGCTGTCGTTCAGTCTGGTAGATACGAGGAGTTAGTAAGAGAAGGCCGAGAATTCGGGGCTTTCGTAGATGCTCTTCAAGATGCTCTACAGTCTGTGAACCAAGTGAAGGAAGATGCTTCTGCCAACTCTGATGCGATCACACCTTTGGAGAAAACGAAGTCCATGACCAAGACTGTAAGTCTCAAAAAGTCTAACTCTAAAAGCACCAACGAAGGAGATGGGGAGGAGGATGATTTTATTCAAAAGGAAGAACGCCGAATCGGTGGAATTAAAGCGGGTCTTGTCTGGACCTACGCGACTAGGACGTTTGGAGGCGTTTTCTTCTTCATAGTTATTGCTCTGAATGTTGCCGCTTACGGCCTCCAAGTTGCGGGTGATTCGTGGTTAGCCGGCGGTGTCCGTAACCAAAAGCAACTGTCGTATGTAGCAATTTACGCTGTGCTTACAACTGGCGGAGTCGTAGCTGTTCTTCTGCGATCACTTTCCGCTGCATTCTGGGGCACTGCTACAGCTCAAGCGTTTTATTTGACAATGATCCGCAACATCATGCGGGCACCCATGGCCTTTTTTGACTCAACACCACTTGGTCGAATCATCAGCAGGGTATTTTTCTTCGGTTGGAGAGCTCGTCTTTGATGAACCCTCTTTTTAGATTTTAGCATGTCAGCTTTTATGTTTCTTGACTAAGAAATCTGACGCGTTACATCACGTGATCGCAGAGCTCTTCCGACCAAGCCGCGCTGGAGATCGATCTGCCTAATGCCCTCGCCCTCTGTATATTTAACATTGTTGGTATGATAGGAAGTGTTACTGTCACGAGTTATGTCACCCCACAACTCTTGTTCCTCGTGATACCCTTGGGAATGTTCCTTTTGAAGCTGAGGGTAAGACTCAAACCCATGTATACTTCCGTGTACATCGTGCACCCAGTCCTGTCTGAACCCGAGCGTTAGTGTCTCCTGCTATACATGGAAGGAGGATTACTTTCAGAGAGGATAGGTTCTGAACACACTTTTGTCTGTGATAGGCTTTCAGATCTGGTCAACGTGACCTGCTTAAAATAGTTGACAGGCTTTACCCTTTTCATATCCCCAATCTCGAATTCAGGGTAAGAATCTCTAACTGTGTAGTTATTTGCAGATGTATTTCATTACGTCGACTCGGGAAATCGTGAGGGTGCTTCAAGTGTGTGAGGCACCTGTATTTTTACATGTCGGAGAAACTGTTGCGGGTATCACAACCATTCGTGCTTTCCAAGAGCAAAAATGGTTTGCATCGATCAATGCAGAACGATTTGAGGACTATCAGAGATGTTACTTCCATTTCCAGTCTCTTGTTTGCTGGTTTTCCTTCCGACTGCAGATGATTTGCGCCCTCATGGTGTCGGCAGTCGCATTCCTACTTATCCTGCTCCCTCCAGATATCTTGGGTGCAGGTAGGCATTTCCTGGAACTATATGGGATGGTTTATCTGTTGATCTGTTTGGACTACAGTGCTCCTTGTACTTACATAGTTGACATCCAACAGTACAGGTGTCTGTTACAAAGCTGTATGTTAAATGTTTTTCTCTAGAGGAATTTCAGAGAGAAAGTTATGATCGAATGACTCCTGTGCTCTTGAGCTCCGACTAATTGTCTTTCTAAATTGTGCAGGCATGGCAGGTTTAGCTCTGACATATGCGCTGGGAGTAAACAGTGTCCTTGGAGGTTTAATGTACAATTTTGCTATTGCTGAGGGCAAGTTAGTATCTGTGGAGCGTATCAGTCAATACTCGGACTTACCAACTGAAGCTCCACTAGTCATCGAAAACCATAGACCGGCCATCGAATGGCCGAATGAAGGAAAGATAGAGCTGCAAAATCTTCAGGTAATCACTGAAGTCGTTTTCCAGAGTACGCAGGATTCTTTCCTCCTTGCCTTTGATATCTTCAGTTGATTGGCTGTTATGGTGTCAAGACGTGTGGTCTCTGTTCATTGGTTAAGGTTTTGATTATCTGAAAGGAGACTGTCTATGTTGCATGATTCTTTTGTGCACTTTTTTGCAGTTCAGTTGTATGCAAGAACGTGGCTTTGTTGAGTTGTGCAATACCTTAAATTAGAATGTCGAGTCCTCTGAACTTTGATAACAGTTTTAATCTTGTATATGCTGGTTGATTGGTTGTCAGCTTGATTTATTCAAGGAAATATTCCCTCATCTGCTTTGAATAGAGGAACTACGCTCCTGAGATAGGGTCAGCAAGGCTTTTTCTAATCAATCAACTGAACTTTTTTTTAAACAGTTTCGATACAGACCAAGTGCACCTCTGGTCCTGAAAGGAATTACATGCGTACTGGAGTCGAAAGAGAAAGTTGGAGTGGTTGGGCGAACTGGTAGTGGCAAGTCTACTCTCATTCAAGCACTATTCAGATTGGTGGAGCCATCCGGGGGACGTATCCTTATTGATGGGCTGGACATCTCCACCATAGGGCTTTCAGATTTGAGAACTCGCCTTAGTGTCATTCCTCAGGAGCCTACCATATTCGAGGGTAGTCTCCGTACGAACCTCGACCCTTTCAATAAGCACTCCGACCAGGAGATTTGGGAGGTATGTTATCAAGTTTGTTCACTCTATGTCAATGCTGCAATTTAGCCTATGATTTTTGGCATCTTGAAGGCGTTAAGTTTAAAGTACAGCCGAACGTTTTGTAACGAAGAAAATCTGAGTTGTAGATCTTCCATGAATGACGTGAATTTGTCTTGACCCGTCTTTCTTTCTACTACTCAGTTGATTGGCAGTTCAGGGTGAGAACAGTGAGATGGTCAAGATTTATGGCTCATTCACCTCAAACCAACTGCTCGCATTTCTAACCATGCCACTGATGCATATTTCCTGTCACTGTGTTAGACATTGGAAAAATGTCTGCTGGCAGAATCTGTGCGGGTTAAGCCGGAGAAGCTTAACGCGTCAGGTGTGTCCACTGGGTCAATTCTTGTTCACTGTCAGCATGTTGAAATCTTTGTTACAAGTACAAATATTTTAGCTTACTCTTAGCTGCCGGGAAGAGATTGTTTCGATAAGAAGCTGATAAAGTTAATGTAAATTCCACAGTTTCACAAGCAGGAGAAAATTGGAGCGTTGGAGAACGGCAGTTATTGTGCCTAGGCCGTGCGTTGTTGACCAAAGCTAAAATTCTTGTATTAGATGAGGCAACGGCATCTGTGGATATTACTACAGACGGTATTATACAGCGTACAATAAGAGAGCACTTCGGGGAGTGCACAGTTATCAGTGTGGCACATCGTATTCCTAGTGTTATCGACTCGGACAGGGTTCTCGTCCTTGATGCAGGTGAGTGTTGAATTAAGCACTAGAGGCTGCGCACCTTTCTCTGGACTTTACTCTTTTTAACTGCCTCAGCCCCATGACTGTAGTGGTTTATACTAAGAAAACGGTTTTGCCGTAATGGGCTTATTGAAGGTCGCGGTGTAAGTATTGTCTACAGTGCCTGTTTATATTCTACCTACTCTGAGGATGTACTGATGTGCGGGAATGTGCAGGTTATCTGAAGGAAAATGGTTCGCCTGACAGACTATTGTCGGATAAAAACTCTCTGTTCTCCAAACTAGTTTACGAGTATACCGATCGAACTGGTGTAAACCATGAGTGATATCTGAGGTGAAGGTCATTCTACTGAGATCGGGATGTGTACATTTCCTGATGAGGTTGACTCGGAGGTAGAGATATCAATGGTAGAGTAGCGTTTTTCCATCTTTGAATTAGAGTATTTTGTCCCGGCAGGCAATCTATGTACCATGGTTAGCAAAGAGGGGAGATTCGCATATTGACCGACGGAGGAAATTCTTCTGGTTCAAGATTAGCTCTAGGAAGTAGGAGCAGCATAGTTCTTGAGGCGAAAGCAGTTGCAAGGAAGTATGTAAAGAACTTTTTGTTTGAAATTAGTTCAGCATTTGCATAAGAATTTACGTGTTCTTTGGATAGATGTGAGGATACGGGAATGATAGATACGCTTGTCGTCTAGCTTTGATGAGTTCTCAGGTTTTCTCCATCTCTTGCCTACTCACATTGTTTCCGTTGCTATATAGAGAGAACAAGCTGGTGCAATCCATAGGACAGCAATCATGTTATTGATGCGTCTTGGGATGCGCTGTTGTTTGTAGATGGTGATAGTTGGGATATCTTAGGTGCTGAATGACATATCTCCCGGCGTGATGGTATTGGGGCCTAGCCTCATGTTACCTGTTTGGTTCGATTCTCGGTCGATTTGATGGCGTCTGATATCCCTTTGGTTATTTTTATTTTACCGTTACCCTTTACTGGGATATAAACCTGTTACCGCCAGGGAACAGGTAGAGCTACCCACACGTAGATTTCAAGGCAACCAGCGACACACCGTCGAAGTTGCCACGCAAGAAAAATATGTATCCGAACCCAAAGATGGAGACGGGTGATGGGTGACGGGTGAATCGCGTACATCAACCTAATGCCAAAGCAGTTGGAAGGTGGTGTGCTTAGGAGTCGGTGGGCATAACGCTTCACGCCAGTGGAGTTTAAGGTAATCAAAGAAAAAACAATGTCCCTAAAAATGGAGACGGGTGCGGGAGAATGGCCGTCGCGTACATCAACCTAATGCCAAAGCAGTTGGAAGGTAGTGTGCCCATGAGTCGGTGGGCATAACGCTTCACGCCAGTGGAGATTAAGGTAATCAAAGAAAAGACATTGTCCCTAAAAATGGAGACGGGTGACGGGAGAATGGCCGTCGCGTACATCAACCTAATGCCAAAGCAGTTGGAAGGTAGTGTGCCCATGAGTCGGTGGGCATAACGCTTCACACCAGTGGAGTATAAGGTAATCAAAGAAAAAACAATGTCCCTAAATAACATGTGTCTAGTATTTGACGACTACCACTTTGTTTGTGAATATGTAACCGGAATGATGGACATCTAGTACATGCGAAGAAGAGCAGCTTGTCCTGCCGTACTAGGCTAATATTCAGCCCGTAACAAGTCCCCAATAACAAGAGAAAGAATCAGATGAAGCCTGCTGTCTATGTGAAGGAAACTTTCCAGCACTTGGTAATATCAGTTCCTTCTTGGTATGCTGTATCGGAAATCTGCAAATATCCTGTGACGTGTAAATCTTTCAATGACATTGATGTTTGAGATTATATGCAAGGTTATAGCCGGCCAAATAAACCAAAGAGGGAAACCACACATATACTCCCATCATGTACTCATTGGTTTGATTGATTTTTGAAGCGGTCTACCAAACACTTCATACATAAGCTACATGTTCACGATCTTTTCCCCGCCTTCTAGGATAATTTCACTCTTTCGAATCTCATCTATTTCAATCTTGCACTTCACTTTATTCATGTTTGGAAGCAACTCTTGTAACAATGTCTTCACGGAAAAAAATGAAAATAATTACATAGCCAAAGAAGATTGAAAATCAAGAAGCAGCAAGAATGTGTCAAATACAAACTCTATCTTACAAAAATGTAAGAAACCATTATGCACACATTACTGAAAAGGAAAAAATCCGAAATAGCCTAACCTTAATTTATATCAAAACATCTAACCTTGACGAGACGAAGAGAGCAAACAAGGTTTTAACCATATTTAATTTGGTTAGAAGCTCCAGATATTACTTGATAAAAAAAAATCAGCGATTTTAAAGAAGCAGACAATTGTTCTTTTAACGTAAGGAGGCAAAATTCATTATTAGTGAGGTCAGAAACCAAAATTGGTCAGCCTTTATCACAAGGATGGGATGAGAAACTTGAGATGCGAAAACCATCAAGAATAACATGATAACATGGAGTAGATATTGGTAATTCTTAAAAATCCTGCGTAAACAACAACGGTTGAAATGGAACTTGAGGATGTACCAATTAGGAAATCAAGTGCAAAACGGATATCTTAGGTGATGTAAGAGTATTTCCCAATATGATGTTATTGGGGACTAGCCCCAATAACATCTGTTGGTTCCATCCTTGTAAGACTTGATAGGATTTTTCCATCCCTTTTGTTAATTTAATGTGTCTCAGTAGTATGAAACTTTAGTGTTTTATCATGTATGACAATACATGACAAAACCTACTGTTATATTCAAAGGCCAAAAAATAATAATTTAATCTTGAAGTTGTTAAAATCCAAAATGTTGGGAAAATGAAGAAAGATGTAATGAAATTTTGATTACAAGATTTTTTTCCTAACCAATCAGAAGTTTTTTTTTTGTTTTTTATTCTTTAAGTGCATGGTTATATAGATTTACGAAAAAAATATTCACTTAAAAAATGTGTATTGTCTTAGTAATTTATATCATATTTGTTTTCTTCCCACCACACAATAAATGCTGGTTCAAATAGACTTGGATGTAATAGCATCAACAATGATTTTAAAAAGGGTAGTCACATGCATCATACATTTATATCTATCAAAAGTGTAATGAAATCCATGGAAAGAAAATTTGCAAAAGAAAATCATTGCCTAAAATATACATCTCTAATACAAATCCTGCCAATCTCAAATGGATAGATTCCATTCTTAACACATAAATGTATGCAAGGGATGTGTATGGATCATTTCTTTTACATGTATTATTAAGGTAGATGAGAGATGCTTTGTTCCCAAATATATGACATGAGCTCTCGTTCTTTTCCTCTTTGCCCACCGATTGGATCATTGATCTTAGCTCGATCTTGCATCAGGACTTTCCGACTTGCATCAACTACCTATTCTAAAGTGATGAGGTTCCGCTTTGGCTTGATCCATCTATATGCATCTTCATTACTCACTTGTGAGTAATAAATATCCAAACTCACAGGGGAGATACTACCTTAGAGAAGGAGGGGTCATATGACTCATTGCCCATTCGGAGGGCAAAGGATAGCTACCCATGATTGTAATACTAGGGAAGTGAGGAGAGACCACTCGAATAGCTCAAGAAATTCTAAAGTTGAGAGATACCTCAATGGTTTCTCTTTCTCCATATATAGTCTTCAAAAAGACACAAACTAGATAAGGTTACACAAACACCATCCATTCAATTCCTCATGGATCGATGACGTGACCGTCATCCCTATGAGCAGACGGATTGCTGATGTGTACTCCAACTAACATACTAACTAACACACAAGAAACACAACCTAAAGAGCACACGGATTGATGACATGGCACCTTTAGATACTTCACTAATAGCCAACTCAAGACTATCTATCTCCTCCTTGCGTAAGCTCTACTTTAGTCCTCACTAACTAAAGATGGTTACAAACCTCCATCCTTTTAAGATGCAACGTCCTCGTTGTTCACACGTTGTTGTGTTGTAACGCGGCTACTATGAGAAGATGATGACATGTGTCATCTTCAGAGCTGTTGTCATGACGTCAATACTTTAGGTTAGGATAACCGATGGCGCACTGTAAGGCTGTTAAGAGTCCACCGTTAGATCAACTTTGTAGCGTCAGGATATTGAAAAGACTCCAAGAGATATTATCTTGGACCTTATCAAATATAAAGCACAGTTAGGATGGAAAGGGTATGGGAGAGAGCTAGACACATCACTTTGGGGACTAAGGAGCTTATATGATCAAAGTGGAGCCGACGTAGGACATGGATAGAGGACAACATGATCCTCCAGATGTACCGATGACCAATCCATTTGTGATCAACATCCGGTATCTTCATCGTGATCACTTTCGAGCGTGGTTAGTGTATCATTTTGGAAATAAATTTTTGCAACAAGTGATAAACTCTCCAGACCCGATTATTCTTCTAGTTGTTTCCTACGGCGCGATTTGGGACGTAACAATATATGTTTTGATTTAGTTTGGGCGCTATGGATTTGAACTTACCAGTAGTGGTGGCTTTCAACACATGGGTTCCAATCCATCACTATTGCTTACCGAAAACAAACCATAGGGAGTTGATTCTTAGGAATTTTGGCGAGGAGTATTATTCTCAAGTTATAAACTCCCCGGTTCCGTTTGTAGTTCCATTCATACTTAGCCGGTTTCGAGTTGTCATTTTGACTCTTTATTAGTGACAAATCGTATTATGTATAGGATGGCTAAGTAGTGTGTTTAGGATATTTGTAAAGCTCTAAGTTAAAATGGAGCTAATTTGGCCACACTGGAGGTCAAAATAACACTCTTCATTCTCATTGGTCTTGGAGTTTGGGCCAATGAGGGCACTTGGGCAACTTCTTCGAGGTTTTGAGGAGTTTTGGAGACCTTCCAGGGGGACATTCGAAGATCTGAAGAGAGGGTTGGAGAGGTGACAGGACGAGCTACGACGTGTGCTCAAGAATGGATGGATTTGAAGGATTTGTCACTCTGAAACTTTTCTAAGAGATTGAATGGGTTGTGGAGAAATTTTCTGTAAAGTTTAAGCGAGAGTTATTGGTCGAACCATTGGCTATCATAATCTTCTTCCGCTGAAGTTTTACCGATTTATTATGAATTCGAATGTGGAGTGCTAAGGAGAAGAAGAAGAAATTGTCAACTCACACGAGGTTCTAGAGGGTTCTTTCTGACCCGGCCCGGGCGTTCTCAAAGCAAAGAAATGTCCATGAATTGTCTCTAGCTATGGGCAAGGTGAGCAGGTACATGTCAAATCCAGGGAAGTTGCATTGGGAAGCTGTGAAGTGGATTCTCATGAACTCAAGAGTACTAAGGATTTTGGTCTTTTGTTTGATGGTTTATTGGACAATGCCAAATCCTTGTTGGGTTACGTTGATGCTGACTATGGATAAGATCTGGACAAGAGGAAGTCCACAACCGGGTATGTGTTTACACTTGGAGGTGGATGCGTTAGATGGAGATCTACCTTGCAGAAGTGCATAGCTGAGTCAACTACGGAAGCCGAATATGTAGCAGCAGCGGAAGCATCAAAGGAGGCTATTTGGTTGAATAGACTTATCACTGAGATGGGATTGAAACATGATGTTGTAAATCTCCATTGTGATAGTCAGAGTGACTTACATCTTGCAGCAAATCAAGTGATGGATAGTAGGGTGAAGCACATCGACATCAGATATCACTTTATCAGAGATGCAGTTTCTGATAGGAAGATTGAGCTAGTCAAGATTGACTGTAAACTCAATCCAGCTGAGTTTGACCAAAGTTATTCCTTGAGAGAGTTTCAGGAGGCATTGTGCTACTATGCAGGTTTTGCACAAGGAGCACTAGTAGAGTTACGCTAGCAATTGTTTGATTCTTGTATATGCTTTACTCCTTCCTAGTTAGGCTACGGCTTAGTTCTAGTTAATCCTTGTTTACAGGAGGGCATATGCTTTAGGTTTCCTTCTAGAACTTCCCGTGGAGTATGTATATGGTGACAAGAGTTAGAAACCCCAAGACATGAGTCAAGGGGGAGATTGTTAGGAGTTAACTCATATCTTGAGTAACTCTGGTTAGTTTGACTATACTTAGTTAGACTAGGGCTAGGGCTGAAACTACTATATAAGAGGGTTGGCAGAAGCTCTCTATAACACAATCAAGGTATTCAGTAAAGTGACTCTGTGTGGACGTAGCCTCCGTGAGGTGAACCACGTATTTCTTGTGTTGACTCTTGATTGCATGTTTGTTTCTCAGTGTATTCTTGATTCTCATCCAAATCGTTCATCTTGAATGTAGATTTCAGTTGCCTCTTGCATACTTTGCCACAGGAGAGAAGACTTCGTTGTAATCCACACCTTTCTCTTGTGTGAAGCCCTTAGCCACCAACCTGACTTTGAAGATCCTCTTCTCTTCATCCGCTGGATTATCCTTCAACTTATACACCCATTTGCTATCAACCAAAGGTTGACCCTTTGGAAGCTCCACCAACTCCCAATTCTTGTTCTCAACAAGCGATTGCATCTCACGCTCCATAGCAATATCCCACTCAAGCTTATTGATAGAGGCTTGAGCTTCTCTATATGAACAAGGTTCTACTTCTTCCAAGATCAACGCATTGCCATCATCATTCTCAGTTTCAATATCATGATCCTCAAGAATAGATGAATCAGCCCATGTTTCATACCTTTTGGGAGCTCTACTATTCCGATTTGATGATCTCCTAGTAGATGGTCCTGGTTGATCTCCATCGTTTTGTGTTGTGTCTTGAGGCTCAACAACGACAACTTGCTCCTCCAATTCCTGTTGTTCAGGAATTTGCTCCATCTGTTATGGAGCTTCTCCTTGTGGCGCATCATTAAACCCATAATGATCAATCTCCCCCTCAACGACATCAGTGAGTGGAGATTTGCCCTTGTCAATACGGGGAGCCTGAGATATCTCCTCCTCTTTCAATGATCTGGGCTCATTGAAAGAAACATCCCTACTGACAATCACCTTACAAGCTACAGGATCCCATAGCCTGTAACCTTTCACACCACTTGCATATCTAAGAAAACGGCACTTCTTGGATGTAGGATCCAACTTGGTCCTATTCTCCTTAGGTATGAGAGGATAAGCTGTACAACCAAAAAATTCTCAAACGACTATAATCAGCCCTCCGTTTATGCCTCAATTCAAATGGTGTCAAGAAATCGATTGCACTTGAAGGAGACAAATTTACCAAATATACTACGGTATTTACAACTTCAGCCCAGAATTCATATGGTAAACCAGATTGGCTCAACATACTACGCACCTTCTCCAATACTGTCGATTGAGCCTCTCAAAAACAACATTTTGTTGCGGAGTATAAACTGTGGTGAGATGACGACTAATCCTCTCCTCTTTGCAGTAACTTCTAAATTCCTTTGAAGTATACTCCCTGCCATTATCCCAACATAGATATCTCACCTTGTGACTAGTGTGAGTCTCAACTTGGGCTCTCCAACTTTTGAAAGTTGCAAAGACTTCAAATTTGTGAGTGAGAAAATAGACCCACACAAATCTTGAGTAATCATCAATAAACGATACATAGTACCACTTCCCAGAATGTGAGGCTTTAGGAGAGGGTCCCCACACGTCACTATGTACATACTCAAGTAACTCTTTGGAACTATGAGTTCCAACACCAAAGGCTTTTTTATGTTGCTTGCCCATAACACAATGCTCACAAAATTCCATGTCAACTTTACCTAAACCATGTAACAAGCCCCTATATCCAAGGAAGGCTTAGTACCTGTTACTCATGTGTCCTATTCTAGAATGCCAAACATGAGCCATCTCAGGCCAAGATCTGGTAAGATTGACTTCACCACAAATGGTATTGCCCTCAAAGCACATCTGATTTCTATGCTTGTGTCCTCTCAAGATAATCTTATCACCTACTGACGACCTCAAGTACTCCTT